>OX336394.1:287743010-288358725 GCA_946902985.2 Meconema thalassinum
CACACTGGTTTTCATCCATCTTGCTCTTGGCCGATGATCGAACTCTCCCTTCTACATGACCTGAGTACACTTTGCCCAGGACACTTATCAAAGAAATACCTCTATAATTGTTGCAATATTTCCTGTTACCTTGTTTATAAATTAGGGTGATTACTGCTTTTATTCAGTCAGAGGGTACCTTTCCTAAATTCCATAACAATTCAATTATCCTTTGCAACTATTTCATCCCTGATTCACAACTGTACTTTGCCATTTCTGGCTGAATTTCATCTACCCCTGCTGCTTTGTGACATTTGTTTACAACCCTCTCTACTTCTTCAAATGCCATCCTCTTCCCATCCTCATTCTCCTCCTGCATAATCTCAAAAATCTGTCACATTGCCAGATAAGTTTCCATTTGCATTTAGCAAGCCCAGTGCTTCCGTGGCATCTACAATAAATTTCCCAGAATCATCCAAATCACTGTTCATTTCTCTTTTTCCTCCATTTCTAGGAATCTTTATCATGATCATCATCGTCGTAGACTAACTCCAGTTTCCTGGGTGTGGTTTATAAGCCTCTTCCATCTTTGTCGGTCCAGATAGATCTTGGTCTTCTCAATCTCTGTCCAATCCATTCCTCTACTAGTTATGTTTTGCTTGACTGTATCAAGCCATCTACTTCTAGGTCTTCCTCTGGGTCGAGTGCCTTTAACTGTTTTATCCAGCCATACTTTTGCTATTCTGTTGGGTGTCATTCTTTTTACCTATACATGTCCAAACCACCTCAACCTTGAACCTTTCAATTTTTTCTAGAAGAGATTCTAAGATTCTTAATAACACTCCCAAAAGATTTTCCTGCCGCCTGACTTTAACGTTTCCCATGATTTCCTTTTGAGGGGACATGATGGTGCAGTGGTCTAGCTGCTTACTTCTGAGCAAGGCAGACTGGGTTCGATTCCCGGTCAATGCAAGTAAAATATCACGTCCTGTGGTTCGGATTCCATATAAAAATGGAGGTCACATGGCTCATGATCGTGAGTTCATCGGCCACATAAAACTAAAAGCTTCTTTTTTATTTCCTTTTTGGATTCTACTATTATTTGATTGGTTCCACTACATAATGCCCTCTGTCCTCTGGATTCCATGATTGGAGCCATTTTTCATAAGCCACCTGTTTTTTTTTTTAATTTTACAAGTCGATTTCGCTATGTCATTCCACCAGGATGTGTGCCTTTTCCTGTCTTTGTAATACTCTGAAAAGTTTTTGCTTCTTGTCCCCCAGGGGCTCACATCTAGTGGGACGAGGGTTGGCGACCACGGGACCACACCTTGCTTCCACTTACTTGTGCCGGGCTCCTCTCTGTCTTCTTTCCTGTTGACCTCTCTTGGTCAACTCTTGTTCTCTTCCGGCCCCGATGGTATTAGGGAATCCGAGGCCTAGGGAGTCTTTAACTTTCCCGCCTTAATTGGCCCTTGTCTCATCTCTCCTGGTACCCTCATTCTTCGAGGGGTCAGCCTCTTTTTCTTTTCATGCCCCTGCCTTCTGCACAAGGCCCTCAAGGAGGCAGGGTGTATGTAGCCCCACCACTTCTGGTGCACCCTGGATAGTGTTACACTCTCAAGGGCTCATGGCTCATGAGTTTGGGAGTTGGCGACCCCGAGGGATTCCTGAGCTGGTTCTGTTTTTTTCCCTTTATCCTCTGACCTTGGGGAGGGTCCTCTCCTCTTTCCGCTTTCCTATCTGCCTTTGATGGCTTTCCTTCCTTCCAAGTCCCTCAATCCTCATTCTTCGAGGGTTGAGGGCATTTCTTTTCTTCCTGTCCTTTATATGCCTTATCCTTTATTTGTTTACCATTTCTTCTCCTAGTATGTAAGTTTGTAGTTAGTATTAGTTATAGTTTTCTTTCTCATCTCATCTTTCACTATCACCCAAACCATTAGGGGCCGATAACCTAGATGTTAGGCCCCTTAAAACAACAATTATCATCATCATCACCTTGCTTCTTGGGCATTATGCACTAATTGCAATTGAATAACCATAAAGACTAATTATATTTGTTTACAGGTAGCATCGTAATAACAATGATGTTGGTAGATACAGTTGAACGGAAGGTAGATGAAGTGGTACCTGATATCGATCATGTATTGAGAGATAGAAAGTTGATCCTAAAAGGGACAGATGGCAGAATTCTGAAAGTGCCAGTTCAAAATGTCCAAATCATTTACACCAATATGGAAGGTAAGTAATTGAATGTAATAGGCTATCACTCGTTTTTGAGTAAGATTGTCTTCTAAAGGTGAGTTATTAGATGACTATATAGCCCAATCCTGGAAACACAAACTGAATGGAATAAAATTAAAATATGGCTGCAATAATAAAGACCGGTTACCGACAGTAGTGGCTACGCTGGCTAACGCGCAGCATTAGGTCATGGGGCCAAGCTCTCTGCTGACTCGGTAGACGCGTGGGTTCGAGCCCCACCGTCGGCCGTCCTTGAAATGGTTTTCCGTGGTTTCCCCATTTTCAACACCAGGCAAATGCTGGGACAGTACCTTCTGACAGGCCACGGCCGCTTCCTACACATCCTTGCCCATTTTCATTCACCATCATTCATTTCATCTCTCATTAACTCCTCTCATGAGGTTGGCATCAGGAAGGGCATCCGGCCGTAAAAACCATCGCCACAAAGACTTCCATCGCATCTCATCCCCGACTCCGTTGGAAAACGGGAATAATAAGGGGTAGATATACAATAAAGACCGGTTAAAAATTGGATTCTCACTAATTCGACACATATCAGGATTACCAAAGTTGATGAATTATTGGAAGGTTGTAATTTTTTTTTAAAATGTGTCATATCATATATATTATTTCAGTAGTATAGATCCCTCCTGCGGCACTCACAAGCAACCGATTGTGACGAATGAGCATTCAAATGAAAGGGAATTGACATTAGCAGTGACGAATTGCACTCTAATTTCATAAATACTATAACTTCTTTAAAAAATAACCTTTAAAAAAATGTATGAAATGTGCGATTTGTAGATACTATTGCTGTAGGAAAACACACTCCATAATTGCTGTCCACTTCACATTTTGGCCGCTGTGACACCTGTTTCATGTCATTTTAACATTCTGAGTTCTTTCCTTTGCATGGATTTCAGAAACAGTAAATCAAAGGAATGAGTACTCAAATCGTATAATTTCATAAATATCGAATAACAGGTGAGTGTTATGATGATCCAATTTTCAGTGATTGCCTTCTTAAGTTAGGGAACGTAGAACTTGGAATTCTAACTGAAATGTAAATAGTGTTCTATAATCATTTGGTTGAAATAAAAACATAACAACCTTTCTCCTTAAGTCTCTCATTATAAACCTATTGGGGAAAGTGTGGTTTATGAACATCTGAGATATATCGCAAGGGGCGGCTAGTATTAATTATTTACATAGTTAACGCCCACATTGGAGCACTTAAATCAAACCAAATACATTTAAGTCCTCTACGGATTGACAGGGAATTCATTCTGGCTGACCTGGCTGCCCTTTCCACATCAGATATGACATATTGTTTCCGTTGATTAATTTTAGTGTAAGCCTTATATGTTTGTTCTTCAGAATCCTTATTTCTTCTCTATTTTCAATTTGTTTTATTGTGTAAGGTGCGTTCAAAAAGTAACGAGCCGGAGGCTGTAATGCGCAAACTGGTGACGACATCGGCTAATCGTGGCATGTGTAACGAGGTGTGGTTCCGACCAGAGTGTGGAAGGTCACAGCCCGTCGCTAGAGGGCACGCGTGCACGTCACGTGACGATACAAAGCGAGCAGCAGCATGCATCAATCATCCAACGCTGCCAGTCGCATTGCAAACAGTGACATGGAGGCGTCAAACGAAGAGCAAAGAGGTGTTGCTCGGTTTCTGACAGTGAAGGGAGTAGGGGGAACGGACATTCATCGCCGAATGTCACAAGTGTACGGCGAACACTGCATGTCCCTTGCAAGGGTCAGGGCGAGGCACAAGCACTTCAGGGAAGGACGGGTGTCGTTAGCCGATGATGCCCGGTCTGGGGCACCCCCCTGCATTAACGATGACAACGTCCAGTTGGTTGATGCACTCATTACACAGGACCGCCTAGTGACAGTGAACGCCATAGCCGCCGTGGTCGATTGAGCGTCGGAAGTGTGCACACCATCATGAAGGAACGACTGCACTTGCAGAAAGTGTGTGCCCAATGGGTGCCTCACAGTCTTCAACCACACCAGGAAGCATGTCGAATGGCCTACTGTCTTGGTCTTGGTTGGACGATTGATGCATGCTGCTGCTCGCTTTATATCGTCACGTGACGTGCACGCGTGCCCTCTAGCGACGGGCTGTGACCTTCCATGCTCTGGTTGGAACCACAACTCGTTATGCACGCCACGATTAGCCGATGTCGTCACCGGTTTGTGCATTCCAGCCTCTGGCTCCTTACTTTTTGATCGCACCTTATAATATTCTACTTTTCTAAATCATTTTGAACTTCTTCTTAAAAAAAAATATTTTTTGTTTCATTTTTCCAAAAGTAGTTCAATACTGTATTATTTTGTTTTAGTAGTCTATTGTCATGCAATCTCGGTAAATGACAGAAAAAGGCAATTCTCCCTTTTCTCATCATGTCTATTATTGAATCACTTTCCCGTTAGACAACTGCTTTGTCCGTTCTCCTAGTGCTTTTTATTAACGATTATTCTGATTATCCTTCTGTCAACCTTCTGCAGTTGATATGTCATTGATTTGGTGTTTAATTTAAACAGTGTTTCAGAAGTGTAAATTGCTTCAGGTTTAACGACGGAACAGAAATGTTGAAATTTAGCATTTATTGAAAGAGATCTCTTCCTGTTTGTTAGCCAAGTAATTTGTTGTGCTTATAAACAAGAAAAATAAATTAAAAAATTGCTGTAGACTTTCTTGCGGAGCCTCCGTGGCTTAGGCGGCAGCACGCCGGCCTCTCACCGCTGGGTCCGTGGTTCAAATCCCGGTCACTCCATGTGAGATCTGTGCTGGACAAAACGGAGGCAGACAGGTTTTTCTCCGGGTACTCCGGTTTTCCCTGTCACAATTTCATTCCAGCAACACTCTCCACTATCATTTCATTTCATCTGTCATTCATTTAATCATGGCCCCAGAGGAGTGCGTCAGGCCTCGGCAGCCGGCACAGTCATATCCTCGCCGCTAGTTGGGGGCTTCATTCATTCCATTCCTGACCCGGTCGGAGACTGGAAGCAGGCTGTGGATTTTCATTTTCTGTAGACTTTCTTGCAGGGCAGTATCTACCAGTGACCAGCTCACAAAGGTTGCTCATGCTTACAGTCCCAGTACCAGCTAGCCACTTGTTCCCCTGCTGTAACAAACAAGACAGCCTTCCTCCACTCTCCTGGTCTCATAACAGTGAGACAGTCCATGAACAGTCGATTTCACATGGTTCTCACTGTCACAATTGTTCAAGCTTTGATTTCACTAGTCACTTGGATGTTCACATTTTTTGCACAGCACAGTTACTTCAATTGATAATAATTTGGACATTTCACCCTTCCTTTAGAAAAAGATACAGATGACTATTTTTTTAAACTTAACCAACCCACCCCAACATACATGATAGGTTGGGACTCTATGGTGAAATAAACTGGTCCATAACTGTGCCATAAAAATTAATGATAGCAGAGCGGTCGTAATTACGAGGCCCATCCAAAAATTGAGTTTCCCTATTTTTTTAATAAAACGGAAAACATATTAGTTAAATGAAAAAAATTATTGGCACCAAATACAGCAATGTTTGACATTATCACCGTCAGAATTGATACACCTGTCATATCGTGGGATCCACTTTTGTAGTCCTGTGTCATTGAAGCCTGATGATGCTCGCTTGATGAGCGAAACACGTCATCTTATAGTTTTCTCCCTCTTCTTTAGTCCATCACAAATCAAATTATTAGACTCAAGCACTTGTTTATATTAAATCTTCTTCATGCAGCATAGCATTAAAAACTACAACTTAAGGTGAAGAAATGTCTTTGTTTTTCCCCCATTATCCAAACAAAATCCAATTTTACTTTGCATGGCGCTAAATTACGGAAGGAATCAACGTTTTAATTACCATAGGCTGTATAATTGGAAAGAGAATCCAACAAGCTAATGGGTTTTACCAGTGTGTGAGAGGTTTAGTATGGAACCAGGAAGTCTCAGAGAAATGCAAGAAAGTTCTATTCTCAATGTATTACACACCAATTTTGACATATGCAGCAGGTACTTGGTCCACAACAAACGCGATGACAGCCGAATCCAAGCAGCCGAGATGAAGTTCCTTAGAGGAATAATTGGGAAGACACGGAGGGATAAAGTCAGAAATGTGGACATTAGGGAGAGAACTGGGTTCCCAAAACTGCAAGACAAGATAGAAACCAGTAAGCTGAAGTGGTACGGACATATGATCAGAATGGAAGAATATAGAGTACCAAGAAGAATATTTATGGAGAAAATACCAGGAAGAAGACCACGAGGAAGGCCCAGAAAGAGGTGGATAGATATGGTGAAGGAAGGCATAGAGAAAAGAGGAGTAAAAGAAAAATAAGTATTGAAAGAAGGAAATGAATGGTGGAGGGATAGACAACTGTGGAGGTCCTTGATTCACAACCCGAACTGGAAACGGGAAATGAAGAAGAAGAAGGCTGTATAATAACATTTCAAAATTAACGTTGAGAAATAGCTACACTTAGGGGCAGATGACCCTTAAAACAACAATAACTAGCTACTCTTCCCAATTGGATAGGAACATTTCTAAATTCAAGGGTTCAGAGAGTCAGAGTAGGGAATTAAGTATCACAGGAAGAGAAAGTTAAGAAGGTAATTCCACAGGGTAGTAAAATTGGTCCATTGCTTTTCCTAATATATGCAAATGATTTAGGGAACAATATAGCATCAAAAATAAGATTGTATGCAGATGACATTATTGTCTATAGGGAAATAAATAATATAGAGGATTGTAAAATATTACAAAGGGACCTCGACAGTATCCAACATTGGGTTGAAGAGAACCACATGAAGGTTAACGGAGGTAAATCAACTGTCACAATATTCACAAACAAGAGATTAAAAACTGAATTTCAATATACATTGGATGGGGTAATCATACCAAAAGATGACCAGTGCAAATTTTAGGTGTGAGATTTGATAGTAAATTTCACTGGAAGGGTCATGTTGGAGACATTGTTGGGAAAGTATACAGATCGTTGCATGTCATTATGCGACTACTTAAAGGATGCAACAAAGAAATAAGAGAGAAAAGTTACCTAAGTTTGGTTCGTCCAATATTGGAATATGCAAGCAGTGTATGGGATCCGCACCAGGAATACCTAATAAAAGAAATTGAGAGTGTTCAAAGGAAAGCAGCAAGATTTGTGATAGGGGATTTTAGGAGATGAAGCAGTGTATCAGATATGTTAGAGAAGCTTGGGTGGGAAACATTAAGTAAGAGAAGGGAGAAAAAGAGACTTGTAGGGTTATATAGAGCATATACAGGAGAGGAAGCATGGGGGGAAATCCGTGAGAGGCTTCAATTGGAAAGTAATTATATTGGCAGGGCAGACCACAAATTCAAAATTGGACGGCACTTTAGCAGAAGCGATTGGGGTAAATTTTCATTCATTGGGAAGGGTGTGAAGGAATGGAACAGTTTACCAAGGGCGGTGTTTGTTCCCTTTCCAAAATCAGTCCAGTTATTCAAGAGCAGAGTAGACAAAACCAGGGAAAAGAAAGAAGTGGTATAACTTAGTGCTGTATTCCTAGAAACATTATACGTGCTATGTAATTCCTACAGCAGTTGTGAGAGGGGAGTTCAACCAATGTGTGAATAGTACATTAAGTTACTGTATTCTTTTAATATTGTGTAGTGTTTGTTACGGTATTCTTTTGGGTGTTTGTTACTTTATTCTTTTGATATTGTGTAGTGTTTGTACATTAAGTTACTGTATTCTTTTAATATTGTGTAGTGTTTGTAAATTATGTACCTCATTTGCCACCGAGGTTGACACCTCATTGAAAATAAAGTGATTTGATTGATTAACAATATGTTGCACCAACAATGACCATAACCTTAAATTTTCATTGTTGTCTTTAGCTGTTACTTTCGGTCACAGAGCAGCGATTGGCTCGTCCTTAAAAACAAATTAGATAGTGATTGCTTGACTGGGATTAAATGGATTCCCAAGTTTTAATATGGCTAGACTGTTTGACTGGCAGAATAATACAGATATAGCCTACAGTAACGATTGTAATCTTGACACACATTGAGAACAAGCGACATTATCAACACAATTAACACTTAAAGACAATTTCAAATTATTTCATCAACTGATTTAATAATATCATTTACAGAAGATGACCAATATAGGAGTTCACAACAAGACTAAATTAAATTTAACACATCATGAATCCAGAACTATAAAGATGAATAAATGAAATTAATCAACAACTTCAAATCATATGTACAACTTCTTTAGTAACAGTTCCCAAAGACTTTAAACGGGACCTCTACATGATCCAATTAATTATAGATTACTTGGAAATCAAGATACTAAATTTATTTATTGAATAAACCTTTATACAATATGCTTTCTGGATTTGAATACCTGACATATCTTTACTAATTAAAATTGAAAGGACGTCCATCCCAAAGTAACGTTAAGTTATATTGTCATTTTTTTCATCAAATGCCCTATGTACAGGGGCGGCCCTAGGGTGCTGGTGCGACCGCACCGGACACTGTCATATGGGAGGGGGGTGCAGAAAATGCAATGATATTTTGACAGCGCAAAAAATAAAACCTTATTAGGCTACTACTTAACCCTACCCGTCGAAATTAATTCTATATAGGCCTATAAGTGAGCTGGGATGCGTGAATTTCAAAAGTATAGACATATAACGTGAAATTTGTACTTAACGTTGTATAAATATTAACGAGTTGAAATCAATATCTATACATCGAGGCTACTGTCCGCCGCCTGTTTCCTTAGCGTTCGATCGTGTGCGGGTGAATGTGGATTGTGATCTGCATCTGTGTTGCAAGTAAAATCAAAATGTTCTCGAAAGAAAAACAAAATGAGTATTGTCCATTGAGCCATTATAATTAACACAAAATGTGATAAAAATGTCCAGCACAACTCAACACATTGCTAGCGTTTCATCCCAGTATACCAATTGGGCTCTTCAGTTGGTAAAGGTACACCTACCAAGACGCATAGCTAGCACACACTGAGAAGGTCATGCAAGACGTTTCGCTAGATGTGTAACTACGTCATGAGCAAGCCAATGCACCGCGGGAGTCAAAACTCCGGTCCAAAACAATAAACCTTGCCTTGGCATTGAATATAAAATCAAAATGTTCTCAGCTACGAGTAAAATTGAAACTTTACTTACTGATAGAACGTTACTACTATACTAAGTGTTGTTATGTAATGTAAGATATTAGTAACATCATGTTAGACATACTGTATTCCTTTTTGTGTAGATAATACCATGCCTAAACTGGTCTAAGCGCGACTATATGCGAACAATATTGTTTAATATTAAATAATATTTAAGGAGCATTCTAGGAATATTATTTTTAATATTAAAATAATAGTTATCCTCCCGATATTATTCTGCTAAGGCCCCATTCCGGTTTTGTACCGAAATTAGGGTCCTGTTAACACCAATCTACCCATATGGGATACCTACAGGTTCCGCATAACCCCATGTGTGTCTCAAACGCACTCACTTCCTCTTTAAATGCCTCCAATTAAATAAATACCTTAAAAAATATACATATACAATGGGAGCACCGTAACCTGGCGAGTCTGCCGCTAGATCGCAGGACAGCGCGGCGAACTGCTAGGCGAGCCTGCCGCTAGAGCGCAGGCCATCGCGGCGGCGGCAGAACTCCTGAGCAAACAATAACTGATCAATTCGTTGTAACATCGAATATCGTCTACAAAGAGGTGCTGCGACAAGTACAAAACACTGTTCTACATCATTCTTTGTGTTCTTCTCATGTACGTATGCCGTTTAACAATAATAAATACATTTCTTCAATATTTAAAACTTCGTTCTCCCACATTCTTCCCTACTACCCCATAAACCAACATTCACGTTGCGAAAGCTCGCACGGGCCCACTAGTTACTTACCGGTATTAATAATGTAAAAAAGTTTGTTACATTTAGTCCCCACAGGGGAAGGGGCGCACAATGAGATCTCGCACCACCTGAAAATATTGCTAGGGCCGCCTCTGCCTATGTAGTGTTAAGCTAAGCAACCAAAACTGACGAAGGCCCTACTGAAGGGCCGGAAACATGTTACATCAATAAAGAAGATAACATTTTAAGTATTAATAGGTGTCTAAGCAATTTAATTAGTTAACAAAGTTAATGTTATTTGGGCTCACTGCAGAAAATCCACCCTGAATTATTTAATGACTATTCAGAATAGGGCTATTAGAATCATATTTAACCTTCCTTATGACACTCCAGTAAAAGATCTGTACATCATAAGTAAAATTCTATCCCTCGGCATAAGTGCAGAGCTCCGAGCAGCTATACAAGATTAAACACAATACCCTATAGCTCTCCCTACATCTTGAACTCAGACAATCATTGTATGGAACTAGGCATGCGAAGGACGTAGCCTTATATATTATTCACTCTTCTAAATACGGTAGAAATAGTTTCAAGTTTTCTACATCACAGTCATATAATAGACTTCCTGATGAAGTATAAAGTTCACCAACTTTGTCAGTATTTAAGAGGAAAACTATGAAAATATTGTGGGGAAAATTCTATGTACCTTAATACATTAAATAAGTTATCTATAAGAAGATACAGAAAGCAAGGTTACGTTGGTTCGGACATGTAAAAAGAATGGGTAAAGAAAGAGTAGCAAGAAGGGAATTGGAAAGAGAAGTCAAGGGAAAGAGACCAGTTGGAAGACCGAGAAGAAGGTGGTTGGACCAAATTTTGAAGGACATTGGAGAAGCTGGATTGAATGTGGCAGAAGTGATGGAACAGGAAAAATGGAAGGACCGAAAGGAGTGGAGGAGGCTTGTAAACCACACCCGGGTGACTGGAGTGGGACTTTGATGAAGATGATGATGCTTAAAAATCCTAAGTGGTTATCATTTAAAGGGACCTTGGTCTCAACAATCTCAGATATGGTATCAACAAAGGCCTATGCCTTTATTCATCAATTTATCTTACCTTGACTTTTCTTCCTTGGTGTGTAAAAACATATTACTGTACAATTCCTCTGTACAAGCCTATGGCTCTTTGGAATTAATTGAATTAAATTTAAACTAGCGGAACCGTGTGAGAACTCTCGCATAATGAGTTGTGTGCGCCCCATGTGTACTGACTACCCGCCCGGCTCTATTGCTATGCGGGCTGTAGGCGACCCAGTTCTGCCAGGGGCTATCATCTTGTTTATTTGTTTAAAAGCACTTTATAAACAAATAAATATATTTCCGTTGACTTTTCAAGAAATGCAAGATTTTTCCTGTACTATTGAGACGATTTGGAAGATTTTAGTGCAAACCACACCTTCTAACTCCCTCTGGTTTAGGAGCTTGAGTTTTGTGAAACAGACACCTTAGCGTATTATGTACCGGTAATAAGATACGTAGAATTAACATATTATCCAATATGGTTAGTGTTTTTGTCTCATATACCATAATTTGTAACTCTTTCCAGAGAAAAACAGCATGGTGATGTATGCTGTAGGAGGAGTTGTTGGCGTCAGTACTGCAGCTATAGCTGTTCTGGTCATTGTAGCTGTTATTTTTAAGAGAAAGAAAGAGGCTGCCAGACTATCAAAAATACAGGTAAGTTAGAAAAGTATTCTTTGTTATGCAGGGCTTTTCAAAAATGTGGTTCTGTCTTTTCAGGACACGTCTGTTGGGGAAATATCTGCCTGATCCAAATTTGAAATTGTGAGTTTCATCATAGCATTGATGTGGAGATAATTTTACATGGTTGTTCGGGTAACTGCAAAGGACTTACCTTCAGGAATCTTATTATCATCGTGTTGGAAGCCGTTTTTCAGTGTTGCCATAGTAAACGAAATTTTAAATGCTCTTCAGTCAGCTAACAAAATTCCCGCACTTTTGCGTCTCTAAAAGCCACAGGGATGTAAAACTAATGACTTTATATTATTATTGTTATGAATGCTAGACAGTTTCGTTGCCCGTGCATGACTCAGGCCACCCCAGGCTATTCCAGACTGTGGGTTACCAGCGCCTTACGCAACGGGGCTGTAAGAACAAAAAGGGCACGGTCTTGAACCTACGCAGCCCATCCAGAAATGGAACTCTCGAGAAACCGTGAAACCTGGTCCGCTCCAGAAACATCCATTGAGTCTTCAGCTCCGATATATAAGGAGCGACCCTGGCCGGTGAGGACGAACTGTGTTTTTGAGGAATATGTGTTTGACTGTGCGACAGAAGTATTGAGCCGAAGTGCCGAGCGAGTGTGTTTTCCAGTGCGACAGAGGTTATTGTGGTGAATTACGAAACACAGTGGACTGTTCCCTAGCCTGCGGACGGCGAGACTGTGTGTATTCAAGAACAGTGAGAGACAGACTGTGGCTTGTTTACAAGAGGAAGAGGTGCAAGTTATTTCTAGCCAGGACACGGGTGTACCTAATTAGTGAGGGATTAACTGTGTGAGTGAGTGGAAGAGGCGAGATTACTCCCTAAGGGAGAAGAGACCTGAAGTGAGACTGATAATTGGTTTCTAAGTGTTTATTGTATGGTGTATATTTCTGACCTGCAATAAAGCTAATATTTCTTTAAAGGAACAATGTGTTGTGCTTTCACACACCGTAATCCAGTTAATGAAAGTACCACTAGGGGTGGCATGTATAATTATGTATTGTTTGTCCTTTTATGTTTCTATCCTTCTTTTCCTGCCCAATGGTTGTATATATTATAATGGTGATATTATTACTCTCTTTACAGACCAGTGCCCAGAGTAAGGTCCCAACATACCGTAAGTTCCAATTTGAGAACTCCATTGATGGTTCTGAGGCTTCCCTCCAAAGATATCGGAGTAATCATCCAACAATGGGCACTGTTAGTACACTTGTGGGGTCTGGCATGTTAACTGGCCTGGGAACTCAACTTGATCTAGCCCCTAACAACAGAGGAGCAGCCAGGTATGAACTATTGATGTCCTGAAATGGTTTCATTATTTTTGTGCCTACACAGTTATAGTTTAACCAACTAGAATAGCTATTGTTTTACCCTTTGGGAGGGTAGAACTAGGGAGTGTGTTTGAAGGGTGGCATGTATTTAAGGGGCGTGTGAAGGATGATTTAAGCTGTCAGTCTCTCCGCGAGGGGTAGAGAATCTGAAGGGATCGCGGAAGTGGGCGAAGCTCTACGAATTAGCGATCGTAATAAAAGCGGGGTGACTTCTAGAGAGAGGTAACGTTTAGCGATCAATGAGTAATGGCGCTCACGATGGGCAAAGCTAACGGATTGCTGATAGCGCAGTATAACAGAGTGTATGCACGTAGCTTGATTGAAGGGCAATGTCAATGGCGGTAAACAAATTGGTAGCACCTACGCAGCGATTTATAAGTGAGCCAGTAAATTATAATGTGTGGAAAGGGGACCAGGCAATGAAATAATAAACATACATATGAATTATGATAAATGTGATGGTTTACTGCTGGGCTTGCAATTTAGTGTATTAGCTTCCCTAAATGTAGGGGGAGCTCAACAATGTGAATGCAGTGTTTTACAAATTGAATGGGTATGGTGGGACACCTGAGATACACTCACCTGGTAATCTTGGAGTCGGTTGTCAATCGGGCAGCCCTACGGGGTAACAGACAATCTCCCTCTGAGTCATCATCATCATCTTGAGCAGTTTCCAACCGCTGGTCGGGTCTGCTTGGAACATAAGCCTCTCCATCGTTTCCTGTCCATCCACCATCTCTCGTCATTTACTGTGTCCCAGCACACTCCTCTTTCCTCCACACTCTTCTTAACTCCTTTTGTCCATCTGTCCCTTGGTCTTCCCCTTGGCCTCCTTCCCGTCATTTCCATTCCAAACATCTTCTTCGGTATCCTCTCCTCTTCCATCCTCCTCACATGTCCATACCATTGTAGCCTAGATCGCTCTATTCTATTTTGCAATGGTTCCTCTCTTACCATCTCCCTGACTCTCTCATTCCTTACGCTGTCCATTCTTGTCACTCCTACCCTACTCCTCTGGAACTTCATCTCCACTGCTCGTATTTTATTCTTGTCCCTTTCCTTCATCACCCATGTTTCTGAACCATATGTCAAAATTGGCACAAAGTAGGTCTTGTAGATGATTCCTTTACATTTTTGTGGTACATCTTTATTCCATATCATCCCCCTAACACTCTTGAAAAATCCATCTGCGCACCTTCCCCTCTCATTTATTTCCATCCTATTGCCTCCCTTTTCTTCAATTATGCTTCCCAAGTACTTGAAGCATTCTACTTTCTACAACTGCTGTCCTCCAAGTGTTATGCCCATATCCAGTCTGTTCTTCTTCCTCGTTGTGATGACCACTTCACTCTTTTGTGCTGAGAACTTCATCCCATATGATAACACTCTGAGTGGGGGATCTATTTAAATGTTTTGATGTGCTGACCGTTGCTAAATTGCCACTTTGCTGTTCTAGTAAACAGTTCCTGTGTATTTGTTGATGGAGCTGTGGACCAAGAGCTGTGGACTCACCCTGCCAGCTTGGAGTAAAAAGAAGTGTGTTGCTGTTGTTGTTGCTTGCGACTTTGGGGTGGCTTTAAGGGTGAAGTAGTGTCGAGTCTTGGGCAGATAGGTGTAGGTGGCATAGATGATAGGGGTGTAATTGTAGATGTTTGTAGGCAATTATAGGTGTCTGGAGTGTAAAGTTAGTTGTAGATTAGTTGTACATTTGTAGGTATATGTGAATGTATCTCTTAAGGACATTATATGTCCTTAAAGGTACAACACTATTAAGGTGCTAGGCCATGGGGCCAGGCTACCTATAGACTTGGTTGACGAATGGATTCAAACCCTACCATTGGCTGTCCTTAAAATGGTTTTCCATGGTTTCCCCCATTTTCAACTCCAAGCTAATGCCAGGATGGTAACTTCTAATAGGGCATGGTCAATTCCTTTTAACTCCTTGACCAGTTTCATTCATCTTCATTTGGTTTAATTTTACATTGGCTCCCCTGATGAGGTTGGCATCAGGGAGGGCATCCGGCCCTAAAAGCCATGCACAACATACATCAGGCTGTTCCAGCCGAGCAACTTGCCCGTGAGCAGCGGAGTACTCGCCGCCTTCCGTGAGTAAACCTGCAACATGCAATACAGCTCTGCTGTGGGGGGCTGCCGTCACTTCGTGGTGGTTACATCAAGACTGGCAGGAAGCGCATGAACTTGTGTTATGACCTTCGCCCAGTGACGTATTGGCTATCACCCCCAGTCCCTCTCCATCCGTGCTCCGAGCATCACTGCTGAGTACTCGCATGTACGCATACTCAGACTCATGGATTTGGAACAGCCTGACATACATGCTCATATTAACTAAGTAGGTTAAGGCAGTTGTGTATACTATGAGGGGCTTAGAAGCCAAGAGAGACAAGTGATATCTGATATACGTGGGAAAATGATTCTTAACCCTCTACTTGTAAGGTGCGGTCAAGTTGACGGCGAGAATATTTTGAAGAGTTATTTTTATCCCTTCTATTGTTACTTCTCGCCTTTTCTTTTGTGTACCTTCCGAGCACATGGCCTTGAGTCTCTGCATAGCTCAGTGGAGCTCAGTGCAGCTCTAGCTTATGTTACGTGTAGGCGATTGCGTTGTAAAGTTTTCGAACGGTATCAGTGAACGCGTCTCACAGTTAACGTTCCACACTGACCATGCAGGCGGGTGATAGAAGATAGAAGATAGAAGAACGTTTTACTGTTTCATTGTGTCAACCATGCATATTTGTTTCTAAATAATAATTGTATAATGATATTTTGTTAAGTTTTCATTTTCAAAATTGATTAAATCTAATGATCAGAGAAAACATTAATTTTTTTGCATTACAAACGTAATATGAGTACGAAAGACTTACACGTTGATTTTAAGAAATGTTTGTATTTGTATCATTTGTTAGAGTAGTTGAAGTACCAACACGACAAATTTCAAGTAAATTGTTTTATTGTGTGTGCCTATGAACAAGCAAGATTAATTGCCGGTCACCCAGACCTCACCTCACAATGTACGTCACAGTAGTACCACCTCGCAAGTAGTGGGTTAAAAGATATGTCAATAAGGGTGATTTTCCCACGCTTATCAGATATCACTTGTCTCCCTTGGCTTCTAAGCCCCTCACTTTCTTTGTATTTCGACTATTAAGGTTGATTTAAAACTACAGTAAAACTCGGTTAAGAAGTTCCCGCATAAAAAGTTTTCCCGCTTAAGACGTCCGATATTCTTGGTCCCATGATCGGTCCCATAAGATACATGTATATTTTTCCCGCATAAAGTGTTCCTGCATAAGAGGTTTTCCCGGTTAAATAGTTCAGATTTTTCCCCCTTAAAGTATAAGACGTTCACTGAAGACAACTGACTGTTAGAATCAAAACTCGCCAATCTCCGCGAAGATACATCCGGCGTTCCGAGTGAAGGAACACAGCAGTTCCGAGTGTTGACGGATCTCTCGTATATCATCTGACCGGGTGAGATGAGTCATGGCTACATGACGTCACCAGCTTAACTTCATTGGACAGTGTTAACCTTGAAAAATGTGTGAGAGGGGGGATGGAAAACACATGCTTTCATTGTTGTTCTGTGTGTTCTAAAATAACATTATTGAAATTACAACAATTGCGTCAGTGAAGTAAAGACAATGACAATTGTTGTTTTAAGGGGCCTAACATCTAGGTTATCGGCCCCGTGAAGTAAAGATTTCAAATCATTGTGAAAATGAGTGGATCTCAGATGAAAGGCATCAAAAGAAAGGCACTTTCGATTAAAGAGTAGTCTACTCTCTCGTGTGTTGCTCTGGCGAAGGAGTTCGGAATGCCGCCGTCTACTTTGAACGGCATCATAGCAAAAAAAAAAAAGAAGGGATCTTTGCTTCTGCCGGGAAACTTCCGCAAACTGCAAGAAAATTAAAACCGGGAAATACAACGACATAGAACAAGCTCTGCTGGTATGGTTTAAACAATAGCGAAGTTTAAACATTCCAGTACGTGCGCCGAGTTCAAGGTTACGCTGCAAGTACCCAAAATACGAAAGATTTGTTTCTAATACCGACCGACTTTTATGAAGTACTTTGCAGATGACGAGATTTCATGTTAGCTATTTCGAACACTTGTTTTACATTTACTAATCCCAAGCGTGATAACGCAACTCACGAAACTGACGCTTGTGCTAGGCTTGCGCGACCGGTCAAGCCACCATAGAGGGAAATAAACAAGTACACCCGAACAAGCACCATATAATAGTGGATACTCGCGCGTGGTGGGCAATTTAAATCTTTGAAATTTAGATGGCTCAATTAATGACGCACCCCAATTTTTCACGTCCGATTTTGTATAAAAATGTGCGGGTGGTATTAAGGTATATACGGTAATATACAGAAGCCTATGCCGATTTATTTCTCTTTATCTCTGGTGTGATAAACAGATTATAATATTGTGGTTTTTCTTTTTCCGGCTTTTATATAGCCTTATGTACAGTATATTTTTGTATCCTTCACAAACAACAAAAATGTGTGCGTTTCAAACGCATTTGAGGCTACTACCCTTTTAAGAAGTTTCCCTGTTAAGAAGTTTTTTTTAATGGTCCCTTGAAAAACTTCTTAACAGAGTTTTACTGTATTTATAAATGAAACATGTACAGTGGTGGCAGTTAGTTGCAACTAAGGGGACTTTAAATTTGATCGACTGACCGACCAACTTGACTCTGTTGAAAAGGGAATAAGGCAATAAATAGGGGTAGACATACGATTAGTTTCAAAGCAAGTAATCAATCACCTCTTTTTTGAAGAAACCGATGTCGATGATGGTAATTCTTGTTTTAAGGTAATAATAATAATATCGTATGGCCTCGGGTGCCTAGTGCAAGCTTTGTTAATTGACACCCAGAGGGTAGCTTGCATGTCGAATTTCGTCGTTCCTGAGAACGCTATGAAAGTCAAGGAGGTTAGATATCTAAACTCCTTGACACTAGGCTACAGCGCTTTCAAGTAGAGAATGGAGGAACTTTGTGTTGGCGGAAAATCCCGAGATTAATTTTGCCATTGAACACGGCCTACTGAATTCAAATGGGTTCTTTAACATGCCAACAACGTATGACATGAGTATCGTGATGTTTGTCGCCTTCAAAAATCACTTACCATGGCCAGGGGCGAACCTGCAATCTTGGGGTTGGTAGTCCGACACTATAACCACTCACCCACCGTGGCAAGCTGTTTTAAGGTGCCTAACACCTAGGTATAAACCCCTAGTGAAATGTTATGAAATTAAGGGATGAAGATAAAAACAAAAATGGTTTGTATAAAACAGACAGTGAGCCCCATCAATTATGCCTTATTAGGATAAAAAGAGTTTAAACGGGGCTGATAAAAACAATAAAACAAATAAGGCATATTGAACAATAAAAATAGATATGAACACAATAGAAACATGAAACAAAAATAAACTAGAATTTTAAAAGGCAACCACTGTCTGTCATGAACCGGATGAGGAGGTCTGCTGGCGGCAGGCGCGGATTCAGGGGGGGGGGGGGGGGGGGGGGGCACGGGGGTCATGACCCCCCCAAACGGAGACCAAATTTTTTGCAAACTCAAAAAACGAAAACACAATAACCAGACAAATAAAACTTAACGAATTTTAACTGAAAAACAGTTTTTTTCACTTGATTCAATACTGAAATATCTTTATTGCAATTATTATGTTCTGTTACAACTGTACATATTTACAACTTCATACCTGCTATATAAAAATGATTATTTATATAACAAAATCAACTCGTCTATTTTGTTTAGCAAACCTTGTGATTACCGAATCGATGTCTATAGTGATGTCACGATGAATGTGCTGCATTGCACGGATAGGAATTTGGGGCTTTTTTCGCACCAACAAATTTTGCCGACGTCCAAACTGCAAGCTTGGTTGGCAATTTAAGCTGTGACTTTCTCCCTTTGTCGGTACCAACTCGACTTGCCGAAACTGTAACGTACCTTGATACTTTTCTCGAAGCTCGATGTAAAAGTCGCAAAACACGCCGTTGCAATTTGTACGAATATTTTTGGTGTGCTAAACGCATCAAATTTCTATCCATGTAGCGTGCAAAGAAATTGGTCTGGTTTTGTACGTTTGGTTATTTTGTGATTGCGTTGTTAGTGATACCATTTTTCTTAACAATTTCGATTCTGTGACCTCCCCCAAAGCCAAACTCTAGATCTGCACCTGGCTGGTGGCCCATCATTACGTAGAACAAGGGAGGGGGTGTTAGGCAGTTTGAGTGTCCTTCGGAGATCGGCCAGGTCCACACACTCCGAGAGAATGTGTGCCATGGTAAGGTGGGCGTCGCAAGTATACTTTAGCAAGTGGGTGTGCGTAGCGTAGCTTCCTCCCAATGCGACATAATTTGAAGAAACCAAATTACTAATACACCAAGGCTCTTACTGGTTGAAATATGAACATTTACAGTAAAATACAGTATAACCCCTCAAATCTGAACTAATTGGGGCTGTAGCCTGTTCGGATTTCAATTTGTTCGGATTAGCCGAAAGATATCCATAACAATCATAATGACCAGCCCTCGTTACGGTATAGGACTTTAGCCTACATTGAGCGAGGCAGGCGGGTTTGGCGCAAACAGCGAATATGTCTGGTCTAAAGTCAACATGCCGGCAATGTAGCTAATGCCAGTGAGGAAGAAGAAACTTCGGCAGACAATGTGACTTATACTGAAGCTGCATCTGCTGTTGACATCGCATTGCGCTTCGTAGAACAACACGCAGTAGCCACGCCAAACGATATCATCTTAGTGCGACGCTAGCGCGCAATTGTCTCCGCGGGAAGGTTTTCGTCACTTCTACAATATTGAAGATAACTGATTTCAAGTAAAAGATTAAGTGATATTTTGTGTGTTTCTATTGTTATTTCATTGTTTTAGCAAAGTGATTACCTACGGAATAATAATAATAACCAACGTTTCCGTTTCTCAATCCTGGATGGGATAAGTAGTCTACGTAGGCACTTTTACACTATGCTAACTGTACTTCTTGTTAATTTTTCAACTAATTATGTAAAATGCGGTCATAATGCAGAGTATATGATTGTTTTATGAATAAATAAATAAGTTTCTCTTTTTTGCATGTATTTTTTCCTCGTTCGGATTACCCGGGATTTCCGGGGTTCGGATATGAGGGGTTTCACTGTAGATGCAACTTTTCTTAGTTCACTTGGAAAGGATGTTAATGAACCACCGGTTACCATGGGTCTCCCCACACCAATACATTCGGAAGACGTCCCAGAGCAGCCTTCGAAGGTTTTTTGAGGGATTTTGGGCTCACCCTTGATCAAAATTGTCAAAATATGCAAAATAATTATTTTAAGTAGTGAAATGCACATTATTTCAGTGGTGTAGAATACAGTATGTCAATATTAAATGCACAGGATAATACATGTTGACTGATAGAAGAAATTTTGCATAGAGAGAAAATTCTCTTTTGTTCACTCAGGTATGAAGTCCCGAACCAGGGTAGCCAACCTACACAAGAAGATTCTGCCAAGAAGAAAAAGAAGAGGAAGAAAAAGAAAATTAGGGACAGTAATCGTAGACTTATGCAGAATGAAGAGTCGGCATTTACCAATGACGATTTTGATTCAGGTATCTTGGATGAAGTTGGACAGCCACAAATCAGGAACAGAATGATGGACAGGAACAATAAGGTATGTTTACTAAAACTGAGGTTTGTGTAACTTTATAAATTAATGTAAATATATGCTTATTACAAACCCATGGCACCACAGCCTGAGGGGCATTGACCTACCAAGCGACTGCTTGCCCTGCAGGTTGTGGAGTGATGCATGGTCAGTGTGTTGGCTCCCTCTACAATTGGTTTTCCTGACTAGGGTGCTGCCAAATTGTCAGATATTTTGTTGTTTTTGTTACTTATTTATGGGGCTGCAGACATCGTGGTTATATAGCCCCGTGCATTTGGGTGTGTGCAGAATTTGTGTGACAACCTGTGTTATTGTTATGACTGTACTAGTAAGTGTATTTGTAAATTGGGCACTGGCTGTGTGGCGAAGCGGTAATGTTCTCGCCTGCTGTGCCCAAACTTGCAGGGTCGAAACTGGGTGCAGTCAGTTGGCATTTGAGCGTGTGTAAATACGAGAGAGCTGTCTCAGTAGATTTACTGGAACGTTAAAGATCCCCTGAGGCAAAATTCTGGCACCCTGGCATCTCTAAAAACTGCAGTAGTTAAAAGGGACGTAAAACCAGTAACAATATTATTATTACTCTATTGTAAATTGGGGATATGATTGGGATCTTAAGTTAGGAGCCATCCCAGCATTTGCCTGGAGTAGAAGTGGTAAACCATGGAAATCCTATTCCAGGATGGCTGAGTAGGGAATCGAACCCTCCTATTCTCAGTTTTGCCTTATGAGGCTGAGTTTACCCAGATCCAGCCTTCATACCAGAATTAAATATTTCTTGGCAGAGCAAGGTATCAAACCTGGACCTCCGGGGTGACAGCCAAGAACGCTAGCCGCTACACCGCAAGGTGGTCTCACTGTCAGACAGCTACTCAATTGTCCTCACAAGGTTGAGTACATGCCATTCTAGCCCACACATCGGTTTTGAAAATCCCTAACAGAACTAGGAATTGAACTCGGGGCATGCGCACTACCCCAACACCGTGGAGTTGGCAATATCTATGTACAATGGAAACCCGTTAATCCAAACCCTGGTAATCTGAAAATCCGGTTAATCCGAATAGAAATATTCAATTTTTTCAAATCTTTCTTCTTATTGAAATTAAAGATCATATTATAGAATAAAGATTTACTTGTATTTTATTAATCATACTTTAAAGGAAGGAAGGAAGCTTGTAGTTTTACATGACTGTTAATCATGCGATTATGAGTCATGGGACCTCCTTTTTACGTGGAATCCAAACCACAGGACATGGCATTTCACTTTGAAAATCTCACATGCATTGACCGAGAACAGAACCTGGTCCACCTTGGTGAGAGGCCAACAGCTTGACCGCTGTGCCACCACATCCCTTAGTCATACTTTACTAGAATAACTTAATATAAACATAATTACACATCATAAACCAATCAATCACTGGTCGTTTATCTTTGCAAAGTCCCTTAGTTTCTTTTTGCCGCAGTGATAGGAACCTACTCGAAGATGCAGTGTTAAACCAGAGTCTCATAAACATCACATCAGTGGGCTTAGCAGCGGAGTGTTGCTTGATGTGGCGTACGGCAAGTGTAGTTGCCTCACTTTCCTGGTTAACGTGCGGCTCGTCTTTGAAATCTAGCTGGGCGGATATGTCTACATTCCATGGCACCTGGGGCCAAGGCTTTCCCAGCGTGAGACACAGCGTTGTCAAATTTCCACCATAGCCACTGAGGGCAAGCAGTGAGACTGGGCAGAACTATGTGCAGATGTGCAACATTGGACACTGATACCTGTCGGAGACACAAGCTAGCCACCAGGGCGGGAGTGATAGAGGAAGCATTCTATTGATCAACAACCGTCAGTTATTGGTCAGTAGCAAACAATGGTTATTGTCGGCGTGGGCTACTGCCTTACGTTTGAGTCGTTGCTCGTTAACCAGAAAAGTGACGGAACTATACTAAGGTAGCCGTGGCATCTGAATGTGACACTAATTGTTCATTGTTGTTTTCTTCGTCGTCATTCTGTTCCTCATCAACTCCAGATTCTTTCTCCACCATAGCTACAATTTCTTGGTCTGTTTAGAATTGATGACAGTCAGTTTCCATCCACTCGCTAACGTCATTTTCATTTCAAGCCTTAATTAACTTAATCGAGTTTATCACAGTGTAGCGCTGCTAGTAAGCTGAGACAAAGTCAGCAGCTAACTGAGGAAGGCAGAACCGCCTTGTGACCTTCACAACTGTGGCGTGCTGCGGTGAGAGTCACGTGTTCACGTTCTGCAGCTCTACTACCGACTGTAATTTTATAGTACTGTATTACTTACTTACATACTTAATCCTGCACTCTTGTACCTTCCGGTGTCGAGGTTTGGCAGAGAGCTCGCCATTTCTTCCTGTTCAAGGCTGACTGCTTGGCTTCCTCCCAAGTGATGTTTCTCTTGTGGAGTGTTTCTCTCACGGAGTCGTCCCATGTCTTTCGAGGTCTTCCTCTGGGACTTCTTCCTATACTCCCCAAACGTGCTTCCCATACCTGTTTTGACCCTCTATTGCTCTCCATTCGGTTCAGATATCCGAACCATCTTAACTGGCTTTGTTCAATCTGATTTTGTAGAGGTCGAACTTCTCAGGTCTTCCTAATTGTTTGGTTCCTGACTTTATCCCGTCTAGTCTTTCCGGCTACATTTCTAACTTCATTTCTGCTGTTTGTAGCTTCTGTCTCTGGTGGTAATTATCCAGGATTCACTTCCATATATCAGTGTTGGGACATATGTAGATTTATATACGGCCATTTTTGTCTTTTTACTTATTTCCTTCTTTCTCAGGAATCCTCTATTTATAGCATTGTAGAGTTTACTTGTATTGAGTAGTCTTGTGTTCAGCTTCTCATCAATCTTTCCATCTTGATTGATTGTTTTTCCTCTGTACTGTATTGTAGAAAATATTTTCTGGTTAATCAGAAAATTTTGTAATGCGAACAGACTCCGGTCCCAATTAGTTCGGATTAGCGGGACTCCAGAGTATTACTTCTTCTTCTTCTCCTTCATTTCCCGGTTCTAGTAATATGGGTCGGAGTGTGAATCAAGCACCTCCATACTTTTTTGTCTCTCCACCACACTCGTCCTTCTTCCAGTAAATCTTCCACTTTCACTCCTCTTCTCTCAATGCTTTCCCTCACTGTATTCTTCCACCTCATCCTCGGCCTTCCTCTTTGATGCCTTCCTGTGACTTTCTCAGTAAATAATTGCTTCGGGACTCTGTATTCTCCCATTCACATCATATGTCCATACCATTTTAGTTTACTGATCTCGATCTTGTAACTTATGGAATTCTGTTTTCTCCCTAATTTCCTTGTTACTGATATTGTCTCTGCGAGTCTTTCCAAAAGGAAGGAAGCTTTTAGTTTTACGTGACCGTTAATCATGCGATCATGAACCACGGGATCTCCTTTTTACGCGGAATCTGAACCACAGGACATGGTATTTCACTTTGAAAATCTCACATGCATTGACCGGG
This sequence comes from Meconema thalassinum, assembly GCA_946902985.2. Lineage (NCBI taxonomy): Eukaryota > Metazoa > Arthropoda > Insecta > Orthoptera > Tettigoniidae > Meconema > Meconema thalassinum. The sequence goes on from OX336394.1 coordinate 287,767,454, forward strand.
AATCGAACCCGGTCCACCTTGGTGAGAGGCCAACAGCTTGACCGCTGTGCCACCACGTCCCCCGAGTTTTTCCAATTATACTTCTGTATCACTCGTTTGAAATTTGATAGCCTACTGCCAAATTGGAAAATATTCCATGTTTATATATGGTGCAATGTCAGCTCACACAGGAAAGGATACGATTCAACTCCCATAACCTCAGTGAATGTTCTATGCTTAGCTGTGCTGTATCAAAATTAAATAATAAGAAACAATCAATTCATATTTCACCCCGTTTCTTTTACATTCAACCACCTTGTGGTGTAGTGACTATGTGGCTGTTAACTACGAGGTCTGGGTTCGATTCCCAGTTCTGTCAAGAAATTTAATTCTGGTTTGAGAAGAGGTGGTTTGATTCCCACCTCAGCCATCCCAGAAGTGGTTTTCTATGGTTTTATCAAATGCTGGGGTGGTTCCTATTGTAAGGCTACATCCACTTCCTTCCCAATCCTAGCCTCAAATGCAAATACACGCACTGCTATACACACCACAACAGCACAGTTCTTTTTAACCCTAGAACACAAACCCTAATTTGCTAGTACATAAACACAAACCCTCGTAAAATTAACGACTATTTATTTCCATGATGAATAAAATGTAATTGCACATAAAATATAATATAAGAAGCATGTAATAACATGTAATTTATTTTATAGAGTGTTAACTCCTAGGTTTTTAAGTCCCTGGTGTCTCAATTACAGCAGTTAGTGCAAAGATTTGCTCTATGTTCCTTGCAATGTGCGCGATGACATTCACTGCAGTATGTTGTCGTCATTCGCCTTTTCTGAACAGGACAGATAAGACAAACAGTTCTTTCCAGTATGTATATGATAAGTTCTGTGGTTCTAAATACTTATTTCATTCAGAATGAAATGAAAATCCACAGCCTGCTTCCAGTCTCCGACCGGGTCAGGAATCATTCAGAATAGAGCTGTAATTTAACATTGTTACAGAACATACCTTGCTAAGTTTAGCATACGTAGTCACAAATCGTCGTAAATTTTACGACGCAAGGGTCTTCAATTTGAAATCAACAGACTCACTCTAACAATGCACGCACAGTGACGAAGCTCGCGGTATTGTAGGAAGCTACTGAGTAGGACAGCAATGTGGCAAGAAAAGCCTAGCAGATAGAGCCGTGTAGCCAAGTATACGTCGTAAAAATTACGAGGGTTTGTGTTCTAGGGTTAACTGAATGTTATTTCAAGCGACAGAAGACTTTGATGTTCCATCCCTCGAAATAAACAAATATCATCATTATCAGATATGCAGTACCCTATTTCAAATTCAAAGACTGTATTGAGATTACTGATGCACATTGTCTGATACCATACATGTTTTGATATTTTCAGGTTACATTTGATGTTCTCCCCGGAACACCTGAAGATGGCTACCATTGATCATCATTTCAGTCCAATTTATAAGATTCTCTTACAGTTACTTCAATTAACGTTAAGTTTGTATTTGCAGTGATTGTTGGTTTTAAGGGCAGAACACAGATTGTTGGTTACCTTACGATTTTGCTGCATAAATAGGCCTACTGGATGTTTGCCAGAGATCTTGCTTTGCTCTTTCACCATATGCTGTCCGGATTTACTGTAGAGTTGATTTTCACTACAACTTTCTGGGGACTAGGAAGACTTTGTTATTATTGTGTTGGGAGTTTATTTTACCCAAATTCATGTCCTGAAAGATAATATACTGGAATTGATTGCTGTATAAACAATGTAGGCTATGCCACTGGCATAACAACCTCCCAAGTGCCCCTTTCATTCTGATCCACAATAACTTTAAAATGTATTGAGTCCATTTAAGTGAGTACATATGCCCTGTATTTATGTTATCTTAATTCAAAGGGAGTGATTACACTTTGCAAATTACTACTAGTGACATCACTGCATTAGTAGGAATATAGGCTACCCTGTTCTTTGTTGCTTTTATGCTTATTTCTTGAACTGTCTTGAAACTAAGTTTCTTTAAATTTTGAGAGAGGATTCATGGTTATTTAACTAGTGAAGTGGAGGTACTTTGCAAGACTGTTGTAGAGGAATCTGCTTCATTCACGGAATTGCCAATCAATGGAAGCAGTGCTTGATGCTTTATATTTTGAATGAAAGTCTTTGTTCAGGAAGCAATTTTCTACCAGACAATTTCAGTGGTCATAAATGGCTATAGGAGACTTTCTTGATGGAGTAGAACACACAGAAAGAAGTTGATCTGGGGTATCTCGACGGATTTCAAAACATTTGATGTGTAACACACTTTCCTTTCTTTCTTTCTTTCTTTCTTTCTTTCTTTCTTTCTTTCTTAGTGTCATTTTATTGAAGTTTTAGAAGCCATTTTTCAGTGTTGTCTAGTTCTATAATAAAAGGCTTTTACAGTCGGTCAACACAAATTGTGCCCAATTACATCAGGCGGGAAAATAAGTATTTAAATGCCCTAAGCTGAAAGAAATATTACCCATGAAATATTATATGAAATTCATCTTTCAGGTTAGGGCATTTAAATACTTGTTTTCCCGCCTGATGTAATTGGGCACAATTTGTGTTGACCGACTGAAACGCTTTTTATAATAAAAACAATGTCATTTTATTGCTCTGATTTTGTAAAAAGAACACATGGTTAATTTGACCGATAATATGCAATATGTTAGAAGGAGATAAATACGGTATAATTTTACACATACGGTATTCTCTTTCATTAGGAACCCCTTAAGGTTTGCTTATATGTGAAGTCTCCAAGAATGTTATGCCACTAATCCATACTATGAAATTATATTTAATCTCCATTTTATGCTTGAAATACAAATGCATCCTTCATTGAGTGAAACCTAGTTTCATTAGCATTAAAGATGTCATCTGAACAGTATTTAGCTTTAGTCTCACCAAGAATTAATATCATCAATAGAAGCAAACTTTATTCAATTACCAGTTTAAAAATAATATGCTGTATATATTCAAAATGTTGTAGCCAATCAATGCTTGCCTTTAAGTTTGAATCACCATGTATCCTGGAAAAATAAACACTTTTTGACTTTTTGTCATATTGTATTAATCCAGTACAAATTAGCATTGTCAGCAGTTTTTAAATGTTTACAATGAGAATTAGGTTTACTACCGGTAGTTGAAACATTGTCCTCTAGTTCGTTATGCTTATTTCTGAATATTGTGAGTGTTGTTTGCAAACTTTTAATTTTTAACCTCTTCAGTGTGATTTAATCCACTATTTAAATGCAGCTAATTTGGTCACCAAAGTAATGTGTTAAACTAGCTATCATGAATTACTAATTCAGTTCTGCAGAATGTGGAAGATTGTCAGCAAGACCGGGACAGGAACCATACAGGAAAATCCTGATTAGCACCATGCACCTTAAAGCAGTTACGATTTAATACACATCTTGCCAGACCCGACGAGAGGGAGGGGCAAGTGGGGCCGGAGACCTAGGGCCCAGACTTGCTGCGTGGCTCGCTATGGTATTCAGTTGACAACTTCACTGAAATACATTTCTAAACCATTTTTTTTGTGAGACTATGTTCGATGTAAAAGTAACCAATGACTGTATTTAACACATTATTAAAAAAAAGTATAATTAATTTTATAAATATCCAATGTGTATTTATTTCGCTTCTCAACTGGGGAAAGAACAAAGTTGCCAGTGTTGTCCAATTAATTTATAATATTATGGAAGTTTCCAAGGTGATAAGTTTCAAACTCAAACTCTGAAAAATTCCGCTATATACTTCATACATCTCTGAAAGAAGCACGACTTATTCTTGTGGAGCCCAAACACGGGCAGATATATCGAGAATGACATTTTAAATCCAGAGTGATCAAAATCTAGAAGTAAAACAAGTAATGAGAGAGAGAGAAAAAAAAAGAAGAAGAGTGGCTGAAGAACTGAAAACAAAGTAAACTGATATTCAATATGGACATGCTAAATTCCACTAAGCTTTTTATGGGTTAAGCAAATTCAAGCTTGATACTTCCAAAATAAAGTCGCAGGTTGATAAAATGGAGGGGCCCGGAAGCCCTCGGCATAGGGCTAGTAACCGCTCCCTATGGCCCTGATTTTTGCACAGAATGCCAAGGGAGGTCAACAAAAGGTCTAATAAAGGTAGACATAATAATAGGAAACCATCTTGAAGAGAATACTATCAACAGTAAAATTTGAGATATTGAACGCAGGTTCAGAAAGTAACACCGTTACTTTTTACAGTAATGTGGGGGTAACAATGCTATTGATTAAATTAAGCCACTGTAACATCGTTCCTTTTAACAGTAGCAAGTAATGAAACAGCTCCTTACTTTTATTTTAATCATAAGTGGAATAATATTTCTGCTTTAGAATTTTGTATTTTCGTCACAGCCATTCTTCATACACTCTTAAATAATCTGCAGAATACATCTGAAAATGTTCTCCAATCCCATGGAAGAGGGAAAATATGAACTTTAAAAAAATAATCACGATGGTGACATTTATTGATAATAGCATGTTAAAGCCCACGATTGGAGGGTTCCATGACGCTCACTCTGTGCTATACTCCCCACTTTTCTTCAAAACCAAAGCCAGACAGCTATAGTAATTATACTGTAATGTTTTATGCACCATTTTATGAACATCAGAGCAATGATTAATAATAATAATACACATTGTCAGTGTATAAACATTTCTTGCTTTCACATAGTTGCTATCCACTCTTCTCTTTAAAACAGACTAATTGTAGATGTTGTAGGATATCACAAAATAATTTAACTCTAATAAAAGTAATGGTAAAGTAACGATGCATTACTTCCGAGGTGTAACGGTAACACAGATAACGGTAACTCTGTAAGTAATGGTTACTGTAACTAAGTTACTTTTGAAAAGTAAAAGAGTTAGCATTGATTGTTTTTGTAATGATCAATAAAACATAATTTTGAATATAGAAAATATTATTACGTCCTTGGGGGTGTAATTGCGGGCTTGGTATGGGATTGTGGAAATGTCAGACGGACGTAACGTGTGAGTAGGTGTTAATGATTGCTGTGTGGACAGAATCTGGACCTTGCCTTGAGAGCTGGCTCGGCTGGTGCTGAGTGCGCGTTCCGGTCAGACGATGTGCCTGGCCACTTGTAATGGGAGCTAAACGTACAGCTCGGGGGAAGTTGGAATCGGGGATATAAGCGAGGGTGTTTAAGAAACACAAGAGAATGGTTTAAAAGTGTAAAAGTGGCTTTAATGCTATAAGTGATGAAGGTGTAGCAGTACTGGAGGTTCCAGTGGTGTGAATGAATTGAGTGTGAAATCAATGTAAAAAAGAGATGAGTACAAATTTAGTAAAGGTTCGGAATTGGTAGGAATGACTAAGGAAAAACCTTGAGATCACTCACCTGGAACAGCGGTAAGTCGAGCAGAGGTTGGGCAGCGTGACGGTAGGCGTAAGATGATTAGTCCTTTGTGTGGCTGGTATTTAAGCAAATTGCCAGTGTTTGTGTAATGTAATCAGCAGATTCCTGCCTGCTCTACCAGGTAGATAGGTGTTTGTGTTAGGTGTGGCAATTGTTATCACATGTATGGGAGTTGGATGGCTAGGCCTGTGTAGTTGTTATTGTTGTTGTTGCTTTGAATTGAGGACTGTAGCCTGAAGAGGGGTTGAAAGGGTTGATTATGCCCTACATGGGCTCAGGGCATAACAATATGCAGCGATCGACACATTTTACTGTTGTAACCATAATTTCTTCTTCATTTTATATCAATGTCCATTGAATGTTTACACATCTACTTTTCTACATAGATTCATAGTTATGGCTCTAAGCAGTTATGAACTGATGATAAAACAAAGCAAGGTCTCTAACAAACTGCCTGGTATATTTGAGTTATGTTGTTTGTATGGTGTAAATTCAAACATTTACTACTAATAGACTACATCTAATATTTTAGGCTAACACATAAAACTGGGTCATTCAGAATGAATGCAACAAACTACCAGTTGCTGTCGATTGTTGTAGGCAAAATACAGCCAATAATATGTGTGTTCCAATTTCATTGATGCCAGAATGGTGAGGGAAGCAATCTAGAAGTAAGAGATTGGAACTTAGAAATTTTTTCATGTAAAAATACAGACATGTGACCATGAGTCCATGAACATAATGCAGAGTTAAGTTGTAGTCATGAAGGAAGAAGTCTAGCCATGCATGCATTCTAAATTGCTTCAATCCAGCTCTCAGGATACACCAGTTCAGAAGTTATGGTCTAAAGCTCCACTGCCATCAGTGCTTTCACCTTTACCATAGTGTTTGAAGACTGCTTTTATGGAAGTTGTTACATCTAGCCTCCATCGTAAGGTGTTTAAAAACGTTGGACTCGAGCCGCTGTATCAAATATTTATGTTGTTAAGTTTTATAGTTATTGTAATTTTATGTATTTATCTCCAGCATAATGTTCTTGTTATTATGCTTTATAGTTATTGCTATTTAATTTATTTATCAAATAGTTGCTAATGTTTATTTATTTATAACTATGGTGTATAGTTTAATTGTTGTGGGTATTTATAGCTACAGTATTTGATTTTGAGTTTATTTATACATGCCTATGACATCTAGTCTAAAGTTTGTGTTATATTTTATAAATATCTTTCATTTTGTACCTTCTTTTGAAACATACACTCTTGTTATTCACACACACTCCTTAATACATACGTATTTTATTTATTTACCGTATGGCTTTTAGTGCCGGGAGTGTCCGAGGACATGTTCGGCTCGCCTGAGTCTGTAGCTGCTTCCAGCGGACACCCTAAAGGGCGAGCTACAAGTTCCGTTCAATTACAAGTAGTTCCAACTTTCGCCACCAGATATCAATGATACCTAATGGTGAACGTTGGAACTTTGATAGAGCGTTCTGACGAAATCTAACCTAACAAATTTTGCTTTACACAAGTTTAGTCTGTGAAAGGATCTTTAACATGCCATAAATCTATGACATGGGACCGCCGGCTTTACTTCCCCTCCGAAGGAAGGCATACTGAAGGATTTTTAACGCTCTTAAAAAATCCGACGACTTCGGCCGGGTTTGAACCCGCTATCTTGGGCATAGCAGTTCAGCATGCTACCGACTACGCCACCGAAGCCGCAATACATAAGTGAATTGAGAAGATTATAAGGCAATTACAACGAAATGATACCTGTATCTCAATTTTGGTTTCTAATTATCTTGTCAGGTTTTGGAACTGAGTAACTCATATGCTATACTGTGATAGTGTTTTCACTTTGCACTGTGATGTGGAAATAAATTAGAAGACACTGCAATAATTTCTTTTATGCACTATAAATGGACAAACAGTTTTAGTATCACAAACATTTATTAAATTAACAAAGATTCATTAGTACAACATTGACTCCTCATGTCTTCTCTACATCAGAAATAGGTTTCTACAAACATGTGTTATGTTTCCTATTAACATTCTTGATTCTTCTTTACTTTTCTGTCCTTGAGTGTAAACAGCATACAGCAATTTTGTGATTGTCCAGTTTTCATCTTTTCTGCACTGTGTTCTCATTGTAAGAGTGAAAATTCAAGAAAATATACTGTATTTTTGGAGTTCTTGGTTGTAATTATTAAACTTGATTCCTGTTTTATGAACACGTTTATTGAATACTATAATACTGTGTTTCTGTTACATTTTGAATTCAATTATTTTTTGTCCCATCTGAATGGGTATACATGTTCAGTGTAATGCCTCACTGTTAGTGGGTGAAAGATGTTTAAACCCTTATAGCCAGATCAGTGGTTAAATACAGGGTGTCTCAAAAAATGTACTAACACTTTGCATGACTATAAAATGATTATTTTTGAACATAGAGACAAGTTTAAGGGCTTCAATTATAGAGGAGACTTGTAATTAAAGACTCATGTTCGCAAATGTTCAGATTGAAACCGACAGTGTCCAGACTAAGCTGATAAAGCGAAGCAATGGATTCGCAAACGTTACGACAAAGTTCATTTGGAATTTCGTGACATTGTCTGTCAATTTCCGATTTCGTGTTGGAATGTAGGATTTCCAGCGCAGACGCTTCATGATGCGATGGACGCTATCTTTTGAGATGTGAGTCTCTCGAGCCGTTTGTCGTAGTGATTTCGGTGGGGATCGAGTGAGGGCTTCCTGCATCTGTTCTTCTTTTCTAGGACTGGTGGATGTCCGTGGACGTCCAGAACGTTTCTTGTTGACGTTGTGAACGGTTCCATCTGCTTCAAATTTATCTCTGATGTGAGCAATGGTCCGGTGCGTTGGTGGCGGTTTGTCGAACTCCTGGACACTGACAGAGATCAATTTGAACATTTGCGAACATTAGTCTTTAGTTACATGTCTCTTCTATAATTGAATCCCTTAAACTTGTCTCTATGTTCATAAATAATCATTTTATAGTCATTCAAAGTGTTAGTACATATTTTTGAGACAACCTGTATGTACGTCAATTATAGGTTTTTTGTTCTCTTCTCTGCAAATTTTGTGTTGGTATAGTTTTTCATCACACAAGTGAATTTCGATTGTGTGTTATCACTTATCACAGTTTTTGCAGTAGACCTATTGGGTGGCTAAATATTTAACCACTACAGTATTTTGTTGAGGTAAATAACTTATAAATCATTGGTCATTATTTTGTGTCTGCATATGTAGCCACCATTCATCCATGTAAAAGACTACGAAAATAATATAACCGTTAAGGAGTTAAGTTCACTGAGGGCTTCCATATTTCTCTTCCATCAAATTTGGACAAAATATACCACACTGAAATGTGTGGAGGGACATTTCTCATCATTTTAAGATAAAAATAATTTAATGGCATTAGTAAAATAACACATTCATACCAAATACATCAATTTCTCATACTGGAGTTTGGGTTGTATTTCAACAGCTGAAATGTTTCCTCCATCAAGAAATCCATTGTTTCACATCTGTTGAATATGGTGAACACTGTATATCTAATTCACATTCCTTCCCCATGATAATGCCCAACTCCACACTACCCAATAATTGAGGGATACACTTCAGGGATTTGGATGGGGAGCACTTAAGTAGCTGCCCTACAGTCCTCATGAGATTTCCTCTTTTTTTTTGGTTACTTGAAGAGAGACAGTTTTGGGTGTCATTGTGCAAGGGATAGGGATTTGTATGGCTCAGTATGGTTGTGATGTTATCAGAGGCCTTAAGACTTGACCATTTTGTCTCCCAGTGATTAAAATAATTTATTAACATGGAGAATTGGAGATAACTTTTGAGCTAATTAATGGTCAGTGACAGTCCTTATATTGGCTAAAGGACATTGAGTCTCATAAATGGAGCTACAAAAGTGTGAAACCTCCTTTGTCCTCTAGGCCTTTATAACCTACAAAGGAGTACTTAAGATTAGGTAGTTTTGCTCTCTAATTAATTGATGGTGAATACATACATTAGGGATTATCCATAAAATATGTTTGCAAAAATGTCATAAAATTTAACCCAACTCCCCCATTGTAACATGTTGTAACAATTCTTAATACCCCCAACCCAAGTGAACATCCAAAATAAATTACCCCCCTCCCCCCTCCGTTCAATGTATTGTGCTCTGCACATGCAAAAAAATTCACTTTACAGGCCCGTGCTCCAGCACTAGAAGCAGGACATTTCTGAAATTGCGAGAATGCTACACAGGATGCATTTTTTCTTCCACAAATCAACTTACAAAAGTTGTCTTCTTAAAAACATATAAGGAAAGTGCCAAAAAGAAAAGAAAAAAAAAAAAGGTTCACTTTGATTTTGCAAATTGGGTAAACGAAAAAACTACATACTTCCATACAAATCTCCCTCCTCCCCCAAATTGTCTTACACTTTTGTCACATTCTTGTAAGGACCCCCTCCCTCCCCCTCGTTTGAGGAAACATATTTTATGGATGGTCCGTTATGGACTCCGTTCGCATTCCAGGAACTTCACATCTGACAACAATAAGAGAAAAGTAACTACTCGTGGGAGGGAGGTCAGTATTTTGCACTTTGGTTGAAAATGGCTCCCGACATATTATGACTATCTGTCATAGTTCTCAAATAATTTAAGCGAGGAACATCAGTGTGCTTTACACACAAGACGAATTCATATTATTACTGGCAACCTGGCCCACCACTGTGCATAAAATCCCCTTCACTCTTGGTGACAGATATCTCAATTCCTAGCTCACACATTCTTTCAACCACCCCTTTGTTTTCAGCCAGTATCTGTTATTTTTCAACAGGTAGAATAAAATAATATGAGTGACTACCAAAAATTATGCAAAATGAGACTTGGAACTGTTATGCTGCATGTCCTCGTTCCAGGGCCGTCTGTAATCTCAACATTAGCTAACTCATTGCGTGTGAACGTTGGCAGTGTCGACTGGGGATGAAATGTTAATCTGAATCATTCGTTCAACTATTCACTTGTTAAGTCAACTTAACAGTATGGTAATTCCATGGGAAACTTACTAGTATCATGTTATATTCATTAACAAGAGCAAGATCATAGCATACTTTTATAAAAGCTGTGTTACACTTAGCAAAAATTTCGTAAAATAAGCTTCATAATTTAATATGAATATGTTCTATTTAAAAATGTCTTGTTCAAACTACAGATGTCCCAGTTTATGAGAAGTTCATTTGATTTTTACAGCCAAGCAAATGTCTTAGCATCACTGTCTAATTTCACTTCTAACACTGGATTAGATTTTTGTACACCTGCTACATTAAAACTGCAGTTAATCCTAAGTTTGACTCAAATCATAAATAGATAATTTTTATTTTTAAGGAACTGATTGGCACTGATGTTGTCTTGGTATAACACTGTCACACCTGTCTTGCACTTATATCTAAATGCTGAGATTTCGGGCTCATTTCTTCAATGTTCTCAACAGCACCGTTTGCTAATTTCTGTGCTGGGATATAGTTCACATCTGGATGATTTTGCTTTCTCCTGAAAAAATAAAGAAAAGCAAAATTATAAAGAGAAGGGCTTTTTGTCTTGCAGGCAGGTTTGAACCTCTGAAGAGGTATTCCTGAGCTGGGAGTTTACTTGTGGTAGGGAGGCGGGTTACTTTCTCCTTCCCTGACCAGAGCAATTGGTCCCCCTACTTCCCCCTACTTAACATTGGAGATCTCATGGGATCGGTGTTTCAACATGGCCAAGCCATTAGATAAAAGCTAGAATTATTCATTTTAATTGTATGGTTTTTAAAGAAGTACATACAGTGAGTGGATTTATTTTGTGATGTATGGTTTTTAGAAACATGTGAACGTTATGAATTGAAGGGCTGAGGGCTGAAACAGGGTCAATATCCGCCTCGTGACGCAAAAAACTGAAAAGAAAAGGGCTTGATTGCCATCTCAGTCATATGGGAAGTGGTTTTCGATGGTTTCCCGCTTGTAGTTAAGGCAAATGCCGGGATGGTTCCTAAGTAGAGGCCAGTGCCGCCTCCTTCCCAATTCTCACCTGAATTACGAGGCGCATCCTGAAATAAGTTTCACTATAAAAAAAAAAGAGAACATAGTTATATGCACAATAGTATTGGCAACAGGTAACAGAGCAATGTGTCAGCTATTTTTCGACAGAGGCACCAAACGAATTGAGACACTTGTCATAACGTGGTATCAACTTCTGTAGTTCTGTATCATAGAAGTCTGCCGCCTGCAAATGGAACCAGTGTGTGATATTCGTCTTCAGATCTTCGTCAGTGTAAAAATGCAGATGGGAGAAAATAAATTTCTTGAGGTGCAAGGAAAGATGGAAATCGCTGGGAGCAAGATGAGGACTGTACGGTCGATGATCAAACATCTCCCAGCCAAACTTCTGCAGATGAGCTGCTGTCCTGATCTTGCTCCCAGCGATTTCCATCTTTCCTTGCACCTCAAGAAATTTCTGTTCTCCAGTCAGTATTTTCACACTGACCAAGAGCTGAAGACGAATATCACAAGCTGGTTCCTTTTGCAGACTACAGACTTCTGTGACACAGGAATACAAAGTCGATACCACGTTATGACAAGTGTCTCAATTTGTTTGGTGCCTCTGTCAAAAAATAGCTGACACATTGCTGTACCTGTTGCCAATGAAGTTTAGCATATAACTGTTCTCATTTAAAAAATATTAGGGAAACTTACTTTGTGGATGCACCTCATACAAATACACAAATTAATACAGTCATCACAATAACATGGGTTATAAGACAAATTATACACACATCCAAGTACACTGGGCTACATAAGCAGATGTTGCAAAGCCCCTAAATTAATCCACAACAACAACAATAGAAATGCATTTAAAAGTTCTTAGAAAAATGTATGAGGGTGAAATTCCAAATACAGAAATATGTCCGTGAGGATTAAACAGAGGTAAGAGAAATACGATTTCTTGCTTCTTGATCATGTCTCTCTGGTCTGTTGGTAAGCAGTTAGGCAAGAAACTCCCCTGTGCAGGTCATCCTCTGGCACAAGTTGTCTTAGAATTTGTTTACTGTTCCACTTAAGTTTTACACCAAACTTTTTGGTCAGAGATTGATAAAACATGGGCGGATGATCAAATTATTCAAAGATGAGTTTGCACTTGAAATTACCATGACTTTTTATGGGACACCTGTTGCGGTACATCAAGATATTAAAGTAAGAAATATGAGAACACAAAAGATACCTTTTTCGCACTGGGCAGCTCAGTATTTGAAAGTCAGCTCCAAAGGCCTCGCCTTCTTCTATCGTCTGTGGTAAGTGGATGTTCAAGGTTTCAGGTAAGAAGATGGAGGCTACAGCTCCTGCCACAGACAGTGCTCCCATGATGATCAGAGGCAGGACTCTGTTGTACACAGCCTGAAACACATAATATAGTTGATAGTCCTGCAGATTGGTGGAATACGAAAGAATTATATGCATAGAGTCATAATGAAGAATATTGATCTGTGAGCTAGTGCAGTTGAGAAAAGAGTTGAATAACATGAAATGTTCAATGAATAAGTGATATTAAGGACAAATAGACTTCTCGTGAGATATCGTGAGTATATTTGGTGAGGTGACAAGTCCGTGCAGTAACAAGTTGATTCGTATACTTAGTTGACAGGGAGCCGGATCCGTGGTGTTGGGGTAGCATGCCTGCCTCTCACCCGGAGGCCCCGGATTCAATTCCCAGCTCCGTCAGGGATTTTAGAAACTGATGTGACGGCTGGAAAGAGGTGCACTGAGCCCCTTGAGGACAATTAACTAGCTTTCTGGCGGTGATGCAACGTCCCGGTCACGAAAACCAAGATTAACGGCCGAGGGGACCCTATGTGCTGACCACGCGTCACTCCAATATCTGTAGGCCAAATGGCTGCGCATCGGTCGCTTGGTAGGCCTTGGCCCTTCATGGGCTGTAGTGCCAGAGGTTATTTATTTATATAGTTGTCAGAGATTAGTCCCGTGTTGTAACGGTCCTCGTCAAATCGTTCATCATGGCGGCAAGGGCAGCTGCAGTAAGTCCGGAGACCGCAGGTTCGAATCCCGGCTCTGAAAGTGGCTATCCTGAGTGTGGTTTTCTCCCGGGGTTTTCCTCATTCCCTTCAGACAAATGCCGGGATAGTACCTTACTTCTAATCCCGGGGCACCTACCTCATTCCCGTACCAACAGTCATCCCCTAATTAATAGCCCAGGAATTTTAGTCTAAAAACGGTCAAAACCTTGAAAATTGGTACAGTTGTCCTATTTGATGTTCTTAACAACATATTAAAAGTCCCCGGTCTTCCCGTGTCGGCTTCCTGGATTTCCAGCCGTTTGAACTCCTGGAATGCTGGAGAAGTAGGTGGTGTCGCTGGAATGCGCATTGTAAGCGAACGATTTGGCTTACAGTGCTCTAACTTGGCTTAAATTAAAAGAGAAAAAATAAGCGATAAGTTAATTCATGGGTTGGCATGTTAGCGATACTTCAGGTCTAACAGGAAACGAAAAAATGCCGCGAAATTTAAAATAAAAAGTGCCACGTATTTCTTTTCTTGACGTTTGTTGGCAAACTATCACGAATATCACAGACAAGTCTTGTATAAAAGTTGTTGGCGACAAAATAAGCTTTCATTTGATGTATTCATAATTGATGTGCAAGAAATAGTAGCCGAGCTACAGAGATTTAAACAATGGCGCGCGACCTGAATCAGCCCGTGTTTGCGTTGTTTCTCAGCGGTCAACTGACGCGTTCGCCCGCGGCATTGATGCGTCGAATTGGCGGAGCTTCTTGTTTTCTTTTGTTTCTAAATTTTAAACAGTTGGTCATTGGCCGATGTGTGTTATGCCGTATAAGTGTTATTTATTGTGTTGTTGTCATAAAATGAGTTTTGAAGTCTGCATTTTGTGTAAGAAGCCACTCGACGATCCGATGGGCGTTGTTTGTGTTTTAAAAGGTTTTAGAAGGAAAACTAACACCGCAAGAAGTAAGCGAAGATCAAGTTGTAACTCGGATCATGGAGTACATGGAAGATAAGATGAAGACTCTGTCAGAAGGTAGCCGGACAGCGAAGCTGTGGGCGGAGTACTACAGGCAAGTGGAAATCTTTCGGCTGTCTATTCGGGCAGAAAACATCAAATTGGAACCTCCATTTGTACTGCGTATCGAAGATGTTGCCATACCTACACGCTGCAGGGCATATTCACTACGCTAAGTCAGCCTACTTGTACCTGCATTAAATGCTTAAGTTAGATCAGAAGATGCCCGTGGACGAGTAAATAAACTTCACAAAGAACGGGTACGTTTCCATCCGACGCTCGCATGATTTTTGGGCTGGAATATGATCAGATATGGCCATAGAACAGGATCTTATTCGACCTATGAAATCACGTGGAGGTTTAACAAGAGGACGAGGAGTGGACGATAGCGCGCTGGCTCTCTTTGTCTCGGCGTTTCCACTGTGCATCCCGACCTGTGAAGCTGTAGAAAACGTGTCTGGTTTAAAGACAAAATCCTCGGAACAGCACGTTGAGTTGAGAGACTCGCGGCGGAAGCTGGAGAACCGCCACGCAGAAGTGGGTAGGGGGTAGAAGATCGCTCTCCGTGGGATTTAAATAAACAAAGTTTTCAATCGCTTTCCACTGGCGTAGTTGCAGACAACAGCATCAACTGCGACAAGGCTCGAGAAGTTGGTGAAGAAGCAATACAACAAATGTTGGGGGAAAGTTTTGAGGGTCTCAAGCTCGCAAGAAAAAGCCGGTAGTCCCTTTGTCAGTTGTTAGGTGCCAACTAAAAATTCACGATGACATCGTCCCGGTCAACCCGCACTAACTTTTCATGCGAATCATATGTGTGATGAAATCGGAAGCGGATATCGTGGAGTTCTTGAAGTACGAGCTTGCACCGACGCCTCCAGCTCTCTTCGATTCATCCGTATTGAGATAAACAGCCAATCTTCAGAAGGCCCCAAAGAAATTTGAAGAACAACGCAAAGTAGTCCTTGATGGAGGTCTGCTTTTGCATACCGTTGTATGGCCAAGACCTGCAACTTTTGGTGACATAATCCAGTCCTACAAGTTGTACATAAGCAAGCACTATCCTTCAAATGTTACCATTGTGTTTGGCAACTACGATCAGACTCCAAGCACGAAGAACCAGGACCAGGCACGCCGTGCGGGGAAGCGGACGTCCATATATATCGTCTTCGATTCCAACACAATGGTTTCCACTTCTCAGGAAGACTTTCTAAGTAACACCAAAAACAAGGGACGGTTCATCTCTACTTTGACAAAGGAGCTTAGAAATGCTGGAGTTGCTGTTCGTCAGGCGACAATGGACGCAGATACACTAATTGTCGACGTAGCGTTGTCTCTGGATGCCGAAGATCATGCTGTTACTGTTATAGCGTCAGGCATTGATGTCCTATGCATGTTGTTGGCAAAAGCAAGAGAGAACAACATCCATTTTGACAGTCCTGGAGACTCAAAATCTCTTGGGAAGATTTTCCCTATCACAAACATTCAGGAAGATATCGGCGGGATGAAAAGTTGTGTGCTATTTGCAAATGCCGTGAGCGGATGTGACACAACTTCGGCTAATTCTAGCAAAGGGAAGAAGCGTCCATGGGGCATTCTCAAAAACAACGAAGATCTTCGGAAAACTGTCGAAGTTTTCAATCAGCCTGGCGCATCCGAGGAAGATATCAAGATAGCTGGAGAAAAATTTGTTCTGGAGTTGTTCACCGGAAAGGGCTTCAATTCTCTAAACGAGCTTCGAGTGCATCAATTCTGTACGGAAGGACTATTGCAAGACAGACAGTTACTGCTTCGTTCGATTTGGCCACTTTGCCGCCAACGTCCGACGCATGCCGGCAGCATTCACTGCTTAAATATTTGCAGGTATATATTACTAGCAGGTACCCGCGGCTTCGCTCGCGTCATAGTCGTGTCATATTTTTATTCAATGAAATGCAGGTTTAACCCCGTTAACACCCTTTTAGAACCTGAATATCCAAAAATCCCTCCTTAGTAGACGTTTTCGACACACAACAAACATATCCCCAAAATATCATTCTTCTAACTTTAATAGTTTTGGTTGGTCGATGAGAGTGAATATCCAAAAATCCTTCCTTAGTGGACTTTTTCTTCCAGAATTTCAGCCCTCCCCATTGGCCCCTTGAATTGGATTCATGAAAAAAAAAAAAAAAAAACGATCGACCACCTTTTTACTTATTTTTCAAGCTGATTCTTCCCCCTGAGTTTCATACTTTATGCCTCTGTCTTTTAAGAGATACTTGCTCCGTTAGGAATCCTTCAACCCCCACTTTTCACACATACACCTCATAATATACAGTTCATCGAAAAAACCCTCAGACATGTGTCTTCTTATTCTTAATGATGAGTTTATATGCCGAGTATCGCATCCCCCAAGGAAACCAATCGGGAGACATTGCTATTCAATTAAATGCAGGTCTACCCCCTTAACACCCCTTTAGAACCTGAATATCCAAAAATCCTCCCTTGGTGGACGTTTTCGACATACAACGAACACAACCCCAAAATTTCATGTTTCTAACTTCAATAATTTTGGCTGGGCGATGATGAGTGAGTGAGTAAGTCAGGACATTTTCTTTCATTTATTTTTCAGAATTTCACCCCTCTCATGAATCCCTTATATTGGATTTATGATTAAAAAAACGGTCGAAGACCTATTTACTTCTTTTTAAGCTGTTCTTCCCCCCTGAGTTTGATGAGTGAGTGAGTTAATCAGTTAGAACACTATCTTTCCTGTTTTTTTCCCCAGAATTTCACCCCTCTCCAAGGGCCCCTTAAATTGGATCTATGAAAAAACGGTCGAACACCTATTTACTTATATTTTAAGCTGTTTTTTTTCCGCTGAATGTCAAACTTCTCACCTATGTCGTTTAAGAGATACACGCTCCGTTAAAAATCCTTCAACCCCCAATTTTCACCCCTTTCACCTCATAATATACACCACATCGATAAACCCTTAGACATATGTCTGCTTAATTTTAATGATTAGTTTATATGCCGAATATCACATCCCCAAAGAAACAACTCGTGAGATATCGTTAATCAATGAAATGCACGTTTACCCCCTTGACACCTCTTAAGAACCCGAATACACAAAAATCCTTCATTAGTTGACGTTTGCGACATAGAGCGAAAATATTCCCAAAATTTAATTTTTCCTACTTCAATAGTTTTCGCTGGGCGATGATGAGTGAGTGAGTCAGTCAGGTCATTTTCTTTCAATTATTTTACCGGAATGTTACGCCCTCCCCATGCGCCCCTTAAATTGGATTTATGAAGAAACGCTCGAACACCTATTAACTTATATTTGAAGCTGTCTTTTTCCCTTGAGTTTGATGAGTGAGTGAGTGAGTCAGTCAGTCAGGACACTTTCTCTCCTTTTTTTTCTAGAATTTCACCCCACCCAATTGGCTCCTTAAATTGAATTTATGAAAAAACGGTCGAACACCGATGTACTTATTTTAAGCTGTTTTTTTTCGCAGAGTTTCAAACTTCTCGCGTATGTCGTTGAAGAGATACACGCTCCGTTAGGAATCCTTCAACCCTCACTTTTCACCCCTTTCACCTTATAATATACACCACATCGAATAACCCTTAGACACATGTCTGCTTATTTTTAATGATTAGTTTATATGCCGAGTATCACATCCACAAATGCAACCACTCATGAGATATTGTTATTCAATAAAATGCAGGTTTAACCCCATTAAGACACCTTTAGAACCTGAATATCCGAAAATCCTCCCTTAGTGTATGGTTTTGACATACAACGAACATATCCCAAAAATGTCATGTTTTTAACTTCAATAATTTTGGCTGGACGATGAGTGAGTGAGTCAGGACATTTTCTTTCATTTTTTTTTTCAGAATTTGTCCCCTCACAATGAACCCCTTAAATTTGATTTATGAAAAATAAACTGTCAAACACTTATTGACTTATATTTAAGCGGTTTTCTCTCCCTGAGTTTGAAGAGTGAGTGAGTGAGTCAATCAGTTAGGACACTTTCTTCCCCCCCCCCCAGAATTTCACCCCTCCCCATGAGCCCCGTAAATTGAATTTAAGAAAAAGAAAACGATCGAACATCTATTTACTTATTTTTTAAGCTGATTTTTTCCGCTGAGTTTAAAACTCCTCGCCTATGTCGTTTAAGAGATACACGCTCCGTTAGGAATCCTTCAACCCCCACTTTTCACCCCTTTCACCTCATAATATACACCAGATCGAAATCCCTCAGACACATGTCTTCTTATTTTTTATGTGTTCATATGCCGAGTAACACATCCCCCAATGAAACCAATCGGGAGTTATTGTTATTCAATGAAATGCAGGTTTAACCCCCTTAAGACCCCCTGAATATACGAAAATCCTCCCTTAGTGGACGGTTCCGACATACAATGATCATATTCCCCGAAATGTCATGTATCTAACTTCAATAATTTTGGCTGGGCAATGGTGAGTGAGTCAGGACTTTTTCTCTCAATTTCCTTTTTTCAGAACTTCACCCCTCTCAAAGAACCCCTTAAATTGGGTTTATGGAAAAGACTGTCGAACACCTATTTACTTATTTTTAAGAAGTTTTTTTTTCCTGAGTTTGATGAGTGAGTCTGTCAGTCAATCAGTTAGGACACTTTCTTTCCTGTTTTTTTCCCCCCAGAATTTCACCCCTCCCTATTGGCCCCTTAAATTGGATTTATGAAAAACCGGTCAAACACCTATTTACTTATTTTTTAAGCTGATTTTTTTCCACTGAGTTTCAAACTCATCGCCTATGTCGTTTAAGAGATACACGCTCCGTTAGGAATCCTTCAACCCCTACTTTTCACCCCTTTCACCTCATAATATACTTCACATCGAAAAACCCTCAGACACGTGTCTTCTTATTTTTAATGATGAGTGTATATGCCGAGTATCACATCTCCCAATGAAACCAATCGGGAGATATTGTTATTCAATGAAATGCAGGTCTATCCCCTTAACACCCCTTTAGAACCTGAATATCCAAAAATCCTTCCTTAGTGCGCGTTTTCGACTTACCACGAACATATCCTCAAAATTTCATGATTCTAACTTCAATAGTTTTGGCTGGGCGATGATGAGTCAGTCAGTCAGTCAGTCAGTCAGGACACTTGTTTTTATATAAGAGATTTTCAGTATGTTGTTACACCATTTTACTTTGCTGTGATAAAATCAACATTCTCTTTTGTTTACAAATTGGTTTCTAACAAAAATTATTTGAATTATTTGGTAAATGATACATTATAAACTGTATTAGTTTTAAGCAGAAATATCTACTCCGATATTCGCACTACTTTTTACTTAAGATATTTGCACTCCTAAAAATGGCATTAAAATAATTTATGATCGCCAAGTCACAAATGGTTACATATTTTACATATTAAAACATTAATTTTGTTTACCTAGCTCAATAAAGCACGTAAAAAAAACGCACCGAAAACACCTTATAGAATGAAGAGATGTCGACTGGGGTGGGGGGTGGACTCAAAATGAGAAATTGAATTATTTTAACTATTAGGATCAGATGTACAAAAAGGGTGATTTTCATTACAAACACTCAAAAAATTTGAAAAAAATCATTTTTGGTGGGGGGGGGGGGTAGGGGGGTAGGGGGGGGGGGGGGAGGGTGAGAGGGGGGGGGGGGGTTTAAGCGTGAAATATTTTGAAAATAGGGGAAGCACTTCAGTTATCATAGAGAAATGAAGTTCCTGTGGGATGTAACAATGCAAAATCAGAGCGCGTCCCGGTCGCATGTGTGTGTGTGTGTGTGGCGCAGACGGAGAAGATGATGACGTAACAATCTTTTGTTTACACCGCTATAGCTCGGTAACTATTATTCGGACATCGATTATAAATACATCAAATGAAAGCTTATTTTGTCGCCAACAACTTTTATACAAGACTTGTCTGCGATATTCGTGATAGGTTGCCAACAAACGTCAAGAAAAGAAAAACGTGGCACTTTTTTTTTTTAAATTTCGCGGCTTTTTTCGTTTCCTGTTAGACCGGAAGTATCGCTAACATGCCAACCCATGAATTAACTTATAGCTTATTTTTTCTCCTTTAATTTAAGCTATGTTAGAGCACTGTAAGGCAAATCGTTCGCTTGCAATGCGCATTCCAGCGACACCACCTACTTCTGCAGCATTCCTGGAGTTCAAACGGCTGGAAATCCAGGAAGCCGATACGGGAAGACCGGGAACTTTTAATATGTTGTTAAGAACATCAAATAGGACATCTGTACCAATTTTCAGCTTTACTAAAATTTTTTCAAGGTTAAAACGTAAAATTCCAGGGCTATAAAGGGTATGCCACAAATTCAACACACCCAACTACACGGGGCTGAAGACCACGATGACCCAAACCCCTAAAATTAATTAACAACAACAAATGTCAGAGGTTAACTTTTGAAATTGTAATGTAACTTACAGTATGAAATAATCTCAAATTATAATATTCTGCTGAGTGCGTGGAAAACCAGGTAAGAATCTGTTGAAGTAAACTTTTTTGGCGGCTTCGGTGGCATAGTTGGTAGCATGCTGAGCTTCTATGTCCAAGATCGCGGGTTCGAAGCTGGTCTAAGTCGTCATATTTTTTAAAAGCGTTAAATGTTCGTAACTACAGTACTTGAAATTGATCGTCTGCAGTCCTTACCTGAATTACAGATAACACACTCTAATATAGGCATTACAATTAACACTGGTTATCAGACAAATTGATGGCTATGGGACCGCAGTCAAGTTCAACATTACTTCTACTTACATGAACTGGGCTCCTCTTTTTCAACCTTTCTAGGTCAACTCTTATTGTCTTCCAACTTAATGATATTATGTACGGAGGTCTAGGTGTTCTTTGATTTTCCCCACTTCCTTTTCTAATACCCTCGTTGAGTCGTTATACCTCTGGCAGTTTGGTACTTTGTAGCCTACACCGTATGTTATTGCAACTTTAGAATGTTCTATTTATAATACATGAATTGATATTAAAAATCTCACCAAGTAAACAATGTATGGAAATGCTAGAAGACCAATGCCAGCAATGAATGAGGCAATCCCCATTGCTTGACTTCTTAGCACAGTAGGTAGCAGTTCTCCAACAAATACATAGAAGACAGCAAATGATGCAGCAATTCCAAACTTTCCAATCATGGCCAACGACACTGTCACCCAGACAGCTTCTGGAAACATTAAACATACATATTTTAGATTCTCTGTACCGTATACTTTAAATTAAATAATCTAGCAAAGCAGAATACAGTACAAGCGAAGAACCATGGAAAAAGATTTAAAAGAAAATATTTTTTTACAGTGAATAAAAACTTCTCTCAGCTTATATATCGTATATGAAACGCTAAGGTGTATGTTTCTCAAAACTCAAGCTCTTAAATTAGAGAGAATCAGAAGGTGCGTATATAAGTTACTCGCGGTCACCGAAACATAGCGAAACCTACTCTCGCGATATAGGCTACTCGTGGTCGCTGAAAAGTCGCGAATCTAACTCTCGCTATATGTTACTGGTGGGTACCGAAATGTCGCGAAACTTCTCTCTATATAGGCTACGCGTGGTCACCGAGACGTCGCGAAACTTACTCTCGCTATATGTTACTGGTGGGTACCGAAACGTCGTGAAACTTCTCTCCATATAGGCTACGCGTGGTCACCGAAACGTCGCGAAACTTCTCTCTATATAGGCTACTCGTGGTCACCGAGACGTTGCGAAACTTACTCACGCTATATGTTACTGGTGGGTACCGAAACGTCGCGAAACGTCTCTCTATATAGGCTACGCGTGGTCACCGAGACGTCGCGAAACTTACTCTCGCTATATGTTACTGGTGGGTACCGAAACGTCGCGAAACTTCTCTCTATATAGGCTACGCTTGGTCACCGAGACGTCGCGAAACTTCTCTCTATATAGGCTACGCGTGGTCACCGAGACGTCGCGAAACTTACTCTCGTTATATGTTACTGGTGGGTACCGAAACGTCGCGAAACTTCTCTCTATATAGGCTACGCGTGGTCACCGAGACGTCGCGAAACTTACTCTCGCTATATGTTACTGGTGGGTACCGAAACGTCGCGAAACTTCTCTCTATATAGGCTACTCGTGGTCACCGAGACGTTGCGAAACTTACTCACGCTATATGTTACTGGTGGGTACCGAAACGTCGCGAAACTTCTCTCTATATAGGCTACGCGTGGTCACCGAGACGTCGCGAAACTTACTCTCGCTATATGTTACTGGTGGGTACCGAAACGTCGCGAAACTTCTCTCTATATAGGCTACGCGTGGTCACCGAGACGTCGCGAAACTAACTCTCGCTATATGTCACTGGTGGGTACCGAAACGTCGCGAAACTTCTCTCTATATAGGCTACGCGTGGTCACCGAGACGTCGCGAAACTTCTCTCTATATAGGCTACGCGTGGTCACCGAGACGTCGCGAAACTTACTCTCGCTATATGTTACTGGTGGGTACCGAAAGGTCGCGAAACGTCTCTCTATATAGGCTACGCGTGGTCACCGAGACGTCGCGAAACTTCTCTCTATATAGGCTACGCGTGGTCACCGAGACGTCGCGAAACTTCTCTCAATATAGGCTACGCGTGGTCCCCGAGACGTCGCGAAACTTACTCTCGCTATATGTTACTGGTGGGTACCGAAACGTCGCGAAACTTCTCTCTATATAGGCTACGCGTGGTCACCGAGGCGTCGCGAAACTTCTCTCTATATAGGCTACGCGTGGTCACCAAGACGTCGCGAAACTTACTCTCGCTATATGTTACTGGTGGGTACCGAAACGTCGCGAAACTTCTCTCTATATAGGCTACTCGTGGTCACCGAGACGTTGCGAAACTTACTCTCGCTATATGTTACTGGTGGGTAACGAAACGTCGCGAAACTTCTCTCTATATAGGCTACGCGTGGTCACCGAGACGTCGCGAAACTTACTCTCGTTATATGTTACTGGTGGGTACCGAAACGTCGCGAAACTTCTCTCTATATAGGCTACGCGTGGTCACCGAGACGTTGCGAAACTTACTCACGCTATATGTAACTGGTGGGTACCGAAACGTCGCGAAACTTTTCTCTATATAGGCTACGCGTGGTCACCGAGACGTTGCGAAACTTACTCTCGCTATATGTTACTGGTGGGTACCGAAACGTCGCGAAACTTCTCTCTATATAGGCTACGCGTGGTCACCGAGACGTCACGAAACTTACTCTCGCTATATACTCCCGGTCACCGTAACGTCGCGAAACTTACTCACGCTATATACTCGCGATCACCGAAACGTCGCGAAACTTACTCTCGCTATATACTCGCGGTCACCGTAACGTCGCGAAACTTACTCTCGCTATATACTCGCGATCACCGAAACGTCGCGAAACGTACTCTCGCTATATACTCGTGATCACCGAAACGTCGCGAAACGTAGCCTACTCTCGCTATATACTCGCGATCACCGAAACGTCGCGAAAAGTACTCTCGCTATATACTCCCGGTCACCGTAACGTCGCGAAACTTACTCACGCTATATAATCACGATCACCGAAACGTCGCGAAACTTACTCTCGCTATATACTCGCGGTCACCGTAACGTCGCGAAACGTACTCTCGCTATATACTCGCGATCACCGAAACGTCGCGAAACTTACTCTCGCTATATACTCCCGGTCACCGTAACGTCGCGAAACTTACTCTCGCTATATACTCCCGGTCACCGAAACGTCGCGAAACTTACTCTCGCTATATACTCCCGGTCACCGTAACGTCGCGAAACTTACTCACGCTATATACTCACGATCACCGAAACGTCGCGAAACTTACTCTCGCTATATACTCGCGATCACCGAAACGTCGCGAAACGTACTCTCGCTATATACTCACGATCACCGTAACGTCGCGAAACTTACTCTCGCTATACACTCCCGGTCACCGTAACGTCGCGAAACTTACTCACGCTATATACTCACGATCACCGAAACGTCGCGAAACTTACTCTCGCTATATACTCGCGGTCACCGTAACGTCGCGAAACGTACTCTCGCTATATACTCGCGATCACCGAAACGTCGCGAAACTTACTCTCGCTATATACTCCCGGTCACCGTAACGTCGCGAAACTTACTCTCGCTATATACTCCCGGTCACCGAAACGTCGCGAAACTTACTCTCGCTATATACTCGCGATCACCGTAACGTCGCGAAACTTACTCACGCTATATACTCGCGATCACCGAAACGTCGCGAAACGTACTCTCGCTATATACTCGCGATCACCGAAACTGCGCGAAACTTACTCTCGCTATATACTCCCGGTCACCGTAACGTCGCGAAACTTACTCTCGCTATATACTCCCGGTCACCGAAACGTCGCGAAACTTACTCTCGCTATATACTCGCGGTCACCGTAACGTCGCGAAACTTACTCTCGCTATATACTCCCGGTCACCGAAACGTCGCGAAACTTACTCTCGCTATATACTCCCGGTCACCGTAACGTCACGAAACTTACTCACGCTATATACTCGCGATCACCGTAACGTCACGAAACTTACTCACGCTATATACTCGCGATCACCGAAACAGAGCGAAACTTACTCTCGCTATACGGGGTGTTTCAGAAATAATTTTACAAACTTTGGGTATTGGTTCCTTACACCAAAACAAGAAAAAAAAATGTTCTTACACATATATGTCCCAAAATCATTCGTTTTCACTTTATTAATGAAAGAACATTGTACAGTGACACATTAATTGATAGCCTGTTTGGAAGTATTTAATACATGAAGTCATATCAAAAAAGGTTCCTGACACCACAGATAAAAGTCTAACGGACCGTGCAAGCCATGGAACGGGTCCTCCTCTGCCCAACCATCTGTCCTGGAAGATCTCCGTCAGTACAGTGCGAACAAGGTGACTAAAGTGTGCAGGAGCCCCATCACATCCACCACATACGTTGTCCGTATTTGCAGGGGCGCATTGTCATGCAGTACGTCTGAAAGGGTGTTCTGGATATAGCCTCTGGAGACGTGCTGGTAGAACGTATGGACCTAGAATGCCAGCCCACACATTAATCCTAAACTGGTGTTGATGGCGAGCACCTGTGCATTTGACAGTTTTTCCATCTGTCGGTGTCAGGAACCTTTTTAGCCTATTTTCAATTTTGAAAAAAAAAAAAAAAAAAAAAAAAAAAAAAAAAAAAAAAAGGCTTATGAGATCACCTTTTGTCCGTGTGTGTCCCCTAATAATATCTAAACGGCTGGAGCGATTTCAATGAAACTCGGTGAGTTTATAGCACTATTCCGGACGACCCCGACCGTGCCCTTCAAATTTTGTTAAGTAGCACCAATCCAACATGGCGGCTGTGCGAAATATTTCACCAGCATTCAATATCTTCGAAACTATTCCCGATATCACCCTGGAATTTTTTACGGTGATAAAGGGAACTACATGAAGTTCACATATATGACTTTTGAAAACCTGGTGACTACAAAACCAACTTGGCGGCCACGCGAATTTGCGGCTTTTAAATAGACGTTTCTCGCGATTTAACTAACCAAACGCAATAAAACTTCGTACAGTATATGTTTATACACATTGTAATGCACCGACATCTAACTTCGTTCAATTGTTTACATAACCACAAGATGGCGGATGTGCGAAATATTTCACCGGCATTCTATATCTCTGAAACTATTAGCGGTATCACCCTGAAATTTTGTACGGAGATAAAGTGCCCTACTGGAAGTTCATATATAAGACTTTCAAAAACCGGTTAACTATAAAAGCGAACATGGCGGCCAAGCGAATTTGAAAATTTTAAACAGACCTTTCTCGCGATTTAATGTTCCAAACGCAATGAAATCTGGTACAGGAAATGTTTATACAAATATTGTAATGCACTGGTATCTAATTTAGTTCAATTGTTTACATAACCTCAAGATGGCGGCTGTGCGAATTTTAAAATTAAGTTTTTAGTTCTTGTGTCGTAATCATGCGATCGAAGTGAAAGTTTGAATAATAAACCTACGCAATAATTTTCCTTTAATGGTGTATGACTCTATGGGCCGGGTTCACCAACGCAGCGTTAACAGTCCGTCAGTAAATGCGTTGTTAACTTTAACATCGGCATTAAGCTCGTTAGCGTTTCACCAGCACATTCGCCGATTGGCATTAGCAAACGAAGCGTTATGTTTAAGGGCTGTACAAAACTCATTGAAAGATGATGATTGTGGAGGTATTTGTTTATTCTTTTGTGTAATCGAGCAGGCCGTTAACTGAAAAGGCTTAAAAGTTACATGCTCTTTGGTTAAAAACAAACATGGCTGATGAGGAAAAGAGCAAGAAGAGACGGGGACTGTGAAATATTCGTTAAATGAAAGAGACATAAATATCCACCCTTATCTACTCGGTGGATGAACATAGTGAAATCGTTGAAAATAAGAGGACTGATGCTGTAACGTTTAGGTAGTCTTTTATTAAATTAAATTAACTAGGATGTTTTATAACGTAATTCATTACACGTAAAAATAAATAAGATTACTGATGTTGAGACGTCTAGGTAGCCTTTTATTAAATTAACTACATGTGCTACACCGCAATGCATCACACGATATTAGACATAAATAAAGAATGGTACATAGGCCTAGGCTGTCTTACTTATCAGATGAGAATTCCAGGTTAGGTTCTGTCATCTGTAGAACATTCATCAACACAGAATGTTTTGACAACCGAAATCACATAATATATTCTATGTCGTCGCATTCATTCAAGTAATTCCTTCGTTATTTATAAGTTAGTGGTTGAAGAAAATCTAGCATGTCTTCAAAAACATCGTCAACGTTGAGAATAAAGTTTAATGCACGGCTATTCCAGCTTTCGCCACACGCCATTTTGGATTTGATTGCTACGTAAATCGACCGTCAAGTCGTTAATTCCATGTTGACAGAGCAATTAGTTTTGACGGCTTGTTAGGGAAGCGAATGGATTGTTAAAGTTTGGTGAACCACAACATTTCGGTAATCGTCCGTCAACGGCCTTAATTGGTTTGTTAACATTTTAACGAACCATGGTGAACCCGGCCCTATGACCTATACATTTAACAATCCAACATGGCGGCCTTCCGAAGTATTAAGACGGCTCTGAATATCTACGAATTAATTATAGCAATCAAACTGATTTTTTTATGTTCATAGGGGCTATGAACATAAGTTCACTTATAGGACTTTAAATAACCTGGTGATCACAAATCCAACATGGCGGTGACGCGAAGTATAAATATTCACATGGACTTTTCTCGCAATTTAACCATCCGAGTGCAGTGAAACTTGGTACAGTAAATTTTTATACGAATGTTAATCCTCTGGCATCTAATTTATTTCAATTGTTTCCATAACAACAAGATGGCAGCTGTGGGAAATTTTAAAATCTCCTTGTTAATTCTTGTGTCCTAATCATGCGATTGAAGTTTGAATGCTACACGTACACAATAATCTTCATGTAACAGTACATAACTCTAGGACCTACATATATAAAATCCAACATGGCGACCATCCGAAATATTTAGTCGGTTCTCAATATGTACGAATCTATTACAGCAATCAAACTGAAATTTTGTATGTTGATAGTGGCAATTAACATAAGTAGGATATATGAAAATAGGCTGTATAGTTCTTCACGGAAGTACTTGTTTGATATGAGTTCGTTAAACACTTCCAAACAGGCTGTCAATTAACGAGTCACTGTACAAATCTTCTTTCATTAATAAATCGAAAACGAAGGATTTTGGGACATACTGTACCGGCATATGAACTTTTTTTTTCTTATTTCGGTGTAAGGAACCAATCCCCAAAGTTTGTAAAAGTATGTCTTAAACACTCTGTATAAGTTACTCGCCGGTATCAAAATATCGCGAAACTTACTCTCGCTATTTACTCGAGGTTGTTGAAGCATTGTAGGCCTACTTGATTCGGTATATGATTTTTTTTTCCCATTCGGGAATGTTCATAACCTATTTGGATTGCCAAGGTAAGGTTTTTGTTTTATGAAAGGGAGCTTGACTTCCGTAGCACATTGGCATCACTCGTGACGTCAAAACTACTTGTATTTTGTGTCTTGTGATGGCCTTCTCAGTATGTGCTAGCCATGCGTATTGGTGAGGTGTGTCTGTACCAACTGACGAGCCCAACGGCACACCGGGGCGAAACGCTGGCATTTTATGTTTGATCTAGCCGGACCAATTTTATCATACTAATTGATAATATAAATTACTGGACTTCGGAATTATATTAAATCTTATATTTACTGTAGGCTATGCTTGGGTTTTTACCCATGAATATAAACAGCTAAGTTTCACATTTTAAATTTTAATTTAATAATTCTTCAGTAAAATAACACAGTTTTTAAATATTCCGTTAAAAATTATTTGGTGTTTTTTAAAATCTATTACAATACAAATTGTGTTTGTAAACAGTGCAATGTAATACATTCTACTGCATATTGTATTGTAATACTTCCCCGTAGCATATTTAAGGCGAATAGAAATTAT
This sequence comes from Meconema thalassinum, assembly GCA_946902985.2. Lineage (NCBI taxonomy): Eukaryota > Metazoa > Arthropoda > Insecta > Orthoptera > Tettigoniidae > Meconema > Meconema thalassinum. Next base: position 287,796,553 of record OX336394.1, read on the forward strand.
ACTAAATTGATTGCCAATAACTTATTTGAAATTCTTGGCCGTGAATAAAAACAACAAATTTTGCAATTTGTGTGTGTTTGAGTCTTCTGTCTTTTGACTGGTTTGATGCAGTTCTCCACACTTCCCTGCACTTTAAATAAACAAAATTTAACAATAAATAAAAACAGTTTCAAACATTTCTAGTGCGGTAATTTACCTTCTGGCACAAACATACAGGACACACAAGCCATGCCCCCAAGCAGCATGGTGAGGCATAACACCCAGCGACGACCCCACCGATCCATGGCATACCATGTGATGATGTAGCTAGGAATCTCCACTGCTCCACCTGGGAAAAAATAAACTTACTTTATCATAAATCATTACAAAGGACTATTAGAGTAGATTTTTAGGATTTCTTGCCGCGTGTAATTAACACGGTTGTGTCGTGACTGCGGTCATTCCAGATTGCGTTCACCTCATTAGCATTCTTTGGTTAGGTAGTGAAATATCAGTTTCCCCTTGTTATCCACGAAACATACGGAAGGTATGAGTCAGTCGGGAAGAACCAAGAACCAAGAACCAAGAACCGGTCTCCCAAGAAAAGTGATCGCAATATGGACGCTGGAATGCTTATAGTTCTTCCCTAAAATGAAAGTGACTGCAATCTGGACTGCTAATGAGGTGAACGCAATCTGGAATGACCGCAATCAGGAAGACACCATTAACACGATAAACCGACCAGGCGTGGATCAAATGTGTGGGTGAGGAGAGGCAAAATTTGTGGTTGTCCACCTCTAGGATGATTATAATAATGGGTTAGGCAACATTGAACAAAAATAGTTCTCCTTGCCGGAGACTTTTTAAGTAAAGTAGCCTACGTGATGGACTCACTCCACAGTTCATAGTTAACAAAAATAAAAAAAATAAGCTAAGTGAATTACTGACACCTTGCGACTTTTTATTTGCTTCAGAGATATGCATTAGAACTGTTTTGTGATATATCCACGTCAGGAAGTATCCTTTTTAGCTTGTAATATTCTCAAATTTGTGGTAGTAAGTCAATCACCATACCATTCTCAGACCTTGCCTTATCATGTCAAGCAATGTACATAAGATTGCGGAATGACCTTATTGCCGGAATTCGAATCTTCCTCTTAACCTCTCACTCCCTTTATATTACATAATAATTTGGAGCAAAGTTTTATTTTCGGGAAGTCTTCTACTTCAATACAAATTTTCATGCCATTCGCTCCAGTAGTTTAGACACGTGCCCATAACAAACATACACAAATTAATCTGAAGGTACCTATATTTGGTCATTATTAATCTCATATGGGGTAAATACAAAATTTTAGTCGAAGAAGCTTTTTTGTGTTTAACGCAGTCCATTTTCTCCTGCATAAGTTACTGTCTGAATTAAATATTCACATTTCCCCACCAATCAAGACAATCAATGCTTCGTCGGCTTTGGTGGCGTAGTTGGTAGCATGCTCAGCTTCTATGCCCAAGGTCGCGGGTTCAAACTCGGCCGAAGTCGTCGGATTTTTAAAGAGCGTTAAAAATCCCTCAGTATACCTTCCTTCGGAGTGGAAGTAAAGCCGGCGCGGCGGGCCCATGTCATAGATTTATGGCGTATAATAGAACCTACCACTAACTAAACTTGTGTGAAGCATAATTTGTAGGTTAGGTTTGATTAATGCTCTTAAGTTCCAACGTTCGTCACAAGGCTCTGGTTGCGATGGCATCTAGTTAGTAGTAGACAAGTTCACAGCCAGGTGTCGTGGACGGTAGCATTTGGTAGCGAAAGTAGGAAATACTTGAAATTATCTTCTGCAGTCCTTACTTGAATTAAAAAAGTGGCAGTCAGTCTGAAAGACTAGACTTTGTATCATTTTAAATGCTACAAATGCTGAAATATACTAGAAAGGCTGGAGGCTTCTCGCTTCGCTCGAAGCCAAAGACTTTTGACATGTTAGACAATTATATGCATAATACTTATCTAGCTTATCTGGTTTCAAATTACTCGCGAAAGGCAAGTGCAAACCAAGGGCAAAGCAAGGTCAAGCGCGCGGGATGCCGTCACGCTCACCAGAGCGCGCGGGGACGTGCCCCTTCCATCCAGTCTAAAAACACTTATAGTGGGCGATGTATTGAAGATAGAGATATGCTCTCCCGGACATTTTTGTAGACCTTCTCATGCTGACCAATTCTTACGCTCATAGTATACTGATATTTTTAACGGTTTGCCCAGCGTAAGCTTAAGAAGCGCACGGACGCCAAGTTTGTTTTCGACTTTTTCACTGAAATTGTTACTGCATGGCTTCCTTTGATCATACATAAATTATTTTCTACAGAATCTTTCCTCGAGATATCCTTTACAGAATGGTGAAAACCGCATGAAAATCCATCCAGTGGTCCTCGAGATTACCCGTGACATCCAAGAATCGGGGATTTTTGTCTTATACTAACGAAGTAGAGATTGTCGGGGAACACATGCACCAAGCAGTACTATGACGTCACACACCTCAGTGCATCTGAGTACATTTCGTCCCGTCACCGCAACGTAACGCCAGACCCCAGCGTAACGACGAAGTCGACAAGATCATTTAAAATGATAAAACAGATAATACACACTAATACGGTCATGACAAATAACACCAGTTATCAGTCAGATTCTACACACACCCAAAGTGCACGGGGCTACAGACCGCGTTGTCGCAGCCCCTAAACTAAGGAACCAACCAAGACAACGCTTCGAAATAATGTGACCAACCCCGCTAGAAATATGCACCCTTTAAGTGTTTTAACTGCGAGAATATTTGGGGGTAGGGGAGTGGGAGCTGACGCTTTTTGGCTATGGCGCTGATTCTTAGTACTCCTAGGTCTACATGCAAAGAAGTAAATATTAAGTCTAGGGTTGATAAACATTCTTACCTATGAAGAATGCCAGATAGTCGCTGACACCAAGGTTGGTAGTGTTATAAGATAATCCGTTATATACCACGGCATTGGCCACCCAGTCAAAAGCAAGTATGAAGAACTTCTTCCGTATGTTTGGATTTCGCAGGATGTCCATAGGTGTGGCGTTTACTGGCTCTTCTCTGCGGAAAGTCCCATTTGGTAATGTCTTCTGATTCTCCAGCTAAAAGTATATTTTGAAATTATTGCAATAAAAATAATTTCTACCATGATTGAGGAGCGCGGAGCACGAATAGTCCAACTCATAAAATTATTTATTAATCTATTTTTAGTTTGGGCATAACACATTGTGACAAGAACTACAAACATTCACATTGGAGGAAACCGCCCTTACAGGTGGTTCTGAATATAATACTTGGTGTCAAGTAGAGTGATTCTGATTATAAACATACAATATTCATTAGTTTTTATAATGAATCAATGAAATGATGGCATACTTTACCTCTAGTTTTCTAAGGAAATTTTTAGGCACCTTCTTCCCATTGACTCTGGCCATCGTTTGTACTATTTCTTCTGCCTCATCTATTCTATTCTTGCTCAAGAGCCATCGAGGGGATTCGGGAATGATCCAGTAGTAACTGTGGAATAAATGTAGTATTAACATTCAAGCAACGTTCCAGTTTACAAAAAATAAATAAAGTCAAAACATGTGAAGACACAACAATATACACAATTCAATGTTACATCACTAGACGTTTATCTCCGCATTCTGGAGCCCCAGGCATTGGCCGGAAGTCTGCTTCAACTAGGTTGACAGCTTTTCTGATGCCAGCGATGATCGCTCGACTGCTCGACGCACAACGTCAGAAAAGCGGATTTCCTAGCCGGCGATAATAATCGTCTTTCATAGAACAGAGAAAAGATAATTCTTTTCTGCTCAATACTCTTTAAAATCAATTTGTTCTTGTAAATATAAACCGCGGTTTACAAAATAAAACTCCATTTTCTGAACTTTCGAAAAGAGTATACCGTATTACTACGTTCAAGATACCGGTAGTAAGATGGTCGATTTAATTAATAATGCATGTGCATAGAACGGAAGACACTCCAAAGACGAACAGAAGAATGTAACAACGCTGTGTTCATTTTAAGCTCATCTACGAATATTTTACCAGGCTTGTCTTAAAAACACGGTAATTTGTTACAGTAGGCTATTATTGAAATCTCATACTTAAATCCCAACAAAATGCAAATTCCACGTTGTTTTGCGCCATGTCGATTTAGAAGAGAAAATGTCCTTATTACTGCATACTACTCCATATCAAGCAGAAGATTCTAGTAATAACGTTGAAACGGTATTTACTTTGCTCCACGTTGAGCGTACAAATGTAACAGTTTCGCTAGCCCACACTGTTGGGTGCCAAGTGAAACGTTTTGCTAGCTCCTAACTGTTGGGTGAGAAATGTAACTGTTTACCTTTGCCTAAGCTATGTTGTTTTAATGGGCGCCAAGACCTCAACGCAATGTTGAAATCTAAATTTGTATTTAACAACGTCTAGCTCTGGCAGAACACCTTCAAGACTCTATTCACTCAGATCGTGGTATGATTTGATCATTAACCCAACAAACAATTGTATCAGGAGAAGGAATTGGTCTATATCTAATGCTACCTACTGAAAGCAAAGATTGCATTGTAAAAGAAATGAATTTATTATATAAAACAAGAATAGCAAAATTAATAATAATAAGTATAAAATTTAAATTGGAGCTTTGTGATTTGAATATTACCGATAGAAAATTACGTGAAAACGGAGTCTGATAAATTGATTTTACTCTTATTTCCAAGCTATGAAGTTACTGAAATATGAAATGTAAAACAAAGAAAATGAGAGATTGCGTATTTCTGCGTCATTGGCGCTTACCACTGGAAATTGCCAAAGCATTTCCCTCGTTCTTGATGATGTTGTGAGCTTCCCACAGTCTCCTGGACGTCGTCATCTCCGTCGGAATATGATGATATTCTGGTAGATTAGATAATTCTATGGTCCGTACCTCGGACCCAAACACTCGTACAACCAAGTTTTACAAAAGTTCGTCGCTAACTCCACTGAACATCGGAGCGACACGCACTTGCGACCGTACACCTCAAGTATTTCACAGATAGTCATTAACTCCACTGAACATCGGAGCGACACGCACGCGCATCCATACTCCTCAAGTATTTCACAGATAGTCCCTAACTCCACTGAACATCGGAGCGACTAGCACGCGCATCCATACTCCTCAAGTATTTCACAGATAGTCATTAACTCCACTGAACATCGGAGCGACACGCACGCGCATCCATACTCCTCAAGTATTTCACAGATAGTCCCTAACTCCACTGAACATCGGAGCGACTCGCACGCGCATCCATACTCCTCAAGTATTTCACAGATAGTCCTTGTTTCACGGCGCGTCGAACGATATAACCACACGCCGGCTCCCCACTCTTCAGTCCCAACTAGCTTACGTCGTCTCCCCTGATTGGCTGACCCACCACGCGATCTTCTCCTCCTCCGGGTCATTACACCCGGCGGGAGGGTTCCGTTCCAACAATTCGTCTTTTCTAGACCTTGCGACCCAAGATTGCCTCATGCTTCTCGACAAGATTAAGCGTGTACTTGAAATCCCAGTGAGTCACGTCTCTCGATATACCCTAACTGACGAAAACTCCGTAAAATTCCGTAATCAGATAATTTTCTATGATATCGTCGTTCGTAATAATTTGCTGGATAGCGTTTTCTAAGACATAGAAAACCTATCTGAATGCTAATAATTTTTATAAAATGCTCCGAAAATACCTTAATAATAATTATAATAAATTAATAATAATAATAAATTACCATGAAAAATTCTCTTGGCTGAACAATTTGCCGCGTAAATAAATATAGACTGGCTTCCTACTGACTTATGCCAGTTGCATAAAACCCCACGAAAAACACGTTACATATTCGCCTCGGATCATCGGATGATTTACCGTGACGACGGTCCATTATCCGATTATCCCAGACACGTTAATAAACCCCATCCAAAATACATATTACATAAATGAACTCACCCTAAATTACAGATATATACACTCATATTTTTTCTTCACGCACTTTGCGTCAAAGTTTGTTGTCACAATGGATTGCACTTTGCAACCAGTCCAATGTTTTACATATGTAATAGTGTTCCACGGATATTTCCGCCTCTCAAATTTCTCTATGTTGGAGAAATAGACATAATTAATGTGTGAGCACTATGTATTTATGATGTCATATCACACGCATTGAAGGTGTTCTGATATATTTATATCACCATAGAACTTCCTAATTTCACTGGAGGTCCCCTCCTTATGGTGACATTTAATTTCACTTATCACTCAGCACACGATCACACTATTGTGGCAGCGCCTCGTGACCATAATACTTAATCTCTCTTTAACGTAGATTAAATTAATATTGACTTCTGAAAAAAAACAGTAAATGCGCATTACATATAACACCAAATATTTCTGTGCCGTAAGCGCCCTGTCTTGTTAAGTTCCCGTTAACCATATTCTACTTAATACTAGCTCTCAACACAGACCATTTCTCCTCACACAAATAATACCATTGTACATATTATCTTAAATTACACACTTACAAATCTTACATGGCGAGGCCGTAAACAGAAATCACGTGTGCTGATATGTATGAGTTTCATGAAGGACTGTCTCGCATTCTGATGGCCCATCTTTTATCTCGTGGACGCCTTAAGCTAACAAGCCCTATTCAAGCGCTCCCCCATCTCTTGGAGATAAATGGGAACCCATCAGCGCTGCCAAAATGGCCTTGGTGCATCGAGACAATTTAGTGCTCAACAGCATCCGACAATCCCGTCATATTTCCCTGTACCTTAAAAACTCTCATTTACTTACATACTACCCCCCTGTGTGACTTCTGATACGCCTGCCTGGAAGACCATCTCCTCCCACGCACCAAATACCACACTTACTCATTTGATAGGCTGGCTCGCCAGCTAAACACACTCACTTTATGACACATATTTTCGTAGACTATGTATATTATACGTTCCGTATAATCTGTTTCCCTCACTATTCTCCAGCACATATGCTGTTTTCCCAATACGTTTGGAAACTATAAATGTTTCTGCGTCACCTGCTTCCAACCTTGCAAGTGGCTCCCTTAAATGAACGTCATCACGTTGCTCTACCTAGCATTTTTCTCAGTGTCTGTAACGATGCCCTGTTGCTACTGTCCACACATGCTAACCCTACCTTCCTATGGTGTCACACCTCTACTCGACACTCTATGACCTAAAAATGTCACTTCTGACTGACAGAATGACGACTTAGACAGCTTCAAAGTGAACCCTGCCTGATCTAACTTCTGTAAAACTATATTTAAATGACGTAGATGCTCCTCAAAACTGCGTGAACTAATTACCATATCATCTATGTAAATGGTTACAAACTCTCCTGTGTCATCCCCTAATGCGATGTTTAAAGCCCTAATTAAAGCTGCTGAACTACTCTTTAACCCATAAGGTTTTCTACAAAATTGATAAAGGTTATATTTATGACTAAAAGCTGTAAATGGTCTATCTTCGTACATAAGTGGCACTTGCCAAAAACTGGAACTCAAATCTACACAAGTGAAATACTTCTTCCCCTCAAATGTTTGCATTAATTCTTCTATTGACATAGATTTCAGCTGATCTGAACTAATTCTATTGTTAACCAAACGAGCGTCTAAACAAATACGAACAGTGCCGTCGGTCTTGGGTACCGTGATCAAAGAATTAACATATGGACTGTTAGAGTGCTCAATAATCCCATCTTCAAGCATCTGATTAATTTGTGCCTCAACTGCACTCTGATAAGCGAAAGGTACAGGATATCTATGTCCTGTGAATACTGACCTATCAATAACGTTCAATGAATGTGTATAGCAATTGGCCATACCAATGCGATCCTCAAAAACTCTCCTATTACACAATAACACATCATAGAGCCGAACACATTGTTCCACCTCTATATTACCCTGAAATGCAGCCTCACGTAACGAGTCCTCTAGACTTCCGTTCGTAATCACACTGCCCACAAAACAAGGAGAACCCCGCTCTACGGCTGGCGATATCTCATTTAAAGTACAAATCACACCTACAATACTACTCCTCTGAATATGGTCATTGAACGCTACTTCTACTTCAGAATCTCCCCATTTAAATTTCAAACTCCCTACATCATAACATAAGTTACCAGACACTCTACTTAGCCACTCTGAACCCAAGATAACACTGAATACTAAATTTGGAATTACAAGGCAAATCTGCTTCTCTACATGATTATTAATTTTAATGTCTACTAAAACTTGCTTAGAAATTACTTTAGACCTCTTCCCAACAGCTGTGATAACAAAAGTGCTTTTAATTGGCATCTCCTCAAAATTTACTCCAGTTCCTTTCATTTTATCATAAAATGCACTACTTATGCAACTCTTCATACAACCACTATCAATTAAAACATCTGTGTACGCCTCGGACACGTTAAATTTAACTATGGGGCTCTTACTAACCACTTCCTGAATAATACCTTCATCATTTAGTTCATGTAATAATTCATTTCTTACATTTAGGTCATAGGGTTCCTGTATAATTGTATGGACAGGGCATGCTACAGACTGAGATTCTGACCTTACTTCGCAGCCTGGTTCGCGTTTAAAGAACCGCTACAGCTGGCCGTAGTACTACTAACTACTAAACTGGTCTGGTTGTTCTGGGCTGTGTTGTCATTGTTTGGCTGTATATTACTACCACTAGGCTGTCCTCTTCCTTGACCCCTATTCTGGTTGTAATTATTGTCATTATAATTTCTCCCTTGATTTCCCCTGTAATCATTGTTCCTCCCTTGATTTCCCCTGAAATCATTGTTCCTCCCTTGATACTGATTACCATAGCCATTTCCTCTGTTCTGATATAGCTGATTATTATTATTTCTATTTTGAGCGTTGGCCCCTTCGCCACCGTTCCCTTGAACTTCCTGATGCCTGGCTTCATTAGGTCTATTATTATTATTACCCTGGTTCCTATTGAAATTGTCCTCATAACCCCCTCTCCCTAGTGCATCAAATGTGCTTAACAAATTTTCTACTTGTGATATAGTCTTTACATTCTGGATACAAGCAGCCTCCTTGATCCTATAGGGAAAGTGCCTAAGTAGCAACCTTACCACATCACTTTCCTCCTTCAAGCCATCCAGATATTTACACACTAATACCTGCCCTAAAAAGTATTCGGTCATGGTGGAGCTTCCTTTAGGGTTATATTTACCACACACTACTCCCTCACGATGCTGCGACTGAATAACCTCATTCCAGAACTTTTCACAGAATTTCATTTTAAAATCATTGATATCAGTAAACTTGTCTCTGTAGACAGCAAACCAATTCCTCGTTTCCCCCACAAACACTTGTTCTAAAATTTCAACTACCTGGCACCACTCAATACTACCATTTTCCAACCTCTCCCCGAATTTATTTTCTATAGTGTTCATGAACTCCATTGGGCACCCCTGTCGATTGCTGAACTTACCCAGTTCTACCTCCCTGTGTGTGCTATTCACAAAAACTGGTCTATTCTGACTATTTTCTTGCCTGATCCTAGCTTTTAATTTTAATTCTAATTCTGCGATTTTCTCCTCAGCCTTCCTCTCAATACTGTTTACTGTTAATTTAATGTTTCCTTCTGATTCTTCTACTTTATCATATAGCTTTGCTTGTTTCTCCTCAATCTTGCTAATGCTCTCTCTATTACTCTCTCTTAAATCATTTACTTCTGCAACTATTTGCGAGTGGACTTTCTCAATTCTACCCCCCAGCTGTTCCTTAACCTCTTTAGTTGCTACCTGAATTTTGTCAATTTCTCCCCCCAATTGCTTTTTGACCTGCTGTGTTTCCAGTTGCACTAGTTCTTTTAAATTTTCAGCCTGTGTACTGATTCTAATTTCCAACTCCTCCTGTACTTTTCCTAATTTTCTGTCTACATCTGCAATAATCTCTTTAGCCTTTTCTTCCATCACCCCCCTGATCTCACCTCTAATCAGTTCGAATTTGTCACTCATTTCCCTGCTGTTTTGTTCTAATTTAGCATTTAAAGTTTCAGTACTCTCTCTATTTTCCTTACTGTTTTGTTCTAATCTGGCGTTTAAACTATCGCTCAATTCCCTATTACTCTCTTTATTTTCCCTACTGTTTTGTTCTAGTTTAGCGTTATTCTGTTCTAACTTTGCATTTAAAGCTTCTGTACTTTATTTATTTTCCCTACTGTTTTGTTCTAGTTTAGCGTTATTCTGTTCTAACTTTGCATTTAAAGCTTCTGTACTTTCTTTATTTTCCCTACTGTTTTGTTCTAATTTAGCGTTATTCTGTTCTAACTTTGCATTTAAGGCATCACTACTAACTTTGTTCTGATACATAAACTCGAGAAGTAAAGTTTTTAATTCTGGTTGGCCGCCTACACTCCCTGTTTCAGTATCGGGATTTACCTCCGCTACCCCGGTACTACCATCACTCGACATACTGCTCGTATCATCACTCTCCCGTTGATGACCACTACGTAACCTCATCTGTCTTTCTTTCTCATCCCCCATAATGATATACACTGATACAGACAAATAACCCCCAAAATACAGGCACAGAAATATATACCCTTCTCCTTCCACAAATGTTATTAGGTTTTCAGCCCCAAGTTGTCGGCGACAAGTGAAACGGTATTTACTTTGCTCCACGTTGAGCGTACAAATGTAACAGTTTCGCTAGCCCACACTGTTGGGTGCCAAGTGAAACGTTTTGCTAGCTCCTAACTGTTGGGTGAGAAATGTAACTGTTTACCTTTGCCTAAGCTATGTTGTTTTAATGGGCGCCAAGACCTCAACGCAATGTTGAAATCTAAATTTGTATTTAACAACGTCTAGCTCTGGCAGAACACCTTCAAGACTCTATTCACTCAGATCGTGGTATGATTTGATCATTAACCCAACAAACAATTGTATCAGGAGAAGGAATTGGTCTATATCTAATGCTACCTACTGAAAGCAAAGATTGCATTGTAAAAGAAATGAATTTATTATATAAAACAAGAATAGCAAAATTAATAATAATAAGTATAAAATTTAAATTGGAGCGTTGTGATTTGAATATTACCGATAGAAAATTACGTGAAAACGGAGTCTGATAAATTGATTTTACTCTTATTTCCAAGCTATGAAGTTACTGAAATATGAAATGTAAAACAAAGAAAATGAGAGATTGCGTATTTCTGCGTCATTGGCGCTTACCACTGGAAATTGCCAAAGCATTTCCCTCGTTCTTGATGATGTTGTGAGCTTCCCACAGTCTCCTGGACGTCGTCATCTCCGTCGGAATATGATGATATTCTGGTAGATTAGATAATTCTATGGTCCGTACCTCGGACCCAAACACTCGTACAACCAAGTTTTACAAAAGTTCGTCGCTAACTCCACTGAACATCGGAGCGACACGCACTTGCGACCGTACACCTCAAGTATTTCACAGATAGTCATTAACTCCACTGAACATCGGAGCGACACGCACGCGCATTCATACTCCTCATGTATTTCACAGATAGTCCCTAACTCCACTGAACATCGGAGCGACTCGCACGCGCATCCATACTCCTCAAGTATTTCACAGATAGTCATTAACTCCACTGAACATCGGAGCGACACGAACGCGCATCCATACTCCTCAAGTATTTCACAGATAGTCCCTAACTCCACTGAACATCGGAGCGACTCGCACGCGCATCCATACTCCTCAAGTATTTCACAGATAGTCCTTGTTTCACGGCGCGTCGAACGATATGATGATGATGATAGCAAACACTCGTCTCGAGTAGGTTGGCCTTCCAATACTGAATGACTCTTCATCGATGAGTCCGGAGGTGACTAAAAAGCCCAATGCGGGAGAGACACAGTTTCCCGCAGTGATGACAGGTAGTATCAGGGTCAGGTGAGACATCCGCATTCATTCCCTGTCTTCTAATGAACACTCTGTTCTTTCTGCGTTGCCTCCGATCTTCTATCATACGTCGGCGGTTTTCTTCAAAAAGTATCGCACCACGATGAACAATTGATCTCCAGGATGAGCGATCAAGAGCTAAGGTCTCCCAGTTGTTGATATTAATATGGCACATTTGCATATTAGCCTTTAGTACGTCTTTGAATCGCTTCCTCGGACCTCCCACACAGCGCTTGCCCTCAGTTAGTTCAGAGCAAAACACTTGCTTGGGAATGCGATTATTGGGCATGCGGATTACGTGTCCTGTCCATCGCAGCTGACGTTTTAAAAGAATGGCTTCAACACTGGTAGTCTGTGCTTCTTCGAGAATGCTGGTGTTTGTGCGTTTGTCTTGCCATGTGACACGAAGAATTCTCCTCAAACAACGCTGGTGATATTGCTCCAGCTTTTTAAAATGACGTCTGTAGCATGTCCAGGATTCAGATCCGTAAAGTAAGGTGGGAACTACAACCGAGTTGTACACAAGGATCTTCGTTGCAGCATTGATATCATGGTTGTCAAAAACTCTAGACCTCAATCTTGCAAAGGATGCCCCAGCACGGTTAATCCTGTGTTGGATTTCGGAATCTATATTTGCACTTGATGACAGGGTGCTGCCAAGATAAGAAAAGGCGTTAACTTCTTGAAGCTTCGCTCCGTCGATGGTGACATTGATGTTTCTTTGTCCTTGTCCAGGGGCTGGTTGGTAGAGGACTTGGGTTTTACTGGTGTTAAGTTTCAGCCCAATCTTTTTGTAGGCTGAAGAAAAAGCATTCAGGATTTTCCTAAGTTCGTCCTCTGATTGAGCTACTACTGCATTATCATCAGCGTACTGTAACTCAACCAATGCAGCAGGAGATGTTCGAGTCCTTGCCTTTAGACGGCTCAAATTAAAGATCTTCCCATCCATCCTGTAAGTTATCTGTATGCCTGTAGGAAGATCATCTTTGACTAACTGCATGACAGTGGCAACGTACAGAGAAAACAATGTAGGGGCAATCACACAGCCTTGTTTAACGCCGGTATTAATATGAAATGGTTCTCCAATCGAGTCGTTACCAATGACATTTGCCTTCATATCATTGTGGAGTAGTCTTAAGATGGTAATAAATTTCAGTGGAAAACCATACAATGATAAAATCTTCCACAAGGCTTCACGGTTTACCGAGTCAAATGCCTTACTGAGGTCTATAAAGGCAATATAAAGAGGTCTATTTTGCTCTCTACATTTCTCCTGAAGCTGACGAACAGTGAATATCATATCTGCAGTTCCTCTAGAAGGCCTGAAACCACATTGGCTCTCTGGGAGTATTTTCTCCACCAGGGATAGAATACGATTCGCCAAAATACGAGCAATAAGCTTTCCAAGGCATGATAACAAAGATATACCACGATAGTTGTTGCAGTCTGCACGATCACCTTTCTTAAATATGGGAACTATCAGACTATCTCTGAAATCAGCAGGCATTTTTTCAGTTCTCCAAATTTTAATGATAAGATCATGTATGTGGCTTATGAGTTCCTCACCTCCTTCTTTGAGAGCTTCCGCTGGTATTCCATCACATCCAGTAGCTTTGTGTCGCTTTGCTTGATTAATAGCACACTGAACCTCATCTAGTGTTGGCAGGGTACCGAGTTCTTCTTTGATGGGTGCTTGTTCTAATATATCATACACCTGCTCATCAATAACTGAGTCCTGGTTCAAGAGGTCTTCAAAATGCTCCTTCCACCTATTCATGATGGAGTATTGATCTTTTAGAAGTGTACTTTTGTCACTGGACCAAAGTGGATTTCTACCAAACGTGGAGGGGCCATAAATCGCTTTTGTGGCTTGGAAGAACTGTCGCGAATCTTTGTCTGCTAGATATTGCAGCTCTTTAGCTTTGGATGTCCACCATGCATTTTTGAGAGCACGAGTTCCTCTTTGGACATTTGCCTTCGCAAGACAAAATGCTTCTTTCTTAGTACGGGAGTTCATATCTTTTCTCCAAGTTTGCAAGGCTTTTCTCTTTTCTGAGATTAATGCTTCTATTTCTTCATCATTTTCATCAAACCAGTCTTGATGTTTCCTGGTCTTATATCCCAGCGTTTCCTTGCAAGCATTCTGAATAGCGGTCTTCAGACTCTCCCAGTGCAGTGTTACATCTGGATGGTATTCCTGTGGCAGTGTCTGGCTAAGCAACTCTTTATATTGGGAGATATGCTCTGACTTACCAAACTTCTCGGTATCAAAAACATGCCTACAGCTCTTCTGTTGCTTCCTCCTCTGTGTGGACAATGGTATACGCATAACTGATCTGATAAGCCGGTGATCTGTCCAACAGTCATCGGCTCCTGTCATTGCTTTGGTGATAAGAACATCTCGTAAATCTTTCTTGCGTACAATTACATAGTCAATAAGATGCCAGTGCTTCGATCTAGGGTGCTGCCATGATGTTTTAAAGCGATTCTTTTGGCGAAAGATAGTATTGGTGATTACCAATTCATGTTCAGTGCATTTGGAGAGCAGTCTGACACCATTGGAGTTTTCGCTACCAACTCCCTCCTTACCAATGACACCATTCCAAACATTGTAGTCCCTGCCCACTCTAGCGTTAAAATCTCCGAGTAAGATGATCCTATCTTCACGGTTGATGTTTGATAGGACGGTATCCAGATCTGAATAGAACCTTTCCTTAATGTCATCATCAGCATCTAGTGTGGGGGCGTATGCGCTGATCACCGTGGCATGCTGGTTGTTATATAACCGAAGTCTTAGTGTCATGAGGCGTTCATTATACCCAGTTGGAAGCTCTGACAGATCCTTGAGAAGCTTGCTCTTAATGGCAAAGCCAACTCCATGTATTCTGTGTTCGTCCTCACGTTTACCCTTCCAAAAGAAGCTGTACCCTGCACCTTGCTCATTCAACTGACCTTCCTCAGCAAGACGGGTCTCCTGAAGTGCTGCTATGTCAATGTCATATCTCCGTAGCTCTCTACCCACAATAGCTGTTCTCCTTTCAGGTCTCTCATTTGCGGGGTCATCAGTGAGTGTTCTTACATTCCAGGTTGCAAAATAAAATTTGTTACTTATACATTTTCGACCGCATGGAGGTGACACCTTTGGACGCGGCTATCCAATCGGTAGTATAAGTGGCTGACTGTGTTTAGGGCACCTTTTCTAGCCCCTTCCCCATGTGGGGTGAGCAGAGTGGACCCTAAATAGGACTGCTCAGTCGTAGTTGCAGCGGCCGAATTGCTCTACAGCCACAACCCTAAGCAAGACGACCGATCACACATCTACCGCCTACGTGCCAAGTTATCACTAGAGGCTCCCAGACATCACAATCCTGCCCCCGTCGCAACTTCTTGATCGCCGCAGGACTTTGAAGAAAGTCAATGTTGTTGGAAGACTGCTGTGCGTGAAATCTTTTTACGTGAGAATGTTGCTGCACATCAACAAACGCACATTACTTGATGACTTAGGAAAGATGTTCAATGGCAAGCAAATGCAAGACGATTGAATAAATCCTAGTCACTGCAGCCTTCATCCGCCATTCCAGCCAAGGAGGGACTCATTGCCCTTATGCCTGGTCCGCCGTTGAGGACTTTCTATGCCGTTGACCACAGGTGGTTCATCCGCCTTTAGGGAAAGTTTCCTGTCCCAAGGGCAAGAGAGTGCCCTAACCACTACCAGCTCATTCGCCTCCCTGGGGAGCCGGTGGCATGGTAGTGGGGGACTCCTTATCCCGGGAGTCACTCGGTCGTCAGAGCCTCGTTAGTCTAAAGCAGGGTGCACCACGTGCAGGTGAGGTTGACATTTGAGTAGAAAGCCTACCCCTTACACCCCCGAACGATATAACCACACGCCGGCTCCCCACTCTTCAGTCCCAACTAGCTTACGTCGTCTCCCCTGATTGGCTGACCCACCACGCGATCTTCTCCTCCTCCGGGTCATTACACCCGGCGGGAGGGTTCCGTTCCAACAATTCGTCTTTTCTAGACCTTGCGACCCAAGATTGCCTCATGCTTCTCGACAAGATTAAGCGTGTACTTGAAATCCCAGTGAGTCACTTCTCTCGATATACCCTAACTGACGAAAACTCCGTAAAATTCCGTAATCAGATAATTTTCTATGATATCGTCGTTCGTAATAATTTGCTGGATAGCGTTTTCTAAGACATAGAAAACCTATCTGAATGCTAATAATTTTTATAAAATGCTCCGAAAATACCTTAATAATAATTATAATAAATTAATAATAATAATAAATTACCATGAAAAATTCTCTTGGCTGAACAATTTGCCGCGTAAATAAATATAGACTGGCTTCCTACTGACTTATGCCAGTTGCATAAAACCCCACGAAAAACACGTTACAACGCGATGAATGTAAACGAAACGTAAACATTAAAATCAGACACACAAAAATTTATTTGAATTCACTAATATATTCAAGCTTATCTGTGCATAGCCTACTTTACCATACTTGTCATAAATTAAAATGAAAAATCCACAGCCTGCTTCCAGAGTCCGACCGGGTCAGGAATGGAATGAATGGAGCCCCTATCTAGCGGCTAGGATATGAACTGTGCCGGCTGCCGCGGCCTGACGCACTCCTCTGGGGCAATGATTAAATGAATGACAGATGAAATGAAATGATAGTAGAGAGTGTTGCTGGAATGAAATTTTGACAGGGAAAACCGGAGTACCCGGAGAAAAACCTGTCTGCCTCCGTTTTGTCCAGCACAGATCTCACTTGGAGTGACCGAGATTTGAACCACGGAACCAGCGGTGAGAGGCCGGCGTGCTGCCGCCTAAGCCACGGAGGCTTTGTCATAAATTAAAATATTGTTAGCAAATTATTTTTATAAGATCTCATAATTGAATCTCAATACATTACAAAATATAATGTTCTTTTGCTGCCATGTTCCTTTATTGTTATTCTTATTTTTTCCAAAATGGCGAGCGATCATTGCTGCCGCTTTGAAATGAAATCAGCCCCAGCGATGATCACCGACGCAGGCGCAGATCGCTGTAAGGAAACCAGCTTCATATATGCAGAGATAATGCAGGGAAGATCGCCAACGATGTGCGCCGTAGTGAAACTAGGCCTTTATTAGGTTTTACCGCGATTATTTTCAAAGTTATCATCGTTGGCACGTTTGCCGCATTTATCATTAAATTGGGCGTGGGAAGTTCTGTGGGTTTTAACTCACATGGATATATGGTTGTAAGAACTGTAATACCAATGATAGTTTTTCTGACAATTATTGTCTAGCTTATAGTTTATAAAGGAAGGAAGGTTGAAGTTTTACGTTACCGTTGATCTCGCGTTCGTGAGCCACGGAGCCTCCATTTCTACGTGAAATCCGAACCACAGGACGTGAGATTTCACTTAGAAAATCTCCCTTGCATTGACCGGGAATCGAACCCGGGTCCGCATTGGTGAAAGGCAAACACTACTGCACCATTACGCACCCGTATAGTACGGTATTATAAAAGATAAATCTATAAAATACAAAACTCTGCAATCTATCTAGGTTTGTACCGTGTCTTGTGTGGGGTTTCGCCTACGACACCAAGCTGGCTCATCGGCGGGCTCTTGGGACCCCCGGGCCTGGTGTCCTAGGCGAAACCCCACACAAGACACGGCACGAACCTAGAACGATTGCTGAGTTTTAATTCACTGACAGTGAAAGTCAATATACCATTTTTTTGTAAGTCTTCATAGGGAGGTGAGGACTGTTTGAGCTACACACATCAAAAAAAGTTTTGCATCACCTCGGTTCCCAGATCTCCGGCATATAGACGTTGACTGTGTATATTGTATCCAAGATACAGTCCCTTTGACTGTTCATAGATGTCACTAAAACTGCTCAAAGATGTAAACAACCATGCATGAGCAGGGCCTATTAGACGGAGGGGGTACGACAGCCGATCAGTTCCAGTCATTCCACCAGGACGAAGGTACGCTGCTCATGTTGTCTGTAGTTCTACCATGCCTAGAAGGTCAATACCGCAGTTCGATCGCGTCCGCATTGTTACTTTGTGTCAAGAAGGGCTCTCAACAAGGGAAGTTTCCAGGCGTCTCAGAGTGAACCAAAGCGATGTTGTTCGGACATGGAGGAGGTACAGAGATACAGGAACTGTCGATGACAGGCCTCGCTCAGGCCGCCCAAGGGCTACTACTGTAGTGGATGACCGCTACTTACGGATTGCCGCTCGGAGGAACCCTGACAGCAATGCCACCATGTTGAATAATGCGTTTCGTTCAGCCACATGACGTCGTGTTTCAACTCAAACTGTGCGCAATAGGCTGCATGATGCGCAACTTCACTCCCGACGTCCATGGCGAGGTCCAGCTTTGCAACCCCGACACCATGCAGCGCGGTACAGATGGGCCCAACAACATGCTGAATGGACCCCACGGAATTGGCATCACGTTCTCTTCACCGATGAGTGTCGCATATGCCTTCAACCAGACAATCGTCGGAGACGTGTTTGGAGGCACCCTGGTCAGGCTGAACGTCTTAGACACACTGTCCAGCGAGTGCAGCAAGGTGGTGGTTCCCTGATGTTTTGGGGTGGCATTATGTGGGGCCGACGTACGCCACTGGTGGTCATGGAAGGCTCCGAAACGGCTTTACGATACCTGAATGACATCCTCCGACCCATAGTGCAACCATATCGGCAGAATATTGGAGAGGCATTTGTCTTCATGGACGACAATTCTCGACCTCATCGTGCACATCTTGTGAATGCGTTCCTTCAAGATAACGACATCGCTCGACTACAGTGGCCAGCATGTTCGCCAGACATGAACCCTATCGAACATGCCTGCGATATGTTGAAAAGGGCTGTTTATGGACGTCTTGACCCACCAACCACTCTGAGAGATTTACGCCGAATTGTCGTTGAGGAGTGGGACAATTTGGACCAACAGTGTCTTGATGAACTTGTGGATAGTATGCCACGGCGAATACAGGCATGCATCAATGCAAGAGGACGTGCTACTGGGTATTAGAGGTAGTGGTGTGTACTGCAATCTGGACCACAAATGCTGAAAGTCTAGCTGTATGATGGTACAACATGCAATGTGTGGGTCTCATGAGCAATAAAACGAGCTGAAATGTTGTTTGTGTTGATCTCTATTCCCTTTGTATTTAAC
The DNA here is from genome assembly GCA_946902985.2 of Meconema thalassinum. Lineage (NCBI taxonomy): Eukaryota > Metazoa > Arthropoda > Insecta > Orthoptera > Tettigoniidae > Meconema > Meconema thalassinum. The sequence continues at coordinate 287,815,708 of OX336394.1, forward strand.
GGTTCCGGAACTCTTGGAACCGAGGTGATGCAAAACTTTTTTTGATGTGTGTATTAGCTCTCGCAGTGAAGGGGCGCAGGTGCGCTTTATAAAAAGGTAGGTAGCGGGCTAAAAGAAATTAGTTAATATTGATTGGTTCTTAGTATTTGTCCAATATAATGGCCCCGTGCTGAGACTGTTAAGGCATTACACAATCCATTTTCATGTTATACGCTGCTCTAACTTGTATTACTACGACTGATTGCAACGATAGTTTCCCCAGTCTTCTTTGTTGAGCACCTCGTGGCGTAGCGGCTAGTGTTTTTGGCTGTCACCCTAGATGTCCGGGTTCGATCCCGGCTCTGCCAATAAATTTAATTCTGACCTGAGGGCTGGAACGGGGTACACTCAGCTTCGTGAGGCAAACCTGAGAAGAGGTGGCAATCCTAGAAAATGTTTTCCGTGGTTTCCCACTTCTACTCCAGACAAATGCCGGGGTGGTTATTAAACTTAAGGCCATGGCCGCTTCCTTTCAATTCCTCACATGAATTACAAATAGACACTCTGGTACAGACTCCACAAGTAACACAGGCTATCAGACATTTTCTACTCACTCCCAACGCGGAGCTAAATGACTACAATGTCCAAGCCCCTTAAATGAAACAACATATTTTATCTTACAAATAAATGTGATTTGGGAACGGCTAATGTTTAAATCAGGGATGCCCAAAATATGACCTGCAGGCATAACACCGCGTAACATTCCATCCGGTTCGCGGTTCAATCTCGCCAGGTCGAATGCGTGGTTCAGGTTCCGCAATAGACTGTAGCTCCCACGGCTTTTGATGATGAGATCACAGCCATGTATGGGTCTAAGCTTGCTTTTGCTTAGATTTTAGAATCCAATAAACAAACATCAAGAAACAAATCATCAAGTTAGTTTAAAATAGACTATAGTTTCTGTATACAAACATGGTGGAGGATAATAAGCGAGTTGTAACAAGGCACTTGTTTTAGATAAAACGAGGTTAACATCACACGATTAATAATAATAATAATCAGCATCATAATCTTATTATATAATACGCTAAGGTTTATGATTCACAAAACTCAAGCTCCTAAACCAGAGGGAGTTAGAAGGTGTGGTTTGTACCAAAATCTTCCAAATCGTTTCAATAGTACAGGAAAAATCTTGCATTTCTTGAAAAGTAAACGAAAATATATTTATTTGTTTATAAAGTGCTTTTAAACAAATAAACAAGACGATAGCCCCTGGCAGAACTGTGTCGCGTACAGCCCGCATAGCACTAGCGCCGGGCGGGTAGTCTGTACACATGGGGCGCACACAACTCATTATGCGAGAGTTCTCGCACGGGTCCGCTAATAATAATAATAACAACATAGGAGACCCCGGGTTGGATTTCCAGTTGTACCAGAAATTTAAGATCTTGCGCGAGAACTGGAACAGGATGCCACATGGGGGCAACTGAGTACCTGCTTGGTAAGAAAAGTGAAACCCCTTGAATTACAACCAAGGTAAATAGGCTGAGGGAATCGTCACACTTGACTATCCTCCTCCACATCAAGTTATGAGCAGTGAAGTGAGAAATGGTAAGTAATTCTAGTTTCACCTTGGTGTGCAATCTCTGTACACCTTTTCTAAGTTAAAGCCAAAGAACGTAGTACTCACCTGAACAGCAGTACAAAAGGGACTGACGTTGCTAAGGAGAGAGTGTACCAGTCTCGAAGCAAGTACCCCAGCAGAGCAAGCAGAGACATGCCGAGGGCAAAGAACATGCAGATCACCATTCCAGCAAATGTGCGATAGCTTGGTCCCATTAGCTCCAGGGCTGAAACATATACCGGTACCGTAATATAATAATCCTACCTATGCCATTGGGCCTTTCTTCAAAATACAAATAAACAGTTTCACTTAAGTCTCGATTATCCAACACCCGATTAACCGAACGCACGGTTTAACCGAATCGACAAAAGAAAATAATTCTTCTTGTTATTAATTCGTTTGAGGGTCTGCACTTAACAAACACAACTATAAAATACTTTATGTTCGACCCTCACTATTATGTGTCAGAAAACTGCATCATAATGATGGTCATTACAACACTGTTTTTCATTATGATACAGTTTCTCCAGCCAATCAGAGTTCTTTCATTGACCAAATAGGTAACGATACCTTCACGCATGCGCTCAAAATCCAACATGTCGGACATAAACACAACATCGAACTATAATAAATTACCGATATGGAATACGCACCGTCCATATGTTCACGTAAATAAACTGGCGAATATGAGACAAGAAATAGCACTGTACCTTAATATCACCAACTCTAACTTCTACACAGCGCATTGCCTTCAAACGACTCCAGTGACAATATTACTGAGGGACGGCAAATGTAAACATATGGCCTGCATATGGCATTGCAAGCACACAGAGCGCATGCGTCGGTCGTTCAGAGATCTTGAAAGACAGAGATATACCCAGCGCTCGCTCTTCGGTCACAAAATTCAAGTGGCTGACTCTCAACAGATATTTATGAATATTTATGTTAAACCATATAATAAAGTTATAATTATTGTCGAACATAAACAGTCGTATGCAACTCGCCTATAATGGTAATTAAGACAATCGTATGGAAATTATAAAACTCGCATACGCTCGTTTTATAAATATACTCATGTCTTAATTATCGCCATTATAGGCTCGTTGCATAATGTACTATTATTTTACCGTTAATATTGGTTTGTTGTTGTTGTTGTTTGATAATTCATTTAGGGACTTTGTGACATCGCGGCAATTTAGCCCCGTGTGTTTGGGTGTGTGTATGTAGAGTTTGTATGATAACCTGTGTTATTGTGGTGTCTGTAGTAGTGTCTCTGCCTGTCGGTCATCAGCCCGAAGGCTGGTTGGACCCTCAAAAAGTACCGCCGTTAGGTTATGTGGGTAGATACCCACACAAACCCAAGGCAGCGCTATATTGAGGCGTACTAGGCAAGAAGAGGAGTGAGGTAGTTTGTCATTGCTTTCCTCACTGAGTCAACAGCAGTACTAACCCTATGAGTAGTTGTGTGTATTTGTAATGGAGGTGAGGATTGGGGAGGAGGCGGCCGTGGCCTCAAGTTAGGAACCATCCCGGCATTTGCCTGGAGTAGAAGTGGGAAACCACGGAAAACCACATCCAGGATGGCTGAGTTGGGAATCGAACCCACCTCTTTCAGTTTTGCCTCAGGACGCTGAATGGACCCTGTTCCTGCCCTCAGACCAGAATTAAATTTCTTTGCTGAGTCGGGAATCGAACCCGGACCACTGGGACGTTATCCAAGAAAGCTAGCCGTTTTACCGGGTAGTGGACGGACGATGCCTAGGATAAATGCAAAGGTTCTTAATACTGTAATTCGTTTTAAGGGGTTAAAACATCTTGGTCATCAGGCCCATGTGCTTGAATGTGCGTTCAATTTTTCCAACCCTGCAGCATAGCTGCGTGCGTTAAATCACTCACTACGACCACGACGGCGAGCTGCAGCAAGTCCGTAGTTCGGAGGTTCAAATTCTACACACAGTCAAGTACACTGGACTGATGACTAAAATGTCCTAATCACATAAAATAAGTAACAATATCAATTTGAAAGCTATTCTTGGGTGAGCGTGATAACAGTCATGATAATGACACAGGTTATCAGATAGTTGCCACACACACCCAAGCACAAGGAGATAGATGACCACGATGTCGCAAAGCCCCTAAATTAGTCAACATCAACTATTTTGCTTGTCTTTTGTGATATCAATTTCTGACAATGAGTTGTTTATTTTATTCCTTATCAAAGACTTGGGATATCTTTGGACATCAGCTCTTTGTACATGGGTGTGTGGTGAATTTGTCTGATAACCTGTGTTTATGTGGTGACTGTAGTAGTATGGAGTTGTAATTATTACGGTCGGAGATAGGGTAGGAGCCCTGAAACTCAAAAATATGGTAGTATTTCGGCATTTACCTGGAGGGAATTTTGATAAACCAGGGAATAAACTACACTTATGTTTGCCACTAACAGCGTCGGGATTGGAACCTCCGAACTCCCGTTTTGCTGCAGTTCCCCATTCCGTCATTGTGAGCGATTTAACGCGCACGGCTGTACCACAGGGTTTTAGATAACCTACGTTTGGCTGTTGAGACAGCCTTATGATCAAAGCCACATTAATTTTATAACTAAGGTTAACATCCAAGACTAAATTTGAAGAAATTTACTCACCAAGAATGAAAGGTATCTGGTAGATGGCTGGAAAGAAGAATCCATTCAGGGTCCGCAGCACTGTATACACCACGTAGTTTGGTGAAAATGCTGTCAGGATAGAGAGTGTCACCTCTATAAACAGAATGGTGAAGAAAGATGTCCGTCGACCCCATCTAGGACAGTAAAATGAATGAATGAATGAATGAATATTATTACACGACGGGAAACGGTACATACACTACATGAGTCGAAATTGATAATGTAACTTTCAGTCGGTCAACACTAAAAAAATTAATTTCTGGAATATTTGAAAAAAAAAAAAACCTAATAGTTTTTAGTACATCAATACGGAACCATCATGAGTAATTTAATTAATAGAAAAAACACTGATAGTCAGTCTGAAAGACTAGACTTTATATCATTTAAACCGCTACAAATGCTGCGTGAACTCAAAGTCCGTTAGCAAAAAAAAAAAAAAAATATGTCACGCTCACCGGAGCGCGCGGGGAAAGGAGGAAGCTCAAGCAGTACTATGAGTCACACACCTCAGTGCATTCTTGGTACATTTCGTCCCGTCACCGTAACGTAACGCCAGACCCCAGCGAAGTCGACATAATCATTTAAAATGATAAAACGTAACCTGACATAAATTACATGAGATTAAGATATATATTGGTTTATAATCTCTTGTCAATACGGACCATGGCGGAATCTAAAGTAGAAGGATATATTGTTATAGACTATTGAAGAAGGAGAAAATTAAGGGATGACATGTTTCGGTCGTCAAGCGAGCATCATCAGATCCAAATCTTAAAGACAAATAGCCCTACAAAACACTACCAAACCTACAGTGACACACACAGGTCTCTGCCCTAATAAAAAAGAAAACCGTCTGAAAACTGAGTAGTCTAAGTGTGGTAATTGGTTAGTTGGTTCCTTCGTTTAGGGGCTGCGACAACGCGGTCATGTAGCCCCGTGTAATTTGGGTGAGTGCAGAATCTGCCTGATAACAAGTGTTAATTGTGATGGCTGTTATTAATGTGTGTTATCTGTTTTTAATTCAAGTAAGAACTGCAGACGATAATTTCAAGTTTAATAGTTCCTACTTTCGCTACCAAATGCTACCGTCCACGACACCTAGCTGTGAACTTGGCTACTACTAGATGCAATCGCAACCAGCGCCTGGTGACGAACGTTGGAATTTAAGAGAATTAATCAAACCTAACCTACAAATTTTGCTTCACACAAGTTTAGTTAGTGGAAGTTTTTTTTTACATGCCATAAATCTTTGACATGAGCCCACCGCGCCGACTTTACTTCCCCTCCGAAGGAAGGCATACTGAGAGATTTATAACGCTCTTAAAAATCCGACGACTTCGGCCGGGTTTGAACCCGCGATCTTGGGCATAGAAGCTCAGCATGCTACCAACTACGCCACCGAGGCCACAGTGAGGTAATTATTACTGATATATATTAAGGCATTAACCACCCAAAATAAGAACTATTTATTCTAATGTTCCAAAACTTAGAAATGATGTCCCATCAACAAAACAGTCTTCCTCCCCCAACTAATCTTTGAAGGTGAGGAAGACTGTTCCTTGTTGACGGGATCGTCATTTCTAAGCTATGCAACATTAAAGTAAACTAGTTGATACCCGTCAAAACATGACGGTTTAGAGGGGCAGATGATCTCGAAGTTCCGCCCCATAAAACAACAATAACTAACTAACTAACTAACTAACTAACTAACATGACGGTCATTGGGAAAATATTTACTGAAGGATTCTCTTGTGCAGAATGCATTTTTAGAGCGATTACTTTTTGACACTCTTGCAATATTAAGGGCGTCGATAGATCGACTTCGCAACATTTAACTGACCATGACTGAAACCTTGATGAGGCAAATAGAGACCTACACTTTCCAGAGTTTCCCCTTGAGCTTTATTGTGATACAGTACGCCAAGCGAAATGGAAATTGGAAACTTGAAGTGTTTTGTCGGAAATGTTAATCAAGTCGAAGGATTATAGCTTTTTTTGCCCATTAAGTGATTTGCCTCCACATATACTTACTCTAAAAGTTTGAGCGATAGAGCCACAACAATATTTCCCCCATTTTAATTCTCATAAACAAAGATCTCAGTAATACACGGCGAGATCCGCCATTTCTCTGGTGGAATAGAGACATTGTGTGCAAGCGCGGGAGTGACAAATATTACATTTTTCTATAATAATATAAAAATATACCCTAACATATATTTTTCTTTTAAAGACACTCTGCGAATCTACATGCCAAGAGCTCTCATTAGAATGCATTATCAAGTCAATCGGTTAAGACGTTATCTCAATCTCGCAGTAACAAAAATCATCTTAGTGTTTTAAATACATAGATAGTTTTCGGACCTGATCTGTCAACGTGCGACAGTGCATTATGGGGGTGGGTGTTGGGATATATTACATTACAAGGTTAACATACGCTACGTGACAGTTGACGATCATAAGGATGCTGTTGAACATGCATTTACTGCCATCAATCCAGCGATGATGAATTTCTTGTTACTTCTTTGATTCAGAGGGCGGTTAAACACAATGAAATTAGTTGCTTGTTATTGTTAATTCATTTTAGGTATTTGGGACATCTTGGTCATCAGCCCCATGTGGTTGGGTATGTGTTGAACTTGTCTGATAACCTGTATTTCTGTGATGACTATTGGTGTGTGTACTGTCTTAGGGACATGGATGAGGTAATGAATAAAAGTGAACTAAATTACATGTCAGTGAATTACAATGTGCGTAGACATTTGCTGTACCATGTTCCACTGCACTCGGATGGCTAAATCGCGAGAAAAGTCTATTTAAATGTTTCAACTTCGCTTGGCCGCCATGTTCTTTTTGTACTTAACAGGTTTTTAAAAGTCACATTGGTGAACTTCTAGTAGTGCCCTTTATCACTGTACAAAATATCAGGGTGATATCGGAAATAGTTTCGGATATATTTCACTCAGCCGCCATGTTGGATTGGTGAGACGTAACAAAATTTGAAGGTCACGGTCGGAGTCGGACGAAATAGTACTATGACCTTACCGAGTTTCATTGAAATCGCTCCAGCCGTTTAGAGTTTATTAGGGACACACATACACACACAGACGGACAAAAGGTGATTTCATAAACCTATTTTTTCATAAATTAAAATTGGCTAAAAATGATGATGAAATGAAAATCTAGAACTACAACTAACTTACGGGCTAGAAGAAGAAAATGACAAATAGAATGGAATAAGGGAAATAAAGGACATGGAAAAGAAATGACCTCAACCCTCAAATAAGGGCTGAGGGTCTCAGAATGAAGGCAGATAGGAAAGGAAAAGAGGAGAGGATCCGCCCCAAAGTCAATGGAAATAGGTGGAAATGACCCGGCACAGGAATCCCTCGAGGTCGCCAACTCCCGAACTCACTAGCCGTAAGCCATTGAGGGTGTAGCACTATGCAGGCTGCACACACCATGTCTCATTTAGGACCTTATGCAGAAGGAAGGAAATTCATTAATTCTTTCATTCACAAATCTGGGGTGTGTGTTCCCCGGTGGCAAATTGGGTATACATAACAAGCAAACAACTATTCTTAAGAATTCAATAACAATTAAAGTGGAGTATTTACACAAATCGTGAACCTTTCTAAGACTGCGGCAGATAGAGAGTTCAAATTATCAATAGCACGGATTACGAAATAATCAAAATCCACAGCCTGCTTCCAGTCGACCGACCGGGTCAGGGAATGGACTGAATGAAGCCCCATCTAGCGGCGAGGATATGAACTGTGCCGGCTGTCGAAGCCTGTCGCACTCCCCTGGGCCAATGATTAAATGAATGACCGATGAAATGAAATGCTAGTGGAGAGTGTTGCTGGAATGAAATTGTGACAGGGAAAACCGTAGTACCCGGAGAAAAATCTGTCTGCCTCTGCTTTGTCCAGCACAAATCTCAAATGGAGTGACCGGGATTTGAACCATGGACCCAGCGGTGAGAGGCCGGCGTGCTGCCGCCTAAGCCTAAGGCTCGTTTATGAAATAAAATTTACCATAATTTGTACGCTGTGGTCAGCCCTTGAGTTTAAAAGAATGATCGCTCCTACCCATGTAAGTAGGCTTTTCCATACGTTTGCTAAGCTCACCACATGCTGGTTGATTTGTATACGTGTTGTACATAGCGCAGAGTCTAGATTTTATCATCCTAGCCTCAAGTGATTCCCACCTAAGTTTCTGTAACTTACGGGACACACTCCTCCTGGGATTAAAGTCACTGAGCACAAATCTAACGGCCAGCACAAACCTAGCGAGGTAGGCTATGCGATGAAAAGTAAAGATAAGGCCCGACCCTTCGATGAATGAGGGTATCAGTAAGAGTGAGAACGTTACCGCTGAGCCACGCAGTCAGTTGGGGGTATCGAAAGAGAGAACATGAGTTGACCAATTGAAGTCAACAGGAAAGACGACAGAGAGGAACCCGGCACAAGTAAGTGGAAGTGATGCAGGACTCATCTGTGGGTCCCTTGGTCGCCAACCCACGTCCCACCAGTTGTGAACCAGGGAGTTTACAGTAGTTATATGGAGGGTGGAGTGAACCAGGGAGTTTACAGTAGTTATATGGAGGGTGGAGATTTAGGTAATCCCCTATTTCATGAATATTTAGCTTTATTATATGGATTTTTCCCCCATGCTCAAACCCGGCCGAAACAGTCGGATTTTTTAAGAGCGTTAAAATCCCTCAGTATGCCTTCCTTCGGAGGGGAAGTAAAGCCGGCGGTCCCATGTCATAGATGTATGGCATGTTAAAGAATTTTCCACTAATCACACCTGTGTGAAACTAAATTGTATAGGTTAAGAATGTAAACAACGCTCTTAGGTTGCTACGTTCGTTGCCAAGAGCCGACTGCGGTGGCGTCTAATAGCTAAGTTCTGAACTAGGCCTAGTAGTCGTTGACGGTGGCGTTTGGCGGCAAAAGTAGGAACTATTTGAAAACTTCAAAGTTGCACTCCTTACTTGAATAAAAAAAAACCAGATACACACACTAATTCAGTCATCACAATTAACACCGGTTATCAGACAGATTCTACACACACCCAAAGTACACGGGGCGACATGGCCGCGTTGTCGCAGCCTCTAAACTAAGAAACCAACCAACCAGAGTGAATTTTAGGAAATCTTTTGTGATCTATCAATCAAAAGCTGTCGGCTGGACTAGCAGCCCCTAGGCCATATAAAGGGAGAAGTAGAATTTGGAAATAGAAGAATTACGGAAAAAGTATGTCAAGACATTCGTGCAGGAAGAATGATAAACAGTGATTTGGCGCAGAGGTCACCCCCCCCCCCCCCAACCGCACCCCGCCAGGGAAGAGACACCTCGCTACTGCCCCGTTTATTGAATCAAATCACAGATACAGTGAGATAATACAATGATGAGGGTGAAGATACAGACAGGTAAGTAAAAACAAGATGTTCAGTAAAGAACATATAGCCTACTTTCTCCTAAATGCATGGGTATTGTTATAACTCCTTGTCCTTTTCAAGGAGTATAATTAAATGTTGGTTGTAGTAGCTTGTTGGAATACAACGAGCTATAGGGATATTAAACATGAATATGCGGTGCCCTTTGCAAGTGCTACCTCTGTACCAAATTTCGTTCAATTCGGTTTCACCGTGTTTGAATTGATAGGGGGCATCGATTTGCACACATACTTGGCCACCATCTGCAAACTATTGGGCTGATGTTCTTGCAGTTTGGTCTGAATATGTTTCCCACATAAAGATATGGTGTTGCAAAATTTGGTAGAGACTAGATTATTAGGTTGGTCGTAATCACATTTTAGCTTTTAACATTTGGGTGGCCGCGATTACGTTTCCGTCAAGATGGCGGTGATATAAAACATGAATATGAGGTGCCCTTTGCTAGTGCTACCTCTGTACCAAATTTCGTTTCATTCGGTTTCACCGTGTTCGAATTAATAGGGGGAATCGATTTTCACACAAAGATGGCCGCCATCCTCAAACTATTACGCTAATGACCTATTAGATTGGTCAAAGGATGCTCCCTCCATAAAGGTATGTTGTTGCAAAATTTGGTAGAGATCGGATGATTATGTTACTTGTAATTTGATTTAAGCTTTGAACATTTGTGTGGCCGCCATTACGTTTTTGTCAAGATGGCGGCGATATAAAACATGACACTGAGGTGCCCTTTGCTATTGCTACCTCTGTACCAAATTTCGTTCCATTCGGTTTCACCGTGTTTGAATTAATAGGGGGAATCGATTTTCACACAAAGATGGCCGTCATCCGCAAACTATTCGGGTAATGACCTATTAATTTGGTCAAAGGATGCTTCCTCCATAAAAGTATGTTGTTGCAAAATTTGGTAGAGATCGGATGATTAGGTTAGTCGTAATTTGATTTAAGCTTTGAACATTTGTGTGGCAGCCATTACGTTTCCGTCAAGATGGCGGCGATATAAAACATGACACTGAGGTGTCCTTTGCTAGTGCTACCTTTGTACCAAATATCGTTCAATTCGAATTGATGGGGGGGGGGGGGGAGGGACAGACATTCAGAGTACAGACACACACACACACACACACACACACACACAGACACACTTTTTTTTCGCCCTGTGTTGATCTCATAAGTCTACTTTCATTTTTTGCAAAAATCGAAAGTAGGCTAATAACCAACACAATTGAGCCATAATAAATCTGTACATAGGAAGAGCGTTCGTTTGTATTAGCATTGGTGATCTAACCCGACCAATACCCCACTGTGTGGCGCTATGAACAGTACTCGCGAGAGGCATTGATTATTATGTCTAACAGTTTAATGTTAAAATAAAGTAAACTCACTTATCCGCTATCCATCCAAAGAGCACGTTTCCAAATAGAGATCCCACGTAGAAGAGAGTGGTCGATGTTGAAGGCCACCAGCTGTTGTCACAGACCAGGTTAAGCTGCAATCAACACCAGACACAGTTCACATAATTATATTTTGTTGATATTATCAAAGTTGTATAAAACGTAGTTAAAATCTAGAATAGCCGCTCTGTATCAATTAGGATTAGATACTAGTAGAATAAGATTAAGGTAGTACATAGTTAATAGCCATTATTAGTGTTCTCTATAATTGTCTATATCTTTTAATACCATATAAATTATTTGTAGGTTCCTTTGACGTACCGGTATTTTTTTAAAAATTCACATTTTGATTTCTTACACTAATAATAATATCGTATGGTCTCGGGTGCCGGGTGCAAGCTTTGTTATTTGACACCCAAAGGGTAGCTTGCATGTCGAATTTCGTTGTTCCTCGAAGCACTATGAAAGTCAAGGAGGTTAGATATCTAAGCTCCTTGAACACTATAGCGCTTTCTAGTAGAGAAATGAGGAACTTTGTGTTGGCAGAAACTCCCGAGAATAATTTTGCCATTATGAACACGGCCTACTGAAATCAAATGGGTTCTTTGACATGCCAACATCGTATGACATGGTGTCGTCATTTTTGCCGCCTTTCAAAAAAAAATCACTTACCACGGCCAGGAGCGAACCTGAAAGCTTGGGGTTAGTAGACCGACACGATGACCACTCACCCACCGAGGCAAGCATTTTTTACACCTACTCAGCAGGATTACTGAATCACTGTGACCAATAATCTCATGTATCAAGTGATGGTTGCAATACATAATACTCTCATCCCAATCTCTGGCCAGGGCCGGTTCAAGGTTTTATTATGCCACATGCAAGATCAGGGGTTGGTGCCCCTCTCTTAAAATCTTATTCGTATTTTAATTAATGGGATGTATAACTTTATTGTTTATTAAAAATTAAAATAAATAATTGTGTTTTATTTTTACATTAAATGAAAACTTGACTAATAGATTAACCAATACTAACCTATATCATAAAAGACTTCTTATGAACAAACATTTAAAAACATACTTTTCTCGCCTTAAGCTTGGCAGTCTTTCAAAATTGAATCAGTATCAAGAGTGATTATTTTTTTTTTTTTCAATAGACAATGTTGCCATTCCAATATTCCAAATGATATTGAGATTTAATATCTCAATAAAATGTCGAGATTTAATGCTTAATATTTTTACATATTCAGGGACGCCAAAGTTTATATTTCAGTTTTATAGCGCCACAAAATCAAAATATGATTTTCGAACGAAAAATGAAGAAAGACGCCGGGAGCCAGCCCCCCATGCGGCCGCATGTGTCTCATGTGCTTCGCGTTAGTTAGTTATTGTTGTTTTAAGGGGCGGAACTACGAGGTCATCTGCCCCTCTTAACACACATTAAAGAATACGAATTTGGAATTGAAATTAAAATTTTGAGGTGGACGCCTAAATTTAAAAAGACCAAAAATTAATAAAACAAAAACAAAAAATTAATTAAAAATTAAAAATTATAAAAATACACAAAAATTACGGAAAAACAAAACATTATCATTCAAAAACGAACAAGTCGTTGAGTCAATTTATACTGGACAATTTAGATTGCTGGCCCTAACCCACTCTCACTTATAAAGCGGATAATGCGATCAGCAGCCACCGCGTCATCGGCTAATATAAGTTTGAGTGTCATCTGCAAACCAAGGTTTCTTCGGAAGTCAGCAAGATCCACACAATCGGTGCAAATGTGGGCCACGGTGAAAACGGCTCCACAGGTACGAGTGGGTGGATCTTGTATGACCTATCCTTAGCCTACAGAAAATGACGGACTCTCTCCGTGACCGGAAAGAGCTCCGTCACACGCGAGTATTTCCCTTGATCGCTCTCAGTTTACTGGGCAGTGGGTCAGCTAGCCACTGACTCTCCAATGCGCTTCGCGCCGGCCCTGTCTCTGGCTATCCGAGATTATTCTTATTCTATTCTGCTCAAAGTTCTATAGTTAAATATTCAAAGAGGAAGGTATATTTGGTACAGGAAATTATTTCTCTGTTACAACACCCACTTTTATTATCTATGCCGTTAACCCAAGAAGTGATTTTTGTCATAGACTCATAAAGACTTTATAATTGACCGGGACATGTTTGAGCATTCATTTATATAATTAAGGGAAATCTTCGTGTACTATCCCGGCATTTGCCTGAAGGGAGTGTGGAAAACCCCCGCGGAAAGATCACACTCACGATGACCGCTATCAGCGCTGGGATTCGAGCCTTTGATCTCCGAATTTTTTGCAACTGCTCACGCGGCCATGGTGCACGATTTAACGAGCATAGCTACGCCGCGAGGTATGGACATTAATTTATTTCAGATTCTCAGTATCTTAGATTTCATGCAAGGAAATGGTTTTAAACATGGCGCACTATTAGGCCACATTACTTCAGTTTTATATTGAGTACATAGTTAATATCATTGTTACCAACATTTCGTACACACCATTATAATGTTTTAAACATGGCGCACTATTAGGCCACATTACTTCAGTTTTATATTGAGTACATAGTTAATATCATTGTTACCAACATTTCGTACACACCATTATAATGTTTTGAAAAGTTGGTATGAAAGCAATTTGTATTTTAATAGAACTAGACCCATCAGTTCTTAACATAATATCTTGTTCTTAATCATCTTCCTTTTCCTATGAGGTCACTGATAATCTACAGTATATTAACTCAATATTGTAGTACATTTTAACGCTCATTTGTCACGGTCGGTAGCTTGTGAGCGCCGCAGGAGGGATCTATACTATTGAAATAATAGAATATATATGATGGCAAAATTCATGTTTGATGTTTGCGAAAGTCTATGTCATGAAAGTTTGTAATGTAGCGTCTAACGTTATTGTCTGTCAGCCCGGAGGTCCGGGCTCGACTCCCGGCTCTGCCAAGAAATTTTAATTCTGGTGTGAGGGCTGGAAAGGGGCGTACTCAGCCTCGTGAGGCAAACCTGAGAAGAGGATGGTTTGATTCCCACCTCAGTCATCCTAGAAGTGGTGTTCCGTAGTTTCCCCCACTTCTACTCCAGGCAAATGCTGGGATGGTTCCTAGATTAAGGTCACGACCGCCTCCTTCCGAATCCCATCCCCAATTTACAAATACACACACTAGTGCAGTCATCACAATAACACAGGTCACCGGTATCACACAAATTCTACACACACCCATATTGCCACAATATCACAGCCCCTAAAATAAGCAACAACAAAAGCTACCGGCAACTGAATTTATAAAATTATAATAGTTTTTATGTTCGACCCTGACTATTACATGTCAGAAAACTGTACTATAATGAGGGTCATTATGACACTATTTTACATTATGAAACAGTTTCTCCCACCAATCAGAGCTCAAGAAACAGTTGTTTGACCAATTAGATAAGGATATCATCGCACCTGCGCTGAGTTCCACGGCCTTCTAATTTAAATTTCACTGCGTGGCCTAGTGTCATAGTAGGGTAATCGAGGAGACCATGGTCAAATACAAGGTATTCTCTGCGTCCCATGCGCTCTGTTCAGTACATAAAACTGGCGAAATCTCGACTAATATTTATGAATATTTATGTTCGAACATAAAATAGTTATAATAATTATCGTCGAACATAAACAGTCGTATGCAACTCGCCTATAATGGTAATTAAGACACTCGTATGAAAATGATAAAACTCGCATACGCTCGTTTTATAAACATACTCGTGTCTTAATTATTGCCATTATAGGCTCGTTGCATAATGTACTATATTAATGTTGCCAATGGCCAATTATTTTATTTACAGGACGGGTCAGGGAAGGGTTATTGGAAGGAAATCGGCCATGGACCTATGAATGGAACCGTCCCGGCATTTGCCTGGTGGTGAAAATGGGAAACTACGAAAACCATTTTCAGGACGGCTGAGGTGATATTCGAACCCAAGCTCGCCCGATCCAGCGAGGCACGAATTAGCGCGTTAGCATGGATGAATGAATGCATTATTATCTATGTATTATTTAGTTTATGCCTTTTAGTGCCGGGAGTGTCCGAGGACATGTTCGGTTCGCCAGAGGCTGTAGCTGCTCCAATGCGGACACCCATAGGGTGAGCTACAAGTTCCGTTCATTTTCAAGTAGATTCAACTTTCGCCACCAGATGTCACTGACACCTAGTGGTGAACGTTGGAACCTTGAAAGAGCATTTCAACGAAATCCAACCTACAAATTTAGCTTCACATAAATTTAATTAGTGAAAGGTTCTTTTACATGCCATAAATCTATGACATGGGACCGCTGGCTTTACTTCCCCTCCGAAGGAAGGCTTAATGAAGGATTTTAACGCTCTTAAAAAATCCGATGACTTCGGCCGGGTTTGAACCCGCGATCTTGGGCATAGAAGCTCAGCATGCTACCGACTACGCCTCCGAAGCCGCTAATGAATGAATACCGTAGATAAATGGTAAATTGAAGTTGAGATCAGAGGTAATCTCTCAAGGTAACACGAGCTATCAAGATGCCAGCTGATGAATCCAACTTGCCACACCTGGGCAGACACGACAAAACATAGAAGATTTGCTGGAGTTTAGCAGTAAATCTTGCTTCGGGCTACGCGGAAGAAACTCAAGGATGATTCGCCCTTGACCGGACTCAAACCTCGGCCCCTTGTTGTTCTCGCGTGCAATTAGAGAATCAGTACGCTCCGTCCCGCCCCCCAGGATGGGGGAACCCCACGAGTCACAGGTCACATGACCGGAAATGTTGTCAATTCGCGTCAATTGAGGGCGCTCGAGAGAGGTGTGTTGCCTCTACTGTTCTGAATGAGGAACCCTACCACATTGCCGTGCATGGAGTTGACTGACCACTTAGCTAATACTTGATAATACATGCGCAGTGGCGGCTAGGCCTAGTAGCTTATCACGGAAGTGGATTAAATAAGAAACATTCTTTGTGGGGTTTGAAGCAATTTTTCAGTGTTGCCTAAGTAAACAAAAGTTTGGTGCTTTTCAGTCGGTCAACACGAATGTACCCAAAAAGAGCTGGGTTATGCCCTAATCCTGAAATAAATTACATGAGATTAATAAATACACTAGGATGACCAGTTTCGATCGTCAAGCGATCATCATCAGATCCATTACACTTAGGCTATAACATTTATGTTTGAGAATACAGGTGAAAAATATTTACAATATGTACAATTATTTAGTTGCAGTATTGGTGATGCAACTGTCAGTGTATTTTAAATGTAGTATATCTGATGTTAGGTGAATGCTAAAATGGTGATAGAAATCCGGAGTTTGTCTGTTTGGGTTGACATTTTACAACCATATAGTCACCCCAAACAGACAAACCCCGGATTTCTATCACCATTTTAGCATTCACCTAACATCAGATATGCTACATTTAGCATACACTGACAGTTGCATTACCAATACTGCAACTAAATAATTGTACATATTGCAAATATGTTTCACCTGTATTCTCAAACATAGATGTTATAGCCTAAGCATGACGAATAGAAGGACCTAGTGTGAGGACTCCGCCATTTTAGCACGGTAGTTTCTGGTCCCGCCGCTACAAGCACTGTAAGCGATTATGTCCAACACGTGCTGTGTTTCCGTCGAGCCGGGTCGTAGAAAGTGCGCGAGAAGTTACTGTGTGAGATATTTGTGTGAATTAAATTGAATTTTCTTTGCTTTCAGTTCTTAAATTCAGTTCATTGTGTCTTGTGTACATCAGCGTTTTGTGTACTTCAAACATATTTCTTATGTGGCTTGGTTCATTTAATAGTTCAACATGCCTTATTGTTTTGTACCTGGCTGTAAGTCAGGGTATGGTCGAGTAGTTGACGATATACGATTTTTTTTTCACCACCGAAGGATACAAATCAATTTGAAAAATGGGCCAGAGCTATTCCACGAAAGGATACGAAGTTAACGCGTAGTAGTTGAATTTGTCAAATTCATTTCTCTGAGTCCCCAGGGGCTCACATCTAGTGAGGCGTGGGTTGGCGACAACGGGACCCCAGCTGAGTCCGGCATTGCTTCCACTTACTTGTGCCGGGCTCCTCTCCGTCTTCTTTCCTGTCGACCTCCCTTGGTCAACTCTTGTTCTCTTCCGACCCCGACGGTATTAGGGTATCCGAGGCCTAGGGAGTCTCTTCCTTTCCCGCCTTAATTGGCCCTTGTCTCATCTTTTCTGATTCCCTCCTTCTGCGAGGGGTCAGCCTTCTTTTTCTTTTCCTGTTATCTCCTGCCTTCTGCTTAAGGCCCTCAAGGAGGCCGGGTGTATGTAGCCCCACCACTTTTGGTGCACCCTAGATAATGCTACACCCTCAGGGGCTCACGGCTGGTGAGTTCGGGAGTTGGCGACCCCGAGGGATTCCTTAGCTGGGTCCGTTTTCCCCTTTTGTCCCTTACCTTTGGGGGCGGACCCTCTCCTCTTTCACTTTCCTATCTGCTTTTCATGGCTCTCCTTCTTTCCAAGTCCCTCAATCCGCCTTCTTCGAGGGTTGAGGGCATTTCTTTTCCTCCTGTCCTTTATTTGCCTTATTCTCCTTTAGTTTTCCATTTCATCTTCTAGTATGTAGGTTAGTAGTTAGTTTTAGTTTTAAGTTCGCTTTTCATTTTCATCTTCACGATCACCCAAACCATCAGGGGCCGATAACCTAGATGTTAGGCCCCTTAAAACAACAATTATCATCATCATCATCATCATTTCTCTGATGATTTGATAGTAAAATCAGATAATTTTATAGTGAATGGTGAAGAAGTGGAAATCTCTCGTGTGTGGTGGAAGTTACGTCCTGGAGCAGTGCTTCATTTCCCCCCCTAATTTACCGAAGTAGTGAGAATAAGTCCCGTAAAGCTCCCAACAGGAAAAAGAATCTCGACACCACCAGAAAAAGAAGAAAGAAGATTGAAGATGGGAGTGGAGCAACGAATGAGGCATTAAAAGGTCAGTCCAATGTTGATAAGAATTTGGGTCATTCTAGTGTACTTACTGATGCTGAAAAGACTATAATATTGCTCAAAAGGCGCCTAAAGAATGCTAACCGTAATTTAATTCGCGTTAGATCCCGCCTCAACTCAGCAAAATCGAGAATTAATTTGCTGGAGAAGCAGGTTCGTATTTCACAGGCATTTAATTACAAAGATAACGATTACAGTGGCGGATCCAGGCCTTGCGATGCCCTGGGCGATATGATAAGGTGGGGCCCACAACAATAGAAAAAAAATTATCGAATAAAATGGAAAATAGTTTGGTAATAATAATAATAATAATAATAATAATAATAAAATAAAGAATAGTTACAATATTTTGAATACACTACAGTACATTATTTTAATAATATGAAAGAAACCTTTAAGTCCCCTTGAATAAGATTATGTAAACAATGAAATATTAAAATATTACTTTGCGACTTTTTTTCCCGGCTGAAGACTTGTATTATTTCACTGAAATCTTAACTTGCTAAACGGTCTCGAGAGGTCATAGCTGCACTGAAGAAAGGAAGATGAATTATAAATTAGTTTGAAAAGTATACTTAATTAATTAATTAAATGTAGAAAAATCCATGGCGCGGGGCCCCTAGGACCGCGGAGCCCTGGGCGGCCGCCCTCCTCGCCCTCCCCTGGATCCGCCCCTGATAACGAACACCTTAGCAAGAAATGCCAGGAAAAATCTCCCAATGGAATGAGGTACAGCAATGAATTCATTTTAGAGTGTTCATTGTTGAGAATAAAATCACCGAAAGGATCCCGTCATTGTCGGCGACATAATCTCTTGCCTGTGCCTTCAGAAAGTCACTTGAGAAAACTTTGTAAAGGACTTAAGTGCCCTTATGGAGTTAATACGCATCGTATAAATGCTATTTAAGACTATTTTAAGGAAGAAAAGAATGATAATTCACGTTACGGTGTTGTAATTTTCGAAGAAGAGAAGCTAAGAGAAGAAATCGAGTTAAATAGCTTTTCTGATAAAGTAGATGGATTAGTTGATTTAGGTGGACACACACCTGACCTCCAGAAGAACGTACTTGCAAATCACGCTCTAGTGTTCAAGTTCGTACCTTTCGTGCATAATTGGGTGCAGCCAGTTGTTGTTTATGCAAGCAAAAATGCTACTCCAGGGGTTTTTCTCGCAAAAATTCTAATATAGTCTAGGTGATTTTGCAGTTAGAAGAGGCTGGGGCGAGGGTGGCTGGCTTTACTTGTGATGGTAGTCAATCAAATACAAAGGCCAGGAATTCGTTAGGAGTCAGTGGCAAGACAAGCTCTCTACAAGCTCACATCCTTAATCCTGCAGATGTTACGAGAAAGATCTGGGCTTTCTCCGACTGTATACTCCAGGAATCTGTGCGTGCCGTAACATGCAATGAAGACCGTAGTTCTTATTTCCGTGAATTATATTTTCCATTGTGCCCTGCCGTGCTATTTTAATTGTAACTGCTAATTACTTTTTAAAAGAGTATTAGTTACAAAGTAATTCGTTTCCCTTAGCACCATCCCTAAGACCAGCTGACCCCGGCAGTGTGGAACTTGCCCACTCTAGCGCTGCCTGGCGAGGCGCGCTTGAACTTCAGGAGTCTCCTCACTTTCTCCTTCTATTCGTCATGGCCTAAGTGTAATGGGTCTGATGATGAACGCTTGACGATCGAAACTGGTCATCCTAGTGTATTGCTTAATCTCATGTAATTTATTTCAGGATCAGGGCATAACCCAGCTCTTTTTGGGTACATTCGTGTTGACCGACTGAAAAGCACCAAACTTACCAATACTGCAACCGGGTGAGTTAGCCGTGGTCGTTACGGCATGACTGCTGGCAGCCGCTCACATCTGGGAGGCGAGGAGGTTCGAATCCCCCCGCCGGCAACCTTGAAGATGGTCTTCTGTGGTTTCCCATCTTCCTTCCAGGCAAATGCCGGGGTTGGTCCCTAACTATAGGCCACAGCCGCTACCTTCCAACTCCTTGTCCTTACATTCAAACTTTTCTCCCCAACGGTACTTGTAGCTCACCCATTGGGTGTCTGTCTTGAAGCAGCTACAACACTGGCGAGCCGATCATGTCCTCGGACACTCCCGGCACTAAAAGCCATACGCAAAAAACAAAAAAAAACTGCAACTAAATAATTGTACATATTGTAAATATCTTTCACCTGTATTCTCAAACATTTTGTTAAGAAACATTCTTTTGTTCTGTTGCAGCAGCGATGTCTTAGCCTATTTTCATCATTTTGGATTGACTTTTGTCCGTATGTGCGTCCCCAAAATAACTATTGTTGTTGTTGATTGATTTAGGGACTACGCGACATCGTGGTCATGTAGCTCCGTGTACTTGAGTATGCGTGGAATTTTCTGATAATCTGTGTTATTGTGATGGCTGTATTAGTGTGTGCATTTGTAATTTAGATGAGGACTGGAAAGGAGGCGGCTTTGGCCTTAAGTTAAGAAGCATCCCGGCATTTGCCTGGAGTAGGAGTGGGGAATCACGTAAAGCCCACTTCCAGGATGGCTGAGGTGGGAATCAAAACCGCCTCTTCTCAGATTTACGTCACGATTCAGAATTAAATTTCTTGGCAGAGCCAGGAATCGAACCCGGGCCTCCACGGTGATAGACAAGCATGCTAGCCATTAGGCAACGAGGCGGATAACCAAATAACTATTGATCGATGTTAGTAAATTGTTGTAGTAAACTCCACCTTTGAAAATCTTGACAGTGATTTTCAAATTTTCATTACTGTCACCAATCCAAATGGCGTCCACGGATACAGTAGGGGCAGATGACCTCGTAGTTCCGCTCCTTAAAACAACAATAACTAACTATAACGGATATATAGTAATTTCACCAGCAATCAATATCTCTGAAACTACTACAGAAAACTGAATTTGTGTTGTTGTTTATAGATGACTATATAGGAAGTTCATTCTTGTGACTTTCAGAAACTAGATATAGTCTACACTAAAACAACAAGTCAGTCACGCGAAATTCAAACATTTAAATTGATTTTTTCTGTCGATCTAATCATTGGAGCACAATGAAACTTGGCAAAACAAATCTTGTTTTGAAGTCATATTGTTGGATTTCAATATATTTTTTTTATGTTTTAACACTCCGAGATGGCTGCTGTGCAAACATTTTGAAAAAACATATTTTTATTTTTCGTTTTCTGTTTGAGCGAATTAAGTGAAACTTTGTATAATGACCCAATACCACGGGGTCCTTTTTGACGGTCTAGAAACATAGCAGGGCAGCGGCAAAATGCATGTGTAGCCGGGTGAGTCATTGCCGTGATATATAACTTATTGCTGCGCTGCTGGACTCTGTATAATCTTTATTTATAATAAATAATAATAATACATAGCCTTACTAATCCCATAAGGGCTATGGCCTCCTGCTTTGCAGGGAATTGCTCAGTTTTAACTCAACAGGTGAGCAAGTCCTGAGTAGCATTCGGGGTTATTCTTTCTGATTGGGCCTTCTATATAGATGTGCAGCTGATTAAAGATTAAGTAAATTATAATACGCTGGTATAACATTCGCTACAACAATCTTCATTTCTTTATTTACTGGTACATAAATGTCTGGCTAACCTTTAATCATTTTAGATGACACCCATATCAATTCCTTAAAAACGAATTCACCTAATTTATTCGTCACTGAACCAATTACTGCAGAACGTGGCATATCGGTCCCCTACTTTAATGTTTACCCTCCCCCCCCCTCCACCTCCCAGAATCGTCCACCTTCTGGTGTAGCGGATAGTGTTCTTGGCTCCGGGTTCGATTCCTGGATCTGTCAAGAAATTTAATTCTGGTCTGAAGATTGGAACGGGGTATACACAGCCACGTGAGCTAAAATTGAGAAGATAAGGGTTTGATTCTCACCTCAGCCATCCTGGAAGTGGCTTTCCTTGGTTTCCCACCTCTACTCCAGGCAAATGCCGGGATGGTTCCTAACTTAAGGCGACGGTCGCCTCTTTCCCAATCCTCACCTGAATTACAAATACACACACTACTATAGCCACCGTAAGAACCCAAGCCATCACACAAATTCTACACACACCCATGTACACGGGGCTAAATGTCTACGGTGACCAAGTCCCTTAACTGAAACAACAACATGAACTCCCAGGTACATAAATATATTTCTTTGCTGTGCAGTCTTGCGCGTTAAATCACTAACCACGAACGTGGCGAGGAGTTGCAACAAGTCCGGAAATTGGAGGTTCGAATCCTGTCTGTAACAGCGGCTGTCCTGAGTGCATTTTCTCCTCGGATTTTTCCAAACTCCCACCAGGCAAAAGCCGGAATAGTAGCCTACCTTACTTCAAGTCCAGGGGCACCTATCCGATCCTCGACCCAATAATTACAGCTACACACACTACTACAATAACATCGGTTATGAGACAGATTAAAAACACACCGACGCACACGGGGCTAATGACTAAAGGGGTTCTAAATCCTTAACACGAATTAATAACAACAGAAATCTATTGAATTTTAAGATGCACATTTGTCATCACTGTGACGAATCTTTTCTTTTTTTCCGTTCCCCGAGATACTTCGAAAACGGAAGAAACGATATAAGTTATGATATTCATTTACTGTATACAGTGAAGACCAGTGGATTTCGTGTTACCTTGAGAGATGTAAAGATTTGAAGCCATTCTTACAGTGTCGCCCATAGAAACTGTCATTTGTAGCTCTTCAGTCGGTGAACACGATTTTGCGCAATGAATGGGTGGGGGTACAAAGTATAAATATGCAAATACACTCCTGGAAAAAAATTCATGTGTTAATTAACTGATACATTTAATTTTTTCCTGGAGTATACACAAGAACCTCGTTTATCCGGATTAACTGGGACCGGAACTAATCCGTATTATCGAAAATCCGGATAATCCGTAAAAACTAAAAATACATGTTATATAATCTATTAACACAAATTGTAGTACCTTTTTTCAATTGCACAGAACAATATAAGAACACTTTTCTTACATTTACAACTCTGTTTTGTGCACTAAAATAATGTGTGAGTTTTTCTGTTTTACATTAATTTGCATAGCGTTTTCACGCAGCACGATCACGAATACGTTTTACTAACATCAGTTCTCACTTCCAGGCGAATGCCGGGACGGTACCTTTGATAGACCGTGACCGAATTACTTCCAATTCCTGTCCTTAACTATCCTTGGCAGAAAATACATTCAAGAAGGGTCGACCCCGTAAAAGAAATACTGTACAGTAAAAATAAATTTTTACTAGTGGGCCCGTGCGAGCTTTCGCAACGTGAACGTAGAGGTTTATGGGGTAGTAGGGAAGAATGAGGGAGAATGAAGTTTTAAATATTGAAGAAAATTATTTATTGTTGTTAAATGGCATACGTACATGAGGAGAACACAAATAATTATGTAGAACAGTGTTTTGTACTTGTCACAGCACCTCTTTGTAGACAATATTCGATGTTACAACGAATTCATCGGTTATTGTTTGCTCGGGAGTTCCTTCTACAGCAATTTTTACATTTGCAAAGGATTGAACCCTAGAGAAACCTTGGCGAGACCACACTGGAGCCATCTGCTGAGAGACTCCTCAGCTAGCAGTACGCCGCGCACCCGCCAGATGGCTGCCGCCGCCACGCTGCCCTGCGCTCTAGCGGCAGGCTCGCCAGGTTACGGTGCTCCCATTGTAAATGCACATTTTTTAGCCTATTATCAATTTTGAAAAATTATCACGTTTTGTCCGTGTGTGTGTGCGAGTGTGTGTGAGAGGTGTGTGTGTGTGTGTCCTTAATAAATTCTAAACGGCTGGAGCGATTTCAATGAAACTCGGTAAGTTCATAGCACTATTCCCAGCGACCCCGACCGTGCCCTTCAAATTTTGCTACGTTTCACCAATCCAACATGGCGGCTGTGCGAAATATTACACCAGCATTCAATATCTCCGAAACTATTGTCGATATCACCCTGGAATTTTTACGGTGATAAAGGGAACTACTAGAAGTTCACCTATGTGATTCTTGAGAAACTGGTAACTACAAAACCAACATGGCAGCCAAGCGAAGTAGCGACTTTTAAATAGACGTTTCTCGCGATTTAACCAACCAAACGCAATAAAACTTGGTACAGTATATGTTTATACACATTGTAATGCACCGACAACTAACTTCGTTCAATTGTTTACATAAGCACAAGATGGCGGATGTGCGGAATATTTCACCGGCATTCTATATCTCTGAAACTATTATAGGTATCACCCTGAAATTTTGTACGGAGATAAAGGGCACTACTGGAAGTTCATCTATAAGATTTTCAAAAACCGGTTAACTACAAAACGAACATGGCGGCCAAGCGAATTTGAAAATATAATAGACCTTTCTCGCGATTTAATGTTCCAAACGCAATGAAACTTGGTACAGGAAATGTTTATACACATTGTAATGCACTGATGTCAAATTTATTTCAATGGTTTACATAACCTCAAGATGGCGGCTGTGCGAATTTTAAAATTAAGTTTTTATTTCTTGTGTCGTAATCATGCAATCGAAGTGAAAGTTTGAATAATGAACCTACGCAATAATTTTCCTTTAATGGTACATGACTCCATGGCCTATACATTTAACAATCCAACATGGCGACCATCCGAAATATTTAGACGCCTCTGAATATCTACGAATCTATTATAGCAATCAAACTGAATATTTTTATGTCCATAGGGGCTATGAACATAAGTTCACCTATAGGATTTTCAATAACCGGGTGATCACAAATCCAACATGGTGGCGACGCGAAGTATAAATATTCACATGGACGTTTCTCACAATTTAACCATCCGAGTACAATGAAACTTGGTACAGTAAATCCTTATACGAATGTTAATCCTCTGACATCTAATTTATTTCAATTGTTTCCATAACCACAAGATGGCAGCTGTGCGAAATTTTAAAATCTCGTTGTTACTTCTTGTGTCCTAATCATGCGATTGAAGTTTGAATGCTACACGTACACAATAATCTTCATGTAACAGTACATAACTCTAGGACCTACGTATATAAAGTTCAACAGGGCGACCATCCGAAATATTTAGTCGGTTCTCAATATCTACGAAACTATTACAGCAATCAAACTGAAATTTTGTATGTTGATAGTGGCAATTAACATAAGTAGGATATATGAAAATAGGCTGTATAATTCTTCACAGAACTACTTGTTAAGGTATTTATTTAATTGTGAGGCATTTAAAGAGGTAGTGAGTGCGTTTCGGGCACACATGGGGTTATTCGGAACCTGTAGGTACCCCATATGTGCAGGTTGGTGTTAACAGGACCTTATTTTTGGTACAAAACCGGAATGGGACCTTAGCAGAATAATATAGGGAGGATTCTTTTCGATCCGGATAAACCGGAGATCCGGATTAATGAGGGCCGGATAAACGAGGTTCTTGTGTATTTACATTATACTTTGTACTCCACCCATTCATTGGGCAAAATCGTGTTGACCGACTGAAGAGCTACAAATGACAGTTACCTTGAGAGATCACCCTCCCAGTTGTCCCGTCCAGAAGATCTGTTCACAGTAACTTACATCTTTCGATACACGGTACATTCAATGTGAGTTTTATCTTAGTAGGCCCAGGCCCGACGAGGGCAAGTGGGGCTGTAGCCCCGGGGCCTGGATTAGCTGAGGGACCCGAAGCAGTAAAAGGACAGAGTGAACAACTTTATTTAATTTAATGTCAAAACTATTATAACATTTTCTGATGACACACTTTGATGTAAACACGGGCAGTGAACAGTATACAAAACATTACCAAGAGAACATATAATTAATTTTATAAGTAAACATTGTGTTTGTTTTCCGGGGAAATGGTTCAGTTGCCAGAGCCATCCATTCTCAGAAATCTCAGAAAAGAATGACTCTTTACTTCATACAGTACATTTCTGAAGGGAGTGTGGGTTATTCTTGTGGAGCCTGAACACGTTCATATACAAAGAAAACGGAATTTTTAAGGCACAGTGATCAAAATCTTAGAGTAAAAGACGAAAATAAAGGAGAGTGGCTGAGTAACTAAAACAAAGTAGATTAATAATCAGTTGAGCAAACTAAATTCCATGGGTGATAATGATGATTGAAGTTTTATGGGGCAGAACAGCGAGGAGCTTTTTCTTTGGGCGGGGGTGTTGCAAGCTTAATACCGTAATTTCAAAATTATGTCCCTGATTGAATAAAAATGGAGAGGCCCGAAGGAGACCTTGCCTTAGGGCCCATGATCGCTCTCTACGGTCCGGAGTAGGCCTACAGGTGTTTCCACTTGCCCATTGCATTGCATGTTTGGCTACGATGTTACATGATTCTGCGTTGAAGTGATAAAGGCTATTTCTCAGTGTTGCATATTTATATTAAAACAAACTTCTAGTCGGTCAATGATTCTGCGATGGCAAGAAACCTCCAGCTTCCAATTTCCACGATTATTTGCAAAACTTAACGTTCCAAAACCAGTAATCTGTTCAGTCCTGCTTTGTCATAGTCCGTGTGGGACTAATGGTCATCAGCCCCATGTACTTGGATAAGCTTGTTCTACTTGTGTATTGATACAGTTTGAAAAATTACCGACAGACACCTTGTTTTGATGAGGAGATTGATACCGCATTGCCAGTGATTGCCAGATCGTAATCTTGTCTCGATTACCATTCTGCTCGGGGGATCGTATCTGCTGACTGTTTAAACGGATTCTCTCAGTGATATCGGTCTTCGGTGAATTTTGGGATGGAAGTAGTTCCTGAATTTCATCCTGGTTACAGTGTGATACTCTAGTGTAAATATTTTCGAAAAAATGTGAAGAAAGGTTTTCTTATGAAGATATCTTGAGCAATCCACCGCTTCTATTTCTGATAAAATATGTCCAGTATTAATACTACGGGCAAGGTTTAGAAGCTGGTTTCTCATGTCATTCGGAGAAGTTGTTAAAAGACCTACGTAAGTTGGTACATTTTTGAGTAGTATGCATACTTAATTATTCCATATAAAATCCGGAAAACCATGGCAGAATTTAGAGGGGAGATTTTTTTTCTGAGGATATAGCGACATGCGAAGCTTGTAGCGCTTTGAAAATCGAGACGTCATGCCACGAAATAATCATACAGCCGGCCAGGGTTTCTGTTTGTACTAAGTAGCGCAGGGAATTCTGGCGTGACATCATATACATGAATATTTGAGGTTAAAGATGTGAGATTATTGAAGATGAAAGAAACTAGGTTGAAAGGAGACAGACGTGGCCGTCTGAAAAAACATTTAAGGAACAGCCGGTTGTGGGGGCAGAACTCAATTGTCACCTCAGTCCGCAAGTTAACACGCTTAACTAAATCGGTCTGTTGTAGGCTATTCTTCAGGAAAAAAGATATTACAATCTAAAAAATAAACAAATAAAATAAATGTAAAAAGAAACTATCGTCGTCGTCCACAACAAATGTATGCAGGTGATGCACAGTATATGAGGGGAGTCAACTGATACGAGACGATATGCAACGCGATATGATATGCGTTATGCAATAACCAAGCTCAACAACTAGGCCTAATTGATGTAAAAGAAAAGTGGAAATTATTCTTGAAATTGATTTTGTATGGTGTATTGTATAAAACTATCCTGATATACGTGTAATCCCATGGTTACAGGAAACGGGTCGGCATTCGTCAGAGAGTCAGTGAGGGAGCATCCTTTGATGTAGCTATGCCGACACTTGACCTTGCTACTGATGACCATATCAAACGCTCAAATGCGAGATCATTGTGTCATTAGGAGCCACTCGAAATCCGAAAGGAAACGCAGGACTCTAATCACGGTTTTTACCAATCTAAATTGATCAAGTCCAGTCCTGATCAAGTTCATGGAAGCGAGAGGGACGTGGCTTGAGAAACAATCGCCGAAAAAATCTTCGATCACAAAGCCATAATGCACAGCACATTAATTAACTATACTAAGGCCTTTGACCCTGTCATACGTGAGAAACTTTTACAAATCGTCGAGTGCGTTGGACTTGTCAAGATAGACTTGGTAATTTTACTGGAAACAGAGTGCAGTAACGATTCGTGCTTGCCGGTAACCGAGAGGAATTCCCGATATAATCAACATGGACCATATAGAAGACCGTTCCAGAGGGACGGTAACCTTTTCGTCATTTGGGGTCTATTTTTATATTGGTGGTCACACTGTCCTTATGCAAGGTTTCGACACTGATGCGTAACAATCTAACGGTCTGTTACTTCTTGACACAAAATTTTATCTCTCGCAGAGATGTTGGTTCCTCAGTTTACAGGCTGCGACAACGTCACAATATGTTCAAAACTATCAGAGCGCGAATAATAAATGAATACTTCTTCTTCTTCTTCTTCTTCTTCCGAAAACGTTTCTGCTTATGCAGGTCGTTCACAGAGCCTCTTCCAATCCTCTCTTCTCTTCCACGTTCTGCCATTCAGCACTTCCTACCATTATAGTCCTCTCCAGTTCACTTCATCTGTCCATCTTGTCCGTGGTCTTCTTTTTGGTCTTCGTCCAGACTCTGACCATTCCAAAGCTCTCTTTGGTAGTCTCTCTTTACCCATTCGATTTACAAGTCCGAACCATTTCAACCTATTTCTATCCATTGTTTCTTTTAGGTGGTTGATCTGAAGTGTGTTCCGTATCGTTTCATTTCTTAACCTGTCCTTTATTATAAACACGAATCACACAATATGAAACATTTTACTTGTCGATGCAGGATTGTTGACAACACTGAAAACACGGAGTCGTTAGCAGTCGACAATTATCGTAAGACATCGGAGAAGACAGGCTGGATCTCAACACGCCGGACCAAGTGTTATACGCATGCGTCGAGTGTGGACGAAGGCTGTGCTGTTTGTCGTATGCTCATTCAAGGGCCAAACACTCTGAAGTTGGATGACTGCGCAAGTTTCCATCTTGCCTGCCCTACAAAGAGATTTTGTTGCGAAGCATGTGTCAGTGTCGGGTTGTGTTTAGTTGATTGGCGCTTAATTTAGAAAGGTGGAAAGTGGACAGTTAGATATATTCTGAAGACAAAGTACCGCTTGAAACACTATAAATAAAATATAAAGCGTTTATCCCGTGACTTGCTCTTTGTAGGCTCGCTGCAACATTTCCATTGTTGGTGATGGAGTTTCGTCGAAGAGAACGTAAAATCTAATTGATGCGCGCTGCTGCAACTTCAGAACCATGCTGGGTACAGCTGATGCGTTCCTTCACTTTAATACGTCTAAAAAGACGTCCCGGTCGCGATCCCGATTAGACCCCGATCCAGTTAAGTTGGGACGTCTAAACGCAACAGGATTACATTATCTCGATTAACTTTCCCTCCAACAGGATCAGCTCGATCCTGTTCCCACAACTAGATAATCGCGTTCGTGGCCACTGCGATTGTCGGTGTGTTCTATCGCCCTGCTGTGTGAGTGAGGTAGGCAGTGGAAATGATGACCATTATGGATTGTCTTGTGTTTTGAAAGCAAGAAGTATGTAATGTTGGCCATGATGGTTGTATTTATGTTGGTTGATATCAGATATATGACGATTGAGAGACACGAAAAGATGGTAGGAGAACGAACATACCAGTATTTAAACACGGAAAAATTCTTAGCGTTAGGGGAAGGCGAATAATAAAGACATACATTTATTGTCATAGTCATTGAAGGGATTCCGATAGGACCAAATAGCTCTGGACGAACAAGGAAGTATTTATGAAATAAAATATCTTCGACCTGTGCATAGATATTTTAAAATATTTTTTCCACACCAAGAGTAGCCCTTGCCTACACATCTACTCAGGATATGTATTAAATTAAGAATATTGTTACGTGCCACCCCCTGGTGGCACTTTTGTTAACTGGATTACGGTGGGGGTACAAAGCACAACACCAATTACTGCTTAAAGAAATAATTAACTTTATTGTGGCCAGAAAATTACACTAGTCAGCAAATACAAGCAATTAGGAGCCTTATTCCAGTTCCTCAAGTCTCTTCCTTGAGCGCTCTTGGCCCTTCCACTTGTCTACAGATCACAGAAGTTAATCCGTCCTAATGAGTACGGTGGCCTTGACAGAAACTACCTGCTCCTCTCCTTTATGTTCTCCGACCACAATTACTTACGATCACTTGCTGCAGGCTATTTCGCTGTCCACAAGCCGGAGAAACAATGTCACTGGATTTCGTAACTCGCACAGCACTTCGTCACCACACTTCTGTCGCACAAGATAATCGCTCGCACTAGCTCGTAAAACACAACAACAACAACTGCTAGACAGGTCGCACTTATATAGCAGGCCGGTGACTCAATAAATGCTTCTAGATCCATCCAGGGTTCACGGCTTCTCGAGGTTTCCATCGCTGGTCCAGTCACGAATATTCTGGACTATCCCTTTGTCTTAGTAGCCCTGTTGCATAAGGCGCGCGCAATACAGGAGGCAGGACACAGCCTAGCCCTGGGGCAGTTGTGACTCATGCGGCGAGTGATGACACAAACTCACAGCCATAACAATATATATCATTAGGTTCAATTCTGTAAAAAGAATAACTGAAATACTTCAACACTGGAGGAAACAAACTACTGTAAATTTCTGCTTTAACACTTGGAATTCAAAAGTTGGCAGGACTTAGCGATGCTACTCGATTATTCTGTTGTTTCATGATGGGACGTCTAAACACGTTTCAATGACAAATGTCGTTGATCGCGATTGGACATTTTCCAGATCAGAGGTAATCGAGATCGCGACCGTGACGTCTAAACGGGGTATAACAGTTTCCCTTGAACTGAGAGTCTTTAAGCAAGTGACGCGCATGGCGTTGTGTCACTCAAGGTTATGCCTCTTCAGTAATGCCTACAACAAACGCAGGCGCGAGAACATGGGACTGCAAAAAAATATAATTTTGGTTATTTTTTGATACTCCTATGTAAGTTCACAATCAACATACTTAGGTATTCTTGACCTCCGTCTGGTTTCGAATTAATGGTTACATTTTTAAAAGCAGTTTTTAGAGTAGTTATTTTTATTTTATTTATAGTTCAAAGTAAATTTATTTAAAGCTATGTTCCCGTAGGGAGTAGCTTATGTTGTGTGATTTCAGCTTTCACGGGCGTTGACCAAATTTGCAAAATAAGTATATTAATTAATGTTTGTTTCTGTTATGATGACATAATAATATCGTTTGGCCTCGGGTGCCGGGTGCAAGCTTTGTAATTTGACACCCCGAGGGTAGCTTGCATGTCGAATTTCGTTGTTCTTTGAATCACTATGAAAGTCAAGGAGGTTAAATATCTAAGCTCCTTGAACACTAGAGCGCTTTCTAGTAGAGAAATGAGGAACTTACTGTCGACCAAAATATTATGTGCACTCGAGTTTGAAGGTTGTTTGTGACGTAACCAATAGACCAACATAAAATCGAATGACATCATCATTTTTATCGTTCTATTTTACATTAGTTCATGTAGGTTTGGAATTTTAATTTATATTTTAATATTTTTTATCGCCATTGAAACACAAAAAGTGCCCGTTTTAAAGCGTGTTTCAACCATGCGTCACATTTAAGAATGATTATCTCACAAACCCTTCATCAGATCGAATCCAAATTTTAACACAATATACATTGGAATGTTGTATAACTGGTTTATTAATTTCAAAATTTTGTGTGTTCAAGAACGAAAGTTGTTATAATGTTTGTAAGGTAACTTTTTCTCGACTCGGGGTCGTTGGAAAATGTAGTTCTTGGTTGCGTTGTGGTCTTTATACATCAAAAAGTTATGCTGTATGACTGTGAAATACGTAAATTAA
The DNA here is from genome assembly GCA_946902985.2 of Meconema thalassinum. Taxonomy (NCBI): domain Eukaryota; kingdom Metazoa; phylum Arthropoda; class Insecta; order Orthoptera; family Tettigoniidae; genus Meconema; species Meconema thalassinum. Next base: position 287,847,721 of record OX336394.1, read on the forward strand.
TTCACTTATTTTATACAGCTTTCACCGGAGCGGCTAACTGGTGAACCATGTCTTAATTCCCCGTACAAACCGATATAAAATAAGTGAATTAATTTACGTATTTCACAATCATACAGCATACCTTTTTGATGTATAAGGATAACAACACGACCATGAACTACATTTTCAAACCACCCCGAGCCGAGAAAAAGTTACCTTACAAAAATGATAACAACTTTGTTTCTTGGAAACACAAAATTTTAAAATTAATAAACCAGTTATACAACATTCCAATGTATATTGTGTTAAAATTTGGATTCGATCTGATGAACGGTTTGTGAGATAATAATTCATAAATGTAACGCATGGTTGAAACACGCTTAAAAACGGGCACTTTTTGTGTTCCAACTGCGTTAATTTATATTAAAATATAAATTAAAAATTCCAATCCTACATGAACTAACGTAAAATAAAACGACAAAATGATGATGTTATTGGATTTTATGTAGATCTATTGGTTACTTCACAAACAACCTTCAAACGCGAGTACACATAATAATTTGCTTGACAGTAGTGTTGGCGGAAACTCCCGAGATTAATTTTGCCACTATGAACACGGCTGAACACGGCCTACTGAATTCAAATGGGTTCCTTGACATGCCAACATAGTATGGCATGCGTATCGTATTTTTGCCGCCTTAAAAAAAAATATCACTTACCACGGCCAGGAGCGAACCTGCAATCTTGGGGTTAGTAGACCGACACGCTATCCACACACCCACCGTGGCAAGCTTGTTATGATGATGATGATAATTGTTGTTTGAAGGGGCCTAACATCTAGATTATCGGCCCCTAATGGTTTGGGTGATCGTGAAGATGATAATGAAAATTAAACTATAACTAAAACTAACTACTAACTTATATGCTAGAAGAAGAAAAAGAAAACAAAAGGAGAATAAGGCAAATAAAGGACAGGAGGAAAATAAATGCCCTCAACCCTCGAAGAATGCGGATTGAGGGACTTGGAAGGAAGGAGAGCCATGAAAGACAGATAGCAAAGTGAAAGAGGAGGGGGTCCGTCCCAGAAGTAATGGAAAAAAGGGAGAAAACTGGACCCAGATCAGGAATCCCTCGGGGTCGCCAACTCCCGAACTCACCAGCCATGAACCCCTGAGGGTGTAGCAATATCCAGGATGTACCAGAAGTGGTGGGGCTACTTACACCCTGCCTCCTTGAGGGCCTTCAGCAGAAGGCAGGAGATAACATAAAAGAAAAAGAAGGCTGACCCCTCGCAAAAGGAGGGTATCAGAAAAGATGAGACAAGGGCCAATTAAGGCGGGAAAGGAAGAGACTCCCTAGGCCTTGGATACCCTAAATGTCGGGGTCGGAAGAGAACAAGAGTTGACCAAGTGAGGTCAACAGGAAAGAAGATGGAGAGGAGCCCGGCACAAGAAAGTGGAAGCAATGCCGGACTCAGCTGTGGTCCCGTGGTCACCAACCCACGTCCCACTAGATGTGTGCCCCTGGGGGGTGTTTCTGTTATATTACATTCTTTATTTAAGTAGGCCTATATCTTAACAAGTATTTTAAAGTGTTCGTGTTTAACCTGTATTTAACAGTTGAGCAGTACGCACTTCCGTGGTGGTTTTGTAGGAAAGGGCTGGAGGAGGGAAAATATCCTTAAAACATAGGACTAAACGTCACCCGAATGTTTTTTTCTTTCATACAAAATATAATCTCATTCTCTGTACCAAAGCCTCCGTGGCTTAGACGGCAGCACGCCGGCCTCTCACCGCTGCAGAGTGGGTAAAAATCGAAATCTAGGAGGACAAAATTATTTATTTTCATAATTAAAAGATTATTTTTAAACTTCTACAGTATTCTCATACAATTTCCGCTCACTATTCTGGGATATAAAAGCATCTTAGTGTAAATCTGTCACCACTGATCGAGCAGTTTGAATTGAAGGGTGAATGTAAGTGGCTGTGGTTTGGTTGTCTTTGTGGGTAGTGTGATGCTTTAAGATGGAACATGCAGCCGAAGGTATGATCTTTGTAACATGCTTCAGTTTTTAATGGGCGTAATTGTTACGTAATTTTAGCTATATTTGCATTATGTATTATTTAACTATTATTTTTAAAATTATATTTTCACTTAGATTTTTAGTATGTCGCGTTACTCTGCGTCACTTTCTACTTAATGTTAAAATAGATAAAATCTTGTAGTTTACGCCTGTTATAAGATCTTTTGCATCTTTTTGCAACTTACTTAGTTATTTTACGTTTTAGAAGATGCCGCGCAACCAGTTCTCACACGTTTACAACTGTTTGAAGCACTGGGTTCGACGATTATGTCAAAAGTGGAACTTTGTGACTTTGTTAAAAGTAAATTAGGGGTAGAAAATTGTTCTGAAGATATAACTGAATGCTCTATCCAACTCTAGTCACAGACAATTTCTTGCATGTGTAGACGTAGCTTAAAAAAGGTCTTAACTGATATTTATTATGAAGTAAACACATTATATACGTTGCTTTCACTATAAATTCATGATTAAAACGTAAAAATAATTTTGTCCCCCTATATTTCGATTTTGAACCACTGTGCGCTGGGATCCGTGGTTCAAATCCCGGTCACTCCATGTGAGATTTGTGCTGGTCAAAGCGGAGGCAGACAGGTTATTCTCCGGGTACTCCGGTTTACCCTGTTAAACTTTCATTCCAGCAGCACTCTCCACTATCATTTCATTTAATCTGTCATTCATTTAATCATTGCCCCAGAGGAGTGCGACAGGCTTCGGCAGCCGGCACAGTTCATATCCTCGCCGCCAGATGGGGGTTTCATTCATTCCATCCCTGACCCGGTCAGTCGACTGGAAGCAGGCTGTGGATTTTCATTTTCTCTGTACCAACATAACAGTGAAATGGGGATATTAATGGGGAGCAAAAGGATAATCTACTCACGTCATTGTATTATTGCTCGTTGTATTTATTTTGTACACCACGGCCGCGCGGGGAGCTGCAGCAAGTCCGGACATCGCAGGTTTGAATCCCGGCGCTGACAGCGGCTATCGTGAGTGTGGTTTTCCCCCGGGTTTCTCCACACTCCCTCCAGGCAAATGCCGGAATAGTAGGCTATCTTATTCCAAGTCCTGGGGCACCTACCTCATCCCTATCCCTAATACAGATGCAGTGGCATAACTATGGGGGTGATCATGGGCTTGAACACTGACCTCAACCCGTCTTCCAGCCTTAAATAGCATAAGTAAAGAGCTGCGCGGATGCAGATATCCGCGGACGCAATTTTTTCGCCATCCGGATATAGTTTGCATGGCTGTGCGGAAAGCGGATAATGTTTGGAGAAAATTTGTGGATAGGTTTTACAATACCATACGAACTTATTTAGGCTTAACATCATTACTAAGACCCAAAAGTTTATTATGACAAATTTTTGCATTATGTCTTTTTCGTGACAAATGAACGATGATGATTTAAGCTAATCTCATGCAAATTATGTCATTAACAGGGAAAGGGTTGCAATTCTGGCTGTAGAACATTCATTGTCAACATAGCAAATGATATACAGTACAAAGCCTAAGGGAACGACTTTCTCCTCAAATGTCTAACACGTTGCTTTAGTAATTTATGCTTTATTAAATTAAAATATTATTGTGTTGCCAGAAGATTCGGATAACAAACGTGGGAATGCGAGAAAAAGTCGTGCGTATGCGGGGCGGATGCGGATAACTGTCGTGTGGATGCGGGGTGGATGCGGATAACAGTCGTGTGGATGCGGGGTGGATGCGGATAACTGTCGTGTGGATGCGGGGTGGATGCGGATAACAGTCGTGTGGATGCGGGGTGGATGCGGATAACTGTCGTGTGGATGCGGGGTGGATGCGGATAACAGTCGTGCGTATGCGGGGCGGATGCGGATAACAGTCCTGCGGATGTGGGGTGGATGCGGATAACAGTCGTGCGGATGCGGGGTGGATGCGGATAACAGTCGTGTGGATGCGGAGTGGATGCGGATAACAGTCGTGTGGATGTGGGGTGGATGCGGATAACAGTCGTGTGGATGTGGGGTGGATGCGGATAACAGTCGTGCGGATGTGGGGTGGATGCGGATAACAGTCGTGCGGATGCGGGGTGGATGCGGATAACAGTCGTGCGTATGCGGGGCGGATGCGGATAACAGTCCTGCGGATGTGGGGTGGATGCGGATAACAGTCGTGCGGATGCGGGGTGGATGCGGATAACAGTCGTGTGGATGCGGAGTGGATGCGGATAACAGTCGTGTGGATGCGGGGTGGATGCGGATAACAGTCGTGTGGATGCGGGGTGGATGCGGATAACAGTCGTGTGGATGCGGGGTGGATGCGGATAACAGTCCTGCGGATGTGGGGTGGATGCGGATAACAGTCGTGCGGATGCGGGGTGGATGCGGATAACAGTCGTGTGGATGCGGGGTGGATGCGGATAACAGTCGTGTGGATGCGGGGTGGATGCGGATAACAGTCGTGTGGATGCGGGGTGGATGCGGATAACAGTCGTGCGGATGCGGGGTGGATGCGGATAACAGTCGTGTGGATGCGGGGTGGATGCGAATAACAGTCGTGTGGATGCGGGGTGGATGCGGATAACAGTCGTGTGGATGCGGGGTGGATGCGGATAACAGTCGTGCGGATGCGGAGTGGATGCGGATAACAGTCTTGTGGATGCGGGGTGGATGCGGATAACAGTCGTGTGGATGCGGGGTGGATGCGGATAACAGTCGTGTGGATGCGGGGTGGATGCGGATAACAGTCGTGTGGATGCGGGGTGGATGCGGTTAACAGTCGTGTGGATGCGGGGTGGATGCGGATAACAGTCGTGTGGATGCGGGGTGGATGCAGATAACAGTCGTGTGGATGCGGGGTGGATGCGGATAACAGTCGTGTGGATGCGGGGTGGATGCGGATAACAGTCGTGTGGATGCGGGGTGGATGCGGATAACAGTCGTGTGGATGCGGGGTGGATGCGGATAACAGTCGTGTGGATGCGGGGTGGATGCGGATAACAGTCGTGTGGATGCGGGGTGGATGCGGATAACAGTCGTGTGGATGCGGGGTGGATGCGGATAACAGTCGTGTGGATGCGGGGTGGATGCGGATAACAGTCGTGTGGATGCGAATAACGTTTTGTTTATTCGCACAGGGCTCTATAAAATAAGATACTGACAGAAATACACAGTCCAGGTGTCCTGTACAACTAAATCCATATTGTAATTCCCATTTCACACCTAAAGAGCGTAATTCAACAGCATTTTCAGCCCATCTTAGGAATAAAGACACATATTTTATGTCTGGGGAACAAAATATCATTCTAGTTAACGGGATATTCGAATAATAGAACTTTGATTATAGAAAAAATGACATTAATTGTATATAACTTCGCTGGGAACTCAAAATTACTTCGAGATATAGAAGTTCGACTTATGGAAGTAATGACTAACCTGCGTGACAAGAGTATTGTCGTAGTCCTTGTTGTCGTAGTTCCAGCCATACCGACAGGGGGTAGTGTTCCAGGTGGGGTCTCCCTCCCCATTGGTCCATCTGCTCGTGTTTTGGAGGAGCGCTGTGAAGTTCACGTCGTACATCAGACACTTGCTGTACTGTCTCTTGCCATCCAGTGTCTGGTACGGGATAGCCAACCTCCTCTGCTGCTCAGGTGACATGGACATGGACATGGGGTGGTCCTCCAGCGAGGGCACGTGGCACCAGTGTTCAGGGGATGCGGACACGAACACCTGTACCAAAGGATAAATATTAGACATCTTACACCAAAAAAGCCGAGCTGCACTTCCAGGGAAATTCCAAACACAACCACTCTTCTCTGAAGTTTCAACTCAACACGACTCGACAGTTTGCTGATGGCTGTAACTGGGGTGATAGGCTCGCCCCTAGCCAGCTCGTAAACAGTTGCCTCAGTTTATGAATGGAGATAGTTGGAAGAAAACGTAAAAACACTTATAGTGGGCGATGTATTGAAGAGAGAGAGATATGTTCTCCCGGACTTTTTTTGTAGAACTTTTCATGCTGAACAATTATTACACTCATAGTACCGGTATATAGACATTTTTAACGGTTTGCCCAGCGCAAGTTTAAAAAGCGTACGGATGCCATGTGTTTTTTCGACTTTTTCACTGAAATCGTTACTGCTTGGCTTTCTTTGATCATAAGTTAATTGTTTTCTACAGAAATCTTCCTCGAGATATCCTTTACAGAATGGTGAAACTGCATCAAAGTCCGTCCAGAGGTTCACCCGTGACATCCAAAAACGACAGTAGCGACACTCGAGCGCAGCGACAGAAAAGAGAGAGAGCGTTGCAGCAGAAGAGAGATAAAACGATATCATCACCTTTCACTGTAACTCTTTCTCACGAACTTCACTAGTTTGCCACGATGGGTGAGTGCACAACGTGTCGGTCTACTAACCCCCAAGCTTGCAGGTTCGCTCCTGGCCGTGGTAAGTGATTTTTGAAAGGCGGCAAAAATTACGACACGCATGTCATACGATGTTGACATGTCAAAGAACCCATTTGAATTCAGTTGGCCGTGATCATACTGGCAAAATTAATCTCGGGAGTTTCCGCCAACACAAAGTTCCTCATTTCTCTACTAGAAAGCGCTATTAGTCCGGTGGCTTAACGTCATATATTCAACCAATTGTGCAAATCGAGATAAACGCGATTTTATTTTTTAGTTACGTTAAGGGGTCCAAAAGGAACGTTTTCAGCCACGGAGGCATTCTGTACACCCCCTGGTTAATTTTTTACAGCCCCCCAAACATGTGATGGGGCGCATACCCTTATGTTATGGGTTACAAATTCCTAATTATTTCTTTATGGGCAAATTTAACAAAATCAGTATCATTTCCGATGTTTCTGAGGGCAAGGAATTCACTTTTGGGGTCATTTTTCTTGTCGGGGAAGTGGGGCGGCGCTACAGGGGGTGAGGGATCAAAACCCGTAAAACTTGGTTGATGCATATCATTTTCAAGGTATTTTGGGGCGTAGAATTCATTTCTGGGTTAATTTTTGTTCTAGGGGTAAGGGGAGGGGACAGTGAATCGTTGTGGGCGGAACTACGGGTGCAGTGCACACGATGATAGCAAACTGGTGCTTATAACGATTCATTTCCAAGGTTTTCGGGGGTGTAACATTCATATCGGAGGTAGTTTTTGTTCTAGGGGGTAGGGTTGGGGGCTGTCAATATTGGGGGCGGTGCTACAGGGAGCGGGGGTCATAAACCGTAAAACTTGGTTGAAGCAGAATTCATCTCTGGGTTTGGTTTTGTTATAGGAGGTATGGGATGGGGCCAGTGAATCCCCCGGGGCGGAACTACGGGGGCGGTGCAGACAATGACAACAAACATCTGCTTATAACGACTCATTTATAAAGTTTTTAGGGGTATATAATTCATTTCCGAGGTCATTTTGTACGAGGGCAGATCAAAAAATAAGTTGCACGTCCCAGTTATGGCCATTTATTACACCACCTATACAACAGCAACACGCCTATAATGACATACAATGTAACGCCACTTTTCCACATAGTTTCCAAGAGTCTCCAAACATTTCTGCGAACGCACAACCAACTTGTTGATGCCAGATGCATAGAAAGTTCCTCCAGCGGCCTTCACCTCCTCATCGGTCTGGAAACGTCGACCACCGAGTGCCGTTTTGAGCTTACCGAACAGATGAAAGTCACATGGCGCTAGGTTGGGACTGTAGGTTGGCTGTTGCCAGACCTCCCTCTTGAAACGCTGCAGCAGTTCGCTCGTTTGGCGGGCCTTGAGAGGTGTTGCGTTATCGTGCAACAAAATCACACCGGCGCTCAATTTCCCTCGGCGCTTCTCTTTAATCGCTCTACGCAACCAGTGCAACGTTTGACAATACGACGCCGCGTTGATCGTCGTTCCTTTCGGCATGAATTCCACGTGCAGCAAATCCTCCATGTCAAAGAACACTGTCGCCATAACCATGCACAGCACTAATTTCACGATGAATGTCCGTGCAATTCTTCCTTTTGGCCCATAGGAATCGGATTGTCGCACGCACCTCATATTTGGAGAGAACGTCCCGTCGACGCGCCTTTGCATTTGGCCGCTATTCACACCATACAAGACGGGACACCACAGTGACCTGCCTAACAGACGTGTGGGCAGTGTCTGTCCCTTTCTCTGCTGTGCCCACGTTTGCGACACACAGCGCGCTGCTGCAGCACGTTAGTGCAACTAACTTTTTGATCCACCTTCGTATTTAGGTGATCGAGAGCGGTGGTTTAAATGATGCTGATGCAAATATATTATGCTTGACAGTAGTGTTGTTAAGTATTATTTATTCTTTGGATAATTTGTTTAATCAAAATGCCATAGAGTAAAATCAAAATTTCTGACGATAACTTCTTCAAAAATACTATGTACACAAATCGAAGTTACTGGTGCCATGAAAAGAAAAGAAGTTGATAAAAATTTCGTATTTCTGGAAAGAACAAAGAGAATTTCAGTAATAATTAAGAACCTTACCGATACGTCACGTCTCGCAACCACCACATTTGCAAAGGGAAGTGCAAGGAAGACCTGATTTTGCACAACCGAACCGAGTTGTACTGCACGTCGCTCTGCACGAACAAGTCACAATTTCCTGTCACACTTTTGCCGCAGGCGGAATTAGGGTCCATTTTACTTGGTATTCTTATAAAGTAAAACGAAAGCCCTTTATACGAATGCTTGCCTACCTTCCAAGTTACTGGAGTTTCGCTTGTTCGCATCCATCCGTACTCTTGGGGATGCGGAAGCGACGATGTTTTGTCCAGGCTCCTGCTCCATACGTGCCCTGCTTGCCGAGATCGGCAGAGATGCTCGCCGAGTACGTTGGATGAGAGTGTTGGGGGGATGTTCTCAATCTCCCGTCCTTTTAAACAGAACAAAGTCTTCCTCACCGACGCTGTCTTCTTCGCTGCATCGGTCGTTAAGGATCACGACGTACTTCTCCAGTGCAGGTACAATTTTCTGTACTTCTGCTGGAATGAGGGGTTGAAACATGGATTTGAAAACTTTGTCGGCTTCTGGAAAAATTTCCAGGCTGCCCAGGAAGATCACTTTCCCTTGCTCCTGGAGGACGACGTCGTATCGCAACCTGTGAAGGCGTGAAACGCCATCAGCCCAGCACACTTCTCCGATCCTATGTGATGTGCAATAGCACGGATGTCCAGCAATCGTGTCTAATCCAACGCACAGCTGTTCACATCCATTGAGATTATCCAGCAAAGCTGTAGCCAACACGACGATGTCGGTGACTACTGTCCTGATCAAGATTCTACTGCATCCTTGTCTTGCACCGTCTGCAGCATGTAGACGCATTCTGCCGTCATCTTCTTCGTGATTGCAAGGCATCAATCCTGATAAATCGCTTTGGACATTGCAAATAACTCTTTCTTAAAGCGTGACGACCACTTTTCGGGAAAATGCTGTTGTGCTGATGTAATTAGCAAAATACGCGAACAACTCTTGTTTATTCGCATCGCATCTCAAAACGTCTGACCAGTTTTTCGGAACTTGTTTTTTGGCTCCATTTTTGGCCAACACCCTGTCCTCTTTTCATTCGTAAAGCAAACTTCTATGATGTGGCCTACTGACGCATTCGTCGAACACTACATCAATCCTTCGCGCTTTCAAATACGCAGGACGGTTCATGTAAGAAAGGAACTTCCCCACATAATCGGCGAAGGTGATTCCAGGATCTGGCAGGATGTAATTGACTGCGGCGGCACCATTAATCACCACCAAGTCGAAGTCAAGGCACAGCTGCAATGGATTTTCTTCGTCAGGTACCAAGCATGGCAAGAGGCCTGCTTCCTTTCCAAATCAAAGTTCACCATTTTCAGAGAGTGCTGAAGGGTAAGTTTGATTTTCGTGGCTGAAAAAGACTTCTAGGTTGCCCTGACGAGTCTGGCATGCTAAGTACAGTCTTGAAAATAGACTACGATCTTCGCGGCCGACAATTGCTTGTGGCGGAAAAACTTTATTATTATATTAAAGAACCATACTATATTTATAAATTAAATCAAAATTCACCTCCCTTAAAATAAAATACACCAGGCAGAGTAGCGCAAAGTCGCAGCGGTACCTGGTTCCCTGGTTAACAGGCTGCGATCTTCTTTAACCGAGATAAGCTGTCGTTCTTTCGAAGATGAAGTCTTTGCGGTAATCCTGCAGTTCAACTCGGTCCGTTTGTTCAAAAGCAGGTCTTCCTTGCACTTCCCTTTGCAAATGTGGTGGTTGCGAGACGTGACGTATCGGTAAGGTTCTTAATTATTACTGAAACCTTCTCTTGCTCTTTCAAGAAATACGAAATTTTTATCAACTCCTTTTCTCTTCAGGGCACTAGTAACTTCGATTTGTGTAGCCTACATAGTATTTTCGAAGAAGAAGTTATCGTCAGAAATTTTGATTTTACTGTATGGTATTTTGATTAAACAAACTATCCAAAGAATAAATAATACTTAACAACACTACTGTGAAGCATAATACTGTATATTTGCAACAGCATCCTTTAAACCACCGCTCTCGATCACCTAAATACAAAATGACCTCGGAAATGAATTCTACACCCCTAAAAACTTTGGAAATGAGTCTTTATAAGCAGATGTTTGCTGTCACTGTCTGCACCGCCCCCATAGTTCCACCCCGGAGGATTCACTGGCCCCATCCCATACCTCCTATAACAAAACCAAACCCAGAAATAAATTCTGCGCCCCAAAATACCTTGAAAATGATATGCATCAACCAAGTTTTACGTTTTACGACCCCCGCCCCCTATAGCACCGCCCGCAATATTGACAGCCCCCAACCCTACCCCCTAGAACAAAAACTACCCCAGATATGAATTCTACACCCCCGAAATCCTTGGAAATGATTCGTTATAAGCACCAGTTTGCTATCATTGTGTGCACCGCCCGCCCCCGTAGTTCCGCCCCCACGATACACTGCCCCCACCCCTTACCCCCTAGAACAAAAACTAACCCAGAAATGAATTCTGCGCCCCAAAATACCTTGAAAATGATATGCATCAACCAAGTTTTACGGGTTTTGACCCCCGCTCCCTGTAGCACCGCCCCCTGCCCCCGACATGGAAAATTACCCCAAAAATGAATTCCTTGCACTCAAAACATCGGAAATGATACTAATTTTATTAGTTTTGTCGATAAAAAAAATAATAACGAATGTCTAACCTAAAAATAAGGGTACGCGCCCCATCGCATGTTTGGGGGGCTGCAAAAAATTAACCAGGGGGTGTACAGAATGCCTCCGTGGCTGAAAACGTTCCTTATGGACCCCTTAACGTAACTAAAAAATAAAATCGCTTTTACCTCTATTTGCACAATACTTCCTTCATCCGCCGGACTATATAGTGTTCAAGGAGTTTAGATATGTAACCCCCTTGGCTTTCATAGTGCTTCAAGTAACAACGAAATTCGACATGCAAGCTACCCTCTGGGTGTCAAATAACAAAGCTTTCACCCGGCATCCGAGGCCATACGATATTATTATTTACGAACTTCACTGTATTCCAAGTAAGCCTAGGGGCAGATGACCTCGTAGTTCCGCCCCTTAAAACAACAATAACTACTACTACTACAAGTAAGCCTCCGTGGTTAAGGCGGCAGCACGCCGGCCTCTCACCGCTGGGTCTGTGGTTCAAATCCCGGTCACTCCATGTGAGATCTGTGCTGGACAAAACGGAGGCAGACAGGTTTTTCTCCGGGTACTCCAGTTTTTCCTGTCAAAATTTCATTCCAGCAACACTCTCCACTATCATTTCATCTGTCATTCATTTAATCATTGCCCCAGAGGAGTGCGTCAGGCCTCGGCAGCCGGCACAGTTCATATCCTCGCCGCTAGATGGGGGCTTCATTCAATCCATTCCTGACCCGGTCGTCGACTGGAAGCAGGCTGTGGATTTTCATTTTCACTGTATTCCAACAATGTATATATTTGTCGTCTCGTCAAAAGGTGTTATTTCGTTGTCTCAATGTTACAAACAAATATGTGCAATGGAAACATTATGAACTATGTTACTGCAAATAAAAAATCGAGGTGTTCCTTAGTGTAGAAACTAGGGCTGGCACTTTTAATCGAATAATATGATTTCTCAAATAATGGATAAATCGAAGCATAAAAATAGATTAATTGCTACAAACAACGATTATCGATTGTGCGTTTAATCGATTAGTCGAATAATTGATTAATTGTTTCGTCGATTAATCGATGCACTTCGCTTTTTTCACTTTCGCTCTCACAGAGGCAAAACAGACATTGTATCATAACTTACAAGTACATTTTAAATAATAAAATCAAACCTTCTTTGTGAAAACTAGGCTAAAAGAAAGTAAAGCAAAAATGTTTCTATCTTAAATTATAAACATTGAACAAGAATTCAAAATCTTTGTTGAAATTTCTTCGTTTTCCTTTTTTCGAAACTCTTTCCTATTTTGGAACTACTTGAAAATCGAATGTCTGCAGTACTTACATGAATTAAAAACAGATACACACACTAATACAGCCATCACAATTAACACCGGTTATCAGACAGATTCTACACACACCCAAAGTACAAGGGGCTACATGACCGCGTTGTCGCAGCCCCTAAACTAAGGAACCAACCAACCCTGTTTGATTGATTTTTGTCCTTCCACTGTCACGGACTCTTAATTTGGTTACTGTTAACATAAACAAGGAAGGACACTTTGTATATTTAGGTAAGAAGTAAGTTTTATAAATTTCTATATATCATTCTGAAAATAAGCGTAACTCAACTTAAGCGACGACCTCTCATTTAAACTTCCATTCTTATCTCGTGTCTACTAATCAATAAACGATTCTTCGGTTAGCCGATTAATCTATTATTCGGTTAATCGATTAATCGAATCTACGGTTAGTTGATTAATCATTTCGATTCATTTCAAATTATAAGTTTAATCGATTATTAATTGATTAATCGAACATCCCTTAATACCACATATAGTAGGAACATCTACTAGTTTGTTTAAATTTGGTGCTAACAATACAGAAATACAGTACACTGGGGGAATAATATCCCAACAACATGAAATAAGGAATATAGAGTACGGAAATTTCGGCAATATATTTGGCGACGTAACATAATTATTTAATTGATTAAAGGTAGGCTACAAGACAACAGCTTAATGTCCGCGCGAGAAACGCCATCGCAAATGTGCCATGCTGGTCAATTTATAACCGGACTGTTGAATGCAGGCGGGCAAACGTGCATGCATTGTGTCGTACAGATGCCGGATGTCAGCTTGTGGGGTGGAGTTCCATGCCTGTTGCACTTGGTCGGTCAATACAGGGATAGTTAATGCCGGTTGTGGAAGACGCTGGTGTTGTCGTCCAATGATGTCCAATACGTGCTCGATTGGGGACATATCGGGGGATCGAGCAGGCCAAGGCAGCATGTCGACACTCTGTAGAGCACGTTGGGTTACAACAGTGGCATGAGGGTGTGCGTTATCCTGTTGGAAGACACCCCCGGGAATGCTGTTCATGAATGGCAGCACAACAGGTTGAATCACCAGACGGACGTACACATCTGCAGTCAGGGTGCGTTGGATAACCACGAGAGTGCTCCTAATGTCATAGGAAATTGCTCTCGAGACTAGAACGCCCGGTGTAGGTCCAGTGTGTCGACGCCGCAGACAGGTGCAATGTTGCGCTCACCTGGCCTCCTCCTAACCAACACACGGCCATCACTGGCACCAAGACAGAATCGGCTTGAATCGGAAAACACAACGGACCTCCACTCCATCCTCCAAAGAGCTCTCGCTTTACCACTGAAGTCACAGACGGCGGTGGTTTGGGGTAAGTGGAATACACGCCGCAGGGCGTCTGGCTTGGAGCTGTCCTTCAAGCAACCGATTTCGAACAGTTCGCTGCGTCACTGCGGTGCTAACTGCCGCTCGAATTGCTGCTGCAGACGCCGTCCGATTAGCCAAAGCCATACGCCGAATAAGACGGTCCTCCCTCTCGGTGGTGCCACGGGTACGTCCGGAGCCCGGTCTTTTTGCGACCGTACCTTCTCGTGATCACTGCTGCCAGCACGCATGCACAGTGGAGACATTCCTGCCAAGTCGTTCTGCAATAGCGCAGAAGAAAAATTCACCTTTACTTAGCCCTATTACACGGCCTCGTTGACACGCAGTGAGCTGTTGATACTGCCCTCTTCGTCGTCGTAAAGGCATTCTTGACCCACTCACAGTCACTCTGTCCAATCTCACAGGGAACTAACGCTCTCGCACAGTACAGCCCGTATTTAAAGCAACCTGATGTGCAAAATCATGGGGCCACAACTAGCGTCACGCTAATGTGAGTTGCGGGAAATTTGAATCGTCATCTTTCAGATGTATTAACACGCCTGCTAACGTTCGTTAATCTAGCACAAACCCTTTCTTGGTGTTGGGATATTTCTTTCTGCCAGTGTATGTTACCGTTGAGTGTATGTCTACCGCTTATTATTCCCGTTTTCCAACGGGGTCGGGGATGAGATGCGATGGAAGTATTTGTGGCGATGGTTTTTACGGCCGGATGCCCTTCCTGGCGCCAACCTCATGAGAGGAGTTAATGAGAGATGAAATGAATGATGGTGAATGAAACTGGGCAAGGATGTGGAAGGAAGCGGCCGTGGCCTGTCAGAAGTTACCGTCCCAGCATTTGCCTGGTGTTGTAAATGGGAAACCACGGAAAACCATTTCAAGGACGGCCGACGGTGGGGCTCGAACCCACGCGTCTACCGAGTCAGCAGAGAGCTTGGCCCCATGACCTAATGCTGAGCTTTAGCCAGCGTAGCCACTACTGTCGGTGTATGTTACCGTTGAGTAAGACTTAAAAATGCGTCAGCAATCGGGATTCAAACCCAAATTTCCTGCTGTTTGGACAGGTACGTTTAGCCACTTACTCAGCAGATATGACTGGATTAGTGTAATTCATGTGAGAACAGGGAAGGAAACAAACGTGGCCTTAAGTTAGAAACCATACTGACATTTGCCTGGAGTAAAAGTTTTACTTAAATTATGACCACGGCCCCCTCCTTCACAATCACAAATAGACACATTTATACAGATACCACAGTAACACAGGTTATCAGACAGATTCCACACGCACACAAGTACATCGGGCTACATGAGCAAGATGTCGCTAAGTTCCTAAATGAATCAACAACAACTCAAGGTGATTTACTACTTGAGAAACGCTTGCCTGCAGGCTGATCACTACCTGTAGTATTTATAAACACCCCCCAGGGGCTCACTTCTATTGGGACGTGGGTTGGTGACCACGGGATCCCAACTGAGTCCGGCATTGCTTCCTCTTAGCTTACTTGTGCCAGGCTCCTCTCCGTCTTCTTTTCTGTCGACATCTCTTCGTCAACTCTTGTTCTCTTCCGACCCCGACGGTAGTAGGGTATCCGAGGTCTAGGGAGTATCTTCCTCCCCCCCCCCCTTAATTGGCCCTTGTCTCATCTTTCCTGATACCCTCCTTCTGCCTTCTTTTTCTCTTCATGTTATCTCCTACCTTCTGCTCAAGGCCCTCAAGGAGGCAGGGTATATGTAGCCCCACCACTTCTGCAGCACCCTGGATATTGCTACACCTCAGGGGCTCACGGCTGGTGAGTTCGGGAGTTGGCGATCCCGGGGGATTCCGGGTGATTCCTGAGCTTTGTCCGTTTTTTCCCCTTTTTCCACTGACTTTGGGGCGGGCTCTCTCCACTTTCCCCCCTTTCCTATCTGCATTTCATGGCTCTCCTTCCTTCCAAGTGCCTCAATCCTCATTCCTCGAGGGTTGAGGGCATTTCTTCTCTACCTGTCCTTTATTTGCCTTATCCTTTATTTGTTTACCATTTCTTCTTCTACAAGTCTGCAGTTAGTATTAGTTATAGTTCTTATTCTCATCTCATCTTTCACTATCACCTAAATCATTAGGAGCTGATCACTTTCGTGATGTTTATAGTGCGTTTTTCTTTTGTGCCGCATTTGTCAGTTAAATGCTTTTGAGACCACCGAACGAAAACATATGTACTTATTCATTTCTGTTAACATTATAATGTTTATTACTAGTGTTTAATCTCTCTCTATATATATATCTAAGACTCTTACCTCAGCGTGTTAATAGGTCATGCGCCTCCAGCTTACGATCGCATACTGAAAAGGGTGTCGACTTGCTTGCTGCCTTCCTGTATGACTGACGTCACAGCTTGCCCTGGCCAATCATCGCCCGCCAGCTTGGCTTCCAGACGTTTCCATGATGTTATTATTTAAGTGGCGGCGTTTTGCTCTCCATCAGCATTCCTTCTTCAAACCTTCTACGGTCTTCTTCAACTAGCGAGAGGCATTCGTGCCTTCCGCCCTTCTCCGGGGCCTTCTAAACTTCAGGCCTAATCTGCATTTATGAGTGAAACTACCAGGAAACGCAACAGCACTGAGAAAGTGCATTCTACGTTTTTACTCCAAACCGCAAGAAGCTGCATCAAATCGCAGTTCTAAATGCCATGTTATTTGGCATTCAAGAAATAGCATCAAAACCTAACGATGTTAGCCAATGTACAGCGCTGGTCGCCCTGGCGAAGTTATTTTCCTGATGCTGGACATTTCAAATTCTACTACCAAAAAATCTAGTGTTGGCCACGGCAGTCTCCGTCAGCATGCTTCTAGTCATCGCTACTAAAGATAAGTTTGTGCCTTTTTTTATTATTATCTTAATCATCTTCGTTTTAAGTGTTTGCTAGCAAGTGCAAGAATATTAAATTTGTGTGTGCATCAAGCAGAATGAACTTTTGAATAATAGCACATGGCTGTGCCAACCTAAATAAAATTAATGAACATTTGAAACTGCCCCAGGCGGGCCAGCATAACTAATTTTTTAATTAAGGCTTTATTAATGTGTTTGCAAGTTTCACCCTAAAAATAAAAGTATTGTATTTACTCTCAATGTTCAGTCTAGTATTGAAAGAACCAGGCCGCATTTCCTTAGCCCAATCCTTTCAGTCTAATCTTCTCTCAAGGAAGTTATTTTGTCCAGGCCTTAAGCCTGATGCTGTCCTCCCGTTTATGTTGATGAATCTGGGCTGTTCTCCACATAACCAGGAGCCGATAACCTAGATGTTAGCTTGCAACGGTGGGTGAGTGGATAGCGTGTCGGCCTACTAACCACAAGATTGCAGGTTCGCTCCTGGCCGTGGTAAGTGATTTTTGAAAGGCGGCAAAAATACGACACGATACGCTGTTGGCATGTCAAGGAACCCATTTGAATTCAGTAGGCCGTGTTCATAATGGCAAAATTAATCTCGGGAGTTTCCGCCAACACAAAGTTACTCATTTCTCTACTAGAAAGCGCTATAGTGTTCAAGGAGCTTAGATATCTAACCTCCTTGACTTTCATAGTGATTCAAGAAACAACGAAATTCGACATGCAAGCTACCCCCTGGTTGTCAAATTACAAAGCTTGCACCCGGCACTCGAGGCCATACGATATTATTATTATTATTACCTAGATGTTAGGCCCCTTAAAACAACAATTATCATCATCATATTTACTAACATTCACCACGTGCCAGAGACGTGGAGTTCAACAAAAAGCATCACATTTTTCAGTTCTCGAGATTAATATCAAAATTGCCTGTTAGTTATCTGTAATGATATGAACTTAATCATAGTTATTGATTCCTTATTGGCATTCAATCTAAAAATAAATACTCACAGGTATATAATAAATCTAATACACCTACTCAATAAAAGTTTTAAATTAATATTTATTAATTAAATACAGTGGAACTTGGATAATTCTAACCTCAAGGGACCAGTTAAAAAAATCGAATTAAGAAAGTTCTTTGTAAAGGGTAGAGAAAATATTCAAATTTTAAGTTTTCATCCAAGAACCTTTATTAAACATAATATTACATAGGTTTTTAACAAGTAAATTAAACTGTTTATATAATATGTATTAGGCTACTGTACGTTTAAATAATGGTTTAATGGTTTTGAAATGTGGTGCTGGAGGAGAATAGAGAAGATCAAGTGGACTGATCGGGTGACAAACGATGCAGTACTGAGAAGAGTAGGTGAGAATAAAACTTTTCTGAATACAATTCTTCAGAGGCAGGCCAACTGGATCGGGCACATACTTAGACATGAGGGGCTCATACACGACGTCATTGAAGGTAAGATCAAAGGAACGACAGGACGGGGAAGAAGAAGAATCCAACATTTGGATGATATGAAAGATAGAAAGAGTTACAGCAGACTGAAGAAAGAAGCTGAAGACCGGGAATGTTGGCATCAGAAATTCTCTGTACGAAGACATGGACCTGCCACTAGGCAGAATACTGTATAATATAATTACGTTCAACAAAGCAGATTAACAGACAACGGTACTGTATAATGACGATATCGTGAATAACCTCAAAAGTTTCAAATGGTAAAATAAAACCAAAATGTACTATTCACCTATTTAACGACAGTAGTAGTAATCCAGCAATGTAGTTAAGTCTTAGAGACATCTAATGTTTTTGAAAAAAGTTTGAGAATTTTACCTGTTTCCTACAATTAAGTCTCTCGGCCATCACAAAAGAATCTAATAAATTTAAGGAACGTAAAACAGAATCGCTTACGTCATTTCTACTAAAAAATAAAATAAAATAAAAAAATAAAAAATAAATAAACCTAACAATCGAGTAGGGGCCGCATGCCAATGATAAAAGTAGTTTTTACGGAATTCCTGACCCAACTGTTTGGCTTCCGATCGGCTGTTTACACGTAAAAACTTCGAATTATCCAAAATATAATTCGAATTAACCACAATTTTTTTAGCATTGATTGTATATAAAATGCTAGTGACCATGAGAAAAATTCGAATTAAAGAAGATTTCGAATTAAAGAAGTTCGAATTAGCCACGTTCCACTGTACCAGTTTCGGCCACGGCCTTCTTTATTTTTTCAAAAAAGAAAAGAAAAAACTAATGGTAAAACTACGAGCAAAGCTATTGAAAACAACATTTAAACATTTTTAGTTAGTTATATTGTTTCAAGTAGAGTATGTTTGTCTACCCCTTATTGTTCTCGTTTCCAACGGGGTAAAAATGTGATGCGATGAATGCCTTTGTGGCAGGCTTTCTTTTTACAGCAGGATGACCTTCCTCGCGCCAAGCTCATGAGAGATGCAATGAAGTTGAAACTGGGCAAGGAGATGGACCGAAGCGGCCGAGGCCTATTAGAAGGTACCGTCCCAGCATTTGCCTGGAGTTGAAAGTGGGAAACCACGGAATACCATTTCAAGAACGGCCGACGGTGGGGTTAGAACCCACGTCTACCGAGAGCTTGGCTCAAAGGACTAGCGCTGTGCGTTAGCGAGCGTAGCTACTACAGACGGTATATTGTTTCAAGTGCAGTACACACTCAAATTTAGTTTTACTATGTCATGTCAATGACTTGCTATCGCGAGCGGTCACATATTGACCGGAAATCGACTTCAAAATGTTTTTAAACTTGCTGACAACACTGTCTGTAGTCCAACGTAAAGACAGAACCCCACACCAAATTGGAGGTTGCATTTCACAGTGAACAGCCATGATAGCATGACGGACAATGTCGACTTTTGATCGGGTACGCACTATCACTTTATGCCAATGAGGATTGTCAACAAAAGAAGTTTGCGATGTGTGCGTTGTTATCAGAGTGTGTTCGAACATGGGAACGGTTCAAGAAGACGAGGAGTGTGGAGGAATAAGCTCTTACAGGCCATCCACGTTTGACGACTGCAGAGGAGGAACAACGATATAGTTCTCTTAATTTCCTCGTAAACGAGCGGCTCACCTTCGAAACTTAGGTGGGCGGATACGTTTTCATTCAATGTCTGCGGGGAGCCAAGGCTTTCCCAACACGAGACACAGCCCTGTCAACTCTCCACCGTAGCCACCGAGAGCAAGCCGCGAGACTGGACAGAACTATGTGCAGCTGTGCAACACTGGACACCTGACACATACCTGACACGCGAGCTGGCCGCCAGGACCGTACTTAGGAGACCACGTGGAAATATAGAGGAAGCATTGCTATTGGTCTGGTTGGTTGGTTCCTTAGTTTAGGGGCTGCGACAACGCGGCTATGTAGTCCTGTGTACTTTGGGTCTGTGTAGAATCTGTCTGATAACCAGTGTTAATTGTGATTGCTGTATTAGTGTGTGTTTCTGTTTTCAATTCAAGTAAAGACTGCAGACTGCTGTGAACTTGGCTACTACTAGATGGCATCGCAACCAGCACCTGGTGACGAACGTTGGAACTTAAGAGCACTAATCAAACCTAACCTACAAATGTTTGCTTCACACAAGTTTAGTTAGTGGAAGGTTCTTTTACATGCCATAAATCTATGACATGGGCCCGCCGGCTTTACTTCCCCTCCGAAGGAAGCCATACTGAAGGATTTTTAATGCTCTCTATTGGTCAAGAACCATCAGATATTCGACAGCAGTTTTTGTTGTTGTCGTGCGGCCTCCTGATAGGCCGAGTGCAGGTCTTTCTAGTCAACGACAGTGGGCGACCTACGCGCCGGGATGAAAGATGGAATGGATGAAGATGAATGAAACTGGGTAAGGATGCGGAAGGAAGCGGCCGTGGCCTGCCATGAGGTACCGTCTCAGCCTTTGGTCAACAGTGAACGATGATTATGATCGGCTCCTGTCTGCCGTTTGAGTCGCTGATCGTTAACGAGGAAAGTGAGAGAACTTATATAATGTTATGTAGTTCCGTTCTGTGATCGTGGGGGCTACAGAACGTCACGTGTCCACTCAGACTAGGGGCGTATATAGGGGGAGGGGGCGGGCGACCCCCCCCCCGAAATTTTGGTCACATATATTATTTGTTTATGAATTAAAACATTAAACACCAATATAATCATGCACTATTGTTACTAAGTGAAGTATGGCAACGTTGCAAAGCAAGGTACTATTGTTACTAAGTGACGTATGGCAACGTTGCAAAGCAAGGTACTATTGTTACTAAGTGACGTATGGCAACGTTGCAAAGCAAGGTACTATTGTTACTAAGTGACGTATGGCAACGTTGCAAAGCAAGGTACTATTGTTACTAAGTGACGTATGGCAACGTTGCAAAGCAAGGTACTATTGTTACTAAGTGACGTATGGCAACGTTGCAAAGCAAGGTACTATTGTTACTAAGTGACGTATGGCAACGTTGCAAAGCAAGGTACTATTGTTACTAAGTGACGTATGGCAACGTTGCAAAGCAAGGCGACGGTACTATTGTTACTAAGCGACGTATGGCAACGTTGCAAAGCAAGGTACTATTGTTACTAAGTGACGTATGGCAACGTTGCAAAGCAAGGTACTATTGTTACTAAGTGACGTATGGCAACGTTGCAAAGCAAGGCGACGGTACTATTGTTACTAAGCGACGTATGGCAACGTTGCAAAGCAAGGTACTATTGTTACTAAGTGACGTATGGCAACGTTGCAAAGCAAGGTACTATTGTTACTAAGTGACGTATGGCAACGTTGCAAAGCAAGGTACTATTGTTACTAAGCGACGTATGGCAACGTTGCAAAGCAAGGTACTATTGTTACTAAGTGACGTATGGCAACGTTGCAAAGCAAGGTACTATTGTTACTAAGTGACGTATGGCAACGTTGCAAAGCAAGGTACTATTGTTACTAAGTGACGTATGGCAACGTTGCAAAGCAAGGTACTATTGTTACTAAGTGACGTATGGCAACGTTGCAAAGCAAGGTACTATTGTTACTAAGTGACGTATGGCAACGTTGCAAAGCAAGGTACTATTGTTACTAAGTGACGTATGGCAACGTTGCAAAGCAAGGTACTATTGTTACTAAGCGACGTATGGCAACGTTGCAAAGCAAGGCGACGGTACTATTGTTACTAAGCGACGTATGGCAACGTTGCAAAGCAAGGTACTATTGTTACTAAGTGACGTATGGCAACGTTGCAAAGCAAGGTACTATTGTTACTAAGTGACGTATGGCAACGTTGCAAAGCAAGGTACTATTGTTACTAAGCGACGTATGGCAACGTTGCAAAGCAAGGTACTATTGTTACTAAGTGACGTATGGCAACGTTGCAAAGCAAGGTACTATTGTTACTAAGTGACGTATGGCAACGTTGCAAAGCAAGGTACTATTGTTACTAAGTGACGTATGGCAACGTTGCAAAGCAAGGTACTATTGTTACTAAGCGACGTATGGCAACGTTGCAAAGCAAGGTACTATTGTTACTAAGTGACGTATGGCAACGTTGCAAAGCAAGGTACTATTGTTACTAAGCGACGTATGGCAACGTTGCAAAGCAAGGTACTATTGTTACTAAGTGACGTATGGCAACGTTGCAAAGCAAGGTACTATTGTTACTAAGCGACGTATGGCAACGTTGCAAAGCAAGGTACTATTGTTACTAAGTGACGTATGGCAACGTTGCAAAGCAAGGTACTATTGTTACTAAGTGACGTATGGCAACGTTGCAAAGCAAGGTACTATTGTTACTAAGTGACGTGTGGCAACGTTGCAAAGCAAGGCGAAGCTAGAGCGATGTAAACAGTGTGACAATCTTATGTGTAACAACATAACCTCTTATTACTCTCCAGTGCCTTCGCTCTTATGAACGAACCAAGAACTGCAACAACTGCCCTTGAAGCGTGTGACAAAAGTTCTTTCCCTAACTTTTTATACACTTATCAAACTTTTGGCAAATTTGCCTCTCTCTGTAGCTACTGGTACTGCCGAACGGAGTTTGAGTTGGTTGAAAACAGACTCAACGATCTAGTATTGTCACCTATTTACAGAGACATACATCTATCTGACGATGAAGTTATGGACAGATTTGGCATGCTTCAAGAAACCTTGACTTTATATTACAGTGTGAGTTGTAAATCAAAACAGTAACATTAATTCTTCCCATGTAAATACTCTCAAATGAGCAAGATGATTGTATTAATAACAAGTATCATAAAATGGTCTTAGTTGTGTTTGACATAAAACATCACAACAACAACAAGAAGTTCCGTGAAGAACTATACAGCCTACTTTTCATGCCAATGATTATTCTACAGAATATGAACCTATCTAGAATAATGACGAAATTAAGTTGCTAATATCGAAATTTCCAATTAGTTCGAAATACTGTATACCTGGCATAATGTATCCTAATAGAGCACTACAGTTGGCAGCCCTGATGACTGTATATATTCTTAGTTCCGTCTCTTAAGGTACAAAATACAAAATTTGGTTGAAGTCCAATGAATAGCATGCAGTTAAACATTGGATCTAACAGCGCGTAAAATCATGTTGTCAACAATGTCATGCATGTATTGGTCAGAAATAATATGATCTATTGTTGTGCCAATTTTGAATGAAATCCATTAGTTAGTATAGAAGTTACATGCATTTTAAAATTGGACCTATCAGCAGGCTTAGAATCATGTTGGCAGCACTGACGTATATTAGTTACTCCAAATTCGTCTAGAATGCCAGGTACTATACGTGTGCAAAGTTTAGAGCTATTGGCTTGCATACTTTCTGATATATTGATATTAGGGTAACAAAAATAGGGACAGCACATATTAACAGTTGGCAGCACTGGTTGCTCCTTAGAATACGCATAGTCATATATGTTATGGTGCACATAGCACATACGAAATTTGGTTGAAATCCAAATGATAGTATGGAAGTTACATATATTTAAAGTTGGACCTGTCAGCAGGCTTAGAATCATGTTGGTAGCACTGACGTTTATAAGTTACTCCAAATTAATATAGAATGTCAGGGACTATACGTGTGCATAGTTTAAAGCTGTCGGCTTGCATACTTTCTGATATATTGGTATTTGGATAAAATAAATTAGGAGCATTTATTAACAGTTGGCAGCCCTGGTAGGTCTGAAGAATACGCTCAGTCATATCTGGTTATGTACACATACAACATACGACATTTGGTTGAATTCCAATTGATAGTATAGAAGTTATATGCATTTAAAAATTGGACCTATCAGGAGGCTTATTATCATTTTGGCAACACTGCCATGTTTAGCCTCCTGGAAATTAAACTGAAATATTATGATCTGTACGTGTGCCAATTTTGAAATAGCTCCCATTCATACTTTCCAAGATATCCAACATGGAGCTCAAATTTCAATTGCGATTTTTTAGCAGTTGGTAGCACTGACATCATTTTCAAATATGGCCGTGAGATATTCAGGTATAGATCTTTACTCCTACCGAATTTTGTTTCGATTGCTGCAGCCGTTTAGGAGTTGATAGGGGGACACACACAGACAGACAGACAGACAGACAGACAGACAGACACACATTTGCCCGATCTCATAAGTCTACTTTTTCCTCATTTTTGCAAAATGTGAAAAGTAGGCTAAAAACGTGATGCCAGATAGCCTTAAAACTCATAATCTTGCACCAAATTATACAAAGGATTCCCGGGGAGAACCCCGGACCCCCTATTCTTTGGGCCTATACCATGCCCTCTAACCCCCAGTTGGGCACCCCCTTACATAAAACTCTATATACACCCCTGACTCAGACTGTTAGGAACAGGTTACATGGTGCCCTTCTGCATTCCCGAAAGGTATGGCAAGGTCCAACACTGCGTTGACTGTGTACAGCAAGATGGTGGCGTTCTGGAGTGGCATCACGCGGTGTCACCATACACCTCTTGTGGTTGGTCAAGTCACTCTAAATACTCAACAGTACAGGTATGCCATTTTTCCATGAACACTGGAGCCATACCTCCAGCAGTTTAATGAGGACCTTATCTTAATGAATGAGAATTCTCATGTCCATCGTAGAATGTTCATAAACACGTATCTGCAGCATATCACCAGACTCGACTGCCCTTCCCGTTCTCCTGAAATGTACTTCATTGAGGATGTTTGGGATAGATTAAAATAAGCTGCTTAAGGACGTCCAGAACAACCTCGCAAAATGCAGGACCCACGATGAATCGCCATTGAGGAATGGAACAGATAGGACCAAAATTAGCATGACGAGCTCGTGAATAGTAGGCCTATGTCCAGACGAATCGAAGCATGTATCGGAACAAGAGGATGTGTTAATCCATTGGTTCCCCAGTTTAGGGGCTGCGACAACGCGGTCATGTAGCCCCGTATACTTTGGGGGTGGTATAATCTGTCTGATCAACTGGTGTTAATTGTGATGGCTGTATTAGTGTGTGTTATCTCTAATTCAGATAAGGACTGCAGACGATCAATTTCAAGTAGTTCCTACTTTTGCTACCAAATGCTACCGTCAATGACACCTAGCTGTGAACTTCGCTACTAGATGCCACCGCAACCGGCACCTGGCGATGAACGTTGGAACTAATAGAGCGTTAATCAAATCTAACCTACAAATTTAGCTTGACACAATTGTAGGTAGTGGAATGTTCTTTTATATGCTATAAATTCATTACATGGGCCCTCCGGCTTTACTTCCCCTCCGAAGGAAGACATACTGGGGTGTACATAGGGCATCAAGGCTCATATGCCGCATTCCCACTGAGAAACCACGGCTGTGATCTGGTACGGAAATGCCATTTTGATTTGCTAAGCAGAAATGTGTGCAAAAGTATTTTACCTGCATACACCAGAACCGTTCGAGGTGCTCTTAATCATGTACTATTTAATTCAGCTGATTCTGTTGATGTGCATGATTTTACAACACCTCTTATGCGTATGAAAAAATATCCACTCACACCCTCCGTATCCACCAGACTAGACTAGATTCGATTCCCGACCCTGCTAAGAAATTTAATCCTGGTCTGAGGGTTTGGAATGGGTACACTCAGGCTCTTGAGGTAAAATGAGAAGAAGAGGGTTTGATTTCCACCTGAGCTATCCTAGAAGTGATTTTGGGTTGTTTCCAACTTGTACTCCAGACAAACGTCGGGATGGGGACACGGCCACCTCCTTCCAATCCCTGACCTTATCAACAAATACATCCCGCTGCGTAGCCATGCGCTTTAAATCGTTCACCCCTAGCGTGACGATGAACTGCAACAAGCCTGGAGATAGAGGTTCGAATCTTGGTGCTGATAAGCGACTATCCGAGTGTGGTTTCTCTCCGTGTTTTTCCACACTCCCTCCAGGCAAATGCAGGAATAATTCCTCATTTCAGGACCTAGGGGACATAACCCATCCCCAACCATAATAATTACAGCTACACAAACTACTCCTATCTTACAGAAACACAGCTAATCAGATACATTCATCAAACACCTAAGTGTACGGAGATGATGACCAAAATATCCCAAGTCCCTAAAAAGGAATTAACAACAACAATAACGTATAACGTACATGATCACCAGACCACACTCGACACATACCGTACGTATTGTGATTCCGGATCCAAAGGTCCTCGTTTCCTATCCCGACTCTTGTAAGGACTATAATTCTGGTGTGAGGGATAGAACAGGATAGCATACTACACTCAGTCTAGTGAGGCAAAAACAGAGAAGAGGTGTGTTTGATTTTCACCTCAGCCACCCTAAAAGTGGTTTCGTGCTTCTATTCCAGGCAAATACAGGGATGGTTGTTAACTTGGGCCACGGCCGCTTACTTCCAAAATCCTAGCCTCACTTATAAATACACACACTACTACAGCCATCACAATGACACAGGTTATCATACATATTCCGTATACAGATAAATACACAAGGCTTCATGACCACGATATCGCAAAATCCCTAAATGAATCTTCAACACACCAATCAGAATAGCACACAGGTTTCACAGTCGGTCAGGTTAGTTGGTTGGTTCCTCAGATTAGGCGCTGCGACATCGCGGTCATGTAGCCCCGTGTACTTTGGGTGTGTATAGAATCTGTCTGATAACCGGTGTTAATTGTGATGGCTGTATTAATGTGTGTTATCTGTAATTCAGGTAAGGACTGCAGACGATCGATTTCAAGTAGTTCCTACTTTTGCTACCAAATGCTACCGTCTACGACACCTAGTTGTGAACTTGGCTTCTAGATGTCACCACAACTGGCACCTGGCAGAGAACGATGGAAGTTAATAGAGCGTTAATCAAATCTGACTTATTTTTTTAAAGCTTCACACAATTGTAGTTAGTGGAAGGTTCTTTTACATGCCATAAATCTATGACATGGGCCCGCCGGCTTTACTTCCCCTCCGAAGGAAGCCACACTGAGGGATTTTTAACGCTCTTAAAAATCCGACTACTTCGGCCTGGTTGGAACCCGACGTTCTTGGGCATAGAAGCTCAGCATGCTACCAACTATGCCACCAAAGCCGCCTAGTCAGTCAGATTACGAAGATGATGACCTCGATGTCTCTTTAAGTGGTGCTAATTAACTCATCCGCACACTCTCTTGAATTGGTGTCGGTTCGCCACCTCCCCCCTATTCCGAGTACAGTTCTTGGAAATGGGGGATCTGCTCCCGGCCCGGACCCTATAAGTACTTGGAATAGTAACAAGTAGGGATACGCAGAACCCTAAGTGGCTCACCAACAGGATTCGAGGCCAAGGACAGAACAAAACCTCTGGCTCGATGAGTACAGTTATAACTAGGGACCGGATTCTTTCCTTACTTTTAATACAAAAATAGTTTAATACTTATCCGAATCACACTGAAGAGAGCCATATTCATGAATTCTGTAGTACCTAAAAACCTTAATAATATGCGAGAAGGCCTACCTAAAAATACCTAATTGCAGTTTTGTTTCATTTATCTCTACTTAGTATAAAACAAAGTCCCCGATTCTTGGATATCACGGGTAATCTCAAGAACCACTGGATGGATTTTGAGGTGGTTTTCATCATTCTATAAAGGATATCTCCAGGAAGTTTTCTGAAGAAAATAATTTATTTACGATCAAAGGAAGCCAAGCAGTAACGATTTCAGTGAATAAGTCGAAAAAGAACCTGGCGTCCGTGTGCTTTTTAAACTTACGCTGGGCAAACCGTTAAAAATATCTATATACTATGAGTGTAAGAATTGTTCAGCATGAAAAGTTCTACAAAAAAAGTCCCCGAGATCATATCACTATCTTCAATACATCGCACACTATAAGTTAAGTGTTTTAACGTTTTCATTCTTCCAACAATCTGAGGCGACAGTTTACGAGCTAGCTAGGGGCGAGCCTATCACCCCACTCACAGCCTAGCTAGCGGGCGAGCCTATTACCACAGATACAGCCAGCAGCAAACTCTCGAAATGTGTTTAGTTAAGACTTCAGAGAAGAGTGGTTGTGTTTCCCACCTCAGCCATCCCAGAAGTGGTTTTTCGTAGTTTCCCACTTCTATTCCAGGTTTCTAACTTCAGGCCATGGTCGCCTCCTTCCCAAATATCGCCTCAATTACAAATACACACACTAATACAGACACCACAACAACACAGGTTTTGAGACCATCTTTTATACACCCACCCACCCAAATATGACCACGATGCCCAAGCCCATAAATGAACCAATAACAACTTTTTGCAGGATGCAAAAGATAAATTTATAACAAACAAATAATTTGCGAGTCTTTTTTCTTTATTTGTAACTCCCAATTTCCAGATACACGAGTGAAAGCACGTTGTATGTTAAGATGCACTTATTCTGAGTCAGGAATAACGTCTCATGGACAAAGTAAACGCATTCTTTACGATAATAAGACAGAAGTGTAGTGTATAATGAATACGGTAATGACCGATGCAAACTGACTATAAATGCCGCCCGGAGGACCGCACATGCTGTATGAAAGGGGAACACTATGCCTCGTGAGGATAGGCCAATTAAGGAACTGCTTTAAATGAGGAGTAGCGCCTCATGGCATAAAACCGAGGAAATGTGGCTGAGAGTGTCGGAACGCAGGCCAAACGTTCCTCATATACGTAGTCCAGTCATATTAGGGGTTTCACCTCGGAATGAGAGATAACAAGCTGTAAACTCATCTACACCTTTATTTTGGTGTTCTAAAAGTTGTCTCAAAAGTCTAATAAAATCTCGTATCTGCGCCGTAAGCTATTCAAGGTCAAAGGTCAAAAAATCAGTTTTTTGCGATTATCTCGGTCTCTATAGCTCCAATGATGTTAACAATTATTATTTAAAAAATAAATCAAACAAAATTTGTCGCATAGTTTATGCTCTAAAATTTTATAATAAATGTTAACATCATTGGAGCTATATAAACCAAGATAATCGTGAAAAACTGATCTTTGTGACCCTTGAACTTGAATGAAACTTACGACGCAGACACGAGATTTTATGAGATTTTTGAGACAACCTTTAGAACACCAAAATGAAGGTGTATACGAGTTTATAGCTTATTATCTCTCATTCCGAGGTTGACCCCTCTTTTTTGCTTAAGTTACTGGACTAATAATCCGTACGCCAGGGCTCCACTGGCAGTTATAAAAAAAAAGCGCGACAAGTTCAACTGAAGCTCCGAGAAATATGCGAACTACTAGGCTCCCCCGCGACAACAGTGCCCCACTCAGGGCTTCAGTTGAACCTGCTGAGCTATTTTCTGCTTTCACGAGCAGTATTGTACTGCATATTTTCTGCAGTAAAACAGAGTGGTTACATTTACTGCGTTTTTAAAGAACTGCCAAGCCAAATGTTTCCGCTACACTGCTGTAAGATGCGGTGTGGAGTGAAGTGGAAGCCGATCAAAACGAGATATAGCCCAATTAATTAATGTTTTATTCACGGTTTATGGCATATCGTGAAAATGGCAAGACTATCCTATTCACTGATATATTTTGTGTGTGTTGTTGCTTATTCGACATAGAAGGTTGCGTCAGAGAAAATTTGCACGAAAGAGTGAATACATTTTCATTCACAGGGTTATAGACCACAGAATATTTCTCAACTTCAATTAGCCTCTTATTCGCTCACAATCAACCTCCATTTCGTAGGTTGGTTCCACAGTTTAGGGGCTTCGACAACGCGGTCATGTAGCCCCGTGTACTTTCAGTGTGTGTAGAGTGTGTCTGATAACCAGTGTTAATTGTGATGGCTGTGTTAGTGTGTGTTATCTGTGATTCAGGTGAGGACTGCAGACGATCAATTTCAAGTAGTTCCTAATTTTACTATCAGATGCTACCGTCAACGACACCTAGCTGTGAACTTGTCTACTAGATACCACTGCAACCAGCTCCTGGCGGCGAACGTTGGAACTTAATGAGCGCTTATCAAATCTAACCTCAAATTTAGCTTCACACAATTGAAGTTAGTGGAAGGTTCTTTTACACGCCATAAATCTATGACATGGGCCCACCAGCTTTACTTCCCCTCCGAAGGAAGGCATACTGGGGGATTTTTAACGCTCAGAAAATCCGATGACTTCGGCTGGGTTTGAACCCGCGATCTTGGGCATAGGAAGTCAGCATGCTACCAACTACGCCACCGAAGCTGATGAACAAAAACAGCGAAACACAATTTGACACAACTCAAGAGGGATGCCGTAAACTACGCAGGGCCTTAGAGAGCGACCGCGTGCCCTAGGACTAGAACTTCAGGGCCCCATAAACGATCTCTTTATGACGTTTTGCAGACTGTTCACTAATTGCTGTTATGTTAAATAATTTAGCCTTGTCAGAAGAATGTTTAATTTTTAATTTTTTAGAAATTACATTCAGTGAAATTGTCTACCTTGGGCTCTTCGGGGGAGCGTGGTGGCGCAGTGGCTTAGCTGCTCGTCTTTCACCCGGACGGCCGGGGTTCGAATCCCGGTGACAGCGGGGTGGAATTTTCACCTGAAAAATCACGTGGCGTCAGGAAGGGCATCCGGCCTTAAATCCCCGGCCAAAACCAAAATGAGCCTGGTGCACGGACGGTAGGCCAAAACTACTGCAAGAAAATGGAACCCAACCTATTCTAGCGAATACGCTAGCGCTATGTACAGTACAGTACGACCTTGAACCTGTCGCCACCATTCATACTGTTCCAGTAAAATACTGCACATGTATCCGCATCCAGGGAACAACATGCTTCTCAATTTCGGACAGTACAATCCTGCTCATAAAAGCAGCAAATAATTGCCAGTGGAGCCCTGGTCGAAGGCTGCTGAAGGGCTGTCTCCGACTCTCAGCGTAGCGGTTTATACTGTACAGCTTATGTGTTTATTGGGCTGCCTATCTACGGGGCGAACTGGCGGTGAATATCTTTGACGCCCTGTGACAGAGTTATTTGGCGGTGGCAGACCATTAGTACGGTACGTATCTTAGCTCTTGCTGGTGAATGCACATATTTCATATTGAAGACAGGTTCGTTCTGTGTGTCAGATATTGATGGGCAGGCTGATATAGGTTTATACCCCTGAAATATCCTTGAGTAGGTCAGAATTACGTAAAATTTCGAGTCGCAGGTAAATAACACGTGAAGCTCGAATGGCTAATGTGTCTTAGGGTAGGCGCATATGATGTGTAACATCTGACATGTTATCCTACTCGTATACTACACAGCTTGGACATTCTTAAAATGTTAATTTACACTCCATTTTCATACTGGTACTATGATGAATGTATAGATTGAATTGGAGATATGCTACTGTCACATTTGTGGCGCAGCGGTCAAGCTGTTAGTCTCTCACCAAGGTAGACCGGGTTTGATTCCCGGTCAATACATGTGAGATTTTCGAATTGAAATGCCATGTCCTGTGGTTCGCATTCCACGTAAAAGGGAGGTACCGTGGATCATGATCGTGAGATTAACGGACACGCAAAACTACAAGCTTCCTTCCTTCCTTTTACATTAATAATTCATAATAACAAAGTGACACACAACGTCGACAGTACTCTCAAATACTGTGAGCACATTCCTCAGTAACTATAATATTCATTATTCTCAAGGCTCTCATACAGTTCGTCGTAAACAATCAAAACATGGCTTCCTACAATCATGAAATGACCTAGTCTCACATATGATGAAAATACAGCTTTTATTCCACTCATATAACAACATTCTGTTATGCATTTTCCCCCGTGTGGGTGCGGGATAGAATACACCCACGGTATGCCCTGCCTGTCGTAGGAGGCGCCTAATAGGGCCGACACGGCCGAATAACTTTCCAGTTATTGATTTGTTCAGACCCCCTGTGGATGGTGAGGGCAGAATTCATCCACGGTATCCCCTGCCTGTCGTAAAAGGCGACTTAGAGGGGGGGGGGGGGGGGGGCTTATAAAGGTCGATTTCGGATTTCTGGTCCCAGTTCTGGTTTGACCTTTAGAAATAAACATGCATGCTGTTAGGGGAAGGGCAACCAGCTTGACCATCTGGCCAGAAAGCCTAGACGGTATGCCCCATCCCGTCAGGTGGGTGCGCCATGTACCCTACAGTAGTATCCGCCTTACAACGAAGGTCCCTGCATGGCCGAATACTGGAGCTGCATAAATCACTATGCATGCCGAGGGGGAAGTGCCTATTCGAGGCACTGGGACCCCGGGCAATACTTGCTATGCCAGGTAGGTATTGCCTTGGCTGGTTGGCGCCCACAGTGATGGCCCCCGTTCGGAGTGGGCAGTATTCGGGGAGGATTTCTTCCGGGATGTCTAAGCGCTCTCGGAAATCTGTACAGGGTGGCCCCATTAAAAAGCCGTCTCTGGAGTGTAGACCGAATCCCAAGGTGTATACGCCTTGGGATGAGGCATTTAATAAGAAGTTCCCTGTTGACAGGTCTCCTCGCTACCTGGTAGCTACCAGGACTGACGGGGGAGATTTTAAACAGGTAAAATCGATCCTATTTTCAGAGGAAATCGAGGGGAAATATCGCGACCTTAACGGGATTTCCAAGCTCCGGAACGGGCAGCTCCTGCTGCATACCGTTGACCGGCAGCAACCTGAAGCGTTGCTGGAATGCACGCATTTCGGCGAAATTCCCGTTAGCGTTGAGAAGCACGATACGCTGAATGAGGTCCGTGGAGTTATATTCCATCGCGACCTAATTTTAAATAGCGATGCGGAATTGATGCGGGATCTGGGGAAGCGAGGCGTCACCAGGATTAGGCGCATCACCCGGAAAATTGAAAATGATAGCGTCGATACTGGCGTTTTCATTCTCCATTTTGAGGGTGATGTAGTGCCTAAGCAGGTGAAGGTCACGTCGTACCATTGCGACGTTAGACCGTACATCTCTCCACCTATGCGCTACTACAATGGCCAGAAATTCGGTCATGTTTCTGCCAGGTGCACTGCCAAGGCGGTGTGTAGAGAGTGTGGCAAGGGGACACATGACGGTGTGGGGTGTACGCCTCCCCCGACGTGTCCTAACTGCCAAGGAAGTCTCTCTCCGCGGTAGAAGCAGTGCCCTGAGTTCTGCAAGGAAGCAAAGATCCAAGAAATCAGAACATTGGATCGGCTTTCATATCACGACGCTCGAAAGAGATACCGTGATATGACTGCACCCGATTTCCGGTATATTTCGCGGCTAAGGTGACGCCACCTATCACCCCTGCCACTTTCGTTCCCCGTGCTGTACCATCGACGACGAACTACTCTGAGATCGTAAAGTCTCCCGTCGCTGTCCAAGCGAGACCTGTCAGCCCGAAGAAGGTCACACAACCTTCTTCGGCCATTGTGAAAAAGGCGCCGGTTATACCATCTAAACCGGCGCAATCGAAGAAGAAGTCATCTTCCTCTCCGAAACGGTCGGAGAAGAAGTCTTCCACTGCCAACGAGGCAAAGAAGACTTCTGCGACCGGGGCTGGATCGTCATCCAGCCCACCTGATAAGGCGAAGATAGTGGAGAAGAGGGAGACGGTGCGGCGCCGTCTCTCTCGACCTCCGGCTGATGGGATGGCTCCTTCATCTGCTGGGCCTTCCACTCCCTCGACCATCAAGGGAGTGATGCCCGCAGAAGCCAAACCTATTAGAGTGGAGGAACTCCCCTATAGGAAAAATAAGTCACCGGCGGAGAAGAGAGGGGCTGTTCAGCGCCGTTTCTCTTCCTATTCTGCATACAAGGCTGCTCAGCCTTCTGCTGGCCATTCCGCTCCTACCATCACCAAAGGAGCGGTGCCAGCTGGAGCGGCCTCGTTTTGCAAGGACCTGACGTCTGTGGGGAAGGGACCACCTACTTCCCCGAATAGACGTCTGCGTCGGTCTAGAAAGAAGCATGCTCGGGGCGTGTCGGGAACAAGCACCCAGTCTTCGGACAGGGAGAAAGTCCCTAGACACCGCTCTCGCTCTTCCCCAAGAGCGAGACTCGTGAGGTCCGACGACGACCGCGCGCAACCCAAGAGAGCGCCCGCTCCATTTTCTTCGTCTTCGGAAGGAGATGTGGAGATTGAGGTGTGCTCTCCTGCCCCATAATCTCCAACTAGAGATGGGGAAGGGTGGCAAACGGTCAAGCATAAGTAGAAGACCCACTTCTACTTAAGTCCACACCATGGTACTATTACAATGGAACTGTAATAGCTATTCTGTTCATCTCGCTGAGTTACGCCAATTAATATCTTCGTTTTCGGCAACCATTGTCTGTCTTCAGGAATCCAGGTTTCGTCCTGGACATGAGACAACAATGCGTCACTTCAAACTCTTCCCAAGAGACCGGGTGGACGGAGCTGTGGCCGCTGGTGGCGTCTGCACTCTCGTCCACTCTAGCCTCTTTAGTGAAGAGGTGCCGTTGCGTACTCAGTTAGAGGCAGTTGCAGTTCGTACTTCGTTGCTAGTAATTGCAACAGTATGTAACGTGTACATCCCTCCTGATTCTCAACCGGATTACAACCAGCTGGTTGATCTAGTCTCTCAGCTCCCCCCCTCCTTTTCTCCTTCTGGGAGATGTTAATGCCCACAACACCATCTGGGGCTCCGCTACCACTACCGGTAAAGGGAGAGATTTTGAGAGGCTGATCAGGCGGTTGGACCTGTGTCTGTTGAACACAGGGGAACCTACGCACTTCTCTATTGCACACGGTACTTATTCAAGTATCGATATTACCTTGTGCAGTCGTGCGCTGGTTCCCATGCTACAGAGGGGTGTACACGATGACCTTTGTAATAATGACCATTTTCCAATTATCGTTCCTCTTCCGAACCAGAGAGCCATCGAGTTACCAAGTCGATGGCTTCTCCGTCGGGCTGATTGGCTAACTTTCACGGCTCGTGTGGTGTTTGCCGAAGATACCTTGAGAGTGTCGACGATCATACCATTCACATAACGAATGGTATTTTGGCTGCTGCTGAGGAAACAATACCTTCTTCATCCGGCAACTCACGCCGGAAGCTTGTCCCTTGGTGGACAGCCGAGATTGCAGCAGCCATTAAAGATCGTCGACGGGCTTTCAAATGCTATCGGAGGCAAAACACTATGGCCAACCTTATCACCTTCAGAAGGATGCGTGCTGGAGCCCGATATCTGATTCGGGAGAGTAAGAAAACGACGTGGGAAAAGTATGTGTCGTCTATGACGGCGCATACTCCTTCATCTCAAGTGTGGACTAAGCTTCGTCGGATCTCCGGACTCCCGACATCACTGTCGATACCCGGAGTATCCATCAATGGAGATATCATCACGGACCATCTCGCCATTGCCAACAGTATTGGCTCGCACTTCTCCGATGTATCCTTCTCTGGGAGTTACGATGCTACATTTCTGACTCTGAAGCGGGAGGCAGAGACTCGCCCCTTGTCCTTTGCCACTGTTGCTTCGGAGTCCTATAATGTACCATTGTCTGAATGGGAACTGCGCAGTGCGCTTGCACTGTGCAGGGATACGGCTCCTGGACCGGATAACATACATAATCAAATGTTAGAACATCTGTGCGAATCCAGTATTAAAAAACTGTTGATCCTCTTCAATCGTATATGGATTGAAGGGGAGTTTCCATCTCAATGGCGAGAGGGGATCGTGATACCGATTCCCAAGGCTGGAAAGGATCCCAAGTTTGTAAGCAGCTATATGCCCATTTGTTTGACAAATGGCCTATGTAAGCTGCTCGAAAAGATGGTGAACCGTCGACTGGTGTGGTTCTTGGAGGAGAAGGGTCTCCTGTCTGAGTACCAGTGTGGATTTCGCTCTCATAGGTCCACCACTGACCATCTGGTGCGACTTGAGAGCGCCATACAGGAGGCTCTTATTCCGGAAGCACCACCTAGTCACGGTTTTCTTTGACCTCGAGAAAGCCTACGGCACCACATGGCGCTATGGGATCCTTTCCACCCTTCACAATTGGGGACTCCGTGATAATCTAACGACTTTCATTGCGAATTTCATGTCCGTCCGACTCTTCCGTGTAAGGGTCGGTAGGACAATATCGAAATACTATACTCAAGAAAATGGAGTTCCTCAGGGTTCTGTGATGAGTATCACCTTGTTCGCGATTGCCATAAATGGCATTGTTGCCGCCGCCGGGTCCGCGGTAGTTCCATCGCTGTATGTAGATGATTTAGCTCTGCATTACAGCTCTGGAAGTATGGCAGTCGTGGAACGGCAATTGCAGCTAGCTATCAACCCGGTAGACAGGTGGGCTCACGACCAGGGTTTTCGTTTTTCAGCAGCGAAAACCTCCGTCGTCCATTTTTGTCAGCTCCGGAGGCTACATTTACACCCTGAACTACATCTCAGGGATGCTGCGTTGCCGTTGGTCGACACTTATCGCTTCCTGGGGCTCCATTTTGACAGCAAGTTAACGTGGCAGCACCATATACGGCAATTGAAAATGACGTGTCTCAGGAAACTGAACATGCTCAAGTTTCTTAGTGGCACTACGTGGGGGGCTGACCGTGCGATGCTGCTACGGTTCTACCAAGCCCTCGTCCTGTCCCGGCTAGACTATGGTTTTGCGGCATACGGTTCAGCAAGGCCGGCAACCTTGAAAATGCTGGTCAGTATCCACCATAGTGGCGTTAGGCTGGTTACCGGTACCTTCCGGACCAGCCCGATACCCAGCCTACTCGCCGAATCGGGTGTTCCACC
Source organism: Meconema thalassinum (assembly GCA_946902985.2). Classification (NCBI taxonomy): domain Eukaryota; kingdom Metazoa; phylum Arthropoda; class Insecta; order Orthoptera; family Tettigoniidae; genus Meconema; species Meconema thalassinum. The sequence goes on from OX336394.1 coordinate 287,884,695, forward strand.
TCTCAATTATAGACGCCAGCATATATGCTGCCAATGTTCGTCAAATGCCGCAACACCCGAGCTATCAAGCTCTCTTCGGTACCCAAAACCACCGGGGGTACGCCAACCGGCCTCGTGCCACTCGGCCAGTTGGTATTAGACTTGATAGCTCGTGTACTGAAATAGGAGTGGCTGTAGGTCCCTGTATGATCCGGACACCTAGCGAGGTGCCTCCGTGGCAAGTCCCGCGTCCGGAAATTCGGTTAGATCTGCACCGAGGTCCTAAGGTGAACACGGATGCTTCCGTTTACCGGAGGCAGTTCCACAGCATAGTTCACCAATTTCCGGACGCTGGCATTCTCTACACGGATGGTTCGAAGGTGGGTAGTGCTTACGTCATTGATGGTGCAAATACCAAAATCTCTTTGCATGAGGCCTGTAGTGTGTTTACTGCGGAGCTCGTTGCCATCTATGAAGTTCTGCAGTTTGCACTACAGGATGCACGAATCAACTTTCTCTTGTGTACCGATTCTTTGAGTTCGTTGCAGTCAAATGCTATATGTTTCCCGCAACACCCCCTAGTGCAGCGAATCCACGACCTACTAGCCGCGCTGTGCCACACTGACACTCGAATCACCTTTCTGTGGCTTCCAAGCCACATGGGAATTGTGGGAAATGAGTTAGCGGATCAAGCTGCAAAAGAGGCGGTATCACTACCACTTCGACCAATGGAGGTACCCGCTAGAGATATTCGCTCTCAGTTACGCCTACAAGTTCTGGCATTTTGGGAGAGTCAATGCCTAGCTGACCCATTGCCCAGTAAACTGAGAGCGATCAAGGGAACTACTCGCGTGTGGCGGAGCTCTTTCCGGTCACGGAGAGAGTCCGATTTTGTGTAGGCTAAGGATAGGTCATACAAGATCCACCCACTCGTACCTAATGAGAAGGGAAGACCCCCCAATTTGTACCTGTGGAACCGTTTTCTGCGTGGCCCACATTTTAACCGAGTGTGTGGATCTTGCTGACTTACGAAGAAACCTTGGTTTGCAGACGACACTCAAACTTATATTAGCCGATGACGCGGTGGTTGCTGATCGCGTTATCCGCTTTATAAGTGAGAGTGGGTTAGGGCCAGCAATCTAAATTTTCCAGTGAACTTTGACTCAACGACTTGTTCGTTTTTGAATGATGATGTTTTTGCTTTTCCGTAATTTTTGTTTATTTTTATTTTTATTTAATTTTTTGTCTTTGTTTTTTAATTTAGGTCTTTTTAAATTTAGGCGTCCACCTCAAAATTTTAATTTCAATTCCAAATTTGTAGGCTATTCTTTAATCTGTGTTAAGAGGGGCAGATGACCTCGTAGTTCCGCCCCTAAAAACAGCATTAACTATCTGTTATGCATTTAATATTTGACTACTCACCCACAGCTTGACAATAATGCCGCTTACTTAAATGCCATTTGTCGTCTTTGTCCTACCCCAGGTGATATTCAACCTTGAACGTGAAGCTTGATAAACTGCTCAATGACAAATGCAAGTCGGTGAAACATTTGCCACTGTGCTCGTCAAACTAGTGCCTGCTAAATGCACTTCCTACTGTATTGCCATAACATTCTCGCGCTACAGAGCACACACTGCCTTGTTTCCAATACACACATTTTCAATTGTACATCCAGCTGGCAGTGCGTCTTCACTTCCGTCCGATCCACTTCCGCCCGATTCACTTCCGTCCCATTTTTCTGGCAGTGCGTCTTCACTTCCGTTCGATCCACTTCCGCCCGATTCACTTCCGTCCCCAATTTTCAAAATCACTCCCACAAAACTATCCAGCAACCGAGCGGAAAGATGTTACACATCAAACATTCATTAATTGGCCGAACATGATCGTCCGATCTTGGGAATAAGCACTCACGAACCGACTTTTCACTCGACGGGTTAGTTTCATTATGTACGAGACGAAGTGAATTGCCGATCAGACACACTGAAGATTTCATTGAAGTAGCTTTGTTACTGATTTGCTAATGAGATAGTACGGTGCAGGAAAAAGTGGCGAATACGCTAGCGCTATATACAGTGATATACAGTACTGCCCAACAGAGGGTGCCAAATCCAAAGACTTTGGTAACAATGGCAAGCGTTATTGTTTCGTTTTTTATTTGAATCATTTAGGGGCTATGTGATATCGAGGTCATATATCCCCATGTACGTGAGTGTGTGTAGAATCTGTCTGTTAACTTGCGTCATTATGATTGTCAGTAGTAGTGTGTGTGTAGGGTAGAGTCAAGTTACTCCATGCCGTGATAAAGCGTATTTCCTCTATCACGACGTAGGTTCAATTACGAAAGTTCTACATTTTTACCAATAGATGCCAGTAGAAACCAGGAATCCTGTAAGGCCTTGCTCTCTATCTTTGGCTAACTCAAAGAAGTTTAAAACAAATATTCACAGAGAGTTGACATTTCAACAAGTGATGCACATCCAGTGAAATCTGTGGTGAAGATTTTAATTTCTTATAAACAGCTCTTTCATTGTAAAGTTTCATTTTAAAACCAGTCGGAGGTCAGATACAGGCCATTCGCATATGAAACTTACATGCATGCAGTGGCGATTCTGCTCGAACTTGGCAGCCGCCCCCCCCCCGGCCAATATGCGGCTTTTTTTTTGTCGTGTGGCCTCCTCAGAGGCCGAGTGCAGGTCTTTCTATTCGACGCCCGTGGGCGACCTGCGCGTCGGGATGAGAGATGGAATGGATGAAGATGAATGAAACTGAGCAAGGATGTGGAAGGAATCGGCCGTGGCCTATCAGAAGGTACCGTCCCAGCATTTGCCTGGTGTTGAAAATGGGAAACCATGGAAAACCATTTCAAGGACGGCCGACGGTGGGGCTCGAACCCACGCGTCTACCGAGTCAGCAGAGAGCTTGGTCCCATGACCTAACGCTGCGCTTTAGCCAGCTGAGCCACTGCTGTCGGTAATATGCGGCTGATACAGGTTGGCGTGCGCGGTTTCCGGCCGTATTCCCACGCTCTTGCTGCGGGAGACGTGTGAGCTCCGAGCTAATTGGGTGTTTTATAAAGCTACTGTGTACTGTATATCGTATTGTATATTGTTTTATAGTAATTGCGTATAGTGCTGTAGTGCCTTATGTGAAATATTCGTTACGTGAACATGTATATCTGCACAATATGTACATAAAGTGCAGGAAATCGTGCATTAGAACAAGACAAAGGTTTCTAGTGAAATTTCCAGGGAGACCCATTCCAATAAATCAGACAATAAAACAACTGGCTAAAAGAGATTCAACCGTACAGGTTCATTAAACAATAAAAATAGACGTAAAGGTCGTTATTTCCTTACTGAAACTAAATTAACCGGAGTAACCGGAAACTTCATAAGGAGATGCCGATTATGTTTGGCAGCGGATGGGGAACATGTTCAGCATCAACTGTAAACATAGTGAGTAAAAATGCTTTATACTGATTTTAAGCGCCGTATTCTGCCGTACATATGCGCGCGTGGTCGCCGGCAACTGAGCCGTCACTGGCGAAGCGCGTGAGCGAGAATGTCCTTGCCAAGCAAATATAAAGACCCTGTAGCTGCGAGGCATCAGATAGTGACTGAGAAGAGCCAAATAGACTAAAAATATGTTTAATGGAATGTTTTATCTAATTCTCAAAAACATATTTTGGGATAATGGAAAGTTATATATACGATTTGAACACTTTAATTACATTAAACATTAGTTTTCACGCTTAAAATGTACACTGGATGGTGAAAACCATGCTATCAAGGAGTAACTTGAACACTATCACGGAGTAATTTGAATATCACGGTGTTACCTACTTCTACTACCGACATTTGTTAGGTAATACCTTGAATTAACTCATGGATATTTGTAAGATATTTGTCAGAAATGTTTCATAGGGTATCGCTCTTTAACATGAAAAGAATCGAAATAACTGAAATGTAAAATTTGTGAAATAGTAACAACAACAAAACAAGCTTAGTATCACGGAGTTACTTAACTTTACCCTACATGCAATTGAGTCTAGGATGTGGAAGGAAACGATTGTGACCTTAAGTTAGGAATCATTCTAGAATTTTTCTGGAGTAGAAGTGGGAAACTACGGAAAATTCACTTCTAGGATAGCTTAGATAGGAATCGAATCCATGTATTCTCAATTTGGCTTCAATAATTACTCCGAGATTTCAGAAAGCAGCTTCAGGGATAATATGAACACGGAACAGAGGATTCTTTACCTGATACACGACGAACTGTCCAGCAGTACGTTGTTGATGTATTGCTAACATTCTAGTCGATGTTCGGGCTCGATTCTCGTCTGTGTCAAGAAATGTAATTCTGGTCTGTGAGCTGGAACGGGATACACTCAGCTTCGTGAGGCAGAACTAAGAAGAGGTGGATTCTATTCCCATCTCAGCCATCTTACAAGTAGTTTTCCACTTCTACTCTAGGTACATGCCGTGATGGTTCTTAATTTAAGGCCGCGGACGCCTCCTTCCTAATCCCTAACTCGGTTACAAAATACAGACCACAGTAACACAGGTTATCAGACAAATTCTATACACACCCAAGTACACTAGACTGAATAACTACGATGTTCAAGCTCATAATTGAATTAACAACAATATTTCAACAACTGTATTCTATAGTGTGAATTTATATATTTTCAAACAAAAAGAATTGCTGATTTTCACTGGTTGATCCTTATCAAATGTGAGAAATATTTCATATTTCAAGATATTCTAACACCAGTTAAATTATTTGTAGATTTTTTGACTTATTTTTAAATTCATGTTTATTTCTTGTACCATTTTAAAACTCACTCAAAATCTATTTTGTACTAGGCTCTTAGGGAATTACTGTAATTAATAATCACATGTATCAGGTGATGGCTGCAATACGTAATACTCTTGCCTCAATCTCTGGCTGTCCGAGATTCGGAACAGAGCGTATTCTACACTGACCGGCAAAAGAAAAAAACGATCACTTGAAAAATTCAACAATACTTTCATTCAAATCATAAATATGAACGGTATATGCCTAGTACAGTACATACTGTAGTTATAGCATGGAAGTAAGGTTAATTGGTTTCCTGGATCCATTACAATTCTTCATGTCACTGTTACACTAACAATAGCGATTCATTGACATGATTCTGTTTCCCGCGGAAAGATGTGCGCTCCATCGCTATCGTCAACGATGCAATGTTTTATTATTTTTAGCCTATTTTCAATTTTGAAAAAATAGGCTTATGAGATCACCTTTTGTCTGTGTGTGTGTGTGTGAGGTGTGTGTGTGTGTCCCCCTAATAAAATCTAAACGGCTGGAGCGATTTCAATGAAACTCGGTAAGTTCATAGCGCTATTCCCGGCGACCTCGACCGTGCCCTTAAAATTTGGTTGCGTCTCACCAATCCAACATGGCGGCTGTGCGAAATATTTCACTAGCATTCAATATCTCCGAAACTATTACCGATATCGCCCTGAAATTGTGTACTGTGATAAAGGGCACTACTAGAAGTTCACCTATGAGACGTTCAAAAACCTGGTGACTACAAAACCAACATGGCGGCCAAGCGAAGTTGAGACTTTTAAATAGACTTTTCTCGCGATTTAAATATCCAAACGTAATGAAACTTGGTACAGCAATTGTTTACACACATGGTAATGCATTGAAGTCTAATTTAGTTCAATTGTTTACATAACCTCAAAATGGCGGCTGTGCGAAATATTTCACTGACATTCTATATCTCCGACTCTATTACAGATATCACCCTGCAATTTTGTACGGTGATAAAGGGTACTCATACAAGTTTACCTATGTATATTTCATAAACCTGTAAAGTACAAAACGAACATGGCGTCCAAGCGAATTTGAAATATTTTAATAGACTTTTCTCGTGATTTAACTCTCTGAGCGCCGTGAAATGTGGTACAGTAAATGATTTTGCAGTTTTTAATGCACTGCCATCTAAATTAAATCAATTGTTTACATAACCTCAAGATGGCGGCTGTGCGAAATTTTAAAATTAAGTTTTTATTGCTTGTGTCGTAATCATGCGATCGAAGTGAAAGTTTGAATAATGAACCTAGGCAATAATTGTCTTTGAATGGTACATAACTCTATGGCCTATACATATAACAATCCTAAATGGCGAGCTTCCGAAATATTTAGACGGTTCTCAATATCTATGAATCTTTTACAGCAACCAAACTGTTTTTTTTAATGTTCATAGAGACTATGAACATATGTTCACCTATAGAACTTTCAGTAACCTGGTGAGCACAAATCCAACATGGCGGCGACGCGAAGTATAAATATTTAAATGGACGTTTCTCGCGAATTAACTATCCGAGTGCCGTGAAACGTTGCACGTTAAATGCTTATACAAATGTTGATCCACTGGCATCTAATTTATTTCAATTGTTTGCATAATCACAAGATGGCTGCTGTGCGTAATTTTAAAATCTCGTTTTTACTTCTTGTGTTCTAATCATGCGATTGAAGTTTGAATACCACACGTACACAATAATCTTAATGTAATAGTACAAAAATAAGAATCCAACCTGGCGACCATCTGAAATATTTAGATGGTTCTCAATATCTACGAATCTGTTACAGCAATTAAACTGAAATTTTGTATGTTGATAGAGGCAATTAACATGAGCAGGATATATGAAAATAGGCTGTATAGTTCTTCACGGAACTACTTGTTTCTTTTGCCACTTGTTGACATAGGAAAAGATCAATACAGCCATACCCTCAGTTGTTCTTGTGCAATTCAGAAACAAATGCGCTTGAGACCTGAAGATGTTGACAGGGGGGCTCTGATCGAAAATGGTGGTGCGCACTTATTTCTGCGGGAACTAGCATCATGTCAATGAATCGCTATTGTTAAGTGGAACAATGACATGAAGAATGATATTACATCCAGGAAAACAATTAACCCTCTATAAACAGTAAGTTATGTAGCCTACTAGGCCTAGAGCGTTCATAATGTATTTAAGATTGAAATGAAAGTAATGTTGAATTTTTCAAGTGATCGGTTTTCTTTGCCGGTCAGCGTATTTCACCTAGGTCCCAAACAATCGTTTACATTTCTCAAAAGCAGAACTACCTACAAGTCATCATCATCAACTGTCTTCTACTCCAGTTGCCCGGGTGTAGTTTACGAGCGCCCTCCACTTGCGTCAGTCCATGTACCATTCTTCTTTCAGGATTATATCCCAGCTAACTCCCCTTGCTCCTATGTCCTCCTTCACATGGTCTAGCCATCTCTTCCTTGGTCTTCGTACCGGCCTTCTACCAACCACATCTACAAGTACTCTACATAATGTCAGCCGTCTATCTTCAATAGTTTGTGAGAGAGTCGCCCAGTTGCAAAAGGGAGTATGTCCAAAAATATGAAAAATAAGGTTATGGCTTAATGTTGTTCTTCCCACCATAGCACATTGGTAACGCAAATCAAACAGCAGTAAAACGTAGGAACTCCCACTTAAATTTACAATTGAAAATGCCATCCAGTAGTATGTCCCACCATGGTTGAAAACCAAAAGGGAGTGTTACAGTGTTACTGCTGCATAACGGAGTAAGTCCTATGACTAATCATTAGACAGTTAACAGTGCTGTTGCAGAAGGGAGTATGTCACATTACATTTATTTGTGACATATCGGGATGCTATTTGGAGGCAGTTGGTACAATTTACCTTCTCATCATTTATATAAACTTACTGTTTCATGAAACAAAGTTGCCATTACAGAGAAAAGAGTAGATGTGGTTTGTAAAAGATTTTTTCAAACTGGCTCTTCTCCTAAAGAAAACCGTGGAGGTAACAGATGTGAAGGGAGATTTGAACAGCATCGAGCAGCAGTGAAAGAATTTATTGAAAAGTTGCAACCACTTCAATCCCATTATTGCCGTGGCAAGAATGTGACCCGCCAATACCTGTCCAGCGATTTAACAATATCTTCCCTTTGGCACATGTAGTCTATAATGAAAAGGCAACGCTGTCTGTCAAATATGAGTTCTTTAGAACTATATTCAATAAGGAGTATAATTTAGGGTTTGGTTTTCCACCAACAGACTGTTGCTCTACTTGTTTTGCTTTGAATGAGAAACTTAAGATAACACGAGATTTGGTGATAAAGGATGATTTAAGTGTCCAGTTAAAGCTGCACAAATTGAAAGCTGCAGCATTTTATCAACACCTGCAAACTGAGAAGGATGGGGAACTAACATATCCATTTGACTGACAAAAAAATCAGATATTGCCAAAGGTGCCAGACCAAAGTGCAAATTTTTCACGCCAATTATATGTTCACAACTTTACCATGTGTTGCGGTACCTCCAAAGCAGCACAAACTAGGGAGAGTACGTTTATGTATGTATGGATTGAAAATGAACACAAGAAAGGTTCTAATGAAATAGCATCTTGTGTGTATGACCGTTTAAAAAACACTGACCTTACTGGCATCCACACGATCCGCCTTTTCTCAGACGGATGTGGCAGTCAGAATAAGAACCACGTGATGGTTGGAATGTTAACAAAGTTTCTTAGTGAATGTCCTGGGGTAACAACCATTGTCCATACATATCCACAAGTTGGTCATTCTTTTATCCCTCCTGACTGCATTTTTGGTCGTGTTGAGAAAATAATTAAGAAGACGACTATTATAAACGTGGAGGAGTACCTAGAGATTTTCAAAACAACTGGCACAGTCATTCGCGTCTCTTCTGAAAACGGTTGTAAGGTCTATGACTGGAAGATAGCTCTTAAAGATGTTATCAAATCACCTGCTGTTTGGCACTTCCAGTTCGCACCCATGAAGCGCCTCATTCTAAACAAGTAGTTCCGTGAAGAACTATACAGCCTATTTTCATATATCACACTTATGTTAATTGCCACTATCAACATACACAATTTCAGTTTGATTGCTGTAATAGATTCGTAGATATTGAGAACCGACTAAATATTTCGGATGGTCGCCATGTTGGATTTTATATATGTAGGTCCTAGAGTTATGTACTGTTACATGCAGATTATTGTGAACGTGTAGTATTCAAACTTCAATCGCATAATTAGGACACAAGAAAAAACAAGGAGATTTTAAAATTTTTCACAGCTGCCATCTTGAGGTTATGGAAACAATTGAAATAAATTAGATGCCAGTGGATTAACATTCGTATAAGGATTTACTGTACCAAGTTTCACTGCACGCGGATGGTTAAATTGCGAGAAACGTCCATGTGAATATTTATAATTCGCGTCACCGCCATGTTTGATTTGTGATCACCAGGTTATTGAAAGTCCTATAGGTGAACTTAAGTTCATAGCCCCTATGAACATTAAAAAATGCAGTTTGATTGCTAAAATAGATTCGTAGATATTCAGTATCGTCTAAATATTTCGGATGGTCGCCATGTTGGATTGTTAAATGTATAGGCCATAGAGTCATGTACCATTATAGGAAAATTATTGCGTAGGTTCATTATTCAAACTTTCACTTCGATCGCATGACTACATCACAATAAATAAAATCTTAATTTTAAAATTCGCACTGCCGCCATCTTGAGGTTATGTAAACAATTGAACTAAATTGTGGATTACAATGTGTATAAATATTTCCTGTGCCAGGTTTCAGTGCGCTTGAAACATTAAACCACGAGAAAGGTCTATTTAAAATTTTCAAATTCGCTTGGCCGCCATGTTCGTTTTGTAGTTAACCGGTTTTTGAAAGTCTTATAGATGGACTTCCAGTAGTGCCCTTTATCTCCGTACAAAATTTTAGGGAGATACCGCTAATAGTTTCAGAGATATAGAATGCCGGTGAAATATTTCCCACATCCGCCATCTTGTGATTATGTAAACAATTGAACGAAGTTAGATGTCGGTGCATTACAATGTATATAAACATATACTGTACCAAGTTTCATTGCGTTTGGTTGGTCAAATCGCGAGAAACGTCTATTTAAAAGTCGCAAATTCGCTTGGCCGCCATGTTGGTTTTGTAGTTACCAGGTTTTCAAGAGTCACATAAGTGAACTTATAGTAGTTCCCTCTATCACCATATAAAATGTCAGGGTAATATCTGTAATAGTTTCGGAGATATTGAATGCTGGTGAAATATTTCGCACAGCCGCCATGTTGGATTGGTGAGTCGTAACAAAATTTGAAGGGCACGGTCGAGGTCGCCGGGAATAGTGCTATGAACTTTCCGAGTTTCATTGAAATCGCTCCAGCCGTTTAGATTTTATTAGGTGGGGACACACACACGAATCACACACACACGCACACACACACGGACAAAAGGTGATCTCATAAGCATATTTTTTTCAAAATTGAAAATAGGCTAAAAAATCGGCACAAGGAAGCATTCTACTCAAAGGAGAACCCAATTATGAACTAAATATTGGTATGGCAAAGGGTGTGTGTAAACGTGGGAAGACTATAAATTCCATCAACCCAGGTTTGATCCCTACCGGTGTGCTAATTAAACCATCCAAGAAGAGTGACGTCGGAAATCTACTTCTCAAGCACTATGGAGAGATTTGGAGAAGTTTGCCGGTACTTCATTATTTCAGAGATGTCATCAAAGATCCAAACGATGAGGAGGTTGAAGATGCACCTTCCGACTTTCGTGACATAAATGAAGATAATGAAGGTATCTGAGATGATTATCAACCAAGAGGCTCTTCACCGGATGATTATCTCTTAGTTTCATGATGTTTGTACTTTCATACTTCTAATATAGAATATATTATGACAACTATCTTCATTATTTGTACTTCCCCACTCTTGGCCATACAGCCTTCCCGTTGCAAAAGGCAGCATGTCCACAATCGGGTTGCAAAAGGGCATATGTCCAAATTTATTTCTAATTCTTACACAATACCCTCCCCCACCATTTTCCAAATTTGGTGTAATAAATGTAGAGACATGCACAAGATTAACGGAAGAAATGCGAACCTATTTTCTTTTCTGGGACTCAAAATATCAGTTTTTTGTCTCTCCTGAACATTTTGTTTATCAGGACATACTGCTCTTTGCAACTGGGCGACTCTATGTGCATTTCTACAAACTAAGTTTGAAGTTTGGTGATTTTTATGGTAAAGTGGTACATATAGCATCCCTATATTTAAAGGGCTGGAACGTAATGTAGTACAGCTGTAAACATATCTATAAATTATACAAATATAGGCTACTGCACGTGTTTTGGTTAGAAAGTTATGGAGTATTTTTGTATAAGAGAAAATATGGTATTTTTAAGATTTTTAACATACAAGTCCCCTTAAAAGTTGTTTTCTATGGTTTCCCACTTCTACTCCAGACAAATACTGGGATGGATCCTAACTTAAGGCCACAGCCGCCTCCTTCCCAATACTTACCTGAATTGTAAATACTTCACAGTGACACAGGTAATCAGAAAAAAAATCCTCACACACAAATACATGGGGCTTAATGACCGCGATGTCTATGCCCGTCTAACGAAGTACCAACAACTACAACAACATATATAGGCTATATATATGAGCTTCTATGCCCAAAATCGCGGGTTCAAACCCGGCCGAAGTCGTCGGATTTTTTAAGAGCGTTTAAAATCCCTCAGTATGCCTTCCTTTGGAGGGGAAGTAAAGCCGGCGGTCCCATGTCATAGATTTATGGCATGTTAAAGAACCTTCCACTAATTACACCTGTGTGAAGCTAAATTATTATTAGGTTAGGTTAAGCATTTGACAAACGCTCTTAGATTCCGACGTTCGTCACCAGGAGCCGACTGCGGTGGCGATGTCTGCAGTCCTTACTTGAATTGAGAACAGATACACACACTAATACAGTCATCACAATTAACACCGGTTATCAGACAGATTCTACACACACCCAAAGTACACGGGGCTACATGACCGCGTTGTCGCAGCCCCTAAACTGAGGAACCAACCAACATATACAGTATATATATAAGTTATATTATAGTGTTTGTGCTTACCTGACTAAAGGCGAGGAATGCTGCTGGTATGGTGGCTGGTATACACAGGAGATAGTACATGATATTCTGGTAGCGGCCCCGCTCTCCAATATGCAGCAACACTTCATCGAAATCTATCGAAGACATCTTGACCACTTTAGTTGAACACTCACACGAAAAATATAAGTACTGTAGCAAGAATCTCTTGCGATTAAATAACGTATTTAGGAACGTAACTACAGGCCATATTCCACATTTTGTAAATGTATCACTGAATGATTCCACGAACACTTGAAAATGTATTTGACCCTTTCTAACCTTTACAGCAACAAAATGAGATTCTGTAGTTCCATGTGACCCGAACTATTTTCACTGTTTCACTAGTGTACATTAAATCACTACGTCTTGTTGATGTTTAGTTAGTCAAAAGCAAACTCTTAAACACTTGTTCATGATATTGTAGCTCTTAAGTTTCTATAGCCAAGTGAGGGCTTTGGAATTTTTTTTCCGAGTGGTTTCAATCACAACAGGTTTTTGATTCTGAAAATTGTTTATGGTAACTGTATTAGGCCTACGTAATTCTAAATATGTCTAAAATCTTTCGATGTTGCACATGAGAACACTCGTACGATACTTATCTTGTGTTAGTGTTACTTCAGATAGTAAATAATGGGTCCACATTATGTTAATAGATATAAAATAAATTCTTTTGCACTTCACCAACTGGGGATATAAAACTCCCTAAAACTGCAATCCACAGCAGAGAAAGGAGATTTCAAAAGTAAGAAGAAGAAAAAAAGATAACATTTTGGAAAGTTAAGTTAATTTCACTACTCCAGTGTCGCCCTAACTTACACTTACACAAAAACAATTCAAGGTAACCGTGAGCACATTAACGAAAAAAGAAACCTCATTATTTAAACTCTGGAGATGTTTTGTTTTCCATAATTGAGGTTAATTCTCACTTGAACGATTGTTCTAAATATGTTTGAGAACACTGTTTTTCTCTCAATTCGATCTAATTTCTCTTTATTAAACGCTCACACATCAGATAAACAGTTATTCTTCACTTGATTGACGAATGTAATAATAAGTTGAATATGGCAACTGTTTTCCGTTCACTTGGATGCAAGTTCTTTGTGAATCATTGTGTCCTTGTTTACGAAAGGCGCACAATGAACAGCAGGCAGGCACTTGCTAACCTGTTGATGGCTTGTCGGGGGGAGACTGGCTGAATGCTGTCCGCTCCATTGTTGTGATATCGCTGCAAGTGCCACGAGCATGGCCTCCTGATAGGGCGTGATGTCGCAAGCGTGCTCTCGCTCTGCTGCCACAAGCCCGACTGGATCACGCTAAAACAGAACGCACAATGAAACAAACATGAGGGAATGTCAACGTAGCTATTCTCTACTCTTGTAATTTATGACTGAGGCAATGAGCTACGTAAGTGACTGATGTTTACAGTCAGATGAAGTACTAGTGCACGAGATCTCGCAGCTTGCTACTCTCACCTCACCTTTCATAACATTTAACCATGAACATAGACAAATTACAGTAGCCATATTACATAAACATGTAGTCTACTCAAATGATCAAACAATGGAAAATTACCGAATCAAATCTGAGTTGAGGTCTGGCTGATCTAGTACAGGGGTCTCCAAACAACGGCCCGAGGGCCAACACCGTCCCGTGAGCACCACCAATCCGACCCGTCATAGTTTATTATGAATAATAATCGGATAACTTAGTTAACGAACAATTAAAAACGCAATAACTGACATTAACATTTTAACAGTAATTAATTATAAAATAATAAGAATATCGTATGGCCTTGGGTGCCGGGTGCAAGCTTTGTTAATGGAGACCCAAAGGGCAGCTTGCGTGTCGAATTTATTGTTCCGTGGAGCGCTATGAATGCCAAGGAGGTTAGATATTTAAGCTCCTTGATGCTATACCGCTTACTAGTAGAGAAATGAGGAACTTTGTGTTGGCGGAAAATCCCGAGATTAATTTTGCCATTATGAACACGGCCTACTGAATTCAAATGGGTTCCTTAACATGCCAACAACGTATGACATGAGTATCGTCATTTTTGTCGCCTTTCAAAAACCACTTACCATGGTCAGGAGCGAACCTGCGAGCTTGGGGTTGGTAGTCTGACACTATAACCACACACCCACCGTGGCATTAATTATATGGCATTTGTCCTATAAACTTCCAGTAAGTGACATACAGTTCACGCCACGGTTTTGGGCCGGTGAGTCCCGATTGTGTAGTCGTACCTAAAGTCAGTTCGCCGAGTCGAGATAGTGGAAGTAAACACAGTTGCACACGTGATTGCAGGGCTGCTCGCAAGGGGTGTATAGAGCTGTGCCTGTTGAACGTACGCCAACTTTGCTGTGTACAGCCTACATGTGAAGCGGACTGACTTATCGATTACATGCTACAGCATGGTTTATTTATCGTTCTTTTACAGATTTATTTAAATAAATAATAACCCCTGGCACTACAGCCCATGAAGCGCCTAGGCCTACCAATCAACCGCTGCCCAGCCATTTGGCCTGCAGATATTGGGGTGACGCGTGATCAGCGCATCGGGTCCCCTCGGCCGTTAATCTTGGTTATCGTGATGGGAGCGCTGCCTCACTGTCAGACAGCTACTCAATTGTCCTCACAAGGCTGAGTGCACCCCGTTCCAGCTCTCACATCATTTTCTAAAATCCCTGATGGAGCCGGGAATCGAACCCGGGGCCTCCGGATGAGAGGCAGGCGTGCTACCCCAACACCACGGGGCCCGCAATTTATAATTAATTAATTAATTAATTAGTTCTTAACTGCTTATGACAGGTAACAGTATACAGTGCAGCACAGCTTTTAAGTGCAACAAGTCTTGTCTTTTCTAGGGCTACGGCATGACTAATAATCTCGGAGCTTCTTGGCTATCCCTGTCCGGCAGAGCCGATGACTTGAACTGGGCGTGTTTCTCTGTCTAGACAGTCAAGTGACCACGTGCAAGTATTTACGCGCACTATCTCGACTCGGCGAACTTTAGTACAGTCTGCGAGCCTCACGCATGTGAAATTGATACGTGAGTTTTCAGTTGCGCGAAAATCAACTTATGTATCAATTGCAAATTCCTGAGGCTCGCCACCTGTCCTCTGCACGACTGCGCAATCGGGACTCACCGGCCCAAAACCGTGGCGTGAACTGTACAAAGGTAATTCACATAATGAAATGAACATTATAATTTTAGTCTAATTAATGAGATTTATGTAGCTGTAACTTTCCAGTGACAATTGTTTGCAAATTATCAACAGCAACATCAAATGCTCATCAGTTAATTTGAAACTGTCCATGCTTTTCATATACGACGGATGATCGCCTCCCGATGGACGAAATGTATCTTCAGTATCTTTGACTCGAAACCAAAAACGACAATGCCATGGTACGTTAACGTCCAGAAATATCTTAAAGAAATGGGGATACGAGCAGATGATACACAAGACCGAAAACTTTATAGAGCAGCCATCAAGACGTTTGGGACTTTCCGGGACGAAAAACGGACAACTGGTGCGAAACGGACAGAAGAACGTCGTGCTAAACACACTGAGCTCATGAAGACAATGTGGATCAAGCGAAAAATGAACAAATGTAGAATGTAAAATGTAAAATGAGGCTTATCGTGGTCCCTAGTTGGCCGATTAGCGAAATGGAATGAATAATGTTATTCGTTTTACGTCCCCTTTAACATACGCGGCTTTTAGAGACGCCGCGTGGGGGTGCCAGAATTTTGCTCCGAAGGGGGTCTTTAACGAGCCAGTAAATCTACTGACACGGCTCCCTCGCATTTGCGCACCCTCAAATGCCAGCTGACTGCGTCAGGATTCGATCCAGAAACCTTGGGCCCAGCAAGCGAGAACGTTACCGCTGAGCCACGCAGCCAGCTCCATCCATGCTTTTAACACAGATGTATTGCCGAAAGCGGAAGAAAAGGCACGACCAATATGAGTGTTGCCTACACCCTGCGCCATAGATACTGTACAGTATATCTCACTCGCCGGCTAGTCCCGAAACAAAAAACAAAAAAATGCGCGTAATTCAAAACTACAGTATGTTGGTATGATGGGCCCTTGGGACTTGGTGGTGGAGTCAGTGCGGCCGTTAGGCTAAAACGTTTGGAGGCCCCTGATCTAGTACATTGTTGTTAATCAATATGAAAGGACATGAAAATGACCATATTTGCCCTGTTCCTAATTGACAAAGTATAATATAATAAGACGATTAAAACCTTGAGTCAATGATGATGTACTTTTAATTGTAACCTTCGTCAGCGCAAATTATAATAATAAAAGGCGCAAGAACTTACATTTAACAAATTTACCACAGAACAGAAGTTGTTATCAAAAGTAATTCCAAAAATATTAATCGTCTAAAAGTTAAAAAACAAGATGTTCAGTAAAGAACAT
The DNA here is from genome assembly GCA_946902985.2 of Meconema thalassinum. Lineage (NCBI taxonomy): Eukaryota > Metazoa > Arthropoda > Insecta > Orthoptera > Tettigoniidae > Meconema > Meconema thalassinum. The sequence continues at coordinate 287,901,126 of OX336394.1, forward strand.
ATAGCCTACTTTTTCCTAAATGCATGGGTATTGTTATAACTCTTTGTCCTTTTCAAGGAGTATAATTGAATGTTGGTTGTAGTAGCTTGCTGAAATACAACGTGCTATAGGGATATTAAACATGAATATGAGGTGCCCTTTGCTAGTGCTACCTCTGTAAAAAAATTCATTCAATTCGGTTTCACCGTGTTTCAATTGATCCGGGGAATTGATTTGCACACATACATGGCCGCTATTTGCAAACTATTGGGCTGATGACCTTGTAGTCAGTCATAAGATGCTTTCCACAAAAAGGCATGTTGTTGCAAAATCCAGTAGAGATCAAATTATTAGGATGGTCGAAATTTGATTTAAGCTTTTAACATTTGGGTGGCCGTCATTCCGTTTCCGTCAAGATGGCGGCGATATAAAACATGACACTAAGGTGCCTTTTGCTAGTGCTACCTCTGTACCAAATTTCGTTCAATTCGGTTTCACCGTGTTTGAATTGATAGGGGGAATCGATTTGCACACATACTTGGCCACCATCTGCAAACTATTGGGCTGATGATCTAGCAGTTTGGTCAGAATATGCTTCCCACATAAAGATTTGTTGATGCAAAATTTGGTAGAGACTAGATTATTAGGTTGGTCGTAATTACATTTTAGCCTTTAACATTTGGGTGGCCGCGATTACGTTTCCGTCAAGATGGCGGTGATATAAAACATGACACTGAGGTGGTCTTTCCTAGTGCTACCTCTGTACCAAATTTCGTTCCATTCGGTTTCACCGTGTTCGAATTATTAGGGGGAATCGATTTTCACACAAAGATGGCCGCCATCCGCAAAATATTAGGCTAATGCCCTATTGGTTTGGTCAAAGGATGCTCCCTCCATAATGGTATGCTGATGCAAAATTTGGTAGAGATCGGATGATTAGGTTAATCGTAATTTGATTTAAGCTTTGAATATTTGTGTGGTCGCCATTACGTTTCCGTCAAGATGGCGGCGATATAAAACATGACACTGAGGTGCCCTTTGCTAGTGCTACCTCTGTACCAAATTTCATTCCATTCGGTTTCACCGTGTTCGAATTAATAGGGGTAATCGATTTTGACACAAAGATGGCCGCCATCCGCAAACTATTAGGCTAATGACCTATTAGATTTGTCAAAGGATGCTCCCTTCATAAAGGTATGTTGTTGCAAAATTTGGTAGAGATCGGATGATTAGGTTAGTCGTAATTTGATTTAAGCTTTGAACATTTGGGTGGCCGCCATTACGTTTCCGTCAAGATGGCGGTGATATAAAACATGACACTGGGGTGCCCTTTGCTAGTGCTACCTCTGTACCTAATTTCATTCCATTCGGTTTCACCGTGTTTGAATTAATAGGGGGAATCGATTTTGACACAACGATGGCCGCCATCCGCAAACTATTAGGCTAATGACCTATTAGATTTGTCAAAGGATGCTCCCTCCATAAAGGTATGTTGTTGCAAAATTTGGTAGAGATCGGATGATTAGGTTAGTCGTAATTTGATTTAAGCTTTGAACATTTGTGTGGCCGCCATTGCGTTTCCGTCAAGATGGTGGCGATATAAAACATGACACTGGGGTGCCCTTTGCTAGTACTACCTCTGTACCAAATTTCGTTCCATTCGGTTTCACCGTGTTCGAATTAATAGGGGCAATCGATTTTCACACAAAGATGGCCGCCATACGCAAACTATTAGATTGATGACCAATTAGTTTGGTCAAAGAATGCTGCCCCCATAAAGGTATGTTGTTGCAAAATTTGGTAGAGATTGGATGATTAGGTTAGTCGTAATTTGATTTAAGCTTTGAACATTTGTGTGGCCGCCATTACGTTTCCGTCAAGATGGCGGCGATATAAAACATGACACTGAGGTGTCCTTTGCTGGTGCTACCTTTGTACCAAATTTCGTTAAATTTGCGCTCACCGTGTTCGAATTGATAGGGGGTACAGACATTCAGAGTACACACTCACTCACACACACACACACACACACACACACACACACACACACACAGACTCACACACACACACACATACACACACACAGACAGACACACTTTTTTTCGCCCTGTAGTGATCTCATAAGTCTACTTTCATTTTTTGCAAAAGTCGAAAGTAGGCTAATAAAAAAAATAATTAAAAACACAAACAGATATGTTACAAAAATATATTAAATAAGAAAGATGTAAGTAAAACCAGCTTGTAGTAGGAGAGATCTAAAAAGAAAATGAATAAAGAAATGAGAAACGAATACTAAAAACTTAGAAAGGAAAGATATAAAAAATAGAACACTTACGTGGATTTAATATTGTATATGTGGAATATGTTAGGTTAGGATTGAGTTAATAGATGGGTACGAATACGCGTAATAATGAAGTAACCTGTGTGAAGAGAAATAACAAACAATATACAGTAATAAGTAGGCCTATATGTTGAAATAAATGTACTTGAATATTAATTCATGAAAGTAGAAAAATACTTACTATGGAATATAACCGTTGTTAATCAGTATTAGGGACTTGGGATATCTTTGGTCATCATCCCCGTGTATCTTGAATTTATAACCTGCGTTTGTGTGGTGACATTAGGAGTCACGGGTCAAGGCACGCCTCACTCGGAAGTGATCTCGGCAACGCTGTGTAGCTTTCCCCGTATCGGCTAGCTGCGGAACCTTGTCTTACAACGCGACCAAGAACTTCATTTTCCAACCACCCCGAGCCGAGAAAAAGTTACCTGACAAAAATGCTAACAACGTTGTTTCTTAGACACACAAAATTTTGAAATTAACAAACCAGTTATAAAACATTCCAATGCATATTGTGTTAAAATTTGGATTCGATCTGATGACGGGTTTTTGAGATAATAATTCTTAAATGTGACGCATGGTTGAAACACGCTTAAAATTGGGCACTTTTTGTGTTCCAACAGCGATAAAAAATATTGAAATATAAATTAAAAATTCCAAACCTACATGAACTAACGTACGATAGAACGACGAAAATGATGATGTTATTGGATTTTATGTAGGCCTATTGGTTACTTCACAAACAACCTTCAAACTCGAGTGCCTGTCCTGCCTTAAATCAAAGATTTCATCGTTGCTCAAGACAACTCACGTTAATACGCCTCCAGCACTAGACAATACGTGTCCAAGTTACACGTTAAGATTTTTAACGCCAAGGAATCGTGTACTGGTTTATCAACATACCGAGAGGCACACAACTGTACAGGCCAATGGTTTCGTCCAGACAGTCGTTTAACCAAGTAGCGACCAATGGTTTCGTCCAGACAGTCGTCTAACCAAGTAACGACCAATGGTTTCGTCCAGACACCCATTTTCGTTCATCAGTATTTCGTTCCGACAGTCGCCTTCGCCTAATGTCGCTACAGGGGAGTGCGGTGAAGTGAAGTTGGCAGCATTGCCTGATACAAGCCTTAGTAAAACGCAGTTAGCTTCAATAAGTACGAACAATTTCCAGAGTGCTACTAACAAAAATAACGCAAAAAAAACAACATTAAAACGGGACACCGTCAACTGCACAAGAGCCCCTGGTTTTTCCTACTTCTACTCCTGGTAAACACTGGGATGCTTCTTTACTTAAGGCCACGGCCGCCTCCTTCCCAGTTTTTCCCTATTTTATTTTAGTCGGTTTACCCTCCAGGTTGGCTTTTCCCTCGGACTCAGCGAGGAATACCACCATTACCGCCGCCAGGGCAGTGTCCTGGAGCTTGAAACACCTAGTCGAGGGATACAACTGGGGAGGTGGGGCCAACACCTACACCTCGCCCAGGTGGCCTCACCTGCAAAAGCGAACAGGGATCTCATGAGGGATGGGAAGGGAGGGAAAGATTGGAAGAGATAGGCAAGGAAGAGGGAAGGAGACGGCCGTGACCTTACGTTCGGGACCATCCAAACATTTGCCTGGAGACGAAGTGGGAAACTACGGAAAACCACTTCAAGGATGGCTGAGGTGGGAATCGAACTCCCTATACTCATTTGGACCACCCGATGCTGAGTCCTCATACCACTTTTCAAATTTTGTGGCAGAGCCGGGAATCGAACCTTGGACCTCTTGGGTAGCAGCTAAGCACGCTGACCACTACACCACGAAGGCGACTTTCCCTACATTACGAACAGAAACCCCAAGGACACAGGTTATCAGATAGATTCTACATGCACCCAAAGTACATGGGGCTGCAATACCCACGTGTCCAAGCCCATAAATGAAAACAACAGCAACAGTTCGATGGAAGAATCATGAAAGCGGTTCCTATCCAGGGCCTGAAGTTAGCGGAGCGCCCTGTCAGTGAGGTTGATGAATTGGCTTTAGTATTTATATGGTGTCAATTTAGGAGGATATGAGATTTGCTTTCTCGTAATGCCCTAGCTTCATTAGAGCTCATTTAGTTTTAAACGAGGCCGCCTACTTCCACTGTAGGGGTCCGGAGAATTTGGGCAGGGGAGACAGATGACATATCCTGTTCGCGGCCGAATTCTCAGCTCGTTGTCATGGCCACAGTTAGCACGCATTTGGCGCGGAGATAGTCACATACTTACCTACCGGCCACCGTGGCCGAGAGCACTAACGCTGGCATCAGGCGAGTGTGGGTTCGAGTCCCACCTCAGCCCTCCGAAAAATTGTTTTCGTGGGTTTCTCATTTTTACCACCAGGGACGGTTCCTCCGCCGATCTCTTTCCAAAATCCTTTCCCTGACCCGTCCTGAAAATAAAACAAGTAGTTCTGTGAAGAACTAAATAGCCTTTTTTCATATATCCGTCTAATACACGGACAAAAGGTGATCTTATAAGCCAATTTTTATTAGCCTACTTTTCACATTTTGCAAAAATGAGGAAAAAGTAGACTTATGAGATCGGGCAAATGTCTGTCTGTCCTGTCTGTCTGGGTTCCCCCCAACCCCCTATCAACTCCTAAACGGCTGCATTAATCGAAACAAAATTTGGTAGGAGTTAAGATCTATACCTGAATATCTCACGCCCATATTTGAAAATGATGTCAGTGCTACCAACAGCTGTAAAATCGTAATTGAAATTTGAGCTACATGTTGGATATCTTGGAAGGTATGAATGGGAGCTATTCCAAAATTGGCACACGTATAGATAATAATATTGCAGTTTAATTTCCAGGAGGCCATACATGGCAGTGTTGCCAAAATGATTATAAGCCTGCTGATAGGTCAAGATTTTAAATGCATATAACTTCTACACTATCAATTGGATTTCAACCAAATTTCGTATGTGCTATGTGTACATAAACAGATATGACTGAGCGTATTCTTGAAGGCCACCAGGGCTGCCAAATGTTAATAAATGCTCTCAATTTTAAAAAATCCAAATACCCATATATCAGAAAGTATGCATGCCCACTGCTTTAAACTATGCACACGTATAGTACTGACATTCTATATTGATTCTGAGTAACTTATATACGTCAGTGCAACCAACATGGTCCGAAGCCTGCTGAGAGGTCCAACTTTAAATACGTGTAACTTCTATACTATCATTTGGATTTCAACCATATTTCGTGTGTGCTATGTGTACCATAACAGATATGACTATGCCGATTCTTAAGTGTAATCAGGGCTGCCAACTGTTAATAAATAGGGCCTCTCCTTTTGTTGCCCTAATATCAATATATCAGAAAGTATGCAAGCCAATAGCCCTAAACTTTGCACACGTGTAGTACCTGGCATTCTAGATTAATTTGGAGTAACTAATATAGGCCTACGCCAGTGCTGCCAACATGATTCTAAGCCTGCTGTTAGGTCCAATTTTAACATGAATGTAACTTCTATACTAACTAATGGATTTCATTCAAAATTGACACAACAATAGATCATATTATTTCAGATTATTTCTGACCAATACATGTAAGTCATTATTGCCAACATGATTTTACGCGCGCTGTTAGATCCAATGATTAACTGCATGTAACGTCCATGCTATCCATTGGACTTCAACCAAATTTTGTATTCTGTACCTTAAGAGATGGAACTAAGAATATATTCAGTCACCGGGGCTGCCAACTGTAGTTCTCTATTAGCCTACATTATACAGTATTTCGAACTAATTAGAAATTTCGATATTACCAACTTAATTTCGTCATTATTCTAGATAGATCCATACAGATTAATCATTGGCATGAATCTTAAATTTTAAGAAAAGTAGGCTCTTTAGTTAGTCACGGAACGTCTTGTTTCATATATGAAAATAGGCTAAAAATGGCCAGTGGCTGCACTAATAATAAAATTACTTCGTACATACATACTCCCCCATGGGCTCACAAATACTGGGACAAGGATTGGTGACCACGGGAACCCAGCTGAGTCCGGCATTGTTTCTAAACTAACCCCTGACACTACAGCCCGTGAAGGGCATAGGCCTACCAAGCGACCACTGCCCAATCATTTGGCCTGGTGACGCGTGTTCAGCGCATCGGGTCAACTCGACCGTTCATCGTGGTTTCTGTGACTGGGGCGTTGTCTCACTGTCAGGCAGCTACTCAATTGTCCTAACGAGGCTAAGTGCACCCCGTTCCGTTCCAGCCCTCACGTCATTTTCTAAAATTCCTGACGGAATCCGGGAATCGAACCAGGGGCCTCCAGGTGAGTGGCAGATGCACTACCCCAACACAACGGGGCCGGCACGGCATTGTTTCTACTTTCATCCTTTCTTGGTCAACTCTTGTTCCTTTCCGAAACGACCCGTGGTGGTGTTAGGGTTACCGAATCCGAGGGTGTCTTATTTTTTCCGCCTCAATTGACCCTTTTCTATTCTAGTGCCCTTATTTTGGGGGTTCATCTTTTTGTTTTTTTCTACGTGTAAATGGTTGTTGTTTCATTTAGGAGTTTTGCGACATCGTGGTCATGTAGCCCCGTGGGCTTGGATGTGTGTACAATCTGTCTGATAAACTGGGTTTTGTGGTGGCTGTATCAGTGAACAGCCAATCACAATAAACCAACATTTAGAACCCTATGAAACAGACATAAATTACCCGAGAAACCTACACGGAAGAATACAGGATAGACAGAAGAACGCATAACAGAGCACAGTGAACAGATGAAGAGATATTGGGAAGAAACGAGGAAACATTGTGCTAAATAAGTTATAATGCGCTTCTTAGTGGGACATAATGAATCAATAATAATAATTTTAAAAAACTTTACGATCCTTACAGTAGTCGCATATGATGTGTAACATTTGACATAGAAGAAACCTCGCGTGAAATTTGTGATACACCTGTATTTTATAATATTATTGGCACAAATATTAATCTATTGTAGTTTATAATACGGAACTCATTTTATTAGATCATTTGTAGCTTCCACCAGCACTAGCCTAAATTTAAAAAATACGGCATGGATCAACTAGATTTATAGACGCGACACCGCTCATAACCTTAAATTCCGTATAAATAGGCCAACTTGCGAGTAAATGCAATGTGCCCAGCAGTAGATCATGAAAGGCTTGCCCAGTTCCCGGTTCTCTTGATTCACAGACCAACACGTAATTTCATATGGATGCTGTTAAAATGAGTCATATTGATATGATTAGCAGCAGAGTATCCAGAAGGCAGTGCGAGAACAATCAAGAAGGCAGTGCGAGAGTTGAAATATCAAGTAGGCAGTTTAGAAAAAAAAGAGAGTCTTGGAATTGTTATTTATTATTAGTGTGTAAATAAAAAACATTTTTGTGTGTTGATGAATGTCCAGGAGGGATAAGATCCAGCTGGCAGTGCGACTTATATACACTTCCGTCCGATCCACTTCCGTCCCATTTTTCAAAATCACTCCCACAAAAATATCCAGCAACCGAGTGGAAAGATGTTACACTTCAATAATAATCATAATAATCGGAAAAGAACAAGAGTTGACCAAGGGAAGTCGGCGCAAAATATGTTAAAGAGGAGCATGGCTATATCGCTCAATATTTAGATCGACCATGCTATATGGAAGTGAGAGCTGGGTTGATTTAGGATATCTGATACATAAGCTGGAGGTAACTGATATGATGGTAGGAGGTAGGCCAAGGAAGTAACAGTTTATAATGAAATCAAAATAAATAATTAAGCACAGAACATATCACGAAAATGATTGCTGGAAAATATAGGTGGGAGGAATGGCAGGAAGGTATTCGTAATGAAGTGATAAAGGCTAAGTTAGATGAGGCTGTTCGTATGAGCCGACTCAAATGGAGGGGGTCATGTGATGTGATTGGTGGAGGAGGGATAATCTAAGAGATTAATGAAGTATTGAAATGGGCTATAAAGTGCAAGAGAAGAAAAGATAGACCTAGGGGGCGATAGATAAATTTAGTGTTGAACGATTTCAAGGTGAGGGGTGTATAGGCTGAGGAGGCATCAGTTCTAACTGCTAATAGGGCGTCATGGAGGCAACTTGTAAGCAATAATAATAATAATAATAATGATAGTAATAATAATAAAACTGATAAAACCATACCAACAAACCGGCAAGATATCGTTCTTGGGGACAAGGTGCAGAAGAGAACCTTCCTAATTGATATAGCAGTGCCCAATTCCCATAATCTGCAACAAACCTGCTGTGATAAGATCACCAAATATCTGCCCTTGGCTGAGGAAATACGGCAAATGAGGAGACAGGAAAGTGTAGTGGTTCTGTCCATAGTCATTTCTTCTACCGGCATCATCCCCAAATCATTGGCTCGCAATCTACAAATATTGGGAATACATCCTGGTCTACATATCACCATGCAGAAGGCCGTCATCTTGGAGACCTGTTCCATTGTTCGCTCGTTTCTCAATGTGACACCTTAAGAGAATTAGCCATACCGTCTTGCAAACAAGCCAACGATATGTTGATATGTCCCACTTATGAGGTGAAATGAATGTAGAAATAATAGTAATAGTAATAATAATAATAAGGAAGCAAAGGAACAAGAAATGTGTGGTAACCTTCGTCGACTTCAAGAAGGCCTATGATTCGATTGATAGAATAGCTCTTATTCAAATTCTAAAGGAAATTGGATTGGATAATAAAACCAGGGCAATCATTCAACAGACCTTAGCTAACACAACCTCCAGAGTCAAGTTCAGAGGAGAAATTTCAGACTCTTTCGAAATTAAGACAGGAGTTAGGCAGGGAGATGGGCTTTCACCCCTGCTCTTCAACTGTGCACTTGAAAAAGTCATTCGCGAGTGGCGCAAAGAAATTAACGATGGGGTCCAAAATGGAGTACGACTGGGTTAGAAGAACATGAACCTTTCTATTGATTGCCTAGCTTTTGCAGATGATCTGGCAATTTTCTCCGACTCTTTAGATATGGCCACAAAACAAATTAACCAGCTGCAGGTACAGGCAACACAAGTTGGTCTTCAGATCTCTTTGGAGAAAACACACTTCATAACTAACATCAAGCCAGTACCAAGGGAACTAAAAGTAAACCAGGGGAAAATCAAACGGACAGATAAGTTTAAATAACTTGGCGAGTGGGTAGAACCCAACGTATGTGAGAAAGAAACCTTCACTTCGCGCATGAACAAAATGGAAATGGCGTACCAACTCACCAAGGACGTTTACAACAAAAAGTCAATATCCCTGAACGCAAAACTTAGGCATTATTGCACTGTCATACGACCAGAGGCTCTGTACGCAGCGGAATGCCTCACCATGAACAAGAAAGGACTGGTAGAAAAATTGGAGATCAGGGAAAGAAAGATCTTGAGGAAAATTCTTGGCCCGATTAAAGACAACGGTGGATATAGACGGCGGCATAACTATGAGCTGTATATTCATGTCCAGAAGATCTCTGATGTAATGAGGAAAAGGAGGATTGTATTTTATGGCCACTTGCTTAGAATGAAACCCACACGATTGACGAACCGGATCTTTAACTATTTTAAAAATAAGAAGACCAAGCCAGCCTGGTTCAAAGAGGTGGAAAGTGACCTGCAAGAGATGGAAATTACCTGTGGGGATATTCAAGAACGCAATCCCCTCAGGAAGAAACTACACGACCACCAGGGTTTTCAAGAAAAACCGAAGTTGAAGACGGGAAAGATGTGGACGAAAGAAAGAAAAGAGCAACACCGGCAACGTATGAAGGAACACTGGGCAAAGATCAAAGCCCAGAGAAGCCAGTTGAAATAACGTGGTCCTTAGTTGGCCGATACGATTAAAGAATAATAATAATAATAATGGTAATCGACTGTCATTACAAATTTAAGGATAGGCCCTATAGAAAAGCAGGAAAGAAAAATTCTCAGAAAGATTTACGGGGCAGTTAATAATAACGGTATTTGGATGAAGAGACCTCAAAACGAACTCTATCAAAAGATCCACACGATAACGGACGCAATCAGAAAACTTCGAGCACAGTTTTATACACACATTTACCGGATGGAAAACGGCAGAACGGCGAATAAATTGCTCAACGTTATAACACAGAGTAAGAGTGACACGGAGTGGCTGACAGAGGTCCAGAGGAACCTACAATTGGTCAACATAGAAAATCTGAAAATCTCGAGGACCACACCGATTGCCGGAATAAAATCAAAAATGTTAAGTTTGAGCATAGACCATCACGACAGCCTGGAAGAAAATGGACAGCTGAGCGGAAGAAGGAGCATTCTGAGAGGATGAAGAGATTTTGGGAAGAGAAGCGGGAAAACGCCAGAAGATGAAATCATGTATTCAAGTTCAATCGCTCTCATAAAGGGGAACAATCGATTAAATAATAATAATAATAATAATAATAATAATATTAATAATCGGGTGCAGTAGATCTTTAGAGTGGGGGCCGATGCTGTGTTTGCACTGCCACCTAGCAACTTCGCCAGAACTCTTTTGGGTCTCAGCTCAGATTTTAATTAATTTTGCTTTGTAAATGTCAAATGTGATAAGATAGATATTTTGTGATCAGATATTGTACGACGTGGATGCTCTGGAATGTTTCCCGCCCTTCAAAATTCCGTCTTTTGAACCCGCTATCTTGGAATTAGGAGGTAGGCCGAGGAAGTAACAATTTATAATGAAATCAAATTAAATAATAAAGTACAGAAAAAATCACGAAAAGAGCACCTCATGAGCTGTATTGGTAATAATAATTCTGATAATAGGTCTAATAGTTGGTATATTGGCATTCACGGCCAGTGAATTAAAACTCAGCAATATTACTAGATTTGTGCCGTGTCTTGTGTGGGGTTTCGCCTAGGTCACCAAGCTGGCTCATCAGCGGGCTCTTGGTGTCCCCGGACCCCCACTGCGCGCTACCTCCCATGTTATGAAGCGCACCTGCGCCACTTTACTGCGAGAACTAAACACTCAAGCAGCCATAACCTCCCTATGAAGGCTTCCAAATAGATGGTATATTGGCTTTCAAAGCCAGTGAATTGAAACTCAGCAATTTTTTTGTCTTGGAAGACACGGCACAAACCTAGAAAAATTGCTGAGTTTCAATAGGCCTAATGTTATTGGTTTTACGTCCCTTTTAATAACTGCGGCTTTTAAAGACGCCGTGGTGTCGGAATTTCACCCCGAAGGGGATCATTAACGTGCCAGTAAATCTACTGACACGGCTCCCTCGCATTTGCGCACCCTCGCATGCCAACCGGCTGCGCCAGGATTGGATCTGCAACCTTCGGAACAGCAGGCGAGAACGTTAGCTCTGAGCCACGCAGCCAGCGGAGCTGTATTGGGTACATGAACCCAGTGAGAACTAGGCCTACTTTGCATAAAATTACATTTTGTTGATCTTTGGAAAGACAATAGAACTGAGGAGGAAGGCATTGCCTTGGGAACTTCGACGAGGCTGTACACTAATACACATGTATACTAATTTTTTATTCTTCCGAATTTGGCCGCCTGTAGACCGCATGGAACCTAAGGCTTTCCGGTTAATCTCCTCTTCTATTCCCAAAACCTCTTCATTCGTTTACTTCTGATCTTTCGCTCCTCCTCGGATATTCCCAGTTTGGCTCTAATTTTAGGTGTTTTCTCCTCGAACATCTTGATGTTGTCAATTCGGTTTCTAAACTCTTTTCTGTTGTGGATCACATCCACTGTGAGTCCACTTTCCTTGGCGTCTCTTTTAACCTCTTCTACCCAGTTAGTTGTAGCCTTCAGCTCTGTAATATACTTGAATATCCTCTTAGTCAGTCGGTTCTCGTCCATTCTCACCAAATGTCCGTAGAATTTCAACCTTCGCTTCCGCATTGTGACAGTATTTTTTTCAGTGTGTTTATAGAGATCATCATTCTTTCTGTTCTTCCATGTCCCGTCAGCAGTTTTCTGTGGTCCTAAAATTTTCCGCAAAATTTTCCTCTCCTTTTTTTCCAGTTCCTGAAGATCCCCTTTTTTATTCAGTGTCAAGCACTCCGAGGCGTACAGACCCTGTGGCTTTACTACTGTGCTATAGTGTCTGAGTTTTGCCTTGTAGGATATTGCTCGTTTGTTGTATCTGTTTTGGGTTATCCTATAAGCCAAATCCAATTTTCTAGCTCTTGCCCTATTTGCTTCTTTATCCAGCCCATTGGGTTCTATCCATTCACCTAGATATTTAAACTTCTCAGTTCTTTTGACAGTCCAATGTTTCACTTTTATGTGTCTCTCTCCAAGGTGTCTGTATTCCATGTATAATAAATTATTAACGTAATCAAAAAGGTGCAAATTAACCACTTACCTCAACTTAACTTTATGCATAACAAATGTAAACAATTTGAATTATGTATGCAGTCGTGAGGAATTGTGCTTTTCATTTACTGGCTCCCTATTGGAACATGTTGTCGTTAATTCGTATTAGTCATCAGCCCCGTGCACTTGGCTGTGTGTTAAACTTGTCTGGTAACCTGCTGTGTTTCTGTGATAACTGTATTAGGCTTAGGGTTGCCAGATTTCAAGAATGGAAAAATGGAACACACGTCCCAAAACATTGTTTCTTTTTAACCAAGGTTGTTAAATGTTGTAATAAATAATACACATATGTATTAAATAAGCATTACATAATCAAATACACAAAATTAAAACTAGATATTGCTGACATATCATACAGGCCTATGACACCAGCAACTTACAAATACTTTTCATTTGAACGACCCTTTGTAAGGATTTTTTATTTGTAAGTACCTTCTGATAAAATTCACTACAATTTTCGTCATGATTGTAATATGTGAACAATTCTTGTTTTATCAAACTAATGGAACTTCTGTTTCTATCATCTCTCCATTTGATATTCGTGACAGAAAAAACTCTTTCCGTAAAAGCATTAGAGGGGGAAAATGCTGAGTATTAACTTCACAAGGACTAAGATATTTCTTAATTTTGTTGCCCCTAATAAATCTATAACGTGTACCCATCTATCTGACACAGACATAGACATCATTTTCTCTTTCAAACTTGCACCTGTATCACAAGAAAACAAGCCAGATATTACAAACAATTCTGAAGCGGGACATTTGAAAATTGGTGCGAAATTGAATATATTAACAAATTAATTTAAAAAAACGGAATATTTGGCGTTCCGTTAAAGATTAAAACGGAACGCGGAACAAAACAAGAAAAAAAAACCAACGGAATTGTTCCGGGTAAAACGGAACGTCTGGCAACCCTAAGTAGGCTGCAGGGTCAGGGATGGGATAGGTGCTCCGTGACTCTCCCGGCATTTGCCTGGAGGGAGTGTGGAAATTATCGGTGAAAAAGCACACTCACGATAGCCACTGGCAGTGCTGGGATTCGAACCTCTGATCTTCATCATTAGAGTACAGGGTCATCGAAAAATAATGACAACATTTAAAAAACGATAGCACCGAAACCCTTTATATTAAAAGTGTAATTCTATCACTGAACGCCAGATGGTTAAAGTAAGTTTTGTTTTGGAGGGGACGTGACCTTGCTATGCGCACACTAGAAGCGCAGTAGCCAAGGTCGGCCGGGGGCGCGCTCGCCAATGAAGTCCTGACCTCACCCCTTTAGATTTTTTTCTGGGGGTACATGAAAAACATTGTGTATGCAGAAAAAATTCTAGATTTGGAGCACCTGCGGGAGCGAATTTCTGCCGCAATCTTGACATTTACTCCTGAAATGATTGCACGTACCAATCCAGCCATTGGGAAAGCGTGCGTTCAATGCTGTTGTTGGTGGTCGGCCTGGCCTAGATTTTTTCTCTACAGTCCCTGTTTCCTTAAACTGATTAAACCATCGAATGACAGCTTTGTAATCAGGTGCAGTTTGTCGGGCGGTGCAGTCATTGGCACGCGCGCCTCCGGCCGACCTTGGCTACTGCGCATCTAGTGTGCGCATAGCAAGGTCACGTCCCCTCCAAAACAAAACTTACTTTAACCAGCTGGCGTTCAGTGAAAGAATTACACGTTTAACATAAAGGGTTTCGGTGCTATAATTTTTTTAAAAGTTGGCATTATTTTTCGATGACCCTGTATTTGAATAGGTATTATAAAGCAGCTGGGACCCGTGGTGAAGAGGGTTGCGTGCCTGCCTCTAACCCAGAGGCACCCGATTCGATTCCCGACTCCATCAAGAATTTTAGAAACTGACGTGAGGGCTGGAACAGGGTGCACTGAGATTCGTGTTGACATTGGGTAGTTATCTTTATCAGCGAGGCAGCGCGGCGGTATAAGAAAACCAAGATTAATGGCCGAGGGGACCTGCGTCATCCCGCAATTTGCAGGCCAGATAACTGAGCAGCGGTCGCTTGGTACGCCAAGGTCCTTCATGAGCTGCAGTGCCACGGTTTACTTTAATTAGGGGATCGTTTAGGAGGATTTCTTTTACGCTACAAAACCGTACATATAAGTTACTGTTGTTGTTGATTCATTAAGGGGCTCTGTAACAACGTGATCATGCAGCTCCGTGTACCTGGGTGCGTGTGGAATTTGTCTGATAGCCTGTGCTATTGTGATGTGTGTATGGGGCTAAAATTGGGTAGGAAATGGCCGTAGCCGTAAGTTAGGTTGCATCCCGCCATTTGCCTAGAATGGAAGTGGAAAACTATGCGAAACCTTTTCTGTGATGTCTGGGGTAGGATTTGAATCCACTTCTTCCCAGTTGTGCATCACGAAGGTGAGTGTACCCTGTTCCAGCCCTCCGATTGGCAGAGTCGGGGATAGGTGCACTATATAGGCATTTAAAAACTGGACGATGCATTGATATTCCACATTTTAGTCTTGTATTCTCTTACACACCACATCAAGTGGTATTAAACTTCTGAAATGTCGCAGTATCAGTCTATCGGAGAAAGCGCATTTTATCATAAGTTGTAGCACACAGACTAGTGATATAGGGGCAGATGACCTCGTAGTTCCGCCCTTTAAAACAATAACTAACTAGACTACTGATAATAATAATGTTATTGGTTGTACGTCTCTTTTAACTGCTGCGGCTTTTAGAGACGCCGTGGTACCAGAATTTCCCCCCGAAGTAAATCTACTGACACGGCTCACTCGCATTTGCGCTCCCTCAAATGCCAGCTAACTGCACCAGGATTCAATCCTGCAACTTTGAGCTCAGCAGGCGAGAACGTTACCGCTGAGCCACGCAGCCAGTCCATAAACTACTGTAAACATGCCCTTGTGTATTGACTATATCAATAATAACAGATCGTTTCTTTTCCAGCATATACTGTAGCTTATTTATGGGGGATGAAAGTGTCAATAAATATACTTAATTAAATATTTGTAACTTCTTTTTGGTTGGTTCTTCAGTTTAGGGGCTGCGACAACGCGGTCATGTAGCCCCGTGTACTTTGGGTGTGTGTAGAATCTGTCTGATAACCGGTGTTAATTGTGATGACTGTATTAGTGTGTGTTATCTGTTTTTTAAAAATTTAAGTACCGACTGCAACTTAGAATTTTTCAAATAGTTCCTACTTTTGCCGTCAAGCGCCACTGTCAACGACTACTAGGCCAAGTTCAGTACTTAGCTACTAGACGCCACCACAGTCGGCTCTTGGCAACGAACGTAGAAACCTAAGAGCGTTGTTTACATTCTTAAGCTATCCAATTTAGCTTCACACAGGTGTAATTAGTGGAAGGTTCTTTATCATGCCATAAATCTATGACACGGGACTGCCGGCTTTACTTCCCCTCCGAAGAAAGGCATATTGAGGGATTTTTAACGCTCTTAAAAAATCCAACGGCTTCGGCCGGGTTTGAACCCGCTATCTTGGGCATAGAAGCTCAGCATGCTACCGACTACGCCACCGAAGCCGCTTTTAACTTCCTTTTGTGTAGTTAAAATTTTTCGATTGCTATTAATTTATTTTATGCGATAGCGTTAAAGCTAAAACAAAAACCTTAAGATAGGCAGCGGGAAATTCTAAAAGGCGAAACAGCCATCCCTATAGGCCAACTTAGAATACTCAAAATAATCAACCTTCCGGGCGTGGCTTATTATGATTACAAACGCACACGATATCCTCTATTAAGCGATGGTGTAATGTGTTTGATTTATATTATGGTTCCCGTAGGAACTTCCAAAAATTGCCGTAGCCAGCGATATTTCACGCTGGCCAGGCGAGGTATTGGTTAAAGTTTTCAACTAGCAATAATTGCACCTCAGTTAAACTTCATCGGTTACAATATTGCCACTGCGCAAAGCTAACGACTAAGCGCAACTCGAAGTTTATCAAGTAAGAAATACATCTTGCATCTATGAGTGGAATGAGGCTTACTTTGATTAGTTAAAACACGAAGTAATGTAATTGAAAACGTTTAGGTTCTCATCATGTAGTATTATTATTAGCGGCAAACGGTTTATAAAATATAACAATTGTCATTACGTTTAGAAAGTTAGAATGGAATTTGTTGTCAAAATAATGCGACTATATAGCTACGCGTTACGCACGCTGAGAGAGGTCATGCGGGAAGCGTGCCCTGGTGAGTGTTTCTGACATTTGCATTCCCCTTGGCTACCACTCGCGGCATCTGTTGAGGGAAGATACAAGTTCTACGCACATCATTTCTTATACATCACAGATTACCTACGTTATACATGTTCCTTTCTTTTGACATCCTGTCTGCGGTCGAGAGAAGATACAAGCTCCCCACCCTTCCTTCCTAAGATGTTTATATTGTATTTTTTGGCTGTTAAGCTAAATTTAAGACCAAATCAAGTAAGCTTGTAGTTTTACGTGGCTCATAACTTCGGCAATGCCAGCCACCTATTCGCGTGGAATCCGAACCACTGGACGTAAAATATCACCTCGAAAATCTCAGATGTATTTAATCAGGGATCAAGAGCAATTATTCAAGTAGCCTAATCCAGTAGTTTTACGTGGCTCATAACTTGAGTCCGGATTTTTGCAAAAATGATGAGATCAATCGGGGATGTGTGTAAACTGCAAATGTCAACTCCTAATCGGCTGTAGCTATCGGAATTAAATTTAGTTTGAGTGAATATCTTACAGTAACCGCGACATCTCAAGGCCATATTTGAAAATGACGTCAGTACTACCAACTGTTGAAAAATGACAATTGAAATGTGAACTCGAATTTGGATATCTCAGAAGGTATTCATGGGAACTGTTCCAAAATTGGCACACACATAGCCATAATATTTCAAATTAATTTTCCAGACTGCATATATGGCTGTGCAGCCAACATAATCCTACGCGTGCTGATAGGTCCAATGTTTAATTGCGTGCAACTTCCATTATAATTAATTGATTTCTTCCAAAATTGACACGTTTATAGGTAATAATATTTCAGATTAATTTTGACCAACTTATAGAGGGAGTGTCGCCACCGTAATTCCAAGCGTGCTGATAGGTTCAATGTTTAACTGCATGTAACGTCAACTGCCAACTATTGATATATGCTCTCTATAATTTTGGACCCAAATCTCAGTATATCAAAAAGTATGCAGGCCAAGAGTTCGAAACTTTTCACAAGTATACAACATATAAATGCAGATTAATTTATAGTATCCTATACATTACAGTGGTGCCAGCATCATTCTACCTGCATGTAACTTCAATACTATCTACTGGACTTCAACCAAAATTTGTATGTGCATAGCGTCACCAAGGGCTGCCAACTGTTGATAAATGTCCTCTATAATTTTGAAACCTAGTGTCAATATATCACAAAGTATGCAGGCCAACAGTTCGAAACTTTACACACGTATAGAACATAAAATTGCAGGTTAATTTAGAGCAACCCATATGACAGTGATACCAACATGATTCTACACATGGCTATAGGGTCAATGTTTCACTGCACGTAACATCCACACTAACGAATAGATTTCATCCATTTTTTGTATGTGCAATGTATGTTTTAAGACATATAACTGTGCTTATTACAAGAGTCACTGGGACTACCAACAGTGTATTAATGATCTCAAATCATTTGAACCCTAGAATAAATATCTCAGAATATGTGTAGGGAACAAGCTTCTAACGTAGCTCAGTGCAAGATGTTTTAGACATTTTAATGCTTGCGCTATCAACATAATTCTATGCACGCGAATCATGTTCAATATTTAACTCCATGCGACTATCAAACTAATTTATGGATTTATACATAATTTTACCTGTTCAATGTATGCCTTAACAAACATAAGTATGCTTAAACAATCATCATCATCATCAAATTCCAGCTCCAGTCGCCCGGGTGCTGTTAATGATCCCTCGCCACCTTTTCCTGTCCATGAATAGTTGGTCTTCATGGGTCCTTCTCCAGTCTAGCCCTTTGTCTTCAAGATCATCCTTGATTTGGTCCAACCATTTCTTCTTTGGTCTTCCTACTGGTCTTTTTCCTGGGATAATCTTGTTGAAATAAGCTTTTGGTGTCCTCTCATCTCCCATTCTTTGAAGATGCCCATACCATCCTAATCGTTGCTTCTGCAAATATTTTTTAGCACTGATATCTATGCCAGCCTCTGTCCTGTTTGTTTCATTCCTTACTTTGTCTCTCCTTGTCCTTTGAAGCATTGTTATTATAAACTTCATTTCGGATGCCTGAATCCTACTTTCTTCTCTTCTGGACAGGGTGCATGTTTCTACTCCGTAAGTTAGAATTGGGATGTAGTATGTCTTAAACAGTACATGTTTACACTTCCTGGGCACTTTATTATCCCACAGTAGTGTTCTAACTTGTGCATAGAAGGAGGCTGCATTACTAGTTCTATTTGTTACTTCACTGTTGTTGTTGTTATCCTTACACACTGTGCTACCAAGATATTTAAATTGATCAACAATTTGTAGAGGCTGATTATTCAGGTAAATGGCTGCATTAGACAGTCCTGTTGTCATCACTACTGTCTTACTTTGGCTTATTTTCAACCCATACTCCTTGAACAGCTTATCCCATGAATCCAGTTTTTCTTGTACCTCTCTGGCACTTTCTCCCCAAATCATGACGTCATCTGCAAAGACAAGGGCATTTGTTTCATTACCCTGTTCTTCTTTTATCCTCTTCAGGATTATGTCCATCACTGTGATGAATAGTAATGGAGACAGTGAACTTCCTTGTTGGACTCCTTGTTTTGTTGTGAACCATCTGCTTTCCCCATTACCTATTCTTACACATGCCCTTGTGTTCTCATACAGCATTTTGATCTTGTTTATCAAGCCTTTTGGGACATTGTGCCTTTCTAAACATTCCCAAACATAAGTATGCCTAAATACAGAGTCCATGAGATTACCAATTGCCTAGTAACATTGAGAACATTTCAGTTCTATATTCAATATCGTAGAGTATGCTCATCTAAACAGCGTGAAACACTATTCACTACAATGTCTTAACATTGCAGACAGATTTTGACCTACAAGCTTATATATCGGTGTCGTGTACGTTTATAGGTGTCATATTTAACTGCATTGAACTTCCATACCAATCGGTGGATTACTACAAAATTTTGCCATAAAAGATAGTTATGCACATTCACAGTTCTACAAACTACCTAATAACTCTCATTAACATTTGTGCCGGAGACTTTCAATATTTCAGGATCCATGGACGGAAACAACTTCGAACATATTTTACTGCTCAATTAGACCACAATATTTCAGTAATATTTTGAGTAAATCATATAATGCCAGTACTACCAGCATAATTCTGCAGATAAAATTATTACTCTAAATAGGTATATTTATAGGAATCGAGATTTAATTTTAAATTATTGCAAAAGTAGGCTCTTTAGTTCGTCATAGAACTACGTGTTATCATTTGAATTGTGATAAAGTATTGAACCGGCACTACTAATATTTTTAACAAAACATGGTTATAAACGATACGATAATCTCCTAATTATGTTCTGACACTAGCGTAAAATGAAATTAAAATGTTGTTTGGTTTTCAAGTTATGTACGCTTACGTGCACGCTTGTAATTTGTTTAAAAACGATAATATTCAGCACTGTGTTAGATGGTCCGTGCACATTGGCCAGGATGTGACAAAAATGATTAATTTAGCAATAAGGTCCAATAAAGGGGTTCGTCAGTATTCACCATTTTTGGAGTTAGAATCAGATTCTGTTTCCCCAGTCCTTCAACTGCATTATTGTTGGTAATGTCCTATTTCCGGTGGTAAGAAAACGGATGGAAGAGCAACCATGAACGCCACGAGTCTCTTAACCAGTGACATCATGTTCGGCCCTTAAGGTGAAACTGGGTATTCTCAACCAAGTGATCTATGTTTTTAAAGTTTAAACTACCGTATTGTACATAATAATGACAATATAATTAGTCAGTATACACAATTTCACTGCTGTTCCATTCTTTGAATGCTACCAGGCGCGGATCTAGAGTTTGGCTTTGGGGGGTCACAGAATCGAAATTGTTAAGAAAAATGGTATCACTAACAACGCAATCACAAAATAACCAAACGTACAAAACCAGACCAATTTTTTTGCAAGCTTCATGGATAGAAATATGATGAGTTAAGCGCACCAAAAATATTCGTACATATTGCAACGGCGTGTTTCGCCTAGGACACCAAGCTGGCTCATCGGCGGGCCAATATACCATCTTTTCGGAAGCCTTCATAGGGAGGTTCAGGCTGCTTGAGCTTTTAGTTCTCGCAGTCAAGTAGTGCAGTTGCACTCTATATAAAGGGTGGTAGCGCGCAGTTCGTTACTCCTGTGGGGGTCCGGGCGGGGACACCAAGAGCCCGCCGATGAGCCAGCTTGGTGTCCTAGGCGAAACCCCACACAATACACGGCACACACCTGGAAGAATTGCTGAGTTTTAATTCACCGGCCGTGAAAGCCAATATACCATCTTTTTCGTTAAGTTTTATTTGTCTGGT
This sequence comes from Meconema thalassinum, assembly GCA_946902985.2. NCBI lineage: Eukaryota > Metazoa > Arthropoda > Insecta > Orthoptera > Tettigoniidae > Meconema > Meconema thalassinum. Next base: position 287,922,401 of record OX336394.1, read on the forward strand.
TATTGTGTTTTCGTTTTTTGAGTTTGCAAAAAAAAAAATTGGTCTCCGTTTGGGGGGGGGGGGGGGTCATGACCCCCGTGACCCTCCCCCCCCCTTGAATCCGCGCCTGAATGCTACAGGTAAATTAATGCCTTTGTTTACTTCTTCGATAAAAAGAGGCTCATGCGTAACATGTTTTAATGCTTTTGGTCTAATTCTTTGTCAACGCGTTCTTCACGCGCACTCAATTGTTTTGGGTTTTAATTTGGCTACTTGCGTCTACAAACTTTTTACATTTAATTGATTAACCTCCAACCTTAAATTACTGCATTCTTGGTATTATATAGCAAAAAATAAAATAAAATAAGTTGAAATAATATATAAAATAAAATGAACTAATATGAAAGGAATAATAAGAAATAGAATAAAAAGTTCAATTTTATTTCAAAAACAAAATCTTAAAAAAAATAATGAAAAAAAATATTGAAAAATTATAAACACAAAACAAGAAATATAAATATAAAAGCTATAAATACACGGTAAAAGTGATATTATAACAAGTAGTTCCGTGAAGAACTATATAGCCTATTTTCAAATATCCTACTTATGTTAATTGCCACTATCAACATACAAAATTTCAGTTTGATTGCTGTAATAGATTCGTAGATATTGAGAACCGACTAAATATTTCGGATGGTCGCCATGTTGGATTTTATTTATGTAGGTCCTAGAGTTATGTACTGTTACATGAAGATTACTGTGTACGTGAGGCATTCAAACTTCAATCGCATGATTAGGACACAAGAAGTAACAAAGAGATTTTAAAATTTCGCACAGCTGCCATCTTGTAGTTATGGAAACAATTGAAATAAATTAGATGCCAGTGGATTAACATTCGTATAAGGATTTAATGTACCAAGTTTCACTGCACTCGGATGGTAAAATTGCGATACACCTCCATGTGATATTTATACTTCGCTTCGCCGCCATGTTGGATTTGTGATCACCAGGTTATTTAAAGTCCTATAGGTGAACTTAAGTTCATAGCCCCTATGGACATTAAAAATCAGTTTGATTGCAATAATACATTCGTAGATATTCAGAGCCGTCTAAATAATACGGATGGTCACCATGTTGGATTGTTAAATGTATAGGCCATAGAGTCGTGTACCATTAAAGGAAAATTATTGAGTAGGTTCATTATTCAAACTTTCTCTTTGATCGCATGATTACGACACAAGAAATAAAAACTTAATTTTAAAATTCACACAGCCGCCATCTTGAGGTTATGTAAACAATTGAACTAAATTAGATACCAGTGCATTAAAATGTGTATAAACATATCCTGTACCAGATTTCATTGCGTTTGGAACATTAAATTGGGAGAAATGTCTATTTAAAATTTTCAAATTCGCTTGGACGCCATGTTCGGTTTGTAGCTAACCGGTTTTTGAAAGTCTTATAGATGAACTTACAGTAGTGTCTTTTATCTCCGTACAAAATTTCAGGGTGATAACGCTAATAGTTTCAGAGATATAGAATGCCGGTGAAATATTTTGCACATCCGCCATCTTGTGGTTATGTAAACAATTGAACGATGTTGGATGTCGGTGCATTACAATGTGTATAAACATATACTGTACCAAGTTTCATTGCGTTTGGTTGGTAAAATCGCGAGAAACGTCTATTTAAAATTCGCAAATTCGCGTGGCCGCCATGTTGGTTTTGTAGTTATTAGTTTTTCAAAAGTTACATAGGTGTAATTCTAGTAGTTCCCTTTATCACCGTAAAAAATTCCAGGGTGATATCGGGAATAGTTTCGGATATATTGAATGCTGGTGAAATATTTCGCACAGCCGCCATGTTGGATTGGTGAGACGTAAGAAAATTTGAAGGGCACGGTCGAGGTCGCCCGGAATAGTGCTATGAACTTACCGAGTTTCATTGAAATCGCTCCAGCCGTTTAGATTTTATTAGGGGGGGGGGACACACACACACCTCACACACACACACACACACACACACACACACACACACACACGCACACACACACACACACGCACACACACACGGACAAAAGGTGATCTCATAAGCCTATTTTTTCAAAATTGAAAATAGGCTAAAAATAATAAAATATATAAAAATAAAATAAAACTGTAGCCTAAGATTCGACTTACAATAAGATCCAAGGACAATTCTTATTTACCGTACTTCCATAAACTGGGGTAGGCTACAAAGTTTTATCAGTTTATTATAATGTATTGTATGTCTACCCCTTATTATTCCCGTTTTCCAACGGGGTCGGGGATGAGATGCGATGGAAGTCTTTGTGGCGATGGTTTTTACGGCCGGATGCCCTTCCTGACGCCAACCTCATGAGAGGAGTTAATGAGAGATGAAATGAATGATGGTGAATGAAACTGGGCAAGGATGTGGAAGGAAGCAGCCGTGGCCTGTCAGAAGGTACCGTCCCAGCATTTGCCTGGTGTTGAAAATGGGGAAACCACGGAAAACCATTTCAAGGACGGCCGACGGTGGGCCTCAAACCCACGCGTCTACCGAGACAGCAGAGACCTCGGCCCCATTACCTAACACTGCGCTTTAGCCAGCGTAGCCACTACTGTCGGTTATCAGTTTATTATAATACCTTCTGCATAAGAAACCTTTTATAGGAAGAATTATACGAGAAGAAAAATAGTGATAAATCAGCAATGAAAAATTGAATGCAAAGATTAACATTAGATTTTTCCTGGTTCATTCCAAGAGCCCTCTGTTACTTTGCTCTTGTTTTCCCCACCTTCGTTTTATTATGTTACCTCTTTTCTTCAGGATCACCTTGTGGTGTAACGGTTGACAATCTTCGTTGTCACCACTGACTGCACCAAGATTCGATGCTGCAACCTCGGGCACAGCCAGCGAGAGAGATGTGTTCATTAAATTCCGAAATTAGTTTCATAAATGGAAACAAATTTTCTTGATTTAAATTGACTGCCATTCATTTCTAAGCTGGTACATTGGGAAGCTACGAGTAGCCTATATAGCGATTCCAACACCTCTGCCATTTTGGAACGCCCACCTTCTTGAAGACTATCGAGAACTTTCAGCTGTTCCTATTGGATCTCTTAGAAAGCTTTTCAGTCGGTCAACACAAATTGCGCCCAATTACATTAGGCGGGAAACAAGTATTGAAATGCCCTAACCTGAAATAAATAAGATATTTATCACAAAATAACACACTTTTATCAACAAAAATGTCTTTTTTTAAATTGGATGACATGTTTGGATCGTCAAGCGATCATCATCAGATCTTGCTCACTTAGGCTTTGTTAATGTACGATGTTTATGAATTACACTTCTTTCCGTGATTTCTCAAAGTAAATTCAGACCTTCGGCGCGGTGTAATTTCTTGCTTTTAGTTTGAATCAGGGCAGTGGCGTACGCAGGATTTCCTTCTGGGGGGGGGGGGGGGGGGGGTGACATTAATAAAATAGGGTAATTGTGCACATTATTAAAGGGACAGATGACCTTGCTGTTCCGCCCCCTTAAAACAACAGTTAACATCACAATTAAAATGACATTTCGATTAATATTCATAATAAACAATAATTAAATAACCGTTCTCTATGCATGAAAACTATTTTAGGCCTTATTATTTTTTCGACACAATGAAAAAGTGAAAAAAAAACAAGTAGTTCCGTGAAGAACTATACAGCCTATTTTCATATATCCTACTTATGTTAATTGCCTCTAGCAACATACACAATTTCAGTTTGATTGCTGTAATAGATTCGTAGATATTGAGAACCGACTAAAAATTTCGGATGGTCGCCTTGTTGGATTTTATATATGTAGGTCCTAGAGTTATGTACTGTTACATGCAGATTATTGTGTACGTGTAGTATTCAAACTACAATCGCATAATTAGGACACAAGAATTAACAAGGAGATTTTAAAATTTCGCACAGCTGCCATCTTGAGGTTATGGAAACAATTGAAATAAATTAGATGCCAGTGGATTACCATTCGTATAAGGATTTACTGTTCCAAGTTTCACTACACTCAGATGGTTAAGTTGCGAGAAACGTCCATGTGAATTTTTATATTTCGCGTCACCTCCATGTTGGATTTGTGAACACCAAGTTATTTAAAGTCCTATAGGTGAACTTAAGTTCATAGCCCCTATGAACATTAAGAAATTCAGTTTGATTGCTATAATAGATTCGTAGATATTCAGAGCCGACTAAATATTTTGGATGGTCGCCATGTTGAATTGTTAAATGTATAGGCCATAGAGTCATGTACCATTAAAGGAAAATTATTGCGTAGGTTCAATATTCAAACTTTCAATTCGATCGCATGACTACATCACAAGAAATAAAAACTTAATTTTAAAAATCGCACATCCGCCATCTTGAGGTTATGTAAACAATTGAACTAAATTAGATACCAGTGCATTACAATGTGTATAAATATTTCCTGTACCAGATTTCAGTGCGTTTGGAACATTAAATCGCGAGAAAGGTCTATTTAAAATTTTCAACTTCGCTTGGCTGCCATGTTCGTTTTGTAGTTAACCGGTTTCTGAAAGTCGTATAGATGGACTTCCGTAGTGCCCTTTATCTCCGTAAAAGATTTCAGGGAGATACCGCTAATAGTTTCACAGATATGGAATGCCGGTGAAATATTTCGCACATCCGCCATCTTGTGGTTATGTAAACAATTGAACGAAGTTAGATGTCGGTGCATTACAATGTATATAAACATATACTGTACCAAGTTTCATTGCGTTTGGTTGGTTAAATTGCGAGAAACGTCTATTTAAATGTCTCAACTTCGCTTGGCCGCCATGTTCGTTTTGTTGTTACCAGATTTTCAAAGGTCACATAAGTGAACTTATAGTTGTTCCCTTTATCACCATACAAAATGTCAGGGTAATATCGGTAATAGTTTCGGAGATATTGAATGCTGGTGAAATATTTCGCACAGCTGCCATGTTGGATTGGTGAGTCGTAACAAAATTTGAAGGGCACGGTCGGGGTCGCAGGGAATAGTGCTATGAACTTACCGAGTTTCATTGAAATCGCTCCAGCCGTTTAGATTTTATTAGGGGGACACACACACACACGAATCACACACACACACACGCACACGCACACACACACGGACAAAAGGTGAACTCATAAGCCTATTTTTTCAAAATTGAAAATAGGCTAATAAAATATGGAAAATAGTAACTAAATATTAAAAGTGAAACAATGCAGAGGTATCATCATGGCCATAGTTACGTGGTTGCTTATAATATTGATATTATGCGAGAGAAATATAATGTTTTGCTCTCCGTGTTCCCACTGCCATTACTATTGACTCTCAAAATCTACTTAACTTGATGACTTTATCCGTATCATTAATTGGAATGAATTGCAGAAACACCTCGTGTACTGAATTATCTTTAACGAAACGGATATGCGATTAAAGCAACCCGAAGCGACGTGAAAAAGGTTACCGATCGCACACTTTAACAGTAAAACTGATCCATGGCTGGCTCCAACGCTGCAGGAGGAGTCTCGCTGGGAGTAGAATGCAGGACATTTACCAAGTGAGGAACGTGACCACATTTAAAATATATACAGGAGTAAGAAGCCTCAATAGCGGTAGCGTAAAACAGGTGATAGATGGGACAATATAAAGATTCAAGTAAAGAAATGTCTCTGGGGGATTAAACCCTGAACCCCCCCCCCCCCCCCCCCGTCGGTACGCCACTGAATCAGGGTTGTATTCCCTGTTACCACTCATGTTTCAAAGCCATTATACACTGCATATTGTGATGTTGTAGTTTCATTGCTGTATGACGACATTTCGTTTTTGCACATTGGCTCATGTGTTAACTCTAAGATAACACGTTGGTTTGTTTATACCGTACACTGTTATCGGACATGGAGTTTGTGCATTCAACCTGTACAAATGGGAGAAGTGGCAAAACCCCTGCTGTGATTGCGGTACATCGAACCAGACCATCAGGCACATTGTCGAATATTGTAAACTAAGAGCGTACTTAGGCCTAGGTGACCCTAACTACCTTTTCAGTGCTACACCATCGAGCCTGGACTGGAGACATAGACTTGACATAAGGTCGTAATAAGGTTGATATCTGTGCTTGTATGCACTTATTATTATTATTATTATTATTATTTTTATTAGCCTACTTTTCACATTTTGCAAAAAAGAGGAAAAAGTAGACTTATGAGATCGGGCAAATGTGTGTCTGTCTGTCTGTCCTTCTGTCTGTCTGACTGTCCTTCTGTCTGTCTGTCTGTGTGTGTGTCCCCCTATCAACTCCTAAACGGCTGCAGCAATCAAAACAAAATTTGGTGGGAGTAAAGATCTATACCTGAATATCTCATGGCCATATTTGAAAATGATGTCAATGCTACCAACTGCTGAAAAATCGCAATTGAAATTTAGGCTCCTTGTTGGATATCTTGGAAGGTATACATGGGAGCTATTTCAAAATTGGCACACGTATAGATAATAATATTGCAGTTTAATTTCCAGGAGGCCATACATGGCAGTGTTGCCAAAATGATTATAAGCCAGCTGATAGGTCCAAATTTTAAATGCATATAACTTCTACACTATCAATTGGATTTCAACCAAATTTCGTATGTGGTATGTGTACATAAACAGATATGACTGAGCGTATTCTTAAGAGCCACCAGGGCTGCCAACTGTTAGTAAATGCTCTCAATTTATTTTATCCAAATACCATTATATCAGAAAGTATGCAAGCCGACAGCTTTAAGCTATGCACACGTATAGTACCTGGCATTCCAGATTAATTTGGAGTATCTTATATACGTCAGTGCTACCAACATGATTCTAAGCCTGCTGAGAGGTACAACTTTAAATACATGTAACTTCTATACTATCATTTGGATTTCAACCAAATTTCGTGTGTGCTATGTGTACCATAACCGATATGAATGTGCCGATTCTTAAGAGTAACCAGGGCTGCCAACTGTTAATAAATACTGTCTCTATTTTTGTTACCCTAATATCAATATATCAGAAAGTATGCAAGCCAATAGCTCTAAACTTTGCACACGTATAGTACCTGGCATTCTAGATTAATTTGGAGTAACTAATATAGGCCTATGCCAGTGCTGCCAACATGATTCTAAGCCTGCTGATAGGTCCAATTTTAAATTACATGTTACTTCTATACTAACAAATGGATTTCATCCAAAATTGCTACAACACGAGATCATAATATTTCAGATTATTTCTGACCAATACATGCATGACATTGTTGCCAACATAATTTTACGCGCGCTGATAAATCCAAGGTCTAACTGCATGTAACGTGCATTCTATCCATTGGACTTCAACCAAATTTTGTATTCTGTATCTTAAGAGATGCAACTAACAATAGCCTATATTCAGTCACCAGGGCTGCCATCGGTGCTGCTCTATTAGGCTACATTATATAAGGTATATTTCGAACTAATTAGGAATTTCGATATTACCAACTTAATTTCGTCATTATTCTAGATAGGTCTATATAGATTGGCAAGAATCTTAAATTTCAAGAAATGTAGGCTCCTTAGTTCGTCACGGAACTTCTTGTTATTATTATTATTATTATTATTATTATTATTATGTTTCAGCCTCCGTGGCTTAGGCGGCAGCACGCCGGCCTCTCACCGCTGGGACCATGGTTCAAATCCCGGTCACTCCATGTGAGATCTGTGCTGGACAAAACGGAGGCAGACAGGTTTTTCTCTGGGTACTCCGGTTTTCCCTGTCAAAATTTCATTCCAGCAACACTCTCCACTATCATTTCATTTCATATGTCATTCATTTAATCATTGCCCCAGAGGAGTGCGTCAGGCCTCGGCAGCCGGCACAGTTCATATCCTCGCCGCTAGACGGGGGCTTCATTCATTCCATTCCTAACCCGGTCGGAGACTGGAAGTAGGCTGTGGATTTTCATTTCATTATTATTATGTTTCATGCGTAATGCCATACGCTGCATAAATAAATAAAATAGTTATCGGATAAAGCACGTGTATTATATTTGGTACACAAATACATAATCTTACGATATGCAAAACGATTTTTGACCAGTGTATTTGCAGACACGTCACTTATAAAGTACCGGTAACTTGAAAATTGTCAGCTGGGATGATATTCGTTTGTCTTTCTGTGATGTTATTCGAGATCTCCCAACATCGCATCGTTAGCAAAATAACGCAGTAACATAACCTATAAATCAACGCCTATTAATTCTCTTCATGTAGGTTAGACAGCCTATTCCATTTACGTCGTTATATTGTACACGATTGGCTTCATGCCTTCTATATTGTCTTGGTATTACAGAGTGGTTTTACGACGATTACGAAAGTCCGATAAACGATGATCTCGGGTCGAAGAATTTTCTTCAAAGAACAAATGAGCTGCTTTTATAGCCTATTTTCATTTTATATATAAAAAAAAAAAGATGGCTTATGAGATCACCTTTTGTCCGTGTGTGTGTGTGTGGGTGTGTGTGTGTGTCCCCCTAATAACTTCTAAACGGATGGAGCGATTTCAATGAAACTCGGTAAGGTCATACCACCATTTTGGCCGACCCCGACGGTGCCCTTCAAATTTTATTACGTCTCACCAATCCAACATGGCGGCTGTGCGAAATATTTCACCAGTATTCACCATCTCCAAAACTGTTACCGATATCATCCTGAAATTTTGAACGGTGATAAAGGGCATTAATAGAAAATCACCTATTAGACTTTCAAAAACCAGTTACTACAAAACGAACATGGTGGCCAAGCGAAGTTGAAACTTTTAAATAGACTTTCCTCGCGATTTAACCATCCAAAAGCCTTAAAATAACTTAAAGATGGCGGCTGTGCGAAATATTTCACCGGCATTCTATATCTCCGAAACTATTAGTCTACTGATATCTCCCTGAAATTTTGTACGGTGATAAAGGGCACTACTACAAGTTTATCTATGTAACTTTCAAAAACCTGTAAAGTACTGAGACCTTATGGCATATTGCATATCCATCTAGTCTCAAGTTTGTATTTCCAACATTAATTCTATACGCAGACCGGCACAGCAGATGCAGAGTACAGAGGCGGCGAATACTTTTATTGGATGTGTGCAGAGACGTGTACGAAGAATAGCAGGAGGGTTGAGTGGTCATAAATGCACTTAGCAGGTTTCCAGGGTGTGCCGAGGGAGGACATTGTACCATGAGAAGACGAGCGAGGGTAGGACAGGCAGGTCGTTGAACGCAGGAATTTGTGTGGGAAAATTGCAGTTTGGCAAGGTCACAGCTCCAAGTTTTGGTGCCGCCCAAATGTGACCTACTTAAGAATTAATGACCGGAGAGCAATGAGAGTTGCATGTATGGAAACGGGAGACTCTCAGCCTCCCAGAAATGTAATTTTGATGCAATTTGGATGTAAGGCTGATTTAATTCAGTATAAAATGCCTGATATGGGGGCGTTTCAGCATCAGCCAATGAGGGGATAAGCGTCACCAAGCCGTGTTTGGCGCGTAAATTGGCAGACAATGAGGGATGATTACGGAGGTTATTTGATAAGGAGTCCACGATCGATTCTTGGAAAGGATATCACCAATGAGACATTGAGATTGCGATGAGTGCAGTGATATAAGTCAATTTGGGACAGAGCTATTATTTTTGGAAATAAATCTCATATTTCCCCCTCCTACGGCAGGTTATGCCTCAAAAACTTAAATAGCTCCAAATGGGAGAGTGAAGTCAGTCAATTTGTGATTCTGTCACGGACGCTCCACGTCAGTCGAGTTCGTGATTTGGACTCTGTTAATTTTCACGTCAGATGGTAAATTGAGATAGCGTGGCGGTTTTTTTTGAGATCATGTCTAGATACTATAGCATACGAGTGCGAGTTTTTGTTAGTGGCTGAGAAATAGGCTAGCCATTGCGCTAGATAAACATATAAGTTGTGTCGATAGGAGCTACGGTGGACGATCTGGATGAATTGAGTAGTTCAGATGGTAGCATTTAGGAGAATGATAGGATTATCGGTCCGGAACAGTGAGTGCGTGTTACTTTCTTGAATGTCGCATTAAAAAAATTGTGTATTTCTGTGTTCTTCGTTACCACGAGGTACCTGAAGCAAGAGGAAGCTGATGCCGAGATTGGAACAATGGGAGGATCTTCAACTATGGAATTCGTCATGCGAGGAATGAGGGCGTAAACCCAAAACCTTGGGGCACGCCGCGATGATGGAGACAGTCTGGGACCCAGGAATAGTGATAAGTACAGCAAATTATCTTGCATAATTTAGTTAGGGGTGTACGGATCAGCATAAGTGCAATGGCTGTGTACATATTCAATTTCTTAATGTTAGTTGTGTCTTTGTTGTTGCAACGTGCGTGTAAATATGTATCGTGTGGTCATGGTTTTCAATGTAGTTTGGGGAGATTATCATTCAGGGGAAATCTGGCCATCAGCTACTGTCACTGTAGATACATTTTTCAGTTGATCAGGTGGGGTGAGAGTTTGTACAGTGGTCGTAAGCAAACCAGAGCATATTGAATATTTTGTGGTAAATCAGGTTCGTGGATCGACTGTGGTAAGTTCTACCAGGTAATGGTTGTGTTGCAATCTTCGATTGGTGACGGACAAGGCAGGCAAACCCGGCGATTTGAGGTAATTTAATTGGAGTATGGCTGGATGTACTGATGCATATTGGTAAGTCGTGGATGTTCAGAACCACGTAAGTATTTTTGGTAATTCCGTGGACGGGTAATTCCCACGAGGTAAAATCACGGCCGTGATGCTGGGGTCGATCTGACGCCCGTAGGCAGCGTGCTAAGTGATGATTCTGCGGGGCTTGTTGAATTGGGCTATTGTGAGCTCATGCTTCAGTCAGTATACATCAGCTGTGGAGGGGGTGAAAGCTGGTAGCCACTCCTCGCCACGGGGTGCTTTGCTTGGCCTTGAGTCTGTCCGAGGTTAATTGGTCAAAGTTAAAATGGCTGGTTTGTTTACATATTTTATTGTTAATTCTGGGATTCTGGTTTGTTGTGTTTTGATTTTATTTTGTGGACCCACGTTACTAGTGTATCAGATTTGTACCCTCCGGGTGGCCGCTAGTCGGTATTAATGATTGTCTTGATAAATGTTTCACACGGGAACTGTTGTATGTGAATGAGATAGGCACGTTGTAGCTTAATGTAGTGTTTGTGTGGCCGCACTGCATGCTGACCGTACACGACTCTAACGGAGGTCGTGAAGGGAGGTCTGTTTGCCAAACGGAACGGTCTCGTCTGTACGATTCACTTTTCCAATATAAGAGCGTTAAAATGAGGTTCCAGCTTGTAAAATTCAGTTGATTTGATGCTCCGTTGGAGTATTAGTGTTATGATCTGATTAACGTAATGATTCATTTCTTGTGGCATTAATTTAGTCTTTTGTTGTTCCATTTGAACTCACCTGGGGTGAGAGCGCGCCACTTTGATTTTTTTGGGATTTTATTTTATTTGGATTTTTTTTATTTTTTTTGTGGAGTTCCATGATCCTGCAGTGTTGATCAGGGGGAAGCTGAGGCTTGCCCGAACTAATTAGATTTAAGGTACCCTGGTCGTACCATCTCTGTGGACTTTATGGCAGAGAAGGACAGTGATGACACAGTTTATTTTGTTGTGGTTCTACGTTTTATTAAGGGATTGTTTCTTCTGTTTTGTAGTCTTCTAAGAATAAATTTTGTTTCCTTGTTCCCCTGGCATATGATTTATAGTTTTAAGTTCCCATGATCCAAAATTCCGAATTCCTAGGATGTAAAGTGTTAATTAGCCACCGAACGAGCCGCGCCCGAGATAAGATTCAACATCCTAGAAGGCCCTGGAAGGGTATATAGGGGTTATGTGATGGTGCATTAGCCATTCGTCCCTAGTTGATTGCATTGTTGTTTTGATACCTAATTCATTGGATCATGTGGAAAGTCATATGCCTGTTTGAGCTAGTCGGTGCACATCGTAAAATCTGCCATCCGTGGTGGATTTTGCGTATGATTCGTACGACTAGGGTTAGTCTATGATGGCGCGCCAAGAGCGTGTGGCTGATTTATTGTAAATAAAAGGGGTGTAAAATCATGGAGTTTGTATTAGAAATACAGTTGACATTTTTATTGCAAATGTAAAGTAGAGACATGTCAGCTGGGCGCCCGATTTGAATTTTGATAGTAACAAACTCCAGTGAAAATGAAATAGGAAGGCTGGTAGCCTATAGATTGTTAATATCTTTATTAGCAAGTCTGGGATAAATTAACGTAAAAACCGCGAGTGTAAGGATGAAAGAATTTATTCAAGGAAACTTTAAGGGAGTGTGCATCACGTAGGAAGCTCAATATGCAGCTTGGATAGCTATTTGCTTATGGGTTAGAATAACGTAAATAATTGAGCTGACTAAAGTAATTGGGGGAGGCAGAACATGGAACAAAAAGGAACTCATTTTAGCGCTAACAGATTGTCTCCTCATTAAGGCATGCCCCTATTTCTCAGATAAGTGTATTTTGTGTGGTGGAGGAGATGGCTTCTTCAGAGGAAGTGCGAGCCATTATGGAAGCGATGTGTGCCCAATTAAAGGCAGACTTGAAAGCTGACACCAGCGAACAATTAGAGCGCATGAAAACAGACAATAGCGAACAATTAAATCAAATTATAGCCGAGAACAATGAACTCTTAAAAGCAGACTTGAAAGCTGACACCAGCGAACAATTAAATCAAATTATAGCCGAGAACAATGAACATTTAAAGGCAGATTTGAAGGCAGACACTAGCGGACAATTATCGGAACAATTCGCGAAGCTTACGCTAGACATTAAAGCAGACGCGGGCATACAATTAGAGCGCATGGAGGGAACATTGAGAGAGGCGATCGCGCTTAGCGAGGAGAAGACATTCGCTAAACTAAACCAAATAGAGTTAGCATGCAATTTGAGCGCGGAAGGACTAAAACTGACACAGGAGGAGATGAAAGGCAGGCTAGACATACTCGAAGAGGGAAATATCATGGCTCAGGGGCAGATAGCAGAGCTAAATAAAGCCGTGCGAGACATGCACGAAGACGTAGAAAGGGGGGAATTGCAAGCAGCAGAGAAATGGAGCGAGTTAGAAGCAGAGCAGGCGGCAATAAGAGGGGACCTGCGGGAGAGTAACGCTTTAATTGGTGAGAGGCTAAATCGGTTGGAAGAAAATAACGGAGCAGGAGGGAAGAAAGACGAAGAGAGATACTTGAGAATGAAAGAGGAAATAAATAAGACGTGCCTGCAGATAGGAGTCGAAGGGAAAGAAGATAGACAGAAAATATTTAAACAGATGGAAGAGAACCAAGAACGGATCAGAGAGGTCGAGAAACAATTCCTAGCCAGAATGGATGAGCAAGATAGGAAAATTATCAAAGCTGAGATACGAACTCTGGAACATGACGATTTCATGTTGGAAATGCGAACGAATAAAAGCGATGGGATTACCGCAGCCACAGTACGTAGCGAAAGAGAAGCAAGCCAGGGGGCGGTCGAGAAGGCTACGGTAGGTGAGACTACAGAGGGATTCCACCAATTTCGCGGACAAGCATCGACACCAATGGAGAATAAACTAACCACGCAATACGTACAGGTTATAAGAATGCAGGAGGACAGACCTCGGAGATACACAAATGATGGATCAGTAACACCAAAATCTTTCATTAAGGAGGTGGAATCATTTTTTGCCGATCACGCAGTACCGTCAAATAGACAGCTCAGAGCTTTAGAAAAAATGTTAGGGAATGAAGTATTGACCTGGTACCAGAGCTTCAGGTACACTTTCGAGGACTTTGAAGGGTTCAAATCGGCGTTCCTAAGAAAATATTGGGGGCAGTCGGCACAGCTAAGCCTCAGGATGGAGCTGTACAGTAGAAAGTACCATGCTACGCAGCCCACACGTTACGCGGATTATTTCACAAAACAGATGTTATTGATGAGGGATCTTGATGTCGCTCCCGGGGAAGCAGACATGATAATGACCATCGGCAAGCAATTACCCGCCAGCGTCCAGCAGATACTAGTGGCCGCAAGCGTCAATAACGCGGTACAAGCTGAGGAAGTGCTCCGACAGCTTGATGACACTTCTATGCAACCTCAGATGCGGAACGTGCGAGCCATAGGACAGGTTAACACGGCTGTGTTACAGCAAGACACTGGTGCCAGCAAGCGAAGTCAGGGTACGAACACCGGACCGCCAGCATACGAGCGCAGGGATGAAAATAATGTGCGGAACGGATACCAAGGACATGAACGAGGAAAATGGGGACAGCACCGCGGAAGGAACTGGCAGCCGTACCAACAGAGAAGGGATGAATGGCGAAGAAGGAACGGCCCTTACGAACATGAGAGAGATGGGAGGCGGCCGTGGCCCGGAAGGCGAGAAGAAAGGCAGGAGCCCACGCAAGACTATAGACAGGATTGGAATAGTCGGTACGAGGAGACTCAGCGATATTTAAGCGAGTTGCACCAGGAACAGGAAGCACAGAGAGAAAAATGGAAACACACCATGGAGAACAGGCATAACCCAGATATACAGGGGGCAGAAAGCGAGCTGGTAATGCAGGAGAGAGAGGAGCACAATGGTACCGGACAGCAGGGTGCCGTGCACAAAAAAAAAAAAAACTCGGTGGTAGACCAAGAAGACAGTCTCAGAAAGGAGCAAGAGGGAAATAACTGGTTAGTCGCACACATACAGGAATGGGTCGCTACATCAGACGACTTTTTAAATGAGCTCAGTCAACCAAAACAGCAGGGATTACGCAAGTTACCTATTATCATAGCAAGAATCGGTGGAGTCAGGGTCCGGTCTCTCGTGGATACTGGGTCACAACTGTGCCTGGCATCCGAAGCTTTAGTTAAGATGCTAAACAAGCAGAACAAAATACCCACATTACCTGTCCCACAGATAAAAATCAGAGGAGTTATTCCGGAGAAGTCAGCAGTATGCAAATACCAAGTACATCTAGATTTGGATATAATGGGCCATATTCTATCACAAAACTTCATGGTTATGGCCAACAAAAATTTCAACATAATCCTTGGTGCGGATTTCATATGCGACCACCAGGCAGTGATAGACCTGCATGAGAACACAGTTACGTTCAAGAACGTGGAAGGGTTAAGCAACGTAAATTTACACATGAACGAGGTGAACTTGGAGCGCGAGGCAGATATGTGGATGCTAGAAACAATACCAAAGGAGCCAGAGGTCTGACGTAATCCGGCCGGCATGCTAGAGAAGGGAGTGAGACACCCTGTCATTTCAGAGCAACCCAGGAAGGGGGGTCCAAAGTAGAGACGGAGGAAAGGAACCTCGTAGCAGCCGTGTGGAGTGCTAAAAATCATGTAATGCTTACCCTGATTTTTAACCTTGTGAGGGAGTAATGAGACCTTATGGCATATTGCATATCCATCTAGTCTCAAGTTTGTATTTCCAACATTAATTCTATACGCAGACCGGCACAGCAGATGCAGAGTACAGAGGCGGCGAATACTTTTATTGGATGTGTGAAGAGACGTGTACGAAGAATAGCAGGAGGGTTGAGTGGTCATAAATGCACTTAGCAGGTTTCCAGGGTGTGCCGAGGGAGGACATTGTACCATGAGAAGACGAGCGAGGGTAGGACAGGCAGGTCGTTGAACGCAGGAATTTGTGTGGGAAAATTGCAGTTTGGCAAGGTCACAGCTCCAAGTTTTGGTGCCGCCCAAATGTGACCTACTTAAGAATTAATGACCGGAGAGCAATGAGAGTTGCATGTATGGAAGCGGGAGACTCTCAGCCTCCCAGAAATGTAATTTTGATGCAATTTGGATGTAAGGCTGATTTAATTCAGTATAAAATGCCTGATATGGGGGCGTTTCAGCATCAGCCAATGAGGGGATAAGCGTCACCAAGCCGTGTTTGGCGCGTAAATTGGCAGACAATGAGGGATGATTACGGAGGTTATTTGATAAGGAGTCCACGATCGATTCTTGGAAAGGATATCACCAATGAGACATTGAGATTGCGATGAGTGCAGTGATATAAGTCAATTTGGGACAGAGCTATTATTTTTGGAAATAAATCTCATATTTCCCCCTCCTACGGCAGGTTATGCCTCAAAAACTTAAATAGCTCCAAATGGGAGAGTGAAGTCAGTCAATTTGTGATTCTGTCACGGACGCTCCACGTCAGTCGAGTTCGTGATTTGGACTCTGTTAATTTTCACGTCAGATGGTAAATTGAGATAGCGTGGCGGTTTTTTTTGAGATCATGTCTAGATACTATAGCATACGAGTGCGAGTTTTTGTTAGTGGCTGAGAAATAGGCTAGCCATTGCGCTAGATAAACATATAAGTTGTGTCGATAGGAGCTACGGTGGACGATCTGGATGAATTGAGTAGTTCAGATGGTAGCATTTAGGAGAATGATAGGATTATCGGTCCGGAACAGTGAGTGCGTGTTACTTTCTTGAATGTCGCATTAAAAAAATTGTGTATTTCTGTGTTCTTCGTTACCACGAGGTACCTGAAGCAAGAGGAAGCTGATGCCGAGATTGGAACAATGGGAGGATCTTCAACTATGGAATTCGTCATGCGAGGAATGAGGGCGTAAACCCAAAACCTTGGGGCACGCCGCGATGATGGAGACAGTCTGGGACCCAGGAATAGTGATAAGTACAGCAAATTATCTTGCATAATTTAGTTAGGGGTGTACGGATCAGCATAAGTGCAATGGCTGTGTACATATTCAATTTCTTAATGTTCGTTGTGTCTTTGTTGCTGCAACGTGCGTGTAAATATGTATCGTGTGGTCATGGTTTTCAATGTAGTTTGGGGAGATTATCATTCAGGGGAAATCTGGCCATCAGCTACTGTCACTGTAGATACATTTTTCAGTTGATCAGGTGGGGTGAGAGTTTGTACAGTGGTCGTAAGCAAACCAGAGCATATTGAATATTTTGTGGTAAATCAGGTTCGTGGATCGACTGTGGTAAGTTCTACCAGGTAATGGTTGTGTTGCAATCTTCGATTGGTGACGGACAAGGCAGGCAAACCCGGCGATTTGAGGTAATTTAATTGGAGTATGGCTGGATGTACTGATGCATATTGGTAAGTCGTGGATGTTCAGAACCACGTAAGTATTTTTGGTAATTCCGTGGACGGGTAATTCCCACGAGGTAAAATCACGGCCGTGATGCTGGGGTCGATCTGACGCCCGTAGGCAGCGTGCTAAGTGATGATTCTGCGGGGCTTGTTGAATTGGGCTATTGTGAGCTCATGCTTCAGTCAGTATACATCAGCTGTGGAGGGGGTGAAAGCTGGTAGCCACTCCTCGCCACGGGGTGCTTTGCTTGGCCTTGAGTCTGTCCGAGGTTAATTGGTCAAAGTTAAAATGGCTGGTTTGTTTACATATTTTATTGTTAATTCTGGGATTCTGGTTTGTTGTGTTTTGATTTTATTTTGTGGACCCACGTTACTAGTGTATCAGATTTGTACCCTCCGGGTGGCCGCTAGTCGGTATTAATGATTGTCTTGATAAATGTTTCACACGGGAACTGTTGTATGTGAATGAGATAGGCACGTTGTAGCTTAATGTAGTGTTTGTGTGGCCGCACTGCATGCTGACCGTACACGACTCTAACGGAGGTCGTGAAGGGAGGTCTGTTTGCCAAACGGAACGGTCTCGTCTGTACGATTCACTTTTCCAATATAAGAGCGTTAAAATGAGGTTCCAGCTTGTAAAATTCAGTTGATTTGATGCTCCGTTGGAGTATTAGTGTTATGATCTGATTAACGTAATGATTCATTTCTTGTGGCATTAATTTAGTCTTTTGTTGTTCCATTTGAACTCACCTGGGGTGAGAGCGCGCCACTTTGATTTTTTTTGGGATTTTATTTTATTTGGATTTTTTTTTATTTTTTTTGTGGAGTTCCATGATCCTGCAGTGTTGATCAGGGGGAAGCTGAGGCTTGCCCGAACTAATTAGATTTAAGGTACCCTGGTCGTACCATCTCTGTGGACTTTATGGCAGAGAAGGACAGTGATGACACAGTTTATTTTGTTGTGGTTCTACGTTTTATTAAGGGATTGTTTCTTCTGTTTTGTAGTCTTCTAAGAATAAATTTTGTTTCCTTGTTCCCCTGGCATATGATTTATAGTTTTAAGTTCCCATGATCCAAAATTCCGAATTCCTAGGATGTAAAGTGTTAATTAGCCACCGAACGAGCCGCG
Source organism: Meconema thalassinum (assembly GCA_946902985.2). Classification (NCBI taxonomy): domain Eukaryota; kingdom Metazoa; phylum Arthropoda; class Insecta; order Orthoptera; family Tettigoniidae; genus Meconema; species Meconema thalassinum. Next base: position 287,940,674 of record OX336394.1, read on the forward strand.
CCCGAGATAAGATTCAACATCCTAGAAGGCCCTGGAAGGGTATAGTACAAAACGAATATGGCGGCCAAGCGAATTTGGAACATTTTAATAGACTTTTCTCGCGGTTTAACCATCTGAGCGCAGTGAAATATGATAGAGTAAATATGTATACACATTCTAATGCACTGGCATATAATTTAGTTCAATTGTTTACATAACCTCAAGATGGCGGCTGTGTGAAATTTTAAAATTAAGTTTTTATTGCTTGTGTCGTAATCATACGATCGAAGTGAAAGTTTGAATAATCGAAGCTACGCAATAATTTTCCTTTAATGGTACATAACTCTATGACCTATACAAATAACAATCCAAAATGGCCACCATCTGATATATTTATACGGTTCTCAGTATCTACGAATCTTTTACAGCAATCAAACTGACATTTTTTATGTTCATATAGGCTATGATCATAAGTTCACCTATAGGACTTTCAATAACCCGGTGAGCACAAATCCAACATGGCGCGACGCGAAGTATAAATATTTAAATGGACCTTTCTCGCGATTTAACCATCCGAGTGCAGTGTAACTTGGTACGGTAAATGCTTACACAAATAATGTTAATCCACTGGCATGTAATTTATTTAATTGTTTATTTAAGAGATGGCAGCTGTGCGAAATTTCAAAATCTCGTTTTTACTTCTTGTGTCCTAATCATGTGATTGAAGTTTGAATACCACACGTGTACAATAATCTTCATGTAATAGTAGATACATAAATAAAAATCCAACATGGCGACCATTTGAAATATTTAGACGGTTCTCAATATGTACAAATCTATTACAACAATCAAACTGAAATTTTGTGTGTTGACAGAGGCAATTAAAATGAGTAGGATATATGAAAATAGGCTGTAGCCTATAGTTCCTCACGGAACTACTTGCTAATGGTTAAAATAAGGTGACGCCAACTAGATCCGTCACCGCTGCGCACTTACGTCTCGCGAGCACCAACTCCTGTGCATCACCGTACAAAATTTCAGGGAGATATCAGTAGATTTAATTGTTTATTTAAGAGATGGCAGCTGTGCGAAATTTCAAAATCTCGTTTCGGAGATATAGAATGCCGGTGAAATATTTCCCACAGCCGCCATCTTTAGGTTATATTAAGGCTTTTGGATGGTTATATCGCGAGGAAAGTCTATTTAAAAGTTTCAACTTCGCTTGGCCACCATGTTCGTTTTGTAGTAACTGGTTTTTGAAAGTCTAATAGTTGATTTTCTATTAATGCCCTTTATCACCGTACAAAATTTCAGGATGATATCGGTAACAGTTTTGGAGATGGTGAATACTGGTGAAATATTTCGCACAGCCGCCATGTTGGATTGGTGAGACGTAATAAAATTTGAAGGGCACCGTCGGGGTCGGCCAAAATGGTGGTATGACCTTACCGAGTTTCATTGAAATCGCTCCATCCGTTTAGAAGTTATTAGACACACACACACACACACACACACACACACACACACACACACACACACACACACACACACACACACACACACACACACACACACACACACACACACACGGACACAAGGTGATCTCATAAGCCATCTTTTTTATATATAAAATGAAAATAGGCTATAAAAGCAGCTCATTTGTTCTTTGAAGAAAATTCTTCGACCCGAGATCATCGTTTACCGTACTTTCGTAATCGTCTTAAAACCACAGTCGGACTGTTTCGGCATCGCTCGGGATTCCTAGAGCAACAGACAAGAGACACTCCACATGCAAGTTCTGTAACATACTTGGATCTTAGCCTCGTTAGCGAAATAAAAAAGTTCTAGGAATGTTATTTTTAATATTAAAATAATAGTTATTAATAATGTAAAAAATGTTTGTTGGTTGGATTGGTTAGTTCCTCAGTTTAGTGGCTGCGACAACGCGGTCATGTAGCCCCGTGTACTTTGGGTGTGTGTAGAATCTGTCTGCTAACCGGTGTTAATTGTGATGGCTGTATTAGTGTGTGTATCTGTTTTTTAATTAAAGTAAGGACTGCAAATTTGAATTTTTCATATAGTTCCTACTTTTGCCGCCAAACGCCACTGTCAACGACTACTAGGCCTAGTTCAGAACTTAGCTACTAGATGCCACCGCAGTCGGCTCTTGGCAACAAACGTAGAAACCTAAGAGCGTTTTTTACATTCCTAACCTATACAATTTAGTTTCACACAGGTGTAATTAGTGGAAGGTTCTTTAACATGCCATAAATCAATGACATGGGACCACCAGCTTTACTTCCCCTCCGAAGGAAGGCATTCTGAGGGATTTTTAACGCTCTTAAAAAATCCGACGGCTTCGGCCGGGTTTGAACCCGCTAAATTGGGCATAGAAGCTCAGCATGCTACCGACTACGCCACCGAAGCCGCATAAATGTTTGTTATATTTTAGTCTGTACAGGGGAGGTGGCGCCACAATGAGATCTCGCAACATCTGAAAATATTGCTAGGGCCGTCTCTGCCTTGACCCCAAGAGGGCTGAGGTGTCACAGGTTAGGGGTATTATTCTACTCAAAGCACAGTGATTATTTAACCTCTATTATAAGAGTACAGTATATCATTACTACGTGCCTGTACAGACCAAGTAATAATTCATCTGCTATTGCGTCATATACAGTATACAGATATAATGAAGCGTTTATGAGTAACTACGCATACATTTGAATTATAGTGGAGTTTAATAGTAACTTGTAGGCAGAAGACATTCCTACCTCCTTCTTCTTCTTCTTCTTCTTCTTGTGCCATATCCGTTCAACGAAGGGTGGCGATCATCCTGGCAATGAGAGATTTATCTCATTTTACGCAACCAAGACTTCCTTCTACGGCCACGCCACTCATGATGTGCCGAAGTACCTCAATTACCGTTTCTTAATAGTCATCATAACTTCTACCTGTGTGTCCATATGTTTCGAAACTTCAGCATTTGTAGTCAAATCCTATCCGTCCATGGGATATGAAGCCTACGATGATAAGTCCACATTTCAAATGCCTCTAATCGTTTGCAAAAGTTGGAAGTGAGTGTCCATCCTTCCATACCGTAAAAGAGTGTTTAACATACATAACATCTCAATATGCCAAGCCTGAGGCCATTGTTGAGATGTTTACTAGTTAATAAAGTCCTCAATTTGTTGAAGGTGTTCCTTGTTTATTTAATTCGAACTTTTTGTGAGAACTTCCATGGAGAATTTAGAAGGAATCCAAGGTAGTCTATGTATAGAATTTAAAACATTTGATAGTGTTACGTGTTAGCCCTGGTAGCACGTTCGTTAATTGGACTACAGTGGTTAAAAAACACAACACAGTTTGGCCCTTTGAAGAAATATAAGTTTTATTGCAGGTCTAGCAAGTTACCGTTCACCACACAATAAACAGATACAAGCAATTAGTATCTCACTCTAGGTCCCCTCTTGTTTGGAACACTTCCCTTTCACTCAGTCATACAGTTAATCCTACCGTAATGAGGTCCGTGTCCTCGGCTAGAAATACCACAACTCTTCCTCTTCTCAATAAGCCACAGACTGACACTCACTTGTTCTACCTGCACACTTCCTTGAGTACACACTGTTTCGCTTTTCGCTGGCTAGGGAACAGTTCACTGGGTTTCGCAATCCTCACAGCACTTCACTGCAATAATCCTCTGTCGCACCAGTGGAACACACTCATTCCCTCAGAAAACACAGTCCTCAAAAACTCACTCCCCTCGCTGGCCAGGTTGCTTTATATAGCGGGCTGGTGATCCAATGGATGTGTCCAGAGCAGTCCAGGATTCACAGCTTCTCGAGAATTCCATCACTAGTTAGGTCACGAACATTCTGGACGGTCTCTTTGTTACTGCAGTCTTCATGTTGCGCAAATCGCTGGTAAGCACAGGGGCTGGGGGTAGCCCGAGGCGGACTGTGACTCACGCAGGGACGTGATGAACTAACCGCGCAGCCGTAACAATAGTCTATTACACTAGCCAGTTGTAATTGCGCTTGATTATATTGATCTTTGCTTTCTACTTAAGAGTTTACTTTTAGGCCACACCTAATACAAGACTCGTGTATCTCATTCAGTAATAATTCTTATTATAGATCTTCTTCGCTTTCCGCTATAAGTACTGTGTCACCTGAGTATCTGACGTATGTATACACTCTCCATTCACACAGACTCCAATATCCGCATGTTGGTCCACTGCCTCTACCAAAATCATCTCGGAATAAATAACAACAAAATATCATTCACGTATCGCAAAAATAGTTAGTTGTTAAAACTCAGCAATTTTTCTAGGGTTGTGCCGTGTCTTATGTGGGGTTTCACCTAGGACAACCAAGCTGGCTCATCAGCGGTCTCTTGGTGTCACCACACTGGCACCCACAGGAGTAGCGAACTGCGTGCTACCTCCCTTTTTATGAACCGTACCTGCGCATTTTACTGCGAGAACTAAAAGCTCAAGCAGCCATAACCTCCCTATGAAGGCTTCCAAAAAGATGGTATATTGTCTTTCACGGCCGGTGAATTAAAACTCAGCAATTTTTCTAGGTTTGTGCTGTGTCTTGTGTGGGGTTTCGCCTAGGACACCAAGAGACCACTGATGAGCCAGCTTGGTGTCCTAGATGAAACCCCACACAAGACACGGCACAAACCTAGAAACATTGCTGAGTTTTAATTCACTGGCCGTGAAAGCCAATATACCATCTTTTTAGTTAGATGTTGTCAATTTATTTTAGGGGTTTGGGACGTCTTGGTCATCAGCTCCATATAGGCCTACTTCGGTGTGTGTTGAACTTGTCTGAAAACCTGTGTTCCTGTGATGAACTGTGTAACTGTGTAACTGAATTAGGGACAGGGACAGGAATGAGGTAGGTGCCCCGGGACTTGAAATGAGGTACTATCCTGGCATTTGTCTGGAGGGGGTTTGGAAAATACCGCTGAAAAACGACACTCGTGATAGCCGCTGCCAGAGCCGGGATTCGAACCTCCGATATGTGGACTTGCTCAGCTCCCCATCGTGGTCGTGGTGCATGATTTAATGTGGAAGGCTAGGGTGCGGGATGTTGCAAAACGAGAAGGCCGCGGGTCGCTGGCGATTCAAGACCATACCCTTACCCCAGGTTTTATACGCTCATCCTGAATGAAAGGATTTACTCCAAGGTCTTCGATTGTAAACTGGAAGGCTATTATGAAGGTCAGAGCGTAATAAATCACTTCGTATTAGGACTACTATTACGTAGTCAAGGCCCAATGATTCGGACGTCACACAGCACCTATTAACATATTAAACGTCACGGTGTTTAAGTTTTTCTTTTAACACGTAAGTCAGCGTCTAACTTCGTTGTATGTCTCCAATAAGCTTTATATTGGCAAACTATGCAGCAACCAACAATTGGAAGGACATTTCTCTTATGTCTACCCCTTATTATTCCCTTTTTCCAATGGGGTTGGGGATGAGATGCGACGGGACTCTTTGTGGCGGATGGCTTTTACGGCCGGATGTCTTTCCTGACGTCAACCTTATGAGAGGAGTTAATGAGAGATGAAATGTATGATCGTGAATGAAACTGGGCAAGGATGTGGAAGGAAACGGCTGTGGCCTGTCAGAAGGTATCGTCCCAGCATTTGCCTGGAATTGAAAATGGGAAACCACGGAAAACCAATTCAAGGACAGCCGACGGTGGGGCTCGAACCCAGGCGTTTGCGTCTACCGAGTTAGCAGAGAGCTTGGTCCCATGACCTAACGCTGCGCTTTAGCGAGCGTAGCCAGCATTGTCGGTAGGACATTTCTCTTATAATATAATAATAATAATAATAATAATAATAATAATAATAATAATAATAATAATAATAATAATAATAATAATGCCAGCGTTGGCATGCTGTGGGCTACTGTACAGTCCTAGATTTGAGCTCCTCGCATTTTCGCTTTTTATGTAAGTTTTACACGTTTGTACGTTTTTATATATGTAGGCCATAGAGTTATGTAGTACTACAGTAGATGACGATTGTTGCGTAAGTTCATTATTCATACGTTCACTTCGATTACATTCTTTTTGGAAGCCTTCATAGGGAGGTTATGGCTGCTTGAGCTTTTAGTTCTCTCAGTGAAGAGGCGTAGGTGCGCTTCATAAAAATGGAGGTATCTTGCAGTTCGCTACTCCTGTGGGGCTCTGGGTGGGGACACGCAGAGCCCGCTGCTGAGCCAGCTTGGTGTCCTAGGCTTAACCCCACACAAGACATGGCACAAACCTAGAAAAAATGCTGAGTTTTAATTCACTGGCCATGAAAGCCAATATACCAACTTTTAATAGTTACTGAAATGAAAACTTTAAGTATCCAGTAGTCAAACACACACTGACCACGGATAAGTTATGGCATACCCGAGGTCCTGTCAATGTAGCGTCGAGTGTCAATATCAGTACTGGTTGCCTTCTGACAGTACCGTACATAACTGACTGTGAAAACAATAGTTGGTTATTCCTTAGTTTAGGGGCTGCGACAACGTGGTCATGTAGCCCCGTGTACTTTGGGTGTGTGTAGAATCTGTCTGATAACCGGTGTTAATTGTGATGACTGTATTAGTATGTGTTATCTGTTTTTAATTCGAGTAAGGACTGCAGACGATAATTTCAAGTAGTTCCTATTTTCGCTACCAAATGCTACCGTCCACGACACCTAGCTGTGAACTTGGCTACTACTAGATGTCATCGCAACCAGCGCCTGGTGATGAACGTTGGAACTTAAGAGCATTAATCAAATCTAATATACAAATTTTGCTTCACACAAGTTTAGTTTACACCAATGAGTGTGCCTACCCAGGGCTAGATTTGTAACGGTACGCTCCGGTACGCCGTACCGAAACCTCTGATCGGGGGAAAAGTCGAATATATAACATAACTAGCAGAAGTACACGCTCTTCGAACGGTCTTCGGTATTAATAACCAGACGTTATCAATTGAGCTACTGTTGCAATGGTTAGGGGCTTGTTAATCCTTCATATGTTTATCAGAGCGAAGTTAGTATTCTGGGAATATCACACACACTGTTAATTTAAGGGCCTTAAAATGTGGTTTTCGGAGACTCTTTATAGACTCCCAAATTTTGTGTCTCACATTGAGAAACGCAACATATGCTTTGGTCGTCCTTCTAGGACAGGCTGTTCCAGGCAAGCAGCTCGCCAGTGACCAGTCGATTACTCGCCGCCTTGCGTGAGTAAACCTGCAACATGCAATAGAGCTCTGCCGTGGGGGCTGCCGTCACTGCGCGGTGAATACCTCAAGACTGGCAGGAAGCGCATGCACTTGTGTTATGACCTTCGCCCAGTGACGTATTGGCTATCACCCCCAGTCCCTCCCGATCCGTGCTCTGAGCATCACTGCTGAGTACTCGCGAGTACGCATACTCAAACTCGTGGATTTGGAACAGCCTGTTCTAGGATAATTTTTATATTTTGCCTATTTTAGCATGTATTTTGAAAAGTTTATTCCTATACCAATCCTTCTATGAGAAGTACGGTGAAGAGTTTTATAAATGACTAGCAGGTACCCGCGGCTTCGCTCGCGTCATAGTCGTGTCATATTGTTATTCAATGAAATGCAGGTTTAACCCCGTTAACACCCCTTTAGAACATGAATATCCAAAAATCCCTCCTTAGTAGATGTTTTCGACACACAACAAACCTATCCCCAAAATATCATTCTTCTAACTTTAATAGTTTTGGTTGGTCGATGAGAGTGAATATTCAAAAATCCTTCATTAGTGGACGTTTTTCTTCCAGAATTTCACCCTCCCCATGGGCCTCTTAAATTGGATTTATGAAAAAACGGTCGAACACCTATTTATTTAATTATTTATTCATTTATTTTTAAGCTGATTGTTTTCCGCTGTGTTTGAAGCTTCTCGCCTATGTCGTTTAAGAGATACACGCTCCGTTAGGAATCTTTCAACCACCACTTTTCATCCCTTTCACCTCATAATATACACCACATCGAAAAACCATTAGACATGTGTCAGCTTATTTTTAATGATTAGTTTATATGCCAAGTACCACATCATCAAATGAAACCACTCGTGAGATATTGTTATTCAATGAAATGCATGTTTACCCCCTTAACACCCCTTTGGAACCTGAATATCCAAAAACCTTTCCTTGGTGGACATTTTCGACATACAACGAACATATTCCCAATATTTCATGTTTCTAACTTCAATAATTTTGGCTGGGCGATGATGAGAACGTGAGTCAGTCAGGACATTTTCTTTAATTTTATTTTTGAGAATTTCACCCCTCCCCATGAACCCCTTAAATTGGATTTATGAAAAAAAAAAACGGTGGAACACATATTTACTTATTTTTAAGCTGTTTTCCCCCCCTCAATTTGATGAGTAAGTGAGTCAATCAGTTAGGACACTTTCTTTCCTGTTTTTCCCCAGAATTTCACCCCTCCCCATGGGCCCCTTAAATTGGATTTATGGAAAAAAAAACCGGTCGAACACCTATAAACTTATTTTTAAGCTGATTTTTTTCCCGCTGAATTTCCAACTTCTCGCCTATGTCGTTTAAGAGATACACGTTCCGTTAAGAATCCTTCAACCCCCAATTTACACCCCTTTCACCTCATAATATACACCATATCGATAAAACCTTAGACATATGTCCGCATATTTTTAATGATTAGTTTATATGCCGAATATCACATTCCCAAATGAAACAACTCGTGAGATATTGTTATTCAATGAAATGCAAGTTTAACACCCTTAACACCCCTTCAGAACAAGAATATTCAAAGATCCATCCTTAGTGGACGTTTTCGACATACAACAAACATATCCCCAGCTATAGGTTTGGCTGAGGGATGATGAGTGAATATCCAAAAATCCTTCCTTAGTGGACTTCTTTCCCAGAACTTCACCCCTCCCCATTGGCCCCTTAAATTGGATTTATGAAAAACGCTCGAACACCTATTAACTTATTTTTTAAGCTGTCTTTTTCCCCTGAGTTTGATGAGTGAGTGAGTTTGTCAGTCAGTTAGAAGACTTTCTCTCCTTTTCTTTTCCAGAATTTCACCCCACCCCATTGGCCCCTTATATTGAATTTGAAAAAAAAAAAACAAAAACAAAAAAAAAACAGTCCAACACCGATTACTTATTAATTAAGCCGATTTTTTTCCCGGTGAGTTTCGAACTTCTCGCCTATGTTGTTTAAGAGATACACGCTCCGTTAGGAATCCTTCAACCCTCACTTGTCACCCCTTTCACCTTATAATAGACACCACATTGAAAAACCCTTAGACACATGTCTGCTTATTTTTAATGATTAGTTTATATGTCGAGTATCACATCCACAAATGAAACCACTCTTGAGATATTGTTAATCAATGAAAATCAGGTTTAACCCCCTTAAGGCCCCTTTAGAACCTGAATATCAAAAAATCCTCCCTTAGTGTACGGTTTTGACATACAACGAACATATCCCCAAAATGTCATGTTTCTAACTTCAATAATTTTTTCTGGGCGATGATGAGTGAGTGTGTGAGGACATTTTCTTTCAATTATTTTTTTCAGAATTTCACCCCTCCCCATGAACCCCTTAAATTTGACTTATGAAAAAAATAAAAAAATAAAATCCTATCGAACACTTATTTACTTATTTTTAAGCAGTTTCCCCCCCACCCCCGAGTTTGAAGAGTGAGTGAATGAGTCAATCAGTTAGGATACTTTCTTTCCTGTTTTTTCCCCCCCAGAATTTCACCCCTCCCCATGTGCCCCTTAAATTGGATTTATGAAGAAAAACGGTCGAACACCTATTTACTCTTTTTAAGCTGTTTTTGTTTTTTGTTTTCCCGCTGAATTTCAAACTCCTCACCTACTGTATGTTGTTTAAGACATACACGCTCGGTTAGGATTCCTTCAACTCCCACTTTTCACCCCTTTTACCTCATAATATACACCACATCGAAAAACCCTCAGACACATGTCTTCTTATTAGCCTACTTTCGATTTTTGCAAAAAATGAAAGTAGACTTATGAGATCAACACAGGGCGAAAAAAGTGTGTCTGTCTGTGTGTGTGTATGTGTGTGTGTGAGTCTGTGTGTGTGTGTATGTGTGTGTGTGAGTCTGTGTGTGTGTGTGTGTGTGTGTGTCTGTCTGTGTGTGTGTGTGTGAGTGTGTGTACTCTGAATGTCTGTCCCCCCCTATCAATTCGAACACGGTGAATACGAATTGAACGAAATTTGGTACAAAGGTAGCACTAGCAAAGGACACCTCAGTGTCATGTTTTATATCGCCGCCATCTTGACGGAAACGTAATGGCGGCCACACAAATGTTCAAAGCTTAAATCAAATTACGACTAACCTAATCATCCGATCTCTACCAAATTTTGCAACAACATACCTTTATGGGAGGAGCATCCTTTGACCAAACCAATAGGTCACCAGCGTAATAGTTTGCGGATGGCGGCCATCTTTGTGTGCAAATCGATTCCCCCTATTAATTCGAACATGGTGCAACCGAATGGAATGAAATTTGGTACAGAGGTAGTACTAACAAAAGGCACCTCAGTGTCATGTTTTATATCGCCGCCATCTTGACGCAAACGTAATGGCGGCCACACAAATGTTCAAAGCTTAAATCAAATTACGACTAACCTAATCATCCGATCTCTACCAAATTTTGCAACAACATACCTTTATGGGGGGAGCATCCTTTGACCAAACTAATAGGTCATCAGCGTAATAGTTTGCGGATGGCGGCCATCTTTGTGTGAAAATCGATTCCCCCTATTAATTCGAACACGGTGCAACCGAATGGAATGAAATTTGGTACAGAGGTAGTACTAACAAAAGGCTCCTCAGTGTCATGTTTTATATCGCCGCCATCTTGACGGAAACGTAATGGCGGCCACACAAATGTTCAAAGCTTAAATCAAATTACGATTAACCTAATCATCCGATCTCTACCAAATATTGCAACAACATACCCTTATAGAGGAAGCATCTTTTGACCAAATAAATAGGTCATTAGCCTAATATTTTGCGGATGGCGGCCATCTTTGTGTGAAAATCAATTCCCCCTATTAATTCAAACACGGTGAAACCGAATGGAACGAAATTTGGTACAGAGGTAGCACTAGCAAAGGGCATCTCAGTGTCATGTTTTATATCACCGCCATATTGACAGAAACGTAATGGCGGCCACACAAATGTTCATAGCTTAAGTTAAATTACGACTAACATAACCATCCGATATCTACCAAACTTTGCAACAACATACCTTTATGGAGGGAGCATCCTTTGACCAATCTAATAGGTTATTAGCCTAATAGTTTGCGGATGGCGGCCATCTTTATGTCAAAATTGATTCCCCCTATTAATTCGAACACGGTGGAACCGAATGGAACGAAATTTGGTACAGAGGTAGCACTAGCAAGGGGCACCTCAGTGTCATGTTTTATATCACCGCTATCTTGACGGAAACGTAATCGCGGCCACCCAAATGTTAAAAGCTAAAATGTAATTACGACCAACCTAATAATCTAGTCTCTACCAAATTTTGCAACACCATATCTTTATGTGGGAAACATATTCTGACCAAACTGCAAGAACATCAGCCCAATAGTTTGCAGATGGTGGCCAAGTATGTGTGCAAATCGATTCCCCCTATCAATTCAAACACGGTGAAACCGAATTGAACGAAATTTGGTACAGAGGTAGCACTAGCAAAGGGCACCACATATTCATGTTTAATATCCCTATAGCACGTTGTATTTCAACAAGCTACTACAACCAACATTCAATCATACTCCTTGAACAGGACAAAGAGTTATAACAATACCCATGCATTTAGGAGAAAGTAGGCTATATGTTCTTTACTGAACATCTTGTTTTTAATGATGGGTTTATATGCCGAGTATCACATCCCCCAATGAAACCAATCGGGAGATATTGTTATTCAATTAAATGCAGGTTTAACGCCCTTAAGACCCCTTTAGAACCTGAATATCCGAAAATCCTCCCTTAGTGGATGGTTTTGACATACAATGAACATATCCCCAAACTGTCATGTTTCAAACTTCAATAATTTTGGCTGGGCAATGATGAGTGAGTCAGGACATTTTCTTTCAATTTTGTATTTTCAAAATTTCACCCCTCCCCATGAACCCCTTAAATTGGATTTATGAAAAAAACTTTCGAACATCTATTTACTTTTTTAAGCATTTTTTCCCCTGAGTTTGATGAGTGAGTCGTCAGTCAATCAGTTAGGACATTCTCTTTCCTGTCCCCCCCCCCCAGAATTTCACCCCTCCCCATGGGCCGCTTAAATTGGATTTATGTAAAAACGGTCAAACACCTATTTACCTTTTTTTTAACCTGATTTTTTTCCGCTAAGTTTCAAATTCCTCGCCTGTGTCGTTTAAGGGATACACGCTCCGTTAGGAATCCTTCAACCCCCACTTTTCACCCCTTTCACCTCATAATATACACCACATCGAAAAACACTCAGACACGTATCTTCTTATTTTTAATGATGAGTCTATATGCCGAGTATCAAATCTCCCAATGAAACCAATCCGGAGATATTGTTATTCAATTAAATGCAGGTGTACCCCCTTAACATCCCTTTAGAACCTGAATATCCAAAAATCCTTCCTTAGTGGGCGTTTTCGACTTACAACGAACATATCACCAAAATTTCATGTTTCTAACTTTAATAGTTTTGGCTGGGCGATGATGAGTCAGTCAGTCAATCAGTCAGTCAGTCAGTCAGTCAGGACACTTAGTTTTATATAATAGATTGGTGTATTGACTCTCATGGATACCTAATTTTACGATGCTCCAAACATTCGAACACGAGTTATAGGCGTACATAAAGATATACATAAAGGCCGAAAATCCCTACGTATGCCTTACTTCCGAGGGGAAGTCAAGCCGGCGGTCCCATTTCATAGATTTATGGCATGTAATAGAAACTTTCACTAACTACAATTGTGTGAAGCTAAATTTGTAGGTTAGATTTGATTAACGCTCTATTAGTTCCAAAGTTTGCTAGTTGCGGTGGCATCTAGTAGCCAAGTCACAGCTAGGTGTCGTTGACGGTAGCATTTGGTAGCAAAAGTAGGAACTACTGGAAATTGATCGTCTGCAGTCCTTACCTGATATACACATAACACACACTAATACAGCCATCACAATTAACACCGGTTAGCAGACAGATTCTACTCACACGAGGCTACGTGAACGCGTTGTTGCAGCTTCTAAACTGAGGAACCAACCAACCAACCTACAACATCTCACCCAGAAGTCCGAATATGGATATATCAACCACACAGTTTCAAACAAAATCATCCTTACGATGAACCAGTTTGTCGAAAAAAAAAAGTTAGAATGTGCTCAATCTAAATTCACCTAACGTGTACTTCCTGACGTGAAAATAAAATTGAAAACCTCGTAGACGAAACGCAATACACCTCACATAAAGACTGACCCTCACCGTTGTGTAAAGTCCCCATCCACAGAAAGACACCTTTAACAAATTATAAAGGCTTGTGGTGCATGGATATTCAGTTTTTTTTAGCCTCCAATGGCCCAAATTCCTAATAGCCGCAAAAAATACCATTTCAATTGAGTATTTTTTTTGAAAATAATGTTGCTGTTTGGAGATATAATTCTGTACGATATATCACACGTGTAAATCAGGTGAAAAAATTCTAGGGTACCCCTTGACCGCCTTACGTGCATTGATGAATTTTACAGTCTAAGTTGGTTCCGTGATAACCTTATAGCCATTTGCAAACTTTCACAGAAATGTAATAAGTGGAGTGGCATTGATTTTTACAGAAATAGATCGAACGTTGGATGTCTTCTCTTGAGAACCTGTTATCATGGTTACCGGCTTGCATTCCTTCATTAGTTTATTAAATTAAATTAGTTTTCTGGGAATATCTCAGAAACTGTTGGTTTTAGAGCCTTAAAATGTAGTTTTCGGGAACCCTCGAGTTTTTTTTCTGCCACCGAGGGGCTAATAATGAGCTCTGTCTCGTCGTTGTATGCCAAAATATAATAATAATAATAATAATAATAATAATAATAATAATAATAATTATAATAAAAATAATGATGATAATAATATTATAAATGCAATATAGGGATAAGGATATGAATGACCTTCCGTACCACAACCGCACCTGAAAATCGCGTGACAAAATTCTAGTGTAACCCTTGACCCCCTTAAGCTCATTATACGTATTGATGAATTTTACAGCTTAATTTGGTTCCGTGATAACCTTAAAGCCGTGTGCAAACTTCACAGTAATGTAATAAATGAAATTGCATTGCGTCTTACAGAAATAGATGGTCCTCTGAGATTTTGTTGCCATGGTTACCAGCTTGCATTCTTTCATTAGATTATTAAATGAAATTAGTTTTCTGGGAATATCTCAAAAATTGTTGGTTTTAGGGCCTTAAAATGTGGTTTTCGGGGCCCCCAAGTTTTGTTTCTCACATCGAGGGGTTGAAAATAAGCTTTGTCTCGTCCTTCTACGCCTATTTCAGCATGCATTTTAAGGTGGTAGGCCCCCTTTTATGAGAGGTACGGAGATGAGTTACATCAATGATTAGTGTGGTGCTTCTGATGGATATCTGTATCAAATTTTACGTTGATCCACCCAGCCGTTCTCAAGTTATAAGGACTCGAAGTTGTCCACAAACAGACAGACAGACAGACAGACAGACAGAGAAAAATTTCATTTTTGCGCGCATCCGTCATAAAACAGTCTGAAACGCGCAAATAACGCAAATTTCCGTGGAAATTCAGAAAAAACAGACAAACTTTCATTTATATATATATATATATATATATAGAGATCTTTAGAACTGTGGAACGTTAGTTGTAAGTCAAGGCGAACTTGGTCTTTGACTGGATAATATTTCAGAAAACTGTAAAGACAAAATTATAAAACAAGAAATAAATGATTGTTGGTGAACATGTGTGTATTTTCAGACCGAATGTTTTTTTTTAAATTACGTAAAAAAATTAAATTGAAATAATGTACATGGTTTGAATGGTAGCCTAGTTAGCCTATATTAAAATTTAATATAGGCCAATGGCTATGGTAAGAAAAATGTTACTACAGCAGTCTCAATTTAATTTAAAATTGCAATCAAAATTAGATTGCTTTTTTGTCCACTGATTAATTTTTAAATGTGTTCAGAAAAGCGTAAAAATATCGCTTTTAGAACTCTATATTTAAAATTCCATAAAGCCCCCCATCTTTCACCCTCCCCCATCCCCCACCCCCACCCCCACTCACCCCCCTCTCACCACCATCCTGTAGCCCACAGTACCAGAACCTCTTTTTTTTTTCAAATCAAGCACTGTAGCCTACCTAATTTTGATTTGCAGGTGGCAGAAAATCGTGTAAGGGTTGTTTTAAATTAAACATACACTGATGAAGGCGCGTAAAAACTTTTTTTTGGGTGGGGTGGTTTGAATCCAAAATTAGAAAATTAGTAGCATGCATAAATTTACTGAATCGTTGCCCAAGATTATTTTTGTATCTCACAGTAAAATGCCAATAAATTCAAATTTGGATAACTTCAATATTATTTCCATTAGGGCAGTTGGAAAAGAGTAGTTAATGCTGAGTTATAAGGAACATAAAGTGTAACAAAATATTGTGAATTTGTATTGATAATTAATATTATAATATTCAAACATATTAATAAAGCCAGGTAATGGAATTATAAATACTTGTCCGACTGTTGAATTTCAGTATGCCTTCCTTCGGAGGGGAAGTAAAGCCGGCGGTCCCATGCCATAGAATTATGGCATGTTAAAGAACCTTCCACTAATTACACCTGTGTGAAGCTAAATTGTATATGTTAAGAATGTAAACAACGCTCTTAGGCTCCTACGTTCGTTGCTAAGAGCCGACTGCGGTGGGGTCTAGAAGCTAAGTTCTGTACTAGGCCTAGTAGTCGTTGACGGTGGCATTTGGCGGCAAAAGTAGGAACTATTTGAAGAATTCAAATAAAAAAAACCAGATACACACACTAATACAGCCATTACAATTAACACCGGTTATAAGACAGATTCTACACACACCCAAAGTACACGGGGCTACATGACCGCGTTGTCGCAGCCCCTAAACTGAAGAACCAACCAACCAACCAGACTGTTGAATTTGTCTGATAACATGTGTTATTGTAGGTGAGTGTGAGTAATATTGTATTTGGATCTAAGACTAGGGTAACCTGAAATAGGACAGTGGGAGATGAAAAAAAAAAAAAAAAAAAAAAAAAGGGCGGGGGTAATAACAGTTAGGATGGATGCTATGAGCGCTGGGATTCGAACTTCAGAACTTCGCATGGTCATTTATCCAGTCCAGCCGTGGAGCATGCCAAGACCACTCAGCTAGGTTAGAGCAGAGGTCATCAAAGTGGGGGGCACGCTCCCTGGAGGGGGGCACTGGCTCTGATTCTGTAACAAATATTGCTATCCTCATATCGATGAACCTACTATCATAGGCAGGAAGGTCCCACGGCCATTGAACACTAATAAACTCGCACTTCTGATGTCTTATTTCACAAGAACTGACCAGTAGATCCTGCCAGCAGGATTTCTGAGAAAAGGTGTAGTGTAACATTTCCGCCACCCGCAGCGATATCTCCTTACCAAACACCTAACAACCACTAATGACAATAAGCCGCTTGACAAAGTGACCGCTACTTCCTTACAAGAATAGATCCTTCTATTTCTGACATTGTCTACTCGAATTTAGCCAGCCTTTGCAGTCAGTTCAAGGACAGTGAGTGAACAGGTGAATTCTAATGCGTGATCAGTGGAAGTGGTTAGCTCGATTTACAATAAACTGATACAAGTAACGCCATAGCTTGCCACGGTGGGTGAGTGGTTGTCGTGTCAGATTACTAACCCCCCCCCCCAGCTTGCAGGTTCGCTCCTGGCCGTGGTAAGTGATTTTTGAAAGGCGGCAAAAATCACGACACGCATGTCGTACGATGTTTGCACGATTAAGAACCCATTTGAATTCAGTAGGCCGTGTTCATAGTGGCAAAATTAATCTCGGGATTTTCCGCCAACACAAAGTTGCTCATTTTCTCTACTAGAAAGCGCTATAGTGTCAAGGAGCTTAGATATCTCACCTTCTAGACTTTCATAGAGCTTCAAGGAACAACAAAATTCGACATGCAAGCTGCCCTCTGGGTGTAAAATAACAAAGATTGCACCCGGCATCCGAGGCCATACGATATTATTAGTAACGCCATTGCCCATGTGGATAAGTGGCTTATTAGCAGTGGTAGAAAGAGACCCCATGAAAGTGATAGTGCTTATCCTCTTTCGGAAATATTAAGTCCTAATAAAGAACAAGAAGAACAAGGGAGAGGGGGGATGCTAGATAGAAGGGGGAGGGAAAATATTCAGTCCTAATTAAGAACAAGACGAATAAGGAAGGGAGAGGGGGGGGGGGATGCTAGATATTTCATATTTCAGAAGAGGAGGGAAAATAACCAGTCCTAATAAAGAACAAGAAGAATAAGGAAGGGAGAGGGGGGGGGATGCTAGATACTTCATCTTTCAGAAGGGGGAGGGAAAATATTCAGTCCTAATAAAGAACAAGAAGAATAAGGAAGGGTGATGGGGGGGGGGGGGTGCTAGATATTTCATGTTTCAGAAGGGGGGGGGGGGGGCAGAGTCAGAGTTGATTGGCGTGCCTTTCGGCATAAATTTCACGTGCACCACACCCTCTATGTCAAAGAACTCTGTCGCCATTACCTTTCCTGCTGAAGGCTGGACGACCTTAACCTTTGTTTGTTGTAGTGTTGTGGTGTGCACCCATTCCATCGATGTTCTCTTTGTTTCGGGGGTGAAGTGGTGAACGATGAGGAGGTGAAACCAGCTGCATCTAGGTGGTTACATAGCGCTGGAGGCGATTTCTACGCATCCGGAATCGAAAATTTGGTTGCCCGTTCCGAGAAATGTGTACAGTCTCTTGGGGACTATGTGGGAAAGTGACCTTACATTGTAGTCCATAGTGTCATAGCCGTATTGCCTATGTGTAGCCTATGTGGTTTAATAAAGGGCCATAACTGGGAAGTGTAAGTTACTTTTTGATTCGCCATCGTAACTTCCGAAATTTCACATGCATTAACCAAGAATCGAACACGATTACACCTTGGTGAAATGCAAGTATCTTGACATTTATACCGAGTTAAATAAATAAGTAAATAAATAAATAAATAAATAAATGAGTAAATGAATATATTATCTGTGAATACGATATTTACACTTCAAACACGCAAGAAATTATCATACATGATTCATATGCTTCAGTTGTTGTTGTCATCTCAGAGACACACATTCCTCGTGACCTTTTCACAGAAACTCTCACATTTCTTAGGAGCTTCATAACCTTGGTTAGCAATGAGTGTCTTTAAAGCGTTGAATTAATTATTGCATTTGAATAAAGCCTAATCTTACTGCCAGTGAATAAAAATAATGTCCATCTTCTAACCTCTACTCCGCGGCAAACTCGAGTCGACAAGATTACCTTGGCTTCTTTAAAATGCTAATAATAACTAATAATAAAATGTTTCGAACTGAAATAAGTTCATCAGCAAAACCACAGTAAAAACTTAAATACCACTGGTGAATACAAAGAATGGTGGAGTCTGTCTAAAAAGGTTTGATAAATTAAACACGAAAAATCTTGAAAATAAAACACTTTGAAGAGTCTTGAATAAAACACTTGTTGGTGATTCTTGAGTGAATTGCAATATTATGAACTTGGTGTTATATTGGAAACATTAAGAAACAAGAAACACTTTCTTTAAAAATTGTCAATCAATATCATTAGTAAAAGCAAACATAATACATGGATTGACTGTACACTTTTTATGCACGCCTCGAAAAGGGGAGGGGGTGATTCAATGACATGTTTCGTTCATCAGAAGAACATCATCACATTCTGTTTGTTTTTTCCTTAGGTTTAGTGGAGAACGAGGAGCAGTAGATAAATAGTGTATAATTAATCCATGTAGTTTTCTCTTGATTAGCAAGTGTAAGAAAATTAGATTTATTCCTCGCTCAATTTAACTGGGCACACTTAGTAACTTATATGTGTTGATTGACTGAAAATCAATTCGTTAACTAAATTACGAAGGCAATACTAAAAAATGGCTTCCAAAATTTCTATAATTATTATCACGTCAAATGCGGACCCATAACTCACATGGTTAGATTCATGGTATTCTATAAGAGAGGTGTTGTTTCATTTGAGGGACTTGGACATCGTGGTCATTTATTCCCGTGTACTTGAGTGTATATGTATATATATATACATACGGTATATATATATATATAGAGAGAGAAAAGATAGAAACAAAAAAGTCTGACAACCTGTGTTATTGTGGTGTATGTAGTTGTGTACTTGTAATTCAGGGATGTCTGGGAAGGAGGCGGCCGTGGCCTTAAGTTAGGAACCATCCCGGCATTTGCCTGTGGTAGAAGTGGGAACTACTTCCAGGATGGGTGAGGTGGTAATCGAACCCTCTTCTTGTCAGTTTTCCCTCACGAGGCTGAGTATACACTGTTCCAGCCCTCAGACCAAGAGGACAAGATAAGCAAATTAAGGAGATGAACTTGATATCTGCTCTTTACCCCGGAGTTACCATATACTCTTAAAACTTGTAATCCTGTGTGTGTGTTTAGGAAGGAATGAAGAGCGAACGTCTGCGATGTTTACGAGTAAGATTTTGTTAGCGTAGAATATTAATTGAGGCCTCCTTAGATTTGGCCCTCTGCCATCACAGAAATAGTCGGCAGTGGCTGGCAGGTGTGAGAACAAGGTAATATTGTTGATTACAAGATTATATTAGCATTAATGAGACAGCCTGCATTACAGATCCGCCCGTATTTCTTCAGTCAACTCAAAAAGTGTGGAGGATGAGAAAAGAATTAGGCCTATGTAGGTGAAATATCTCTCTTCAGGGATACAAGGATTCTTGTAGACCAATCCCTCCTGAGATATCCAACTGCTCGTCATTGTAGGCCTATCAGCCTTCGTCGTCTTCTTCCTGGTCAAGTAGGAGGTATTTATCTCCTGGTGTAGCGGCTAATATTCTTGACTGTTGCCCCGGTCTGGTCTTAGGGCTGGAACGGGGTGCACTCAGCCTCGTGAGGCAAAACTGAGAAGAGGTGAATTCGATTACCACTTCAGCCATCCTGGAAGTAGTTTTCCGTGGTTTGCCCACTTCCACTCCAGGATGGTTCTTAACTTAAGGCCACGGCCATCTCCTTTACAACCCTCAACTGAATTACAAATAACTCACACTACTAAAGACACCACAATAAATGAGGTTAACAGTTAACTTCTACACTTACTCAAGTACACGGGACTAAAGGACCACGATGTTTAGTAACTTCAAACAATCTATTCCTTGCCGTAAATATACATTGGATAACTCAATTTCTTCTATCATCATTTCACAGTTACATCATGGTTGGTTGGTTCCTCAGTTTAGGGGCTGCGACGACGCTGTCATGTAGCACCGTGTACTTTGGATGTGTGTAGAATCTCTCTGATAACCGGTGTTAATTGTAATGACTGTATTGGTGGGTGTTGTCTGTTTTCAATTCAAGTTATTTATTTATCGTATGGTTTTTATGCCGGGAGTGTCCGAGGACATGTTCGGCTCGCCTGAGTATGTAGCTGCTTGCGGCGGACACCCTTAGGGTGAGCTACAAGTTCCGTTCAATTTCAAGTAGTTCCAACTTTCCCTACCAGATATCAATGATACCTAGTGGTGAACGTTGGAACTTTGATAAAGCGTTCCGACGAAATCTAACCTAACAATTTAGCTTCACACAAGTTTAGTCTGTGGAAGAATCTTTCACATGCCATAAATCTATGACATGGGACCGCCGGCTTTACTTCCCCTCCGAAGGAAGACATATTGAAGGATTTTGAACGCTCTTAAAAATCCGACGACTTCAGCCGGGATTGAACCAGCTATCTTGGGCACAGCAGTTCAGCATGCTACCAACTACGCCACCGAAGCCCACTTCAATTCAAGTGAGGACTGCAGACATTGATTTTTTTTTCAAGTATTTCCAACTTTTGCCACCAAACGCCACCGTCAACAGTTACATCTTAATTATATATATTCGCTCACATACATGTTCACGTCAGTCGTTAACCTATACATTTCAATTCACATTTAATAATCACATCACTGTTTCAACGTCAAGCTGCTTTTTATCAAGATTTTTATCTTTCATTTTATAACACATTGTAACAGATCAGATCTTTTAAAGTTTTTAAAGAGTTTTTTCAGCCCTTAGACTAATAGTACTTTAGGTACCGGTAATTATTTTGATAACAACCTATGGGATTAACATCATCTGGGACAAACTAACAATCACATATCTATCAACAATTGAGAAGGTCAAAGCCCGTTACCTAAAACGGATTCTAGGAGTAGGGAAGTCACCACCATCGAGGCTAACATATGTGTTAACAAAAGAAACCTTCTTCGTTGAGGACATAAGAGCACAAGTCTGGCTACCAAGTACTAAGGCTTAAGAAAAGACACTACACCTGTTAAAAGAGAAAACTAATGCCATATGGCCCGAATTTTACTCAACAGACGCCATGATAACAACGGAATGGAATCAGCCAAATTATGAACTTAGACACCTACTGACAAGATTTGCAACGCACGGCTTTCATCACATGCTATGTCAGAACCTAAGATTTCATCAACCGGAAGAATCCTGCGTGTGCAAATTGTGCAATAAACATTGTGAGCGATATCATGCACAAAACTGCCCAAACAGGACAATCTCAATAATAGGACTAGGTCAAGAATAATTTATGTACCATTATGCACAGTGTGCGCTTTTCTTAAAGAAATAAGGACATTTTTGTATGCAAGTCTTGCTTCTTTTCGAATTTTATAATATAACGCTGAAGAAGATCACAATGTCGCCGAAAGCGGCACTGTGATTAAAGTACAACTGGTTATTGACTTAAGTTCTTAATTTACTGAATATGGAATATATTTTAATTTGAAGCAGACAAATTAGGCTTCCATTTACAATGTTGTTGTTTGAGTCTTCAGACTTTTGACTGGTTTGATGCAGCACTCCATGACTCCCTGTCCTGAGCTAATCGTTTCATTTCTACATAGCTACCTCACCCTACATCCGAGGCAATCTGTTTAACATAATCTAACCTTGGTCTACCCCTACAGTTCTTGTCCTCGACCCTTCCTTCCATAACTAAGCTTGCTATTCCTGGATGTCTTAGTATGTGTCTTACCAACCTATCTCTTCTCTTCGTTAGTAGTCGCCAGAAATATCTCTCCTCTCCCACGAGTCTTAATACCTCTTCGTTTGTAACCCTATCTACCCATCTGATATTCATCATTCTCCTGTAACACCACATTTCAAACGCTTCAATTCTCCTGTTTTCTGCTGCACCAATAGTCCAATTTTCACTTCCATAGAGTGCCACGCTCCAGACAAAGGCCTTCAAAAATGACTTCCTATATTCGTTGTCAACAGATTCCTTTTCTGTAGAAATGCTTTCCTTGCCTGAGCTAACCTACTTTTTATATCCTCTTTGCTTCGTCCATCACTGGTTTTGTTGCTTCCTAAGTAACAGAAGTCTCCTACTTCCTTTAGCTTTCCACCTGCCAATTTGATGTCCATAGAGGATTCTGATATATTTTGGTTCCATTCCAATAATTTTGTTTTACATTTATTAATTTTCATCATGAATTGTTTCCTCAAGATGGAGTCCATACCATTCAAAAACTCATTCAAATCCTCAGGCTTGTCGGCCAAGATGAGTATGTCATCGGAAAATCTCTGAATTGAAATTATTTCTCCTTGAATCTTCACTTCCACTTTAAATTTTTCTACAATTTCCTTCATTGCTTGTTGAATGTAAAGATTGAAAAGTATGGGTGGTGATAAGTTGCAGCCTTGCCTTCACCTTTCTGAATTCCAGCTTCTCTCTCGTGTCCTTCAGCTCGAATGACTGCCGTCTGGTTTCTGTATAAATTGTAGATCACCCTCCTAACCCTGTACTTTATTCCAATCGTTTTCAAAATGTCCAACAATTTAGTCCAATCAACGTTATCAAAAGCCTTTTCTAAGTCTACAAATGCCTTGAACGTTCTCTTATACTTCTTATGATAAAAAAAAAAAAAAAAAAAAAAAAAAAAAAAAAAAAACGAAAATTCAATTTTTGATCAAAAATGCCATTTCAAACGTATATACGTGACAATAACACTATGTATCGCAATTTTTGTCCTTGCTATTTTCTAATTGATTATGTCTGAAAACGATGGAAAACATTATTATTCCTGTAAAACTTTGCTTTTGAGAGCCGAAGTGAAATGCCAGGTCCTGTGGTTCGGATTCCATGTAAAAAGGAGGTCCCGTGGCTCATGATCTAGAGATTAACGGTCACGTTAAACTACAAGCTTCCTTCCTTCCTTTTCCTTTGGAGAGCAGGATATTGATATTTGTGACATTAATTTATTTCCATTCATTTTTCCACTTCTTTGAATCATAACTAGCAAAGAAACAATGAAAGAGAGATATGATGTTGAATGCAATTAAAATGCATGGAACATAGCAAAATACATACCAGCATATACTTAGAAGTGCGGAGCGTGATTGCGCAGTGGCTTAGCTTCTCGCCTTTCACCCGGACGGCCGGGGTTCGAATCCCGGTGACAGCGGGGTGGAATTTTCACCTGGAAAATCACGTGGCGTCAGGAAGGGCATCCGGCCTTAAATCCCCGGCCAAAACCAAAATGAGCCTGTTTGGCTGCGGCGACTCCAATTAATTGGGAAAAGCCGAATAAAGTTTATATACTTTGAAGTGCTTGCCACGGTGGGTGAGTGGTCAACGTGTAGGTCTACTAAACCCCCAAACTTGCAGGTTCGCTCCTGGCCGTGGTAAGTGATTTTTGAAAGGCGGCAAAAATTATGACACCATGTCATGTTGGCATGGCAATGAACCCATTTGAATTCAGTAGGTCGTTTTCTTTTTTTTTTTCGCTATCGTTTTACCCTCCAGGGTTGGCTTTTCCCACGGACTAAGCGAGGGATCCCACCTCTACCGCCACTGAGGGCAGTGTTCTGGAGCTTGAGACTCTGAGTCAGGGATACAACTGGGGTGTGTGACCAGCACTACGCCCAGGCGGTCTCACCTGCAAATCGAACAGGTGGCCTGATGAAGGGTCGGGAAGAGTGGGACGGTTAGGCAAGGAAGTGGGAAGGAGACGGCCGTGGCTTTACAGTAGGAACCATCCCGGCATTTTCCCGAAGACGAAGTGAGAAAGCACGGAAAACCACTTCGAGGATGGCTGAGGTGGGAATCGAACCCCCTCTACTCATTTGGGCCACCCGAGGCTGAGTAGACCCCGTTCCAGTCCTCACACCACTTTTCAAATTTCGTGGCAGAGCCGGGAATCGAACCCAGGACCTCCGGGGCGGCAGCTAACCATGCTGACCGCTACGCTACGGAGGTGATGGTCGTGTTCATAATGGCAAAATTAATCTCGGGAATTTCCGCCAACACATATTTCCTCATTTCTCTACTAGAAAGCGCTATAGTGTTCAAGGAGCTTAGATATCTAACCTCCTTGACTTTTATAGTGCTTCAAGGAACAACGAAATTCAATGTGCAAGCTACCTTTTGGTTGTCAAATAACAAAGCTTGCACCCGGCACCTGAGACCATACGATATTATTATTATTATTATGGTTGTGGTTATTCTAAGGAAGGTGCACGTGAGTTACGCAGCTGCAGAATAGCTTCGGAGAGTGAGTTTGCATTGTGATTTGACTTACCAAAGCGGGTTAGTACAGTTGTTTAACCTCCATTGTGTGGTTGATGTGTTAGTTTGCAATTAGAACGACATAATATCGTGTGTATACTATAAATCTTGTGGTGAAATAACCTTGATGTGAACAGCCATCTTGTCAAAGATGAAATCACACAGAAGGTAGATAGGCGATCATTTCCTTGTCCAAGCGCTCCTATCGCTAACCAAAGACCTCAATCTCTCGATCCGAGTCACGGCCGACTAGACTCCACCATCGGTATGACGGAAGAGGCAAAGATTCAGCGTGATACAGCGGAGTTGTTGGGAGCATCAACGGAAAGCATCCAAAATGGCGGAGATGGTAGGCGTATTGACTCAAACCAGATTGATGATATCGGTCGGCAGATAACAGAGAATCAACATGAAGAAGAGATGCATCTTGAGACTGCCAGATCACTACTAAAGAAGATTATGGCTATTCCTCTTAAGAACTTAAAAATGGATGTAAAAAACGGTCTCATGAAGTTGGAAGAAGCTTTAGATGCTGGAGCAACATGTAGGTTGTCATGGAAGAAATCAGCAGAAGAACTCAAGCAGGAAATAACTATCATGGAGAACAAAGAATCGATCAGGACATCATTAGTAACAAATGAAATGGTGGAAGATCCAGGAAAATGAGAAAAGGTTCTACCTAAGAAGAAGAGAAAGAAGAAGAGTGAGGAGAGGAAACCTAATGATATTCCAATGGAGCAGGTCAAAAATGATCTTAAAGATACAGCGGTTAGCGAGAGTGGAAAACGACCTTATTCTAAATTAAGGAGTCGATCAGAAGCCGTAATTATCAAACCAATGAAGGGCAAGACTTTCGCTGATGTTCTGAAGGATATCAGGAATAAGGTGAAGCCGGAAGACAATGGAGCAGACATTCGATCTATCCGTAAAACTAGAGATGGGGCTGTTCTTCTTCAGTTCAAGAAAACAACGCAGATTGAAAACAGGGAGAAATTCAGTAAATCTCTGAGAGATGCTCTTGGACAAGATGGTGATGTAAAGGCTTTAATTCCCCGAACTACACTGGAGATTCGGGACTTGGATGGTATCACTACCGTTGCAGATGTGGAGGAAGCTGTGAGGCGGGATTGTGGTAATACTCATGGAGAGCTGAAAATTTCGGTAACTAAACCAAATAGTTGGGGACAGAAACTTGCCATTTTTGAAACTAAAGATGAGGATGCTCAGAAACTTCTGGAAGCAGGAAAAATTAAGATAGGATGGCTATACTGCAGAGTACGTGTTAGAACCATCTTACCTCGCTGCTTTCGATGCCTGTCATATGGACATTTGGCACGGAATTGCGAAGGCCCTGACAGAAGTAAGCTTTGTTTTATGTGTGGAGAAGCTAGTCATAAAGCAGTAGACTGTAAAAAGAATAATCCGCGATGCATGCTTTGTACAGATAAAGATGTCAATGAAGTTAAACGAAATCATGCTCCTGGATCAGGTGCATGCACAGTTTTTCGTGAAGCTCTTGAAAAGGCAAAAAATAACAGCAAATGATGAGAATCCTTCAAGCAAACATGCATAGGAGTCAAAAAGCTAACGACCTTCTGACACAGCTGATTTATGAGATGGAAGCAGACATCATTATTATTAGTGAACAATATCAAGAGAGGGACCATCCTGGGTGGTTTTCGGATAATCTTGGAACAGCAGCAATTTGGATACCAGATCTAGGAAAATTCTCAGTCGCAGAGCATAGATGTGAAAACGGTTTTGTCTGGGTACAGATTTGGGGAATCATTATTGTAAGTTGTTATTTTACGCCAAATGAATCTGTACCAAACTTTCAAATGAAACTTGATGGCCTTGAGGATGCATTGCGTGGAATGGACCAAAGACTAGTGGTCGCTGGTGATTTTAATGCTCAAGCGTTGGAATGGGGCATGCCGCAAATAGACTCCAGAGGAAGACGCATAATGGAAATGGCAGCTAGAACAGGTTTAGTGGTCAATAACATTGGAAATGTACCAACATTCCGACGGCCAGGATGTCAGGGAACAATACCGGATGTAACATTCTCAACGGAGGATATCGAGCCGAAGATTGCTGGATGGCAAGTTATTGAGGACTATACAGGGAGCGATCACCAATATATCATCTTTCGTTTACTTCAGGAAGTTCCCCAAGCAAGAAACATACTGCGCAGGCCAGCACGGTGGAATATAGCCAGCATTGACAAGGAAACGTTTCTTGATGTAATACAAAATGGAATGGAGAACATAGCAGAAAAATGTTCTTGTTGTAGAGGAAAAGAAGCAGCTGGTGTACGTGTTGAACTCACCATGCAGCTAATCCAGCAAGCATGCAATACATCAATGTCCCGAAAGAGACCACGAACTAGCAGACGCCCAGCGTATTGGTGGACCGAAGAAATTGCAGAATTGAGAAGAAACTGTCTGCGACTTCGACGCATGGCCCAGAGGACGAGAGGCAGACAAGTGAATACCTCAGTCACAGCGGAGTATAAGTCAGCAAAGAAGGAACTCGGCAAAGCAATTAAGAAGAGTAAAGCTGATAAATGGTGGGCTTTGGCTAAGGAAGTGGAAGATGATCCATGGAGTCTAGGTTACAAGATTGTAATGAAGAAACTTGGTAAATTCTCAAACCCGAGCATGGATTCACAAACCATTAAAAAAATTGTGGATACACTATTTCCCGACCATCCAGAGAGGACTGATTTTGACGATGAAAGCGAACTGAATGATATACCTCTCTTCACAGTAGAAGAACTGAATACAGCTTTTAGCTCCCTTAGAAACAAGAAGGCTCCAGGACCAGATGATATACCTGCAGAAGTGCTAAAGATAATATCAGAACTTTGTCCAGAACTGTTGTTGAATATGTACAATCATTGCCTGCAAGCGGGTGTTTTTAATGCCCGATGGAAAATGGCTCGATTGGTTTTGATCAGCAAAGGAAAATCTGGTGGTTATAGACCCTTATAGATGTTGGACACAGCTGGAAAAGACCTAGAGAAACTTCTGCAGCCAAGAATTCTCTCAGCAGTTCAGATAGCAGGGGATTTATCTGTTCATCAGCATGGATTTCGTAGAGGACATTCTACTATTGATGCAATATTGGAGGTGGTGAACACAGTAGAAAGAGCGCAAACGGGCAATCATCATTATCGTAAAGTGACACTTCTTGTGACCCTGGACGTAAAGAATGCTTTTAATTCGGCAAGTTGGAATGACATGTTGGAAGCTCTTGAAGAGACTTTCAAAGTACCACAGTATCTTATGCGCATAATGAAAGACTACTTCAGAGATCGCACTTTGCTGTATGATACGGAAGATGGACAAAGGGCAAAACGACTAACGGCTGGAGCAGCGCAGGGATCGATCCTTGGTCCAGATCTCTGGAACATCATGTATGATGGCTTGTTACGTCTGGAGATGCCAGAGGATACGAATCTAGTGGGTCACGCTGATGATGTGGCTGCCTTGATAGTGGCCCGCAATGTTGAGATGGCTCAAATCAAATTGAACCAGGTGATGCGGCGCATAAAAAACTGGATGACGAGTCACAGACTAACACTAGCAGAACATAAAACTGAGATAGTTCTTCTGACGAGGAAAAGGATTGAGACTCTTGTACCAATGACTGTTGGAGATACAGTGATTGAAACATCTACGAGTACAAAATATTTAGGAGTGACACTTGACTCCAAGCTCACATTCTGGAACCATATTCAGAGAGCGACAGATAAGGCAGTAAAATACATGACAGCACTTAGTAGGCTGATGGGCAATATTAACGGTCCAAAATCAAGTAAAAGACGCCTCCTCATAACGACGGTTCAGTCAGTGCTCCTGTATGGCTCTGAAGTTTGGGCCGAATCCTTGAGATTTGGATGGTATCGGAGAAGGATAGCTGCCGCACAACGGAGAGCAGCTTTACGTATTGCATGTGCATACCGCACGGTTTCTGAACCTGCAATCCTCACGGTGGCAGCAATAGCCCCAATAGATCTACTTGCATTGGAGCGACAAGAAATCTGGCGTACCCAAGGAGAGCTGGGAAAAAATGTGCAAAGAAGCGTGCATTTAATCAACGGATGAAGCGATGGCAACTCAGATGGGAAAGTGACCCCCGTGGTACATGGACCAAGCGACTGATACCACGCCTGGATACCTGGGTCGAAAGAGTCCATGGTGAAGTCAACTATTATCTCACACAACTTCTAACAGGACACGGATATTTCCGGAAATTCCTGCATAGAGTAGGCGGAGCGAGCGGTGCAACATGCATATATTGTGACGACATCGATGATGTACTTCACACCTTCTTCGTGTGCGGCCATTGGATGTTAAAGAGGGAATATGTGGAAACTGAACTGGGAGAACTGACACCAGATAATATTATTTCTGTGATGTTACGGAACCAGCAATCGTGGGACCATGTAGCAGTGTATGTGGAGGATGTCCTTCGCCAGAAAAAACGGGATCTGGAAGCGTACGAACGCCCTTAAGAAGAAATGAAGAAAGAAGGAGTCTGAAAGGCTAAGTAAGCACGACATCACCCTGAAGTAATGCGAGAGCGGTTCCGGGGTGACGAACGCATCGTGGGAAAAGGGATGTGGTTTTTAGTGGGTAAGAATCCCACACTACTGTGGAGTGCGGACCATTCACAAGTGTCTTTTGAAGATTTTCCACAGTCCCTCGTAAAAAAAAAAAAAATAATAATAATAATAATAATAATAATAATAATAATTATTATTATTATTATTATTATTATACTTAGAAGTGTGTTGCTTTTCCAAATGAGCAAAGCAAAGTTTATGGAACATAATGGCCATTTTCCATACTTTTGGGGCACAGACAATCAGGAAATAACACTTTCAACGGACTAACAAAGAGTTAAAATTTGTTACATAGTGTAATTAGTAATTTTGCCGGTAAATGCTCTTACAGTTGTTTGTGCTTACTGTGCCAAGTTATTGAGGCTAACTACCGGTATTATTAGAAGACATCACATTCACACTTTACGTTTTAACTTCGCAGTAATAAACCGACGAAAATACTAGTCGCCGTGTTAGGCTTGGATTAGGCAATTCTTCAAAGTTCACTTCACCACACTCCCATTTATTTTCCTGGCGACAATGTAAGTCACTGGTCTGCGTTGCTACCCGAATACTGCACATGATGAGATGTCAGTTATTGTTATTTAGGGGCTTGCAATATCTTGGTCATCAGCCCCATGTAGTTCGATATGTGTTGGATTGTTCTGATAACTTGTGTTTCTGTTGTGACTAAAGTCTGTTCGCCGAGTCAAGACAGTGGAAGTAAACACAGTTGTGCACGTGATTGCAGGGCTGCCCAGAAGGTCGAACATCAATTCCGCTCGATTTTCCTTAATTCCACTCGGTCCTCCAAGGGACCCTATAATGAGTTCCTCAACTCCGCTCAGGCTTTGGCAAGAGGTCGACAAAGGGGTTATCCCCAATGACGTAAACAAATGTCATAACCCTCCTGCTCGCATACCAAGGGCCGGGTCAAACACCTTCCGCAGCGCATGAGCGAATTCTTGAATTCAGCAGATTTTTCCGTTCTAGGCTGGAAATAGTACATTATGCAACGAGCCTATAATGGCTATAATTAAGACACGAGTATTTTTTATAAAACGAGCGTATGCGAGTTTTATAATTTCCATACGAGTGTCTTAATTACCATTATAGGCGAGTTGCATACGACTGTTTATGTTCGACGATAATTATAACTTTATAATATGTTTTAACATAAATATTCATAAATATCTCTTGAGAGTCAGCTACTGGAATTTTGTGATCGCAGAGCGAGCGTTGGGTGTTATATCTCTGCCTTTCAAGAGCTTTGAACGACCGACGCATGCGCTCTGTGTGTTTGCAATGCCATATGCAAACCATATGTTTACATCTGCCGTCCCTCAGTAATATTGTCACCGGTGTCAGTTGAAGACAATGCGCTGTGTAGAAATTAGTGTTGGTGATTTTAAGGTACAGTGCTATTTCTTGTCTCATATTCGCCAGTTTATTTACGCGAACATATGGACGGTGGGTATTCCATGTCGGTAATTTATTATAGTTCGATGTTGTGTTTATGTCCGACATGTTGGATTTTGAGCGCATCCGCGAAGTTATCGTTACCTAATTGGTCAATGAACGAGCTCTGATTGGCTGGAGAAACTGTATCATAATGGAAAACAGTGTTATAATGACCATCATTATGATACAGTTATCTGACACATAATAGTGAGGGTCGAACATAAACAGTATTTTCAGCATCCGAAGCTGATATCGAAAGTATTTTAGGTACAAATTATACACCTATTATTATCTAAATTCAATTTTATAACGTCTGACTAGGTTAAAAACCACACAACCATTTAATTAATGCACATGTTAAAAACAATGCATAAAATTTAGAGAAAAATAATTTACTTCAGAGCGCTTGACCGATGGCGTGGTGGTATTCGCAAGACATTGTTGTGCCATTGGTCAACCGCTCTGATGTAAAGTCCGCGCATTCGTTAAATCAGGTATAAAGTGTTTCGAGCAATTATAACTTATATGACAGAAAATGCAAGTGATTTAAAATTAATCATAATATTCTTTTAAATAAGTCTGCCAAGTTTTCTATTTTTAGCCTACTTTCGATTTTTGCAAAAAATGAAAGTAGACTTATGAGATCAACACAGGGCGAAAAAAGTGTGTCTGTCTGTGTGTGTGTATGTGTGTGTGTGAGTCTGTGTGTGTGTGTGTGTGTGTCTGTGTGTGTGTGAGTGTGTGTACTCTGAATGTCTGTCCCCCCCCTATCAATTCGAACACGGTGAATGCGAATTGAACGAAATTTGGTACAAAGGTAGCACTAGCAAAGGACACCTCAGTGTCATGTTTTATATCGCCGCCATCTTGACGGAAACGTAATGGCGGCCTCACAAATGTTCAAAGCTTAAATCAAATTACGACTAACCTAATCATCCGATCTCTACCAAATTTTGCAACAACATACCTTTATAGGGGGAGCATCCTTTGACCAAACCAATAGGTCATCAGCGTAATAGTTTACGGATGGCGGCCATCTTTGAGTGAAAATCGATTCCCCCTATTAATTCGAACACGGTGCAACCGAATGGAACGAAATTTGGTACGGAAGTAGTACTAACGAAAGGCACCTCAGTGTCATGTTTTATATCACCGCCATCTTGACGGAAACGTAATGGCGGCCACACAAATGTTCAAAGCTTAAATCAAATTACGACTAACCTAATCATCCGATCTCTACCAAATTTTGCAACAACATACCTTTATGGGGGGAGCATCCTTTGACCAAACTAATAGGTCATCAGAGTAATAGTTTGCGGATGGCGGCCATCTTTGTGTGAAAATCGATTCCCCCTATTAATTCGAACACGGTGCAACCGAATGGAACGAAATTTGGTACAGAGGTAGTACTAACAAAAGGCACCTCAGTGTCATGTTTTATATCGCCGCCATCTTGACGGAAACGTAATGGCGGCCACACAAATGTTCAAAGCTTAAATCAAATTACGATTAACCTAATCATCCGATCTCTACCAAATTTTGCAACAACATACCCTTATAGAGGAAGCATCCTTTGACCGAATGAATAGGTCATTAGCCTAATAGTTTGCGAATGGCGGCCATCTTTGTGTGAAAATCAATTCCCCCTATTAATTCAAACACGGTGAAACCGAATGGAACGAAATTTGGTACAGAGGTAGCACTAGCAAAGGGCATCTCAGTGTCATGTTTTATATCGCCGCCATATTGACAGAAACGTAATGGCGGCCACACAAATGTTCAAAGCTTAAGTTAAATTACGACTAACATAACCATCCGATCTCTACCAAACTTTGCAACAACATACCTTTTTGGAGGGAGCATCCTTTGACCAATCTAATAGGTTATTAGCCTAATAGTTTGCGGATGGCGGCCATCTTTATGTCAAAATTGATTCCCCCTATTAATTCGAACACGGAGGAACCTAATGGAACGAAATTTGGTACAGAGGTAGCACTAGCAAAGGGCACCTCAGTGTCATGTTTTATATCGCCGCCGTCTTGACTGAAACGTAATGGCGGCCACACGAATATTCAAAGCTTAAATCAAATTACGATTAACCTAATCATCCGATCTCAACCAAATTTTGCAACTACATATCTTTATGGAGGGCGCATCCTTTGACCAATCTAATAGGTCATTCGCCTAATAGTTTGCGGATGGCGGCCATCTTTGTGTCAGAATCGATTCCCCCTATTAATTCAAACTCGGTGAAACAGAATGGAACGAAATTTGGTACAGAGATAGCACTAGCAAAGGGCATCTCAGTGTCATGATTAATATCGCCGCCATATTGACAGGAACGTAATAGCGGCCACACAAATGTTTAAAGCTTAAATCAAATTACGACTAACATAACCATTCGATCTCTACCAAACTTTGCAACAACATACCTTTATGGAGGGAGCATCCTTTGACCAATCTAATAGGTCATTAGCCTAATAGTTTGCGGATGGCGGCCATCTTTATGTCAAAATTGATTCCCCCTATTAATTCGAACACGGTGGAACCGAATGAACGAAATTTGGTACAGAGGTAGCACTAGCAAGAGGCACCTCAGTGTCATGTTTTATATCACCGCTATCTTGACGGAAACGTAATCGCGGCCACCCAAATGTTAAAAGCTAAAATGTAATTACGACCAACCTAATAATCTAGTCTCTACCAAATTTTGCAACACCATATCTTTATGTGGGAAACATATTCTGACCAAACTGCAAGAACATCAGCCCAATAGTTTGCAGATGGTGGCCAAGTATGTGTGCAAATCGATTCCCCCTATCAATTCAAACACGGCGAAACCGAATTGAACGAAATTTGGTACAGAGGTAGCACTAGCAAAGGGCACCTCATATTCATGTTTAATATCCCTATAGCACGTTGTATTTCAACAAGCTACTACAACCAACATTCAATTATACTCCTTGAAAAGGACAAAGAGTTATAACAATACCCATGCATTTAGGAGAAAGTAGGCTATATGTTCTTTACTGAACATCTTGTTTTCTACAAATTTTATGCATTGTTTTTAACTTGTGAATAATTAAATGTTTTTATGTTTTTTAACAAAGCCAGAAATAATAATATTAAATTTAGATAATAATAGGTGTATAATTTGTACCTAAAAATACTTTCGATATCAGCTGCGGATGCTGAAAATATTGTTTTCTAGCCTAGAACGGAAAAATCAGCCGCATTCAAGAATTCGCTCATGCGTTGCAGAAGGCGTTTGACCCGGCCCTTGGTATGCGAGCAGGAGGGTTAAGACCAACGAGGTTAAGACATTTGTTTACGTCATTGGGGTAACCCCTTTGGCGACCTCTTGTCAAAGCCTGAGCGGAATTGAGGAACTTATTTTTGGGTCCCTTGGAGGACCGGGTGGAATTAAGGAAAATCGAGGGGAATTGATGTTCGACCGAGTGGAAATGATGCCCGCCCGCCCACAAGGGGTGCGTCGAGTTGTGCCTGTTGAACATATGCTTACATGTGAAGCAGGCGAGTGCGATCTCTTTTTAATTCGCAGTTATGTTTTTATTATTTATTGTTAGTTTATGTATTTAAATAACTAGTTTTTAACTGCTTACGATAGGCAACTCTTATTTTTGATCGTGTGCACACGGATTTGATCGTAGACTCAGCAGGAGACGATGCGAGTGTTATTAGTCCACCAAAGAAGCAGCTTTAGTGAAAAGTGCCGAGTAGCTCTGAAAAGCACATGGTGATAAACACGTGTAAGGTCGATGTAGAAATGCATCTCATCGCACTAATTTCTGCCATAGTAAGGAAAGCAGCTCGATCCACGAGTGTTGATGTAATTGAAGTGTATCGAATAGTTCGAGAATATAAAGCTACCCACAGTTTACAGTCGCTCAAGAAATAGTAAACAAGGGCAAAGTTTGGGAAAAGAGTTGATGAGTTTGATAAGAATGCTATAAGATGAAAGGTCCTCCAGATATTGTTTCGCAATGAGATGCCTATGATCGATAAAGTACTTATTGCTGTGAATAAGACACAGATTTGCCGGATTTTTGACGAAATACATTTTATAATTTATAATTTATAATTTATAATTCATTCCAGGAACTAAACTTCGAACATGTTCGACGAGGACGAGACAGCATGCTCATAGAGAGGGACGAAATAGTTGTATGGAGACGTAGGTATTTGCAAACAATACGACGAATGAGACAAGAAGGAAGAACCATCTGTTTTTAGATAAAGCTTGGCAAAATACAGGGTCACGGTACTGTGCTTGTCTTTTCTAGGGTACGGCATGACCAACTATCTCGGATCATCTTGGATAGCCCTGTCCGGCTGTGCCGACAACATGAACTGGGCGTGTTTCCCAGTCCGGGCAGCCAGGTGATCACGTGCAAGTATTTACCTGCACTGTCTCGACTCTATAATTGGGGATTGGGGTAAGAGCGCAGGAATTTTAAATAAAGAATATCCAGGCATTTTCCTGGGAGGAGTGTGGAAAAACCCGGACATAATCTACGTTCAGGATAGACAGTCACCAGCAGGAATTTCCTACCTCCGGCCTTCCAGCCCCATTGGAGTAACAATGAGTGATTCCTCGCTGCTGGCTTAGACTTCGAATAAGTCTAATCACTTAGGGGTAAGGTTTATTGCCCCCCCCCCCCTCATTTCCAGGGTGCTACAACAGCAGTTTTCTCAAACTTAACTTGACAGAAATCCCATTTTGAAATCAACCCTCGGTAAATATTATACATAGCTCACTTTCAGCAACCACAGGATCCTCAATTCTGAAGTACTAATTACAACTGAAATAAAACAACTTAGATGTTTCAACCCTTAAGGGCAAATATGACTGACAATGTTCCTCGAGAAAATGATTCTTTCCTTGTCTGTAAAAATACGACGTTTTAATATTCTAATTCCGAAGTTTCATTGTTGTGCTCTAATTCTTTACACTTAGTTTTTGTTGTAAATAATTCATTTTAGGGTCATGGGACAACTTGGTCAACAACCCCGTGTAGTTCGATGAGTGTAAAACATGTCTGATAACCTGTATTTATGTGGTGACTTTAGTAGTGTGTGTAACAGTATTAGGGACAGGGATAGGGTAGGTTGCCCGGGACTTGAGATCAGGTACTATCCCGGCATTTTCCTGGAGGGATTGTTGAAAAAACTGGGGGAAAACCCCTCTCAGGATAGCTACTGATAGCACCTGGATTCGAACCTCCAATCTCCGGACTTTCTGCCAGCTGCCCTCTAGGTCGTGGTGCACGATTTAACATGCACAGCTACGCCGCAGATTTTTATATACTTAGAAATAACTTCGGAGCGTTACGGCATCATGACCCTTTTTCGTGCATTTCTTGTCTTCTATTTCATTATTCTCCCATATAACTTTTATTTTTTCGATGACTGCCATTTGGCCTAGTAGTTATCGTCATAAAATGAACCCAAATAACTAGTTCAATAAATATGGTTGAAATTAACTGAAAACTTTTACGCAAGCAGCATTTTTCTATGACCATAATAAACGGAAATTTTGATTTTATATTCCCCTCAGGAACTTCTTGTAGCAGTTACTTGTCAATTTGCACTCGATATATGATCATATCTTTGGCAAAAATGAATTGATGATGCTTTAAATTTTGAATTAAACCAATCTTCGGATTTATGACAAATGATTCGATTGTGTTTGAAAGCATTTCTTTTCACTCATGTTACATTTTTAGTGTTATCCTAACTTAACACTTAGGCCTAATGAATGAGAAAAATGGTCAGCTGATGAGTTAGCTAGAAGGTTGTCAATAACAATATCTTTCGTCATCCCCCCCCCCCCAAAAAAAAAAGAAAAAAAAAGAAAAGCACTTGTTTGATGCCATTCTGTTTGTAACCGAATGTAGGCGCCATTTTGGAAAATTAATAATATTGTGTTATCCTTTATTGCTGTTTTACGTAAAAATTAGTTGGAAACTATTTTATTAATGTTAACACAATGTCGAGGGATAGAAAATGCCTGATGATTACGCGAAGAAAATTGGACTTTATGATATCAACAAAATTGTTAATTTTTGAGCATTTGCACATTGATAAGTGCGAATACAACGTATCAAATTCTAATACAATCAAACACGAAAAGAATGTAGATAGGGGTTTGATACTTTGGGATCGTATATTACCGGTACCCCCCATCTCCCCAAGCAATTTTGACTCCGCCCATCCCCCTCCAGAGGCAAATCCTAGTTACGACACTGCCTTTGGGTGACATAAATTTCAACAAGATCCGTCAGGTAGTCAAGGATTTTCAAAATTCACACTTAAATCCCTTCAAAACAGCAATCACCACCAAGGTTTGTCTGAAGTAGGAATTGGTTTGCTTTTCAAAACTAACTGAATGTCATATCCATCTTACTTGCAGAAACATTTACACGATACATGTTGACATGATTTATGTCTTGTTGAACTGTGAGTTATATCCAACTGTAAAACAGCGCTTAAATCATTTTGAGATCCGAAATACAACAATCAAGTGACTTCGCATTTATTTTGATTGCGAATTTGTGAAGATTCGTGAGTTATTTTGAGACGTTCGTTGAAAACGAAGCCTACAAAACGTTTGTTTTGGCTTCCCTGTTAAAACGTAGAGGTCGGAAACACTTTGACTTGGCAAGTATGAAGTCTAATCGCAATATGGGCTATAACAAGTGCCGTATTTATACTGTTAAAGACTGAAGCCAGGTCCCATTCTATTTACAGTTCCGTCAACAGTCCTGGCGTTTGCTCTTTGTCTCTTTCGCAAAACATTGCAAACTGCTGGAAGAAAGGAAAGGAAAGCAAAGCAAAGCACGAATCTACCGTGAAATACAGCAATAAACATGGCATGAAGTTATTTTCGTGTCCCTCAGTTTATATTCCTGCAATTACATTCGCACGCGTTTATTTCCACTGAGTAGTGCTTACTGCGTCTCTGTTTTCTCTAGTTTTAAATTTTTACCCTGTATTTTATCACAGTGTAGGTCATAAACCAGTAGCTATTTAGTCCATGACATAGAAAATCTATTTAGTTGATGGGCGAGTTTTGTGGTGTGATAGACCAGTAGAATATAATATGAAAATACTCACATTTGAGGGACAAAATGCAGTTTTGGAATTCAATCACATCATGGCCTACAACAACAGAACCTCGTGATGAAGACGAAGATAACTGAGAACTTCGACATTCCAAAATGTGGGATAATATTCAGACATCTTTAACAAACTATGATCATACAATAAAACAAGTAGTTCCGTGAAGAACTATACAGCCTATTTTCATATATCCTACTTATGTTAATTGCCACTATCAACATACACAATTTCTGTTTGATTGCTGTAATAGATTCGTAGATATTAAGAACCGACTAAATATTTCGGATGGTCGCCATGTTGGATTTTATATATGTAGGTCCTAGAGTTATGTACTGTTACATGCAGATTATTGTGAACGTGTAGTATTCAAACTTCAATCGCAAAATTAGGACACAAGAAAAAACAAGGAGATTTTAAAATTTTTCACAGCTGCCATCTTGAGGTTATGGAAACAATTGAAATAAATTAGATGCCAGTGGATTAACATTCGTATAAGGATTTACTGTACCAAGTTTCACTGCACTCGGATGGTTAAATTGCGAGAAACGTCCATGTGAATATTTATAATTCGCGTCACCGCCATGTTGGATTTGTGATCACCAGGTTATTTAAAGTCCTATAGGTGAACTTAAGTTCATAGCCCCTATGAACATTAAAAAATGCAGTTTGGTTGCTAAAATAGATTCGTAGATATCGTCTAAATATTTCGGATGGTCGCCATGTTGGATTGTTAAATGTATGGGCCATAGAGTCATGTATCATTACAGGAAAATTATTGCGTAGGTTCATTATTCAAACTTTCACTTCGATCGCATGACTACATCACAAGAAATAAAAACTTAATTTTAAAATTCGCACTGCCGCCATCTTGAGGTTATGTAAACAATTGAACTAAATTAGAAACCAGTGGATTACAATGTGTATAAATATTTCTTGTACCAGGTTTCAGTGCGCTTGGAACATTAAATCGCGAGAAAGGTCTATTTAAAATTTTCAAATTCGCTTGGCCGCCATGTTCGTTTTGTAGTAAACCGTTTTTGAAAGTCTTATAGATGGACTTCCAGTAGTGCCCTTTATCTTCGTACAAAATTTTAGGGAGATACCGCTAATAGTTTCAGAGATATAGAATGCCGGTGAAATATTTCGCACATCCGCCATCTTGTGATTATGTAAACAATCGAACGAAGTTAGATGTCGGTGCATTACAATGTATATAAACATATACTGTAACAAGTTTCATTGCGTTTGGTTGGTCAAATCACGAGAAACGTCTATTTAAAAGTCGCAAATTCGCTTGGCCTCCATGTTGGTTTTGTAGTTACCAGGTTTTCAAGGGTCACATAAGTGAACTTATAGCACTTCCCTCTATCACCATAGAAAATGTCAGGGTAATATCGGTAATAGTTTCGGAGATATTGAATGCTGGTGAAATATTTCGCACAGCCGCCATGTTGGATTGGTGAGTCGTAACAAAATTTGAAGGGCACGGTCGAGGTCGCCGGGAATAGTGCTATGAACTTTCCGAGTTTCATTGAAATCGCTCCTGCCGATTAGATTTTATTAGGGGGGGGGGGGGGCATACACACGAATCACACACACACACACACACACACACGCACACACACACGGACAAAAGGTGATCTCATAAGCCTATTTTTTCAAAATTGAAAATAGGCTAACAAGCGTAGCCTATAGCAAAATTCCTAAAAAAAAAGAAAAAACAGTTGACGTGATAACCCAATTTACTGCAGCAAGAGAATATGTCCAAACCAAAACCAAAACAAAAAAACCTCTCCCTATCCACTTATGTCACAAAATACTATTAAAAGTAAATATTGAACGAGTATTAGGACGAAACAAATACTTGTAAGGAGAAAAATTACATAAAACTGGTGCAAATGAGTATTTTGCCTCTCCTGTAAAGTTAGTAAAAGTGGACATGTTGCCTTTCTGTAGTTTGTGATTCAATTGGTATTACAACTAACAGACGGTCAACACAATCTTAATTTTTACGTTTGGATGAATAAAGGATAAATTGAATGAACAAAGGAAAAATTAACTCGCATTTTTATCATCCAGGGTTTTTAAAATGCAATGTTTCACTGTTTTAATATTGGGCTGACTACCTAACAGACAGACATGACTTAAAATGGTGCTTTGTGAGAATATGTGCTTGAAAGCTGCAACTAAACCGAAAGATCCCGTTCAGGTAGACGCTGGAAATCTTCTTCAAATTAGAGGCTTCGGTGGCGTAGTTGGTAGCATGCCGAACTGCTGTGCCGAAGACAGCGGGTTCAAACCCAGCCAAAGTCGTCGGATTTTTTAAAAGCGTTAAAATCCTTCACTATGCCTTCCTTCGGAGGGGAAGTAAAGCCGGTGGTCCCATGTCATAGATTTATGGCATGTAAAAGATCCTTCCACTAACTAAACTTGTGTGAAGATAAATTTCTAGGTTAGATTTCATTGAAACGCTCTATCATAGTTCCAAAGTTCACCACTAGGTGTCAGTGACATCTTGTAGAGAAAGTTGGAACTGCTTGAAATTGAACGGTACTTGTAGCTCACCCCATGGGTGTCCGCTCGAACCCGCTACAGCCTCTGGCGAGCCGAATATGTCCTCGGACACTCCCGGCACTAAAATCAAATACCGGTACGCTAAAATAAAATTCTTCAAATTAAATCAAGAACCTCTCGAAATTGTCTTCGTTGTGTTTTAACTTCAAGATCCTATCATTTTTAATCTCTAATTTGAAGTCCGCTAACTTCAGCTTGCAAAAAGTAGTTCCCTGAATAAGTAAATAGCCTATTTTCATACATTACCAGCATAGCCTATTAGTATTTTCCATTTCAGAATTCCCCTCCCATTGAAGTAGATTTTCCATGTGACGGACTAAATAGTTTCTGGCACATGATCCACATTGTGATAAAGGATGAACTACAATTTCAAACCAAAATCTCAATATCCAAACTTTCTAATCATTTTAGACAGTAAAAGTAATAGGTCTATTTAAGATATTAAAAAAAGTCTGACTGTGATACTGAGGTAGTATTAAACCAAAGCTCAAGATAACTCACATCAACACACCCCAAGCTTTGGAAAACATGTGCCCAAATTCACACGATGAGGTTTTATCAACAATACATGAATACAACAAAGACCTGAATATTTAGTTCATGGTTCTGCTTTCTCAACTCAATAAGATATATTCATTTTGAGAAATTAACATGTTTATGACATGGTAATAGCGAATAGCTTATAAAGATGCTAGTTGGTTACATTGAAATTGCTACAGCCAATCACTAATTATGATCTCATTTATTTATTTATTTATTTATTTATGTATTTATTTGTTTATTTATTTATTTATTTATTTATTTGTCGTATGGTTTTTAGTGCCGGGAGTGTCTGAGTACATGTTCAGCTCGCCTGAGTCTGTAGCTGCTTCAAGTGGACACCCATAGGGTGAGCTACAAGTTCCGTTCAATTTCAAGTAGTTCCAACTTTCGCTACCAGATGTCACTGATACCTAGTGGTGAACGTTGGAACTATGATAGAACGTTCCAACGAAATCTAACCTAGAAATTTAGCTTCACACAAGTTTAGTCTGTGAAGGATCTTTTACATGCCATAAATCTATGACATGGGACCGCCGGCTTTACTTCCCCTCCGGAGGAAGCCATACTGAAGGATTTTAACGACTTTAAAATATCCGACCACTTCGGCCGGGTTTGAACCCGCCATCTTGGGCACAGCATTTCATCATGCTACCAACTACGCCACCAAAGACGCTGATGATCTCATAAGCGTACATTTCATAAGATGAAAAAAGGCAACATTGGATTCTTTATCCAGTCATAAGAATTTGTGTTATAGGCCTATTATATTATAATTACATGATATTTCATAAAGCTTCATTCGTTCCTCCACATGTCATAACTTGTTCAAGCAACAAAATTCTTTTGTCTTACCATAGATGAATCACTATCTTGGAATAACCATGTTGCAACCATAGGTGGTAAGATAGTTCCAGCCATTGGTAATTTAAGTAGACAGAAATACAAATTTTCTCGAGGACTATTGAATAGTATTTTTCAAAGACTCATTGAAGCCCATCTCACATATATGATCCATATCAGGGTATGCTGTATTAAAGATTGCTTTGAAAAGGTCAACATATTCCACGAATGAGCACTGAAGATACTCTTCAATCTACCTATTTTTACACGAAGTAAACTGGTATACCAATATAGTAATGCACATTCTCTAAATAATCTCCGTAATAAAGCTTTTGCAATCTTGCTGTATAAAATGAAAAATATGGTAGCTAATTCCAATACATTGTGTAAGTTGAACTCAGATTTGCATGCGCATCAAAAGAGAGGAGCTAACACAATTAATTGTAACCCCTTTCACTCATCCAAGTATGGTGACAACCAGTGCTTGATTTGTAAAAAGAGAGGTTCCGGTACTATGGGCTACCGGGTGGTGGTGGGAGGGGGTTGAGGGGGGAATATTGTGGAATATTGAAATATAGAGTTCTAAAGACGATATTTTTACGCTTTTATGAACACCTTTAAAAATGAACCAGTGGACTAAATAGCAATCTAATTTTGATTGCAATTTTAAATTAAATTGAGACTGCTGTAACAACATTTTTCTTACCATAGGCCTTGGCCTATATTAAATTTTAATGTAGGCCAACTAGGCTACCATTCAAACAATGTACATTATTTCAATTTATTTGTTTAAGTAATTTTAAAAATTAAATACCTTCGGTTTGAAAATACACACAAGTTCACCAACAATCTTTTCTTTCTTGTTTTATAATTTTGTCTTTACATTTTTCTGAAATAATTATCCAGACAAAGATCAAGTTGACCATGACTTACAACTAACATTCCACAGTTCTAAAAATTATATTATACCTAGGTTTATTCGACTTTTCCCCCGATCAGAGGTTTCGGTACAGCGTACCGGTGCGTACCGTCACAAATCTAGCCCTGGTGACAACTCTTGTGGCATTACTCTATTAATTACTTCAATAGTCTCCCTGTGAGGCTCCTTCTCTACCAGAACGTAAAAGAAATCTTGTTAATTCCTTGAAATTATGAATGTTTCTACAG
The DNA here is from genome assembly GCA_946902985.2 of Meconema thalassinum. Lineage (NCBI taxonomy): Eukaryota > Metazoa > Arthropoda > Insecta > Orthoptera > Tettigoniidae > Meconema > Meconema thalassinum. The sequence continues at coordinate 287,983,900 of OX336394.1, forward strand.
TTTTGTCTCTTTATATACATTATGTTACTTCTGTTCATGTACGTTATACTTGTATAAACGTGTACTTCTTTTCTCTGTCACCAAATATAATTTTTATATACTGCACTATCACGAGCCACGGCTCAGGTGCATATTTTAAATAAATAATATAACAAGTAGTTCCGTGAAGATCTATACAGCCTATTTTCATATAGCCCACTTATTGCAACTATCAACATACACAATTTCAGTTTGATTGCTACAATAGATTCGTAGATATTCAGAGCCGTCTAAATATTTCGGATGGTCGCCATGTTGGATTGTTAAATGTATAGGCCCTAGAGTCATGTACCATTATAGGATAATTATTGGGTAGGTTCATTATTCAAACTTTCACTTCGATCGCATGACTACATCACAAGAAATAAAAACTTAATTTTAAAATTCGCACAGCCGCCATCTTGAGGTTATGTAAACAATTGAACTAAATTAGATACCAGTGCATTACAATGTGTATAAATATTTCCTGTACCAGATATCAGTGCGTTTGGAGCATTAAATCGCGAGAAAGGTTTATTTCAAATTTTCTAATTCGCTTGGCCGCCATGTTTGTTTTGTATATAACCGTTTTTTTAAAGTCGTATAAATGGACTTCCAGTAGTGCCCTTTATCTCCGTACAAAACTTCAGGGAGATACCGCTAATAGTTTCAGAGATACAGAATGCCGGTGAAATATTTCGCACATCCGCCATCTTGTGGTTATGTAAACAAATGAACGAAGTTAGTTGTCGGTGCATTACAATGTATATAAACATATACTGTACCAAGTTTCATTGCGTTTGGTTGGATAAATCGCGAGAAACGTCTATTTAAAAGTCGCAACTTCGCTTGGCCGCCATGTTGGTTTTGTAGTTACCAGGTTTTCAAAGATCACATAAGTGAACTTATAGTAGTTCCCTTTATCACCATACATGATGTCAGGGTAATATCGGTAATCGTTTCGGAGATATTGAATGCTGGTGAAATACTTCGCACAGCCGCCATGTTGGATTGAAGAGTCGTAACAAAATTTGAAGGGCACGGTCGAGGTCGCCCGGAATAGTGCTATGAACTTACTGAGTTTCATTGAAATCGCTCCAGCCGTTTAGATTTTATTAGGGGGGGACACACACACGAATCACACACACACACACACACACACACACACACACGGACAAAAGGTGATCTCATAAGCCTATTTTTTCAAAATTGAAAATAGGCTAAAAAAGATCGGGGAAGTAACTCAGTAGCTCAAAGTAGGCCTACGAGTAATAAACATATGTCAGACATTTTGCGACACTCCATAAACACCCAAGAAGAAAATTGAATTTGTGCTCTCTTAGTTCTATGAGCTAAAATAACTAATCTAGTAATAATATATATAATTTAGAAATTCTTTATTACATCCAAATAATAAATATTATTTCAACGTCCCAAATTAAGCATTCAAGCCATGTCTATTAATCACCATTACTATTTGATAACGCCGTTAATATTCCAGCTCTATATTACAAAGTAGTTGCTATGAATCTAAAATCATTTAGATTCCCCAAATGATTCATATTGGATCAAATCACGTATTAAAGAATTATATACGTTTATCAGCGTCGGGGGAATGATTAAGCGGTTCCTACAGCAGTCGCATCATGTGCCGCTAAGTGGCAGCCCATCCATTATGCAGCTTGGCTCCTGTCAGGTCTGATGGCTGAGGTAATCTTTAAGTGATGTTTTATTCATGTTTATTGGTGTACCCAAGGCCACAACACCACTCCTCATACAAATGTTATTTAGAATTTGCCATTCATTTAAGTACCGCCAACATTCCGCTGAAGACATGCTCTAAAACAACTTGTATATACCAGTCACTCAAATATTTGAAAGGAAACAATTAACTTACAGTACGTATTTCTTTTAGGTTTTCCCCATTACGACACGTGTTATGTTATTACTACACAGTATCATCTGATAGCGGCTTCGGTGGCGTAGTTGGTAGCATGCTGAACTGCTCTGCCCAAGATCGCGGGTTCAAACCCGGCTGAAGTCGTCGGATTTTAAAGAGCATTAAAATCCTTCAGTATGCCTTCCTTCGGAGGGGAAGTAAAGCCGGCGTTCCCATGTCATAGATTTAAGGCATGTAAAAGATCCTTCCACTAACTAAACTTGTGTGAAGCTAAATTTCTAGGTTAGATTTCGTTGAAACGTTCTATCAAAGTTCCAACGTTCACAATTAGGTGTCAGTGATATCTGGTAGCGATCGTTGGAACTACTTGAAATTGAGCGGAACTTGTAGCTCACCCCATGGGTGTCCGCTTGAAGCAGTTACAGCCTCTGGCGAGCCGAACATGTCCTCGGACACTTCCGGCTCTAAAAGCCATAAGCAATATAAAATAAATAGTGTCATCTGCTTAGCAATAATTTGATATCATGCAGGTGTGTATTGTTCTTCACAAAACAATCGCATAGTAAAAGATTTTCTGGCTCACAAGAATTGCACAAGACCTGGAATAGCTAAAGGAATAGGAATTCCACAACCAACAGTGACAAAGAAGACAATAAAAAATATGAGAGTAAATTTTTAAATGGTATGGATTCACGTCTTGAAGAAAGAATTCATGATAAAAATCAATAATTTTAAAACAAAAATCATGGAATCGAGACGAAAAAAAATCAGAAACCCCCATTGACGTCAAATTGGCAGGTAAAAATATAAAGGAAGTAGGATACCTCTGCTACTTAGGAAGCAAAATAACCAGTGATGGACGAAGCAAAGCTAATATTAAAAGTAGGCTGGCTCAGGCAAGGGAAGCATTTCTACAGAAAAGAAATTTGTTGACATCAAATATGGATTTAGGAATTAGGAAATCATTTTTAAAAGTCTTTGTCTGGAGCGTGGCGTTCTATGGAAGTGGTTGGTTTCTTAGTTTAGGGGCTGCGACATCCCGGTCATGTAGCCCCGTGTACTTTGGGTGTGTGTAGAATCTGTCTGATAACCGGAGTTAATTGTGATGAGTGTATTAGTGTGTGTTATCTGTTTTATCTGTTTTCAATTCAAGTAAGGACTGCAGACATTGAATTTTTTCAAGTAGTTCCTACTTTTTCCGCCAAACACCACCGTCAACGACTACTAGTTCAGAACTTGGTTACCAGAGGCCACCTCAGTCGACTTCTGGCGACGAACGTCCGAACCTAAGAGCGTTTGTCAAATGTTTAACCTGTATAATTTAACTTCACACAGGTGTAATTAGTGGAATGTTCTTTTTTTTATTTAGTCAATTTACCCTCTAGGTTGGTGGTTCCCACGGACTCAGCGAGGGAACTCACCACTATGGGCAGTGTCCTGGGGCTTGGAACATATGGTCGGGATGGATACAACTGGGGAGGTGTGATCAGCACTTCGCCCTGGCGGCCTCACCTGCAAAGCGAACAGGGGCCTCATGAGGGAGTGGAAGGGATGGTAGACAGGGATGGATAGGCTAGGAAGAAGGAAGGAGGCGGCCGTGGCCTTACAGTAGGTACCATCCCGGAATTTGCCCGAAGACGAAGTGGGAAACCACGGAAAACCACTTCGAGGATGGCTGAGGTGGGAATCGAACCCCCTCTACTCATTTGGACCACCCGAGGCTGAGTAGACCCCGTTCCAGTCCTCATACCACTTTTCAAATTTCGTGGCAGAGCCGGGAATCGAACCCAGGACCTCCGGGGCGGCAGCTAACCATGCTGACCGCTACGCTACGGAGGCGACGGAATGTTCTTAAACATGCCATAAATCTATGTCATGGGACCGCTGGCTTTACTTCCCCTCCGAAGGAAGGCATACTGAAGGATTTTTAACGCTCTTAAAAAATTCGACGACTTTGGTTGGGTTTGAACCCGCTATCTTGGGCATAGAAGCTCAGCATGCTACCGACTACGCCACCGAAGCCGCGCTCTATGGAAGTAAAACTGGGACTGTTGGCGCAGCAGAAAAGATGAGAATAGAAGCGTTTTAAATGTGGTGTTACAGGAGAATGATGAAGATCATACGGGTATATAGAGTTACACATGAAGAGGTATTAAAGCGAGTGGGAGAGGAGAGATGTTTCTGGTGACAGATAATCAAGAGAAGAGATAGGTTGGGAGGACACATAGTAAGACACCGAGGAATAGTAAAGTTAGTTATGTTAGGAAGAGTCGAGGATGAGAACTGTAGGGGTAGGCCAAAGTTAGAATATGTTAAACAGATTGCCAAGGATGCACGATGTGGTAGCTATGAGCTATGTAGAGATGAAACAATTAGCTCAGGGCAGGGAGGCATGGAGGGCTGCATTAAACCAGCCAAAAGACTGAAGACTCAAACAACAACACTTTATCAGAGTTGCAGATCGATAATACATTGGTAAAATGATTGTGTATTCTAGTTATTTGGTCACGACTGTAAAAATAATCAGTTATTCTAACACGATGTACAAAATAAGAAACATAGATATCAACATGGAAATACTTAAATATATGTTGATGTTAATTCATTTAGGGGCTTTGCGATATCATGGTCATTTAGCCCCGTGTACTTGGGTGTCTGATAACTAGGGCTCGGATCTTTAGGTGCTAAAAATCGGGAAAATATTTATTTTTATGTATTAAAAATACCTGAAATTTGTGACAAAAACGTAGAAATATTTAATTATAATTTAGTTTATTAATGTGAATATAAGCAATATGCAGTACTCACGAAAGCAATTTATTCTAACTGCTGAAGCATTACCATACACAACGAGATACATCTTCAAGTTGTCCATCACAAATAACCGACGATTATCGCGAAACACTTATTCTGAAGGTGCGAAACTGCGGTGAGGTGTTGAGGTGTTGTGTAACTTCAAATCACTGTTTAACCTTGATTGCTTTCCCACATGGTTGGCAAAACTGAACGCCCCCATCAGAGGTAAAATTATCTTTAAATTATGCAACAGACGATAACTTGTAGTTGTTTTTACTTTAGACATTGTAAACCTGCCTTACACTTCACAGTGCCAGAAATGAACTGCATGTGAGTGACACTGGTTCCAGGTAGCTTGGGGGAGGGTGTCTAGCACGTGCTGCAATATGGCTATGGACAAGAAAATCCCCTGCTTCCTCAGTGAGTGGCACGGGGCGACAAGTTAAGAATAACACAGTTGCAAGCTGACATACGCTCTGCATGAAGATTAGATAGCTCACAGGTTCTTCCCCGTTAAAGTAAAACAGAACAAAAATTCAATAAACTGAAAGATCTAGCATACTGTTTTAAAAAATGTAAATATTATTTATTTTTATGTGTTAATATGTGAAAAGCAGGTATTTGCCTGGAGTAGAATTTGGAATCCACGGATAACCACTTCCAAGATGGCTGAGATGGGAATCAAACCCCCACCCCTCTTCTGAGTTTTGCCTCACGAGGCTGTGTGTACCCCGTTCCAGCCCTCAGACCGAAATTAAAGTTTCTTTGCAGATCCGTGAATCGAACCCGGATCACCGTGGTGACAGTCAAGAATGATAACTGCTGCATCACGAGGTCGCCCTTGAAGATCCAAAATACAACGTAAAAGTTCAAGAAATAAGATTTGTTGTAAATTCATTTTAGGGGCTTGACACATCCTGATCATCAGCTCCGAGTACTTGGATGTGTATTGAACTTGCTGATAATCTGTATTTCTGTGATGACTAGGGCTCGGATATTTAGGTGCTAAAATCGGGAAAATATTTATTTTTTATGTATTAAAAATACCTGAAATATGTGACAAAAAAGTAAAAATATTTAATTATAATTTAGTTTATTAATGTAAATATAAACAATATGCAGAACTCACGAATGCAATTTATTCTATGTCTCACTGACTGCTGAAGCCAACGAGATACATCTTCAGGTTGTCCAACACAAATGACCGACGATTATCACGAAACACTTATTCTGAAGGCGCCAAACTGCGGCAATATGTTTCTTGCCCTTGAGGTGTTGTATAACTTCAGATAGCTGTTCAGCCTTGATTGCTTTCCCTCATGGTTGGCAGAACAGAACGCCCCCATCAGAAGTAAAATTATCTTTAAATTCTGCAACAGACGATAACTTGTAGTTGTTTTTACTTTAGGCATCGCAGAACTGCCTTACACTTCACAGTGCCAGAAATGAACTGCGAGTGACACTGGTCCCAGATAGCTGAGGGAGGGGGAGGTCTAGCACGTGGTGCAATATGGCTATGGAAAAGGAGATCCCCGGCTTCCACAGTGAGTGGCACGGGGCGACACGTTAAGAATAACACAGTTGCAAGCTGACGTACGCTCTGCATGAAGATTAAATAGCTCACAGGTTCTTCCCCGTTGAAGTAACACAGAAAAAATGCAATAAACTGAAAGATCTAGCATACTGATTTAAAAAAATGTAAAAAGTATGTCTTTTTATGTGCTAATAAGTGAAAAACAGGAATTTATGTATTTATAGAAAAAATGCTTGAAATGTGTATTTACATAAGAAAATATTTATTTACCTAAAAATCCGAGCCCTAGTGATGACTGTGAAAACTATAGTAGTGCGTGTTAGAGACAAGGATGGGGTCAGTTCGTGAAATCAATAAATATGAAAATACTAAGGGGGAGGGGGGGGGGTTGATGGCACGACATTTTAATTGCTGACTTTTGAGTTGTTTCATTTAGAGGCTTGGACATCGTGGTCATGTAGCCCCGTGTACTTGGGAGTGTGTAACATTTGTCTGATAGCCTGTATTATTGTGATTTCTGTTATAGCGTGCGTATCTATAATTCAGGTGAGGAGGGAAACCACGGAAAACTACTTCTAGAATGGCTGAGATGGGAATCGAACCCATCTCTCCTCAGTTCTGCGTCAAGAGGCTGAGTGTATCCCATTCCAGCGCTCAGATCAGAATTAACTTTCTTGGTAGATTCGGAAACCGCACCCGGGACCTCTGAATACGGAATTTCAAAGCAGACCACAGAAGGTGGTATTTGTAATAGTGTCTAGGATTTAAGTAATTTCACATGGACCATTTGCCTTGAATGAAAAAGGAAAAATCCACGAGAAAATCATACTCAGGATGACTATTGTTCATATCTGTGTTCGGAACTTGGTCGTCTGAGATCTCAGCTCCCCTTTGAAGCCGTGGAGCGTGAATTAATGCAATCGATAATTCTGCTGGGTGAATTAAGAATAAATCCGTTGTTCAAATAAAATACATTTGGCTTTAAAAACCCCCCAGTATGCCTTCCTTCGGATAGGAAGTAAAGCCGACGGTCCCATGCCATATATTTATGGCATGTTAAAGAACCTTCCACTAATTACACCTGTGTGAAGCTAAATGATATAGGTTAATAATGTAAGCAACGCTCTTAGGTTCGTACGTTCGTTGCCAGGAGCCGACTGCGGTGGCGTCTAGTATCTAAGTTCTGAACTAGTAGTCATTGACGGTGGCGTTTGGCGGCAAAAGTAGGAACTATTTGAAAAATTCAAAGTCTGCGGTCCTTACATGAATTAAAACAAGTAGTTCCGTGAAGAACTATACAGCCTGTTTTCATATATCCTATTCATGTAAATTGCCTCTATCAACATACAAAATTTCAGATTGATTGTTGTGATAGATTCGTAGATATTGAGAACCGTCTAAATATTTCAGATGGTCGCCAGGTTGGATTTTTATTTATGTACTATTACATGAAGATTATTGAGTAGCCTACGTGTGGTATTCAGACTTCAATCGCATGATTACGACACAAGAAGTAAAAACGAGATTTTAAAATTTCTCACAGCTGCCATCTTGTTATGAAAACAATTGAAATAAACTAGATACCAGTGGATTAACATTTGTATAAGCATTTAACGTGCAAAGTTATACTGCACTCGGATGGTTAAATCGTGAGAAATGTCCATTTAAATATCTATACTTTGCGTCGCCGCCATGTTGGATTTGTGCTCACCAGGTTAGTGAAAGTCCTATAGATGATCATATGTTCATAGCCTCTATGAACATAAAAAATCTCAGTTTGATTCCTGTAAACGATTCGCAGATATTGAGAACCGTCAAAATATTTCGGATGCTCGCCATTTTGGATTGTTATATGTATAGGCCATAGAGTTATGTACCATTAAAGGAAAATTATCGCGTTGCTTCATTATTCAAACTTTCACTTCGATCGCATGAATAATACACAAGAAATAAAAACTTATTATTAAAAATTCGCACAGCCGCCATCTCGAGGTTATGTAAACAATTGAACTAAATTAGATGCCAGTGCATTACACTATGTATACTCATTTACTGTACCACATTTCACTGCGCTCAGATGGTTAAACACGAGAAAAGTCTATTAAAATATTTCGAATTCGCTTGACCGCCATGCTCGTTTTGTGCTTTTCAGGTTTTTGAATGTTACATAGATAAACTTGTAAAATTTCCCTTTATCACCGTACAAAATTTCAGGGTGATATCATAAATAGTTTCGGAGATATTGAATGCCAGTGAAATATTTCGCACAGCCGCCATGTTGGATTGGTGAGACACAATAAAATTTGAAGGGCACGGTCGGGGTCGGCCAGAATGGTGCTATGATCTTACCGAGATTCATTGAAATCGCTCCAGCCGTTTAGAATTTATTAGGGACACACACACACACACACACACACACACACACACACGCGCGCGCGCACACACGGACAAAAGGTGATCTCATAAGCCTATTTTTTTCAAAATTGAAAATAGGCTAAAAACAGATAACACACACTAATACAGTCATCACAATTAACACCGGTTATCAGACAGATTCTACACACACTCAAAGTACACGGGGCTACATGACCGCGTTGTCGCAGCCCATAACTGAGAAACTAACCAACCAACATTTGGCTATCGTCTTTACTTGTTAATGCAGCCGGCTGCATTTTAATGGCTTTGACGAGAACTAGCATATAATGATGTTTTCAAACAAGTTACGATGTGCTCAGTAGATTCAATCTAATGTCAATGAAGATTGAAATCGGCTTATACTTAAGGACATCACACATCCATGTCTTTCGCTGGACTCTAGCCAGCAACAAACCATCACCCAGTTCCGTGGCATATCAAGCTCACCAGGAAATTCAGTGTTGGTACGAAAAAAAATATCAAAGGACACATTGCTATATTTGTATTAAACATATGTTGTTGACTTTGGCATTGGTTTCACTTATGTTATGTTCCTCTTTCTGAGTCCGACATTGCTGCTATCAATGTAAGAGTCCTCTTTCAGTTCAGCGTTCTTTTATCAACTGCCTGTTTTTCTCAACCTTGCCGCTTCTAGTGTATTTGAGGCGTCTGAGATGTTCTTATTCTCCCGCCCTTCAAGGGATAAATATATCGGACAAAGAAGGAGAATGGAGATAGAAGGACTCTAGCTTTAGAATTGAAAGGAAGGAAAGAGTTGCCATGTCACGTTTTATAAGAACCATAAAAGAGCAGCGTGGTGAGAGTGAAAACAATACCAGACTCTGCTCAGTGTGGTCGTCATCCTGTTCTCATCGGTAGTGATTTACGGGGTGGGATATGTGCACTAAAGATCATATTAATAATATTACCGTAATAATGTTACCTTGGTGCTAAGCCCCTCCATCCAATTAAAATACCATTTTACTGGCCACCAATCATTGGCTGCTATATTTACAAATACGGTTTGCAAATTTGATCGCGCCAGTTGAGTTTGATGGCTCATAAAAGCGCCTTATATCTTACGTTTCTGTTAGTACATAGTCTGCTAAATCAGAATCCACCTCCCAGGTCCGCTTGGACAAAGCCTCCAATAATAAGAATCTAAGAGCCAATACCCATGTGAAAGATAATATCGTGCACTTTGACTACCATCAGTAGAGCTGTGCTTACTATAATTCGTTCTTGCCACACTTTTACAATTTAGAGCAACTTTAAGCGCCTCCTACGGCAAAATTCTGCATCAAGGAGTCTCGTGAAGAGCGACATTCGCCCTGGCCAAGGCCTTATGTATTGCACTAGCCCACCCTAATTACTGATATCGCGCCAGGAGATGGCAGTTGGGTTTGAACTGCAGAGGTCTCCCCGCTCACTGCGTATCGTGCATTCCAAAAACATTCAGTTGGTCACTACTTGCTTCACTCACTCAGCATATTCCTACTTTCACTGGCTGCGTGTCGTCTGCTGCAATAATAACCATTGGCATGCGGGAAGCCGATATATTTAAGTTTGGAATAGGTGGACAGCGCATGCGTACTGCAAGACCCCCCGCACCCCGTCACAGCGTGTTCAACTGCCAACTCATGCCGCGATGACAGTAACTCGTGTTATCTCCTGCCTGTATATGAAAATAATACGCGCTAGACAACCCGCGCTGCTCGGCAGCATCGGTCGATATTGGGATACGAAGTCATCGTAACCTTACTCAGTTACACTTAATAATTTGCAAACTGTTCCGTCTTTTCAATACTTGTTGTATTCAAGAAAGTTAACAAAGGTACATGTTTCGGACACTTATGTGTCCTTCTTCAGCCAGAGATACATATTAAAACACTTCTAAGTTAACAAAACACACATTTAAATACGTTGTAAAACACTGAGTAGTCATGAGATGGAGCCAGTAGAAACCAAATGACTACTGTCAACTAGCAGAGTTGACATGCATAATTATAATATGGGCAAACTTCCTCCAGATGCATGAACTATGGGACACCTTGATTTTAAATCTCATGACTACTCAGTGTTTTACAATGTACTTAAATGTGTGTTTTGTTAACTTAGAAGTGTTTTAATATGTATCTCTGGCTGAAGAAGGACACATAAGTGTCCGAAACATGTACCGTTGTTAACTTTCTTGAATACAACTAGTATTGAAAAGACGGAACAGTTTACAAATTATTAAGTGGATTCAATTCAATACGGACCAATATGGATCATAACAATTTACTCGGTTACTACTCTGGTTTAGAGTTTTCCCCTAAAATAATAATGCTTATCTACATGTAATGATCTGATACTCTGGACTGGCTGCGTGGCTCAGCGGTAACGTTCTCGTCTTCTGTAACCAAGGTAGCAGGATCAAATCATGGGGCAATCAGCTGGCATTTGAGGGTGCGCAAAAGTGAGGGAGCCGTGTCAATAGATTTACTGCACATTAAAGATGCCCTTCGGGGCAAAATTCCGGCACCCCGGCGCACAGTGGTCCTTTTGCACTATCTGGGTGCTCAAAATGTAAAAAATAAAAGTTATGTATTTTCATGATTTATGACGATTTTAGTATCAGTAATGTCCGATGATCTCAGAACTGTGCCTATATGTCATATTTGTTCACCTCCTGGAGAGTGAGAGACCGCTGAAGTAGGATGTTTCGTATCGCATCCTCAGCTGGAAGCGGAGCTGATTATTTGTGTTTTAATCTTCTGCTTGTAAAGACGTGTTTGTTGAGCTATCTTCATCGTTTGCCACTGGATATGACAGACCAAGGTGGTGTATTTCTTGGAATACACGTTTAGTTAGAGTTGGCGGTCACTGCTCTTTGCTTTTTCTTTTTCATTAGTTTCTTTATTTCCCTCGCAGACACCAACAGGGACCCTTTCTTGTATTACCTTTTTCTTATGTAAGTTTGTTTCAGTTAATTACCCTCTGGATTTCAACCACAGCTCACCACGCGGCACCCTGTCGAAGTTTTGGATTCAGCAATCTCAAGAATGGCTTCAATCCGCTCTAGCAGATGTCGTCGTTGTCGTCATCTACCATCTCCTTGAAGACTCTACTCCATGAAGCAAATTGTATGTAGAGTGTTTTATTTTTACAATGTTACCCACAGTGTTTAACTTCTCTTGTTTCCCCCTCCCTTCCTGCTTGCCTGCTCTCTTTGTGTTCAAAATTTCCCGATCACCTCTCGTCTGGACGTGTGAGGGATAAGTTCAGTCCTCTCAAGGAGGCACATCTCCTTAACACATGAGGTGATTCAAATTGACGCCATGTCTAAATTTTGGGTGTAACGGCTGCAGGTGCTGACAGTGATGCCATCTAGTAGCCAAGTCCGCAAACTAGGTGTCGTGGACGGTAGTATTTGGAAGAAAAATTGGGAACTACTTGAAATTATTGTCTGCAGTCCTTACTTGAATAAAAAAAACCAGATAACACACACTAATACAGCCATCACAATTAACGCCGGTCATCAGACAGATTACCGACAGTAGTGGCTACGCGGTCTAAAGCGCTGCGTTAGGTCAAGGGGCCAAGCTCTCTGCTGACTCGGTAGACGCGTGGGTTCGAGCCCCACCGTCGGCTGTCCTTGAAATGGTTTTCCGTGGTTTCCCATTTTCAACACCAGGCAAATGCTGGGACAGTACCTTCTGACAGGCCACGGCCGCTTCCTTCCACATCCTTGCCCAGTTTCATTCATCGTCATCCATTGCATCTCTCATCCCGACGCGCAGGTCGCCCACGGGCGTCGACTAGAAAGACCTGCACTTGGCCTCTCAGGAGGCTACACGACAAAAAAAAAAAAAAAAAAAAAATCAGACAGATTCTACACACACACAAAGTACACGGGGGTACATGACTACGTTGTCGCAGCCCCTAAACTAAGGAACCAACCAACCTCTTTAACATGCCAAGAACGTTTGACAAGCGTGCCGTGATTTTTGTCGCCTTTCAAAAATAACTTACCACGGCCAGGAGCGAACCTGCAAGCTTGGGGTTGGTAGTCCGACACGATAACCACTCACTCACCGTGGCGTAGCTGACGGTTCTTGACCAAGGACTTGCTTGCTCTATATCTCCACGTGAACTCCAAAGTAAAGTCCTGGCGGCTTGCTCGCATGTCAGGTGTCCAGTGTTGCACGGCTACACGTAGTTCTGTCGAGTCCCGCTGCTTGCTGTCAGTGGCTACGGTAGAGAGTTGACAGCACTGTGTCTCGCGCTGGGAAATTCTTGGCTTCCCGCAGATATGGAATATAAACATATCTGCCCAGCTGTGTTTCAAAGGCGAGCCACTCGTTAACGAGGAAAGTGAGAGAAATGTAATTATTCTGATTGCGCTCTGTGTCTGTTTATCATAGACCTTAATTGGTAGGCTTGCCATGTTTTTGGTGAGTGAAACCGGGACACATTAATATGGGATGGCCTTACCGGGGGGGGGGGGGGACATGGAATACCCCCCCCCCCCAGGAGAGCGGGTGAGATTTAAGCCAATCTTTAAGCCTTCCAAGTGACGGGAGGGGGGAATTTGGCACCCTAAATTGTTAGTTCTACACACCTTAAAAAAATAAAAATAAAATACAAATAAAAAAATAAAATAAAACAAGATGTTCAGTAAAGATCACATAGCCAACTTTCTTCTAAATGCATGGGTATTGTTATAACTCTTTGTCCTTTTCAAGGAGTATAATTGAATGTTGGTAGTAGTAGCTTGTTGAAATACAACGTGCTATAGGGATATTAAACATGAATATGAGGTGCCCTTTGCTAGTGCTACCTCTGTAAAAAAAAATCATTCAATTCGGTTCCACCGTGTTTGAATTGATCTGGGGAATAGATTTACACATACATGACCGCTATTTGCAAACTATTGGGCTGATGACCTTGTAGTCAGTCATAAGATGCTTTCCACAAAAAGGCATGTTGTTGCAAAAAACGGTAGAGATCAAATTATTAGGATGGTCGAAATTTGATTTAAGCTTTTAACATTTGGGTGGCCGTCATTCCGTTTCCGTCAAGATGGCGGCGATATAAAACATGACACTGAGGTGCCTTTTGCTAGTGCTACCTCTGTACCAAATTTCGTTCAATTCGGTTTCACCGTGTTTGAATTGATAGGGGGAATCGATTTGCACACATACTTGGCCACGGTCTGCAAACTATTGGGCTGATGATCTAGCAGTTTGGTCAGAATATGCTTCCCACATAAAGATTTGTTGTTGCAAAATTTGGTAGAGACTAGATTATTAGGTTGGTCGTAATTACATTTTAGCCTTTAACATTAGGGTGGCCGCGATTACGTTTCCGTCAAGATGGCGGTGATATAAAACATGACACTGAGGTGGCCTTTTCTAGTGCTACCTCTGTACCAAATTTCGTTCCATTCGGTTTCACCGTGTTCGAATTAATAGGGGGAATCGATTTTCACACAAAGATGACCGCCATCCGCAAAATATTATGCTAATGACCTATTAATTTGGTCAAAGGATGCTCCCTCCATAATGGTAAGTTGATGCAAAATTTGGTAGAGATCGGATGATTAGGTTAATCGTAATTTGATTTAAGCTTTGAATATTTATGTGGCCGCCATTACGTTTCCGTAAAGATGGCGGCGATATAAAACATGACACTGAGGTGCCCTTTGTTAGTGCTACCTCTGTACCAAATTTCATTCCATTCTGTTTGACAGTGTTCGAATTAATAGGGGTAATCGATTTTGACACAAAGATGGCCGCCATCCGCAAACTATTAGGCTAATGACCTATTAGATTTGTCAAAGGATGCTTCCTCCATAAAGGTATGTTGTTGCAAAATTTGGTAGAGATCGGATGATTAGGTTAGTCATAATTTGATTTAAGCTTTGAACATTTGTGTGGCCGCCATTACGTTTCCGTCAAGATGGCGGTGATATAAAACATGACACTGAGGTGCCCTTTGCTAGTGCTACCTCTGTACCAAATTTCATTCCATTCGGTTTCACCGTGTTCGAATTAATAGGGGTAATCGATTTTGACACAAAGATGGCCGCCATCCGCAAACTATTAGGCTAATGACCTATTAGATTTGTCAAAGGATGCTCCCTCCATAAAGGTATGTTGTTGCAAAATTTGGTAGAGATCGGATGATTAGGTTAGTCGTAATTTGATTTAAGCTTTGAACATTTGTGTGGCCGCCATTACGTTTCCGTCAAGATGGCGGCGATATAAAACATGACACTGGGGTGCCCTTTGCTAGTACTACCTTTGTACCAAATTTCGTTCCATTCGGTTTCACCGTGTTCGAATTAATAGGGGCAATCGATTTTCACACAAAGATGGCCGCCATCCGCAAACTATTAAGCTGATGACCTCTTAATTTGGTCAAAGGATGCTGCCCACATAAAGGTATGTTGTTGCAAAATTTGGTAGAGATCGGATGATTAGGTTAGTCGTAATTTGATTTAAGCTTTGAACATTTGTGTGGCCGCCATTACGTTTCCGTCAAGATGGCGGCGATATAAAACATGACACTGAGGCGTCCTTTGCTAGTGCTACCTTTGTACCAAATTTCGTTCAATTTGCGCTCACCGTGTTCGAATTGATAGGGGGGGGGGACAGACATTCAGAGTACACACACACACACACACACACACACACACACACACACACACACACACACGGACTCACACACGTACACACACACAGACAGACACACTTTTTTTTCGCCCTGTAGTGATCTCATAAGTCTACTTTCATTTTTTGCAAAAATTGAAAGTAGGCTAAAAAGGCGGCTTCGGTGGCGTAGTCGGTAGCATGATGAGCTTCTATGCCCAAGATAGCGGGTTCAATTCAAACCCGGCCGAAATAGTCGGATTTTTTAAGAGCGTTAAAAATCCCTCAGTATGCCTTCCTTCGGAGGGGACGTAAAGCCGGAGGTCCCATGTCATAGATGTATGGCATGTTAAAGAACCTTCCACTAATTACACCTGTGTGAAGCTAAATTGGATAGGTTAAGAATGTAAACAACGCTCTTAGGTTTCTTCGTTCGTTGCCAAGAGTCGACTGCGGTGGCGTCTAGTAGCTAAGTTCTGAACTTGGCCTAGTAGTCGTTGCCGGTGGTGCTTGGCGGCAAAAGTAGGAACTATTTGAAAAATTCTAAGTTGCAGTACTTAAATGAAAAATCAGATAACACATACAATTACAGTCATCACAATTAATACCGGTTATCAGACAGATTCTACACACACCCAAAGTACGCGGGGCTACATGACCGCGTTGTCGCAGCCCCTAAACTTAAGAACCAACCAACCAAAAATAAAAAAGGAATTTTTACTACATACAAATATATATTTTTTTCTTCTTAATGATAATTTTTTCTGGTCTACCATTTAGAAAGAAGTGTTAATAAAATACAATTTAAAATACTTCATAAAATTGTTTAATTGAACAATATTGGGCTACTAAGTCTTATTATTTTTTTGAAAAACTACAACATTTTGTCTAATTACAAAAACAATTACAAAATAACCTTTTTTGTCAAACTAAAAAAACAATTAATTATTGAGATAACAATGAAAATCTTTGCTTTCAAACCACTCATATTTTTGACCTGAATGTACTTCTTTAGCTTGACCTTTTCATAAAAATCACATAAAGAAAGGCCAAAGTTGATTTTACATACAATCAATGCTCTTGCAGTGGACTCTCTCATTAATGCTCTGTCCCCCCTCCAGACATTGTTCATTAGAGAAAACACCCTTTCCACAGGTGCTTATGTACCTGGTAAACAAAATATGTACCGTACTCTAAATACTTCTGACCTCTTTGACGCTGTGCGCGATAGTCAACGATGTTGATTGTTGAAAAGTAACCGATTCATAAAAGATTCTTAAATACATAAATTCATTACTTTTTACATCTTACAGTCGTTTTCCGGGACATTGATAAAACCGGGAGGGACAAGAGAAAAACAAGATGTTCAGTGAAGAACATATAGCCTACTTTCTCCTAAATGCATGGGTATTGTTATTACTCTTTGTCCTTTTCAAGGAGTATAGTTGAATGTTGGTTGTAGTAGCTTGTTGAAATACAACGTGCTATAGGGATATTAAACATGAATATGGAGGTGTCCTTTGCTAGTGCTATCTCTGTAAAAAATTTCATTCAATTCGGTTTCACCGTGTTTGAATTGATATGGTGAATCGATTTGCACACATACATGGCCGCTATTTGCAAACTATTGGGCTGATGACCTTGTAGTCAGTCATACGATGCTTTCCACAAAAAGGCATGCTGTTGTAAAATATGGTAGAGATCAAATGATTAGGATGGTCGTAATTTGATTTAAGCTTTTAACATTTGGGTGGCCGTCATTCCGGATCCGTCAAGATGGCGGCGATATAAAACATGACACTGAGGTGGCCTTTGCTAGTGCTACCTCTGTACCAAATTTCGTTCAATTCGGTTTCACCGTGTTTGAATTGATAGGGGGAATCGATTTGCACACATACTTGGCCACCATCTGCAAACTATTGGGCTGATGCTCTTGCAGTTTGGTCAGAATATGCTTCCCACATAAAGGTATGTTGTTGCAAAATTTGGTAGAGACTAGATTATTAGGTTGGTCGTAATTAGATTTAAGCTTTTAACATTTGGGTGGCCGTCATTCCGGATCCGTCAAGATGGCGGCGATATAAAACATGACACTGAGGTGCCCTTTACTAGTGCTACCTCTGTACCAACTTTCGTTCCATTCAGTTTCACCGTGTTCGAATTAATAGGGGGAATCGATTTTGACACAAAGGTGGCCGCCATCCGCAAACTATTAGGCTAATGACCAATTAGTTTGGTCAAAGGATGCTCCCTCTCTAAAGGTATGTTGTTGCAAAATTTGGTAGAGATCGGATGATTATGTTAGTCGTAATTTGATTTAAGTTTTGAATATTTGTGTGGCCGCCATTACGTTTCCGTCAAGATGGCGGCAATTAAAACATGACACTGAGGTGCCCTTTGTTAGTGCTACCTCTGTACCAAATTTCGTTCCATTCGGTTTCACCGTGTTCGAATTAATAGGGGGAATCCATTTTCACACAAAGATGGCCGCCATCCGCAAACTATTAGGCTGATAACCTACTAGTTTGGTCAAAGGTTGCTCCCCCTATAAAGGTATGTTGTTGTGAAATTTGGTAGAGATCAGATGATTAGGTTAATCGTAATTTGATTTAATCTTTGAAAATTTGTGTGGCCGCCATTACGTTTCCGTCAAGATGGCGGTGATATAAAACATGCCGCAGAGGTGCCCATTGCTAGTGCTACCTCTGCACCAAATTTCTTTCCATTCGGTTTCACCGTGTTCGAATTAATAGGGGGAATCGATTTTGACACAAAGATGGCTGCCATCCGCAAACTATTAGGCCAATGACCTAATAATTTGGTCAAATGATGCTTCCTCCATAATGGTATGTTGTTGCAAAATTTGGTAGAGATCGGATGATTAGGTTGGTCGTAATTTGATTTAAGCTTTGAACATTTGTGTGGCCGCCATTACGTTTCCGTCAAGATGGCGGGGATATAAAACATGACACTGAGGTGCGCTTTGCTAGTACTACCTCTGTACCAAATTTCGTTCCATTCGGTTTCACCGTGTTCGAATTAATAGGGGGAGGGGGACAGACATTCAGAGTACACACACTCACTCTCACACACACACACACACACACACTCACACACACACACACACAGACAGATACACTATTTTTCGCCCTGTGTTGATCTCATAAGTCCACTTTCATTTTTTGCAAAAATCGAAAGTAGGCTAAAAATAGAGACAGCATTTATTAACAATTGGCAGCCCTGGTTGCTCTTAAGAATACGCATAATCATATCTGTTTATGTATAAATAGTACAAACGAAATTTGGTTGAAATCCAATTGATAGTGTAGACGTTATATGCATTTAAAAATTGGACCTATCAGCAGGCTTTGAATAATATTGGTAGCACTGACGTATATTAGTTACTCCAAGTTAATCTGGAATATCAGGTACTATACGAGTGCATATTTTAAAGCTGTTGGCTGGCATACTTTCTAAAATATCGGTATTTGGATAAAGAAAATAGAGAGAGTATTTATTAACAGTTGGCAGCCCTGGTGACTCTTAAGAATATGCTCAGTCATATCTGTTTATGTACACATATTACATACGAAATTTGGTTGAAATCCAATTGATAGTGTAGAAGTTATATGCATTAAAAATTGGACCTATCAGCAGGCTTCACTGGCATCACTGCCATGCTTGGCCTCCTGGAAATTAAGCTGAAATATTATTATCTATATGTGTGATAATTTTGGAATAGCTTCCATGCATACCTTCTATGATATCCAACATGGAGCTCAAATTTCAATTGCGGGTTTTCAGCAGTTGGTAGCACTGACATCATTTTCAAATATGGGCTTGATATATTCAGGTATAGATCTTTACTCATACCTAATTTGGATTCGATTGCTGCAGCCGTTTAGGAGTTGATAGGGGGGGGGGGGCACACACAGACAGACATACAGACAGAAGGACAGGCAGACAGACAGACTGACGGACATACAGACAGACAGACTGACGGACAGACAGACAGACACACATTTTCCCGGATCGATCTCATAAGTATACTTTTTCCTAATTTTTTTAAATATGAAAAGTAGGCTAGATACTGAGAAGTATGGCAAGGCTAATAATTGGTGTTCCTCTACCCTCATGTCTATTTAAAACTAGATTTATATGTTTGACCGTATAAAATCGTCATTTGTTCCACTGTGTCACGATAAGGAATCCTCTTGCGCTACATAAAGAGCAAAAAGTCGGACGATAATTCATAGGAGAAGTGGCGTAGGAAGTGTTGCGTAAGCGAGTTATGAATTACGATGATTAATGAACAGATGCCGCAATATACTTGTCAAAACAAACAGCTGAGTGTAATTTAAGTGAGACTCTTGAGTAATGTAAGAGTAATTATAGTTTATATTTCATTTTGAACCCATTCAGATTAAGATGGAATACATACTGCTCGAGTCTAAGCTGCGTGAACCTGAGAGGAATGTGCATCGCAGACTATGAGAAGTGGTGTTGACGAGTGATGAGGTTCCTCAGTCCGTGCATAGTACAGAACCAAATACATTGGTTGGTGACTCACTCACTCATTCCTAACACCACAGTGGTTTGAGCAACGGCCCTATGTTAGCAGTATTGGAATAGAAAGGAATACCAGATATCACGGCGGGCTGCTCTTTCCCCTCACTCCGCAAGTTCACAGAGCTTGGACCCGAGCAGTAGTTGACGTTGTTGATTCAATTAGGGGATTGGTCGTGTATAATAGCTCTGTGTACTTGGGTGTATGTGTGTAATATGTCTGATAACCTGTGTCATTGTGATGGCTGTACTGGTGTGAGTATTTTTAATTGAAGATACGATTTGATTAGGAGGCGTTGCTGTTGTTGTTGTTGATTATTCATTGAGGGGCTTGTGATATCGTGATCATGCAGCCCCGTGTACTTGGGTGTGTTTAATTTGTCTGTTAACCTGTGTTTTGTTATGGCTGTAGTACCGTAGTGTGTGTAGTTGTAAATCAGATGAGGATTGGAAAGGAGGCGGCCGTGGCTTTAATTTAGGAACCATCTTGGTATTCGCCTTTTGTAGAAGTGAGTAACCGCGGTAAACCACTTACAGGATGACTGAGGTGGGAATAGAAATCATCTCTCCTCAGCATTGCCTCACGAGGCTGAGTGTACCCCGTTCCAATTCTCAGACAGGATTTAATTTCTTGGCAGATCCAAGATTCGAATCCAGGCCTCTACGGTGTGACAGCCAAGAATGCTGGCCATTACTCCAGTGGCGTCACTAGGGGAGTGCGGACCGCACCGGGTGACACCATCATAAGGGGTGACACCAAAATTAGGGCGATTCGTAAAAATTTCATTTTTAAACAAATTTAGCACAGCAGAACATCGATTTTTTTAACCAGTACTAAGTGTCTGACTTGTCTGCCTTCACTTCATTGGTTATAAAAAATTGTGAATTTATCATTTAGCTCATGTATGTATGTGGCTTACGTTTATTATTGGATGTCATCAAGTAGGCTACAGTACATAAATGTGAGTATTTTTGCATTTTATTCAATTTATATGTATGTTTCGTTTCAAACAAAATATCACTGTCTATGATTCTATGTCACTCCATGAAATAATTCTTAATAAAGGACGTTGTTCAATAAAGAAAAGATTTTCAAATATAATTTGTTTTATCAATTAAACCAAATCATCATCATCAGAGCCTCCGTGGCTTAGGCAGCAGCACGCTGGCCTCTCACCGTGGGTCCGTGGTTCAAATCCCGGTCACTCCATGTGAGATTTGTGCTGGGCAAAGCGGAGGCAGACAGGTTTTTCTCCGGGTACTCCGGTTTTCCCTGTCGCAATTCATTCCAGCAACACTCTCCACTATAATTTCATTTCATGTGTCATTCATTTAATCAATGCCTCAGGGGAGTGCGACAGGCTTCGGCAGCCGGCACAGTTCATATCCTCGCCGCTAGATGGGGGCTTCATTCATTCCATTCCCTGACCCGGTCGGAGACTGGAAGCAGGCTGTGGATTTTCATTTTTCATCATCATCATCATCATCATATATATTATTTCAGTAGTATAGATCCCTCCTGCAGCGCTTACAAGAGACCGATCGTGACAAATGAGCATTCAAATGAAAGAGAATATACATTACCAGTGACGCATTGCACTTTAATTTCATAAATATCTATAATTTGTTTAAAAAGTGATTTAAAAAACAGTACGAAGTGTGCGATTTGCAGATACTGTTGCTGCAGGAAGATACGCTCCACAATTGCTGTCCACTTCACGTTTTGGCCTATGTTCATAAATGTTACTAAGGATTCTGTATGCTTTCGTAAATTGGCACTGTCGGACTCGGAGGAGGTCTATGGGGTGTCGTGAAGGGGTGACACCGTGAGTTGCCGCACTGGGTGACGCCACTGCATTACTCCACGAAGTGGACAGCATTACACAGAAGAGTTTATTTTAGTTTTGTGGTCGTTAATTCGTATTAGGGGCTTAGGATATATTGATCATCAGCTCCGTGTACTTGGATGTGTGTTGAATTTTTCTGATAACATGTGTTTCTCTGGTCACCATAGTAGAATGTGAAGCTGTAATTATTAGTGTCGGCGATGGGGTAGGTGTCTTAGGACTTGAAATAAGATAATAGCCCGGTATTTCTCTGGAGGGAGTGTGGGAAAACCACACTTAGGATAGCCACTGTGAGCGCCGGGATTCGATCCTCCTATCTCTGAACTTGCCGCAGCTCCTTGACGCGGTCGTAATGCACGCACGACTACACCACGAGTTGCCATAACTACTTGTAGTTGACTAATTTAACGTGGCAGTAAATCTACTGACACGGCTCCTTCGCGTTTGTGCACCCTCAAATGCCAGCTGACTGCGCCAGAATTCGAACCTGCAATCTTGGGCCCAGCAAGCGAGAACTTTACCGCTGAGCCATGCAGCCAGTCAGAAGCAGATGTTAAGGGAGCATCTCTAACACGAGATACACTTTGACGTGTCCCAATCGTTGTTCAAGATTTCGGAATGTACTGTATTGGTGGTCGGTAGTCTTGTGTCAGGAAATGGCTCGCGATGCAGACGTTGCATCTGGAATGTGGTCTACCTTGCTTCTCCAATTTAATAGCATATTAACGTACCGTACTCATCTTTGGAATACATCATAGGTGAGTGAATACGTAAATGTTGTGATGTGACCGGGTAGGTGTGGACAAATATTGAGTCAAGTAACGATGGGGAACGACCTACAATTCAGAAAAAAAATAAGGTTAGATTCAAACCACTACAAAAACTAAGTACGAAGGGGCTGGCGGATCACCCAGTATAAGATTCATATTTATGGAAGCACATGGAAACTAACGAATTTCATTAATCAAAATCAAGAAATAATATTTCTTGAAATGTACCGGTGTTTAAACTTCGTGATACGATGCTTCACTTTCAGATCCGGAACCTCCATCCTTATTTTTATATTTCTGGCCCTT
Organism: Meconema thalassinum; assembly: GCA_946902985.2. Taxonomy (NCBI): domain Eukaryota; kingdom Metazoa; phylum Arthropoda; class Insecta; order Orthoptera; family Tettigoniidae; genus Meconema; species Meconema thalassinum. Next base: position 288,006,687 of record OX336394.1, read on the forward strand.
ATATAACTTACTAATGTACTTGCATGTCCAAGTTATACTGTAACATCACTGTGCTTATTCTGATACAACTTGTGGGCATATAGCGTAGGAATTTGCTTCATCTTAAATAAACAAAATTACTGCTGGTATTTTTGAACAAGTAGTTCGTGAAGAACTAAATAGCCTATTTTCATATATCCCACTGGTCTCTTCCATTAAAATTCTCCTGCCTATTGCAAGAATTTTCCGAAAAACATCTATCTACAGTAAACTAATATATAAAAATGAGATGGTGTGTATCTGTGTGTTACTCAATCACGCAAGAACCACTGGTCCGATTTACATGACATTTTACATGGAAGTAGCTGATTTACCAGGTTAACATATAGGCTACTTTTAATTTCGATACTTTTCACTACTTAAAGATGGCGACCATTTTAGTGACGTCACTACACCCTTTGGTTTCAAACTTTCATATTTCAATTTCAAATAAAAGGAGAACGCAAAGAAATAGCAAATATTTGACGACATATACGAGGTTTAAAATGTAATTGTCTATCCGAAAAGTCCTTAGCGGTTAGCGAGTAAAACCTAAATTTATGATATTAAACACGGTCAAAGCCGAGCGGTGTAGTTGGACAAACTGTTCCATCCTTACTCTCCGCCGTGCAGCACCTCGCCTATCCCCTCTTTTAACTGTCACCTTCACATTTTAATTTATTTTTGAACCGTAGCGAAGCACGGGTATTTCAGCTAGTATAAATATATAATTTCGACATCGCCACCATGTTGAATTTATGTTCATCAGGTGATTAAAAAGCCCATAGGTGAACTTATGTTAATAGCCTCATCAACATACACAATTTCAGTTTGATTGCAGTAATAGATTCGGAGATATTGAGAACACCGGCCCCGTGGTGTTGGGGTAGCGCGCCTGCCTCTCACCCGGAGGCCTCGGGTTCGATCCCCGGCTCCGTCAGGGATAAAAAAAAATCTGACGTGAGGGTTGGAACGGGATGCACTCAGCCTCGTGAGGACAATTGAGTAGCTATCTGACAGTGAGACAGCGCCCCAATCACGAAAACCAAGATTAACGACCGAGGGGACCCGACGCGCTGATCACGCGTCACCCCAATATCTGCAGGCCGAATGGCTGGGCAGAGGTCGCTTGGTCGGCCTTAGCCCGTCATGGGCTGTATAGTGCCAGGGGTTGACTTTTTTGGTTGACTTTTTGGATATTGAGAACCGTTAAAATATTTCGGACGATCACCATGTTGGATTGTTCTATATGTAGGCCATAGAGTTATGTACCATTAGGTGAAGAATATTACTTAGGTTTATTATTCAAACGTTCACTTCAATAGCATGATTAGGAAACAAAAAAAAATACAAAATAATTTTAAAATTTTGCTCAGCCGCCATCTTGTTTTTATGAGGAAGATTTTTTGAATCAGATGCCAGTAGATTAAATCTTGTATAAACGTTTTGCCTACCAAGTTTCATATGCGCTCGGTTGATTAAATGTCGAGAAAATACCATTTAAATATTTTAAATTCGCTTGTCCACCATGTTGGTTTTATACGTAACATGTTTTAAGCATCACATAGCTGAACTTAACTAAGTATTCTCTATCACAGTACACAATTTCAGGGTGATAGCAGTAATAATTTCGGGGATATAGAATGCTAGTGAAATATTTCGCACAGCCGCCATGTTGGATTGGTGAGACGTATTCAAATTTGAAGAGCAGGGGTGTCGGACAAAATATTACTATGTCAATACCGAGTTTCATTGAAATCGTTCCAGCCATTTAGATTTTATAGGGACACACATACATATGCACCACACGCAAACTGCCTATCTGGTGATCTCATTAGCCTGTCTTTAGTCCACTTTTGATTTTTGCTAAAAATGAAAGTAGACTTATGAGATCTACTAAAGTTGTCAGTCTGTCTGTGTGGGTGAGTGTGTATATCTGCCCCGCCCCCCCGCCCCCCGCCCCCCGCCCCCTATCCATTCAAACACGACGAAACCGAATTGAACGAAATTTGGTACAGAAGTAGCACTAGCTAAGGACACCTCAGGGTCATGCTTTATATCGCCACCATCTTGACGGAGACATAATGGAGGCCAACCAAATAATCAAAGCTTAAATCAAATTAGGCCTACGAATAACCTAATCATCTGTTCTCTACCAAATTTTGCAACAACATACCTTCATGTGGGAAGCGTCTTTCGACCAAATTACAAGGTCATCAGTCAAATAGTTTGAAGATGGTGGCCATGTATGTGTGCAAATCGCATGTGTATATCTCCCCCCCCCCTATCAATTCAAGCACGACGAAACCGAATTGAACGAAATTGGGTACCGAGGTAGCACTAGCAAACGACACCTTAATGTCATGTTTTATATCACCGCCATCTTGAAGGAAACGTAATGGTGGCCACTCAAATGTTCAAAGCTTAAATCAAATTACGACCAACCTAATCATCCAATCTCTATCAAATTTTACAAAAATGTACCTTACTGTGGGAAGTGTCCTTTGCTTAAACTACAAGGTCATCAGCCAAATAGTTTCAAGATGGCGTATGTATGAATCATGAAAGTTTTATAGCCTAACCGTTACTTACGATTCAACAAGGCCCGGCCTCACCAAATCCGTGGTTTAAAAGCTGTCCTCAAGGAGGTGATCCGTATGATATTAACATCTTACCTAATAGCATTATTATACCATAGCAGTGACTAAAAGGTCAGGCTGACAGTGCTGTATCATGCTGGGCCATGTCGTCCCATTGGGTCAAAATGGAGGCTATTGTTTGCTCGCTAGTCCATATTTTAGTTGAGAATTCAATCAATCAATATATAATATAGCACGTTATTATTCAAAAAGCTACCACAACCAACATTCAATTATACTCCTTGAAAAGGACAATGAGTTATGACTATACCCATGCATTTAGGAGAAAGTAGGCTATATGATATCTATTGAACATCTTTTTTCATAAATGAAAATAGGCTAAAATAACTATACTGATTGATTAAAGAGGGCGTGGCTACCGATGTACGTAAAAACCTCAATTTTGATGAAAAAAATGTCATTATCTAGTTCTTGCGCTCTCGTCTTCAAATATTTTCGAAAGGGATAGTCCTATCTCAATGAATATTCTAAGATGACTATGAATGCAATATTGAGACGTTTTGAGATCCCTGAAGAGAAAGTTGGTTGCGTAACGTGCTAAATGACAGCACTGACACAATGGCCGAGTCTTGCTTTGTCACTCAGCTTGACTTGCTCTCTGCATTGAATTCAGCAACAATAAATCTACAAAACAACATCGAAGACACACTGAATCAAACTTAAAATAAAACAAAACAAACAAACAAAAAACAAAAAAGGTTGGGCTGGGGGTGGGGATAGTTGAAGCAAGGATATTAATACAGCAGAGTCTCGCAAACTCGGCACTCCGGATTTCTCGGCCACCCTGACAGGAGAAAAATCATGATTTTTGTTTGTTTTTGTGTTTACACAAAGAGCGTTATTATGTTTCCTTTCGTCTTCTCCATCAATAGAATTATCAACAGTTAAAAATACGACGCGAAACAAGTTGACCTACAGTTTTTTTTTAGCGTATGGCTTTTAGTGCCGGGAGTGTCCTAGGACATGTTCGGCTCGCCAGTTTTGTAGCTGCTTCGAGACGGACACCCAATGGGTGAGCTACAAGTACCGTTGGGGAGGGAAGGAGGGAAGTTGGAATGTAAGGACGAGGAGTTGGAAGGTAGCGGCTGTGGCCTATAGTTAGGGACCAACCCCGGCATTTGCCTGGAAGGAAGATGGGAAACCACAGAAGACCATCTTCAAGGTTGCCGGCGGGGGGATTCGAACCTCCTCGCCTCCCGGATGTGAGGGACTGCCATCAATCATGCCGTAACCACCACGGCTAACTCACCCGGTTGACCTACAGTACATAGTAAGAGTAACGACGACCCGATAAATGCACAAACTGTTGGCAGTAAGAAGTAAACACACGGTTCTCGCGCAGAGCATTGTTTTGATTTATTTGATTGCGCAATTCTGTTTCTTCGCCATCTTCGTGACGAGGCTTCAAGAAACAGGGTTCGAAGCGAAAAGCAAAAAGTAAATGGTAATTTTCATTAAGTGAAAAAACTATTTGCCTACGGGAATTGTTTTTTGCATAATACTGTTCAGTGTACATATTATAAAAATAATTTGAAGGCCTAGTTTTTCTAAGTTTTGTTTTATAATTTACAGTAATTGTTTTCCTTGATTGTTATGCAGTACAGTACTGAACTATACTGTATATTCAAGCACTGTAATTGTAGTGGCTTAATCGTTTTAAAACTTGTGTTTCTATTAAAAACAAATAAATGTACTGCATTGCATTACTTTTAAACCATAACAAACAGCTTATTTCTTCTTTTTAACACATTTCCTGATAACCCGGCATTTTCGCTAACTCGGCCATCCTTCGGTCCACATTAGGCCGAGTTTGCGAGACTCTACTGTATTGGTTTGAACAACATGACCATAACTCTAGTGAACTGTGATCATGATTGACATCGTTGCTTAGGGAAATAACCACACAAGGAACACATTTTACCTCTCTATATTCTTTTCCTTTTGTCTGGTCACAAATTTCTTGATACGAATGAAAATAGAATTCAGTATAATTGCTGTTTTGCATTACATTCTTCATGGTGAAGAAAGCTTTCGGGAGAGTGAAAGGTTTATTAGCAGCCAGATGCATACCGATCAAACGTAGGAAGAGGTTTGAAAAATGTTTTGTGTGGAGTGTGGTGTCTTACGGATCGGAAACATGGACAGCCAGACAGAAAGAACAATAATATTTATAAAGTTTTGAAATGTGGTTATGGAGATGAATGGAGAAAGTGAAATGGATCGACAGAATGAGAAATGAGGTGGTGCTAAGAAGGGTAAGAGAGGAGAGGAGTTTAGTTAGTTAGTTATTGTTGTTTTAAGGGGCGGAACTACGAGGTCATCTGACCCTGGAGAGGAGTTTCATGAGGATGATATATAAGAAGAAGAATCTTGGATTGGTCACATACTACGTAGGAATTGTCTACTACAAAGAATCATGGAAGGAACAGTAGAAGGAAAAAGAGGGAGAGGAAGAAGAAGGTTTGGAATGAAAAAGGAAGGAAGATGGTAGTTTTACGTGACCGTGAATCTTGTGATTATGAGCCACGGGACCTCCTTTCTACGTGGAATCCGAACCACAGGACATGACATTTCACTTCGAAAATCTCACATGCATTGCCCGGGAATCGAACCCGTACCGCCTTGGTGAGAGGCGTACAGCTAGACCGCTGAGCCACCACGCCCCCCTGAAGGTTTGGAATGTTAACAGATGTGAAGAGAGGAAGAAGTTACAAGCAAATGAAAGAAGATGCTCAGGGCAGAGAGAAATGTAGGACGTAGAGTTATTATTATTATTATTATTATCACATTCATTTCACCACATAAGTGGGACATATCAACATATCGTTGGCTTGTTTGCAAGACGGTATGGCTAATTCTCTTGAGAAACGAGCGAACAACGGAACAGGTCTCCAAGATGACAGCCATCTGCATGGTGATATGTAGACCAGGATGTATTCCCAATATTCTTCTTCTTCTTCTTCTTCTTCTTCTTCTTCTTCTTCTTCTTCTTATATATAATATTTGCAAATGGAGATAATTTCCCGGTGGCAAATAGTACAATTACAGAAAATTACCAACAATGACAACAAACACAATATACACAATTCGCAATTTGGGAGCTATAGTAACTACATCGTAGTATTTACACATAATTTCAATCTTCTCTTCAACACAACAATATGTTTGGGGAAAGGCTCTAAGACTGAGGCAGGTAATGAGTTCCAATTATCAATATCACGGTTAATGAAAGAATATTTCCCATAATTTGTAAGCTGTGGTCGGACCTTGACTTTGTGTGGATGATCTGCCCTACTCAGGTAGGTGGGATTCCCCAGACGTTTGCTCAGTTCTCCCCATGCTGGCCGATAAGTGTCAGTGTTAAACATAGCGTATAGTCCGGATTTCGTCCTTCTATCTTCCAGAAATTAACACAGTAGTTTTTCTATCATTCGAGTTACATTTTCTAGGATTAAAATCGTTGAGCCCAAACCTAGAAGCCTTATATAGTACCATCTTCAGCTCATTGATAAGCACTACCCGATATGGGTCCCAAACCGCTGAGTGAGTCTTGAAACCTGTCTGCGGACAGAATTACTGAAAGAGATTACTTTACATTATGACATGGGAAAATACATTTACCCTCAGAACTAGTAAGTGGTTGGCTTGCTATTTAGGGGCTGAGGCAGTGTACTAAAGCAAACGTAGGAGACTCTAAGGAAGCTTGGGATCAAGTACAAAACAATGGAGGTAATAATAATAATAATAAATAATAATCCCTGGCACTACAGCTCATGAGGGGCCTAGGCCTACCAAGCGACTGCTGCCCAGCCATTTGGCCTGCATATATTGGGGTGACACGTGATCAGCACATCGGGTCCTCTTGGCCGTTAATCTTGGTATTGCCTCATTGTCAGGCAGCTACTCAATTATCCTCACGAGGCTGAGTGCACCCCGTTCCAGCCTTCACGTCGGTTTCTAAAATCCCTGACGGAGCCGGAAATCGAACCCAGGGCCTCCGGGAGAGAGGCAGGCGCGCTACCCCCAACACCACGGGGCCGGCAACAGATGTTACATTCCACCTCGAAAATTCCACATACATTAGCCGGCAATCGAACCCGTTCCGCTTTGTTGGCTGGCAATCAGTTTAACAGCTGTGCCATTTCGCCCCGCTGGATAAGTGTTTTATTTGTTTTAAGGGACATTGGTAATGACTTTCTTTTGTCAATCATCTGTCGGAAATCCTAAATATGTTCTTTGTTCGGTGGAAAAGCATTCTTTGAACTAGTAGGATACTATACAACTTTTTCTGGCCGCTCCTCGTTGCCAATTGTATGGGCAACGTTTTTAAATAGCAAGTTGTCCAACGAGATGTACTGTACCATGTCAAAATAGAAATATGAAACTGACGCTTTCTATAAAATACTGCTTTTTTACATTTTTAAAATGTTCCACACACATTACATCAATAAAAATACAGATTTCATTGTTCAGAGGTAAGAAAAAGTGAGTTCGCGGAAGAAAAAGACTACAAAATTAAAAAAAAGATATAGACTATTATGTGTTTAAATCCCGCCTAGCAGGATATTTCTCTTTCTTTTCTTAGCGGGAGGGAAATTGTTTTAAATTAATCTAGTTAAGCCTCCGTGGCTTAGGCGGCAGCACGCCGGCCTCTCACCGCTGGGTCCGTGGTTCAAATCCCGGTCACTCCATGTGACATCTGTGCTGGACAAAACGGAGGGAGACAGGTTTTTCTCCGGGTACTCCGGTTTTCCCTGTCACACTTTCATTCCAGCAACACTCTCCACTATCATTTCATTTCATCTGTCATTCATTTAATTATTGCCCCAGGGGAGTGCGACAGGCTTTGGCAGCCGGCACAGTTCATATCCTCGCCGCTAGATGGGGGCCTCATTCATTCCATTCCTGACCCGGTCGGTTGACTGGGAGCAGGCTGTGGATTTTCATTTCATTTCATGTGTTTATTAAACAATCTAAACCACCAAGTCTCTGAAGTCAATTGAGGTATATTTCTCTAAAGTTCAAAAACATTATTTAGGGATATTGAACCCTTCAGAATAGCAGCGTTTTATACAAGAATCTTGATCAAGGGGTCGCGCTCAGTTCATAGTGTGATGTTTACGTCCGCCAAACAACATGCTTTACTGAGGCAAGGGTCATAGGATTAAAACTATAATTAAGAAAGTAAGGAGACAAGACGTAAGATAATAACATGATTTAATAACTAATTGTGCATAAAAGAAAATAAACAAACAATAATAAAAACATATCCTCCCTGAATCTTTCCCTGACAGGAATATCTAACACTTTGAGGAGTCAGACGGATCTCCCCCTTTATAATAAAATGTGGATCCTAGTTCCACTACCTAGCATTTGAGTTTTATGTGCGCGTGATGACTAACTACGAGAAAATGAGTACTTGGATGATCGTTCGTTTACAACGGGATAACAGCCACGGTGCTCACGAACAATCATCACGTAAATCAACGTTTATGGATATGGGCATGACATTAATAAAAACCCTTAAAAACTCTAATGCTGACACACACACTACAAATCTATTATTTACAGGAATCTCTCTGAGACCCTCATTAGCGCGATGACGCACTTAACAACATGAGCTACCAACTGGCCAATTGCTCAATACACACAAGGAAAGACAGCATTGCACATGACTCACGGGTCACAGAAAAATGGAAAATAAACCTGGAATAAACCAACAACAACAAAAGCCTGACCGGCTAAGATTACTTTATATGAACAAAACTGCATGTTAAGGTAACGCTTCGGAGATTATCGTGATTCGTAGGCAACTCCCATTTATTTCAACAATTTTTACCATTGATCAGTTCTTATCTGTAATTCAAGTAATTAGGGAGCCAACGAGCACTCCTCGCTAATGACCATGCTTGCACGTTCAGACAGCCTTGTGAAACATCTCCCCCTTTCCTCAAATACTTGCCATGTCCCACTCCAGTGTATATAAATAGCTGACCAGCTGTTCCGTTCTCTCAAGGAATCAACAGCAAACAAAAATCTCATCCAACTCAACATATGGTCAGACATAATCACATATCCACAATTGCCCTCGCAAGGATACAATATGGACCTGGTACCAAGCTGACAGAAAATCAGTCTAAGCTGAAATTCCCGCTTGTAATACCACAAAAATACACACATACACACATCTGGGACTGACATGACGCTTTTCACACAGGTCTGCTGAATAGGTGCTCGCAAACATTAAACACAATATTTAAAACCTACGATAGAGCTGATTACTCTTCGTCACAAATTACATAGCTCCAACGGCAATAGTCACACTGAATCTGATCAATAATACATCTTAAAACAATTTTAATTACCCTCCAATCTACTGTATAATTACCTTAATTCAGTCCTACTTCTGAAACACAACAGATCTCCGAGAGACTTTTTTAACCGCATTGCGTAACATATGCAAACACGGCCGTTCACATAGCTACGTTAGTTAACACAACACAAAAACAAGAACCTTCCACTAACAACATTCGTGCGAGCTGCTTCCATACAAAAGTGTGTCAGACCAAAACTAAATATATTACGTTAATCACACAAGCAAAGTATTTACAAAAAAAAAAATATGTCCCATAAACCATAAGTTAATTTATCAAATAATAAAGAATATTATTTTGTACTCATCTCTCTTGTAGTCACCGTCAAAGAACGTCCGCTGCCATCTCCCAACTGAATGGTTCTTATCTCATCTCAGCCATCTGGACGGAGTGTTGAGAATTCCAAACTTCTTCTGAAGTAGTCGATGTCATCTCTGGCGCTGATTCAAAAATTATATTATTATACACTTGATATCTGACTACTAAATTCGCCGTTCAGGTACTACTTTCCCTGTAACAGTTCGCTGGCGAATTATCGACGATACTGCCCCTACAAATATAGTACTGTGACTATCTATCACTGAATTTAACACTTTACAATAATTTCTGTGTCCTTATGACACGCAAAGTAATAACTAACTACGTCCGTAGACGCACAGAAGTAATAATCAACCTGTGTCCACGACACACAAATAGAAGTCTACGTCCTCAGACGAACAGAATAGAAGTCAATGTCTTGGCTCTTCATGCCCCTTATAAATGAACTGGTCCTAGGTCTCGATGGGGGGGGAATTTATGTAAAAATTTCTCGAAATAATTGTGGTACAGGAATGAAATCAATATCACTGAACTCGTAACATTGCACAGGTCAAGAATATGCCCATTAATCCTAGAATCGATCGCAGAGATTTTGTCTAGGCGATTTCCCGCGTGAATGCTAGCCGAGCGTGCCCACGCTAGACCTGCCGCGTTAAATAGGCATTCTTCTCTCATTGGTTCTCACATTTTCTGTAATTTGGCGGTTTATAGCAGATCTTGGCGTCATAGGAGTGTCTAGCCTGCTCATCAGCCACTCACGTTACTGCATCATATTTCTTCTAGGCGCGAATATTACAATGAACATACCAGCAGCATGTCTCACTGCGCGTCGCTTCTATTTGAGGCGGCCCACACCTGTCCTCCTGACACATCGCTATGCTATTTCCTTTCACAGCTAAAGTATTTAGCCTATTGTCAATCTGCTTCAGGTATGTCCCCGCTGTCTCCAACCAATGCTTGAAATTTCCTCATCTCCGTCTGGCTATTTTCATGATGCTGGTGGAAATATTTATTAATTGGAGAAATAAAACATAGAATCATTTATCCAACAGAGGATAAAGGGTTCAATATGTAATACCGCAATCTTCTTCTTTTACTTCGTCTTTTCCCACTCAAGTGGGGTCGACGTTCCTGGCAAGTCTTCTCCATTTCCCTTAGAAGTTTCTCCCTCAAGTCATCTCGTATACAGTCCCTCCATCTTCTTATTGGTCTTCCCCTTCCTCTGTCACCTTCCACTATCATTATTGTCATTCAAGTGTCGTCCCTTCTCATGACATGTCCATATCACTGTAGTCTTCTCTCTTGAACTTTAACACTGCCTCTTAGTCTCTCATTTCTAATCCTATCGGCTCTGGTGACGCCGAAAATTCTTCTTAACATTTTCATTTCAGCCACATCCATTGCCTTACAGTGTGCCTTAGTTGGTACCCATGTCTCTGCTCCATAAATCATTGCAGATCTCACTACTGACTTATACACCATTCCTTTAGTCTTCAGGTTTATCCTTCTATCACACAATACACATGACGTCCGTTATTATGAATTAGAATTCCATGGCTAATCCGTGTAAAACGTTTCGAAATTTTGCGTTTTCTGCATAAATATTTTAATGAAAAATAAGTTTATCTGGATTATTAATTGAATAATTACAATGAAATTTGGTCTAAGCTTGGATTTAGTTTTAAATATTTCAGAAAATTATGTTCAGAAACATAGACGTTTGAAAACTTAATACCAATGATTCCAAAATACTTTCTTATTGTTAGTTTTGGTTACCGCCATCTACAGCAGATTGTAAATTTTTCAAATCAGAGGTTTGAGAACTGATTTCATTTGAAATATTACTGACCATATTGCATTAATTTTGTCTAGAATGGAGCAACTGACAGGTGCAGTAGGTATTAAAACGGTGCCATTTCAACAGTTTTACGTTTGACCTAAGTAGCTATCTACTTGAAGGTTAGTCAACTATCTATGTAAGTTAAGGCTTAATAATGAACACTTGCTAGTGATAAAACTCATGAACACGAGTGTATTTGGGAAACTATGTTGTTATCTTACCTATTTAGTGTCACGGTCGCGTGACCATTTCATCAGGAGATAAAGAACACCTGAACTGCAAATTGCGTTAGCTGTGTCTCGTTCTCGAGACTTCATAGCCTTGCTCATCAGCGCTGTCTAGCGGCCTTCTGACGTGCTGTGATGGCGTTGGAGTTCCACAACTAGTTTCAGAGCCACGTGACTACTTCATCAGGAGACTGTATTAGCGTATGTAACTGTAATTGTTTGGGACTGAGCTGGAGGAAGTAGACCTAGGACTTGAAATAATGTAACATTCCGGCGTTTGCTTGGGGAGAGTGCGGAAAACCCCGGTGGGAAAGATCACTCAGGATAGCCGCTCTCAGCACCGGGTTTGATACCTCCAATTTCCGAACTTTCTGCAACTCTCCATTGTAATTCTTGAGCATGATCCAACGCGCTCAGCTAAGATTCTGGGTTGATTCTCACGCAGGAAAAGCGGCTTCGGTGGCGTAGTCGGTAGCATGCCGAGCTTCTATGCCCAAGATCGCGGGTTCAAACCCGGACGAAGTCGTTGGATTTTTAAAGAGCGTTAAAATCCCTCAGTATGCCTTCCTTCGGAGGGGAAGTAAAGCCGGCCGGCCGATGTCATAGATTTATGGCATGTAAAAGAACCTATATTGCTGTGAGACCTGGGCAACGTCTCAAACGCTTGAAGAACGTCTCTGCTTTTTTTGAAAGGAAGGTCTTGCGTAAAATATATGATACACTATATAATGCAGAAACAGAAAGGTGGGAAAGAAGATCTCACAAAGACCTTTATCAACGTTTTGGGAAGACGAGCATTAACCGGATTCTGGAGAAGAGGAGGTTGCACGGTTGGGACATGTCATTCGAGCTGAGGATTCCATATCCAATCGTGTTTTCAGCTCGACACCAACTGGGAGACGCCCGAGAGACCGCCCTAAAACAAGATGGAAGGATCGAGCGATAATGTTACTGGTAAAGGTGGCACCAAAAGCAACTGTGGAGGATGCAAGGGATAGAGAAAGGTGAAAGACCACCGATACTTCTGAAGTCTGTCAGTTCCTCCTGTTGTAATGCCTGAGTTGTTTTGTATATGAGTTTTTGATGTGTAACACCTTTCCACTCGGTTGCTGGATATTTTTGTGGGAGTGATTTTGAAGAATGGGACGGAAGTGGATCGGACGATCCAGCTGGCAGTGCTAAGAGGAAACAATGAGCGCGCGATGACGGAAATTGATACCATGACGTACTCTCGGCCATGTGGAATGTATATGATATACGGATTACTTCAAGGTTTTGAAGCGCAATTACAAATATTCATACAATAAATCATCTTCAAGTTGTCGTTCTTTGGTGTAAAAATATTCATTATATCATATTTGCTGAAAACAATTATGATTTATTAAGAGTCTGCTTTTCAATCTCTGGATAAAAGTGATCGGCATCCACTTCCCGAGTAACGTTGCTCACTGACATTCTGACGGTAAACGCTCTTGCGAACTCTGGTGTCAACTGATTGAAGCACATGTTATAAGGGAACTAGGCAAGCCTTCATGAACTATTGCTGAACACAGTCTCTTTCCTCACAAGATAGCATATTCATAAGGCATTTTAAACTCAATTTCACGCAGGAACATTATCGAAACAAGCAAAATATAAATGAAATTTAATTCCATAATGCAGTATTATTGGAACGTGGAAATAAGACACAATCTTGTGCAAACTATTTGTGCAGTCGAAATAGCCGTGGTGTTAGCGCCTCTGACTGTCAATCTAGAGATCTCGGGTTCGGATCCCGGGCGGTATGGATATTTTTGCTACCAGATTATCATTTTAAACGATATTTATCATATCAATATGACTCATTTTAACAGAATCCATATGAAATTACGTGTTGATCTGTGAATCAAGAGGTCCGGGAACTGCTGTACACATTGCATTTACTCGCAAGTTGGCCTATTTATAAGGAATTTAAGGTTATGAGCGATGTCGCGTCTATTAATCCAGTTGATTCATATCGTATTCTTTACTTAGGCTAGTGCTGGTGGAAGCTACAAATCATCTAATAAAATGAGTTCCGCATTATAAACTACAGTATCTGTAAATCACTCCCTTTTACAATATATTAATATTTGTGCCAATAATAGTATAAAATACCGGTGTATCAACAATTTCACGTGAGTTTTTTTCTATGTCAGATGTTACACATCACATGCGACTACTGTAAGGCTCGTGATTTTGTTTTGTTTTATGCTCTTATAGTCTGGCCTGGGTCTTAATGGCCTGTTAATGCAATAAATGATAATGATGATGAAATGAACCTTGCACTAACTACAATTGTGTGAAGTTAAATTTGAAGGTTAGATAAGAAAAACAATACAAATCAAACATATCCCGTGGCACTACAACCCATGAAGGGCCTAGGCCTACCAAGCGATCGCTGCTCAGCCATTTGGCCTGAAGATTATGGGTTGGCGCGTAGTCAAAGCGCCGGGTCCTCTCGGCCGTTAATCTTGGTCTTCGTGACCGGGGCGCTTACTCACTGTCAGACAGCTACTTAATTATCCTCACGAGGCTGAGTGCACCCCATTCCAGCCATCACGTCAGTTTCTAAAATTCCTGGTGGAGTCGGAAATTGAACCAGGGGCCTCAGGGTGCAAGGTAGGCACGCTAACTCAACATCACGGCACCGATTTTAAGAGACGGCTGGGTGCCGGAGTTTTGCTCCGACGGGGATCTTTAGCGTGCCAGTAAATCTACTGACACGACTCCCTCACATTTGTACACCATCAAATGCCAACTGACTGCACCAGGATTCGATCCTGAAATCTTGGAAAAAGCAGGCGAGAACATTACCGCTGCGCCACGCTGCCAGTCATAGGCCTACCCCATGAGGTGGCAGCATTCCGAAGGTAATTTAACATTATTTCCAATGTATATAGTTAATTTCGTGTGTTTGCACACTGTCGGCAAGTTAAATATAGTTGCCATAACTCGACCCTCGTATAAGTTGGCAAAACTGGAATCTTTGGTAGCTGACCTGGGATTTGGACGTGTTAAACTTCAGACTATTATTTCCGAGAATAGAAAATATTGGCAAGTCAGGAAAGAAAACAACGGTACCATACCACAAAGGTGTCAGTTGTTTGCGATTTCGTTTGATTTGCGATCATCTACTAAGCCACTGAGTTCATCCAAACAGACGTCTGAGAACGTGTGGGAAGACGTTATTGACTTAAGAAGAGAGTAACCCTGTTCTACGGCGTCCTGAGTTAAGTCTGGTTTGCAAAATAAGCAGCTAAATTCATACCCTGCAGAGGTAGGAAAATACAGAGCTAGTCTATTTCCCAAGTAAATACAAGAGTAGTCGGACTGAAATAAATAAACACGTCAATCCGCGAAATGTGAAGAAAAATAACACACGCGAAACATTAATGAAGTGTTTATCCTTTGGCTTGTTTATAAGGGCAGACCATGTCTAAACATTCTCTTTTTATAAGCTTCTAGAAATGTTCAATCTACATAATAAATTAGTTCCAAGGCTTATCCACGCTTGTCCAGTATATCCCAGTCCTCAAGTAATGACGTCATTCTGGTTTCTGGATCCATATCTGACCATGGAGTTATCGTGGGAGATCAGTTCCTTTCTCTCTGCTTGAATATGGTACGATGTACCTTAAGTAAGGATAACTTACAGAGTCGACCAGTGTAGCCAACTCAACTGCATTAGTCATGTCTACTGTTGGGACGCGACAATATGTTTTTTCGGGAATATTCCAGTGCGTTTTTTTGGGAATATTCATGCTTGTTTCTTTTAGGAATAGTCCCGGTTGGTTTTCTATGAATATTCCCGGTCGATTTTTATGAATATTCCTGGTCACGTGTTTAGGAATATTCCCGGGCGTTTTTTTCGGGAATATTCCAGTACGATTTTTGGTAATTTCTTTGCTTGCTACTTTTAGGAATATTCCCGATTGGATTTTAGGAATATTCCCGGTCAGTTTTATGGGGATAAACCAGTGAGTTTCTTGGGAATACTTGCATGTTTTTTGTTTCAGCTACTACACAGGGTGCGTGGGGGTTAAACACCTGTACGATATAGTTAACAGCAATATACATTCACACCTAACTACACTACACTGGTGACCTGACAAATAAAACCCTTGACATTCTGGTAAAAGCAATCGTGTATTCTCAAACCACACATAGTACAAACACGCGCAGGATTCTCATTGTACAGCTTAATTACACTCCCTATCGCAGTTACACAGATACACATATGACATAATACAGATGACCCTCGGGAATGATGTTGACTGGTACTTACAGATGTTGGTTTCAGCAGTGGCGTCCTTACTCTACTAATTCTGGGGGTAGATTCTCCCAAAGAATTAGTCCTAGATACTCGTAGCACAACTTAAATTTGTTTCACACGCTATCTTTTCTATTATGAATATTGTATATATTACTTTCATGACCAGCATCCAACGATTCAAATTGCGTCATGGATCTGATACTATATAAATGCTTTGAATCCGTGTGTTGGACCGTAGCAATCGGTTCGCTGCTAAATTTAATAATGCCTAGCATTTTTACTAGCATTAGTCGAAGAATAATTTTTGCCGCTATAGTCTCGGAATTGGTATACAGATTGTAGATCACAATACTTTGTGCATTTCGAGATAAGTAACCTTGGCGATATACTTAAAACTAGGCTCATCATTCACTAAGGAACTTATAGCCAGCAACTGAGTAATTGTGTCTGGAACACAACTAGTGTTATTCCGTAATACAATCTCCTCGACCTCCAAAAACACACAATACCAAAAGTAAAAGTCCTACTCCCTCTGGAGTACCGAAGAATAAGTCTCGATTCGCCCGGGATCCTAAAACTGAGTCTACACCACACCGCGGTCCTAAATTGAGTTCCGACCCACACGGAATCCAGAAATTGAGTGTCCTCAACTTGCTTCCACAGACCTAAGTAACAGTCATCATCCCCCTCCACAATCACTGGTTTACCTGGCTTTAACCACAGGATCCACCCAATCACAATGCCCGACTCAAAATATAACCAAATATGGAAACAGCACATCGCCCTAGCTTGTACATAGATGTCAAGTTTCACCCCTGACTCAGCCTCCACCGGTGCTCGGGTTTAACCCCGGCTTCAATAACAACTCGTGTTTCCTCGTCAAGAGCACAATTACAGTTTCAAAACTTTTACATCTCCCAATGTTAAAATATACAGCTATCCCTCGATTCAGATCCTGCTAAATTGCAATACTTAAAAGCTAAACAAATTAATCGGAAATCAATCGCGTCATCATATACACTCTAATAAATAATTGTAAGACATAAAAAGCATCAAATAAAAATATACACATGATAAATAAAATTGTACCTCCCGAAAGTAAGGGTTCGATTCCTTTGTAAACTGGGAAGGTTACAATATTCCCGGTTGGATTTTTAGGGAAATTCTTGTTTGTTTGTTAGGAATATTCCCGGTCGCTATTTTAGAAATATTCCCGGTCGGCTTTTAGGAATATTCCCGGCCGGTTATATAGAAATATTATTGATCGGAGTTTTAGGAATATTCTCGGTCAGCTTTTAGGAATATTCCTTGGTTGGTTTATTAGGAATATTCCCGGTCGGTTCTTTAGGAATATTGCCGGTAGTTTTTTTAGGAATAATCCTGGTCGTTTTTTGGGAATATCCTGGTCGTATATTGGGAATATACCTGATAGGTTGTTTAGGATTATTCCCGGTTGTTTTTTTAGGAATATTCATGGTTGTATTTTTGGGAATATTACCGGTTAGATTTTTGGAATATTTCTGTTTGGTTATTTGGGAATATTCCCGTTTTTTAATTATTCCAGGTCTGTTTTGGGAAATATCCCGGCTGGTTTTGTAGGAATATTCCTGGTAGATTATTTGGGAATATTCCAGGTTAATTTTCTAATTTTTTAAAGTATTCCTGTTTTTTTGGAGGGAATATTTCTAGGCTGGGAATTTTAAAGTTTGACAGTATTTTTCTTTACTTTAGCGTTGATCTCAGTTAGGGCTGGGAAGTTAACATTTGTTAAACACAATTTGAATTTGATGAACCACTCGGAAGAAAGAGAGGTGATGAGAACCATAGATATTTCATTTGAACCACTCCCACCGTCATCATCACTTTCATACACTGACTGCTTTTTCTGACCATGTTGTGAATGGATTTCATTACGGTACTCAATAACATTGGTAAATATTACACTTTAAACGACCTTTTTTTTTTGCAAATCTTTACCTGTTCACAATATTAATGAAAGAAGAGAAACTGTATTGTATGTGTCTACCCCTTATTAATCGCGTTTCCAACGGGGTCGGGGATGACATTCGATGCAATTCTATGTGGTGGACGATTTCCATCCTGACGCCAAACTCATGAGAGTGGTCAATTAGAGATGAAATTAATGAAGATGAATGAAACTGGGCGAGTTCAATTTCAAGTAGTTCTAACTTCGCCTTCCTGACGCCACTTTCACTGACACTTAGTGGCGAAATTTGTAGCTTGATAGAGCGTTTCTAATCAAATAACCTACAAATTTAGCTACTCACTACGATAGACCCTAGCATCGCGTACAGCCCGCATAGCTCTAGCGCCGTGAGGGTAGTCTATACACACGGGGCGCACACAACCCATTATGCGAGAGTTCTCGCATGGGTCCGCTAGTTACTATTATTATTATTATTATTCAAATATTCAAGTACCGGTAAACGAAAATTACAACAATTTGTGTAAAGAAATATGCCCAGTATGTTCAAAGTAAGGGTGAATCCAAGGGGTTGGAGGGCGTTAAACCCCTTCCCCATTCAGCCTGATAGATTCTTATAAATAAGTAGACTATCATTCAAAACAAGCATCACTTGTTATTTCTCTCTTTCTTTCATTTTCCCTTCATGCTTTTTTCTCTTTATTTCTATGTTTATCCCTCCCTATATTATTCTGCTAAGGTCCCATTCCAGTTTTGTACCGAAAATAAGGTCCCATTAACACCAACCTACACATATGGGGTACCTACAGGTTCAGCATAACCCAATGAGTAAGCGAAACGCACTCACTTACTCTTTAAATGCCTCACAATTAAATAAATACCTTAAAACATGCATATTTACAATGAAATAATGAAAGAATGCAACACTGTAACCATGGTAACAGAATCTCACAGGTCCATCTATTTCGGTAAGACGCAATGCAATTCCAATTATTACATTACTGTGAAAGTTTCCAGACGGTTATAAGGTTATCATTGAACCAAATTAAGCTGTAAAAGTCATCAATACATACAGTATAATGCACTTAAGGGGGTCAAGGGGCACTCTAGATTTTTTTCACGCACTTTTCTTCACGTGTGAGTGTGGTACGAAATGTCTTTTTCACCCGACTATAAAGGGTCTCCGAAAACCACATTTAAAGGCCCTTAAATTAACAGTGTCTGTGATATTCCCAAGAAAACTAACTTCGCTCTGATATACCTATGAAGGAATGACAAACCCCTGACCACTGCACCAGTAGCTGAATTGATAAAGTCTGATTATTCATACCAAGGATAAATCAGGCATAGCATTCATGATTGAGATTTTGCTAAGTGCACTCTTTACAACTAGAATATTCTCGGGCGAATCCGCGACGGGTAATGCTAGTTATTATTATTATTCGAAAATTCGAATGATTCGACTTATTCGTCGATTATTGACTAAATAGTCGGGATATTTCACCAATGTCGCTATTTCGAAATTAGAATATTCGAATAGTTTGGAAATTCAAATCATTCGATGTTCAATTATTATGAATCCTGTATGACTTCATGCACACCCGCATTGCAGCCTGTATCCAAGCTATAGGTATGTGTTGGCAAATGATTAGAATCAATTTAAGAATTTAAATCAGTCAGATTTAAAACAAGAAGTTCCGTGACAAACTAAAGAGCCTACTTTTCTTAAAATTTAAAATTCATGCCAATGATTAATCTATATGGATTTATCTTGAATAATGACAAAATTACGTTGGTAATATAGAAATTTCATATTAGTTCGAAATACTGTATACCTGGCATAATGTAGCCTAATGTAGCCTAATAGAGCACTACAGTTGGCAGCCCTGGTGACGGAATATATTCTTAGTTCTATCTCTTAAGGTAAAGAATACAAAATTTAGTTGAAGTCCAATGGATAGCATGGACGTTACATGCAGTTAAACATTGGCTCTAACAGCGCGCGTAAAATCATGTTGGCAACAATGTCATGCATGTATTGGTCGGAAATAATCTGACATAATACGATCTATTGTTGTGCCAATTTTGAATGAAATCCATCAGTTAGTATAGAAGTTACATGCATTTTAAAATTAGACCTATCAGCAGGCTTAGAATCATGTTGGCAGCACTGACGTATATTAGTTACTCCAAATTAATCTAGAATGCCAGGTACTATACGTGTGCAAAGTTTAGAGCTATTGGCTTGCATACTTTCTGATATAATGATATTAGGGTAACAAAAATAGAGACAGCATTTATTAACAGTTGGCAGCCCTTGTTGCTCTTAAGAATACGCATGGTCATATCTGTTTATGTACACATAGTACATACGAAATTTGGTTGAATTGCAATTGATAGTGTAGAAGTTATATGCATTTAAAAATTGAACCTATCAGCAGGCTTAGAATCTTTTGGCAACACTACCATGTATGGCCTCCTGGAAATGAAACTGAAATCATCATCATCATCATCATTTCCCCTTATTCAGATCCTGCCGGGTCGGGGTATTTATGGCACTTCTCCACTTTCCTCTTTCCTTCCACCATTCTTCTTCCACGATCTTGTCCCAGTCCAGATTTCTTTTTCTTATGCTGTTCTTCACTGAATCAAATCACCTTGTTCTAGGTCTTCCTCTTGCTCTCTTACCCTTGCACTTTGGCTCCAGCATCTGTCTTGGTATTCTATTTTCCTCCATCCTCTTTACATGTCCAAACCACCTTAGTTTATTCTTCTCAATTCTCTCATTTAGTTTTCCCATCCCAACTTCCTTCCTAACATCTTCATTCCTCACTCTGTCTTTCCTTGTCTTTCCTATCATACTTCTTAGGAATTTCATTTCACTGGCTTGGATTCTACTCTCTTTCCTGCTTGTCAGGGTCCAAGTCTCAGCTGCATAAGTTAATATGGGAACATAGTACACTTTATACATTACCTCCTTGCTTTTCCTTGGTACTTCCTTATCCCAAACAAGTTTTCTTACACTTTTTTGGATGGTTCCTTAGTTTAGGGGCTGCGACAACGCGGTCATGTAGCACACTTTGATAGAATGCATTGCTCTGCTGTACTCTCCTGCCAATCTCCATGTCCAACCTACCAGTTTGCATCAATTCACTTCCTAGGTATTTGAACGTGAAATATTAATATATATACGTGTGCCAATTTTGAAATAGCTCCCATTCATACCTTCCAGGATATCCAACATGGAGCTAAAATTTCAATTGCAATTTTTTAGCAGTTGGTAGCACTGACATAATTTTCAAATACGGCATTGAGATGTTCAGGTATAGATCTTTACTCCTACCGAATTTAGTTTCTATTTCTGCTGCCGTTTAGGAGTTGATAGGGGGGGGGGGGGTTACACACAGAGCCAGACAGACAGAAGGACAGACAGACAGAAACACATTTGCCCGGATCGATCTCATAAGTATACGTTTTCCTCATTTTTGCAAAATGCGAAAAGTAGGCTAAAAAAAGTGACAGTCTGAAAGACTGGACTTTGTGCTACAAATGCTGAAAAATGCTAGAAAGGCTGGAGGCTTCTCGCTTCGCTCGAAGCCAAAGACTCTTGACATGTTAGAAAATTATCTACATAATACTTATCTAGATTTATAATACTTTACCTTGTTTCAAATTACTCGCGAACGGCAAGTGCAAACCAAGGGTAAAGCAAGGTCAAGTGCGCGGGATGCCGTCACGCTCACTAGAGCGCGCTGGGACGTGCCCCGTCCGTCCAGTCTAAAAACACTTATAGTGGGCGATGTATTGAAGATACAGATATGCTCTCGCGGACTTTTTTTGTAGAACTTTTCATGCTGACCAATTCTTACGCTCATTGTATATTGCTATTTTTAACGGTTTGCCAGCGTAAGCTTAAGAAGCGCACGGACGCCAAGTTTGTTTTCGACTGAAATCGATAATGCTTGGCTTTCTTTGATCATACATAAATTATTTTCTACAGAATCTTTGGTTGGTGTGTTCCTCAGCTTAGGGGCTGCGACAAGGCGGTCATGTAGCCCCTTGTACTTTGGGTGTGTGTAGAATCTGTCTGATAACCAGTGTTAATTGTGATAGCTGTATTAGTGTGTGTATCTGCAGAATCTTTCCTCGAGATATCCTTTACAGAATGATAAAAACCGCATCAAAATCCACCCAGTGGTTCTCGAGATTACCCGTGACATCCAAGAATCGGGGATTTTTGTCTTATACTGTACTTGCGAAGTAGAGATCGTCACGGAACACATGCATCAAGCGGTACTAAGACGTCAGATACCTCATTGCATCTGGGTACATTTCGTCTCGTCACCGTAACGTAACGCCAGACCCCAGCGTAACGACGAAGTCGACAAGATCATTTAAAATGATAAAATTAGAAATCATTTTATTGAACAACGGATGACATTCTTTATCACCCTACTTGGTGAAGTTTTCTCCACTGTAGTCTTATATTTTTTCCATAAGGAATTACGACTGGAAATTTTCAGACTTGGGTATTCCGAGGGATACCAGAGGTGGGTGCGTTTTCTGTTGTTTCATTGGCTTTGGAATGTGCCCTCTAAATCAGATGATTTCAATCAATGGCTCACGAATCTTTCTATAGTTGAAGAGCAAGGAAGAAGGAAGAATACGTGACCGTTAATCGCGAGATCACAAGCCACGGGACCTCCTTTTTACGTGGAATCCGAACCACAGGACATGGCATTTCACTTTGAAAATCTCACATGCATTGACCGGCAATCGAACCCTGTCTGCCGTGGTGAGAGGCCAACAGCTTGACCGCTGCGCCACCAGGCCCCTTTATAGTTGAAGAGCAGATGACCAGTATAATTATAATAATATCGTATGTCCTCGGCTGCCGAGTACAAGCTTTGTTATTTAACGCCCAGAGGGCAGCTTGCATGTCAAATTTTGTCGTTTCTTGTAGCGCTATGAAAGCCAAAGAGGTTAGGTATGTAAGCTCCATGACACTAAAGCGCTTTCTAGTAGAGAACGGAGGAACTTGGCGGAAAATCCCGAGATTAAAATTGCCATTATGAACACGGCCTACTGATTTCAAATGGGTTCTTTAACATGCCAATAGCGTATGACATGCGTGCCGTGATTTTTATCGCATTTCAAAAATCACTTACCATGGCCAGGGGCGAACCTGCAAGCTTGGAATTGGTAGTCCGACACAATAACCACTCAGCCACCGTGGCAAGCTATCTGTATAAAATACTTTGAATTCCTCAGCTCTAAATTCACACGAAAATTGGAATAAAAATTGTCATTTTGCATCAACGAGGACCCTCTTTTTGTGGAAATTCTATATAATCATTTTACTATAAAAATGTCTTACAATAAGATGTAATTAAGACTAATAGTGAAATATTTCAAATAACTTCAGTGCCTTATAAATATATTTAGTGCATTAAATCATGAGTCGCCTCCGTGGTCAGCGTGCTTAGCTGCCACCCAGGAGGTCCGAGGTTCGATTTCCAGCTCTGCCACGATATTTGAAAAGTGGTATGAGGATTGGAACGGGTTGTTGATGATGATGATTATTATTTTTGTTCCGCAAGGTCATATGCCCCTTTGAACACAAATTAAATTACAGTATACTGTCGATTGTCCGTGTGCGGATTATCCGGTTTACGGATTAACCACGCACGTTTTCGCCTGATTAAAAATAATTGAGAATACAGTATACAGTACAAAAATGTCTCTGTAATTGATACTCTACTGTAAATTGAATACAGTACGTTTGAATTTATTATTCGTAGGCTACATATTTTTGCAGTGTAGTTCCGGTATTATTCGAACATATATTTGCGGTGTAGTCCTGGTGGGGGTAAGTTATTTTTAGTGCGGTACTTTGTGACAGGTCAACGACTTCTTGCTTTGTCCAGTCTTATTTTGTAATACCCTATTGGGTTATAAGGGACAAAAGAGGTTTGAATATGCCGACATTATTATCGCAAGCAAAATACGTCTCGAGGTAAGGAAGTGAACGAACAATCAAAATCAGATTTTATTTTTATTTTATAGTTTCCATACGAGTGTCTTACCATTATAGGTGAGTTGCATACGACTGTTTATGTTCGACGATAATTATAACTATTTTATGTTCGAACAGTAAATATTCATAAATATCTGTCGAGATTTTGCCAGTTTTATGTACTGAACAGAGCGCTTGGGACGCAGAGAATTCCATGGCCTCCTGGAATACCACACTATGACACTAGAAGCCACGCAGTGAAATTTAAAATAGAAGGCTGTGGAAGTCAGCGCACCCACTCTCACTTATAAAGCGGATGACGAGATCAGCAGCCACCATGTCATCGGCTAATATAAGCTTGAGTGTCATCTGCAAACCAAGGTTTCTTCTTAAGTCAGCAATATCCACATACTCGCTTTAAATGTGATCCACTGTGAATACGGCTCCACAGGTACAAAGGGGAGGAGGGCTTTCCTCCTCAATAGGTACGAGTGGGTGGATCTTGCATGACCTATCCTCAGCCTACACAAAATGACGGACTTCCTCCGTGACCAAAAAGAGCTCTGCAAGCTAGGGGTTGACCAAAAGGGTATTAGAATCTTCGTGCAGGTTATCAGTATTCTGCATAAAAGGAAACTTTTAGTTATGCACATTTCACTTCGAAAATCTAACATGCATTAATCGGCAATAGAACTCGATCCACTTGGGTGAGAGGCAAGCAGCTTGACCACTGTGCCATCACACCGCCTGTGTTCCGCGATACAAGTATTAAGTTTGCTCTGATATTGTACTCGTAATTTATGTACACTAACGTTATAATCATCCACAGTTGTTTCATATACAGTAATTCCCACAATTCCTTGCTGCGTGAATTTTAATATGGATATGTTTTTTGTCTAGGGGTCTGTGTGGAAAGGTTAGAATATGTTTAACAGATTGCCTCGGGTGTAAGGTGTTGTAGCTATGAAGAGATGAAAAGACTAGCTCAGGACAGGTAATCATGAACAGCTGCATCAAACAAGTCAAAATAATAATAATAACGTTATTGGTTTTACGTCCCTTTTAACTACTATGGCTTTTAGAGACGCCGGGGTACCGGAATTTTGCCCCAAAGGGGATCTTTAACGTACGCGTAAAATCTACTGACACGGCTCCTCGCATTTCCACACCCTCAAATGCCAGTTGACTGCGCCAGGATACGAACCTGCAACCTTGGGCCCAGCAAGCGAGAACGTTGCCGCTGAGCCACGCAGCCAGCCCCAAGTCAAAAGGTTGAAAATTCAAAAACAATCACAAAGTCAAATGATCATGTAACTTATTATCTTTAAAGTGGCCTACCTGTCCAGCACACCACCGTTGCTGCAAACTTCGATGAACTGGAAATCATTGAACGTCATACCGAAGGATTTATAAACAGGAACAAGCTTCCCTGACCACCATATCCGCCAATCGCATGCGTATGTCAAGAGACAGACATCACTTATCTAACCTGGTCTCCAACAGTTCCTTAAACTTTCACATTCTAGAGACTTTCCGTGCATTACCGGCTCTGTCTGTAGTGCTATGAGGTGTGTATCCTGCTCCCATTCATCAAAACAGTCTTCTTAATTATGGGCCTTGGCCTTTGCTCGAACCACGCGTCTTTGGAATCACCTCCCCGCCAGCATTCCATACAGGAATATTGACAGAAGCATTATGTTACATAACATCTGGCACGTAGGCTACAAACATATGCGGAAGAATGAATCAGTGAATGAATGCATGAATGAAAGTGAAAGTGTCGATTATAAATTGGGTAAATATTTACTGGTCTGTATCAGTGGTGTAACGACGGGGGTGATTAAACAAAAAAAAAAAAAAAAAAAAAAAAAAAAGTTGAAGTTTTGAATTGTTTTTAAAACCAATTTTTGGACTGATATACTATTTTAGAATAGTGTGTTGGAAACTGTAGTTTATTAATAGTTCAACAATTTGGGGGGTGGGGGGTGGGGGTGGGGGAAGAAAGGTTCAGATGATTTTGCGAAGAAGTTCCAAAAATCGAACTTTATAATTTAACACCAACTTATGGAAAGTTTGTTTTATACATAGTCAACAATAATACCGACAGTAGTGGCTACGCTGGCTAAAGTGCAGTGTTAGGTCATGGGGTCAAGCTCTCTGCTGACTCGGTAGACGCGTGGGTTCGAGCCCCACCGTCGGCCGTCCTTGAGATGGTTTTCCGTGGTTTCCCCATTTTCAACACCAGGCAAATGCTGGGACGGTACCTTCTGACAGGCCACGGCCGCTTCCTTCCACATCCTTCTCCAATTTCATTCACCTTAATCAATTCCATCTCTCATCCCGACGCGCAGGTCGCCCACAGGCGTCGAATAGAAAGACCTGCACTAGGTCTCTGAGGAGACCACACGAAAATAATAATAATAATAATAATAATAATAATAATAATAATAATAATAATAATAATAATAATAATAATAATAATCTTACACTGATAATTGGGGGCAGGTCACAAATGAAAAGCAACAAGAAATAAGAGAGGAAAATTCTCAGAAAAATCCTAGGACAAAAGTTTGAAAATGGAATTTGAATGAAAACCACATGAAATTTTTCAATCCGCAGAAAAAATCACAGATAGCCTACTATCAAAAAACGACGATTAAAATTCTACGGACACCTTCACAGAACGGATAACGACAGGCTGACAAAGAGAATTCTAAATCTAGCGATAACCCTGAGAATCCGCAATAATTGGTTTACAGAAATACATGAGGATCTACAAGAAATGGGTATTGCTGAGAAAACCATTCCAGATAGAGTAAAATTTAGAAGCCTAGTAAACACACATAATTTGCAGAGAAACCTAAAAGGAAAAATACAGGCTGGACAGAAGCACGCAGAAAGGAACACAGTGAACGAATGAAGACATATTGGGAAGAAAAGAAGAAACATTGTGCAAAATGAGTTCAAGCGCGCTCCGTAGTTGGGCATAACGATTTATAAAAAAAAATCGATCTTAGTCGGTTTACCCTCCAGGGTTGACTTTTCCCTCGGACTCAGCGAGGGATCTCACCTTTACCTCCTCCAGGGCAGTGTCCTGGAGCTTGAAACTTCGGGTATGGGGATACAACTGGGGAGGTTGGACGAGCACCTCGCCCAGGCGGCCTCACCTGCAAAGCAAACAGGGGCCTTATGAGGGATGGCAAGGGATGGAAAGATTGGGAGGGATAGCCGAGGAAGAGGGAAGTAGGCGGCCATGTATTACGTTAGGGACCATCCCGGTATTTGCCCGGAGATGAAGTGGGAAACCACGGAAAACCACTTCGAGGATGGCTGAGGTGGGAATTGAACCCCCTCTACTCATTTGGACCACCCGAGGCTGAGTAGACCCCGTTCTAGTCATCATATCACCTCCACTGATTTCTTTTGTGTATAAATGCTTTTCTTGCCTGTGCTAACCTACGTTATCCTCTTTGCTTCGTCCATCACTGGTTATTTGGCTTCCTAAGTTATTTATTTATTTAATCATTTATTTATTTATTTATTTATTTCATTACTTGAATGTGCTCGGCGTTAACTCAGGATAGATTGATAACATATTTTGCCTATGATTGTCCCAAGTGGTAGCCAAGTTTGCGGTGTTATTCGAATCAGCTGATTTAAAATCACGGTAACGGAGTCCAGCTCTTCCAAGTTCCCGCCATATCCTTCACAATCTTTTATTCGAAATACACAGTATAGTATTGGTTGCGAAAAGGTCGGCACTTGGATACAAGATGGCCAGTTAGCATGCTCGGGTAAATAGAGGGCTTTAAAGAGATCTTGGACGACACTAGCTTTATTAGGGAGTGGCTCATCAGTGGTAAGATAGTCATGTGTGTGTCATATTTCGCGCAATTACACTGGTATGCTTCTAGTCCTGCTACATTTGGTTTTATGGGGACAGTGACCTAATTAATTAAACTTGTATTCTGAGACGGAACAATACTTCACTTGTAACTTCTTCTATGCTGCTGATTCGCATTTTTTTGTACTCTCCTTATGAGAAAATAAATTCACAAAATTAATAATCCTCAATCAGCATGGAAGATATGACTGAAAGGTGATGAAAACCATGAGGGTCTTCGGGATCACCACCGACAAGCTTACATAATGGGGGCTCAAAGCTCTTAGGGGGTCTGCCCGACTATTGAGACACCTTCTTTACTCAATAAAATGACATCATAGGACCATAAGCATATTTTTCGAAACTTATTACTATATATTCTTGTTCTTTTGAGATTTATTTTTGTTTCAGATCATATTTGTGTTGTAAATTTCGTATGTATATATTTATATATTTTTTACAGTGTGTAGTAATCAATTTCAGAAATTAGTTTTGGAATTAAAAAAATATATTTTTGGTTTAATTTCACAAATTGTTTGTTGAGTTTAGATCAATACTTCAAGTATTACCAAATATTTATTGCTTTGTGTATTTTTGTCTTAGGGCAGCCTCTAAGTGGAGGAAGATATTAAATAAATAAATAAATATGATATTCACTACATGTATTTGTTTATATAATCGTTTGACTCGTTATGCCCAGTTAAGAAGTGTGTTAGAACTTATTAATCAATCACAATTTTTCCTCTTTTCTTCCCAATATCAATTTATTATTACAAACTTTGAAATCATATTAAAAACCAGTTGCGGCGAACTGCATTTTATGCACGATATGCATGCACTAATTGCGAGTTTAATTAGACACGTTTTGGTTCGATATTAAAAGACAAAGAAAAACGATGAATATTTTAAAACTGTAAGAGCGCGAGATTCTGTAAACCTCTCTTTAACTCATCTGTGAGAACATAGTAGGCTGTTTGTACGGACAAGCTCGTTAGAACACTAAGCTGAAGAGATGGAAATTACACATCCCCATCATGTTCACGACAGAAATATAGTTTGGAGAAGTCACAGAAAAGATAGCTTTGAAGCCAATTTTTTTTTCAGTATTATTAACAATTAATATTACAGCTTTCAGTCGGTCAACACAAACATCATACATAGATTTATGTATATTGTTAAATTTTAATCACATGCAATTTAATTCAGGTTATTTTTCACAAATTCCAGCGATTGGAATGATTTTCCTGTTGACTTTTTATATTTTTAGCCTATTTTCATTTATGAAAAAAAATAGGCTTATGAGATCACCTTTTGTCTGTGTGTCTGTCTGTATGTGCGTGTGTGTGTAATTCGTGTATATGTCCGTCCTCCCGCCCCCCCCCCCCCTAATAAAATTTAAACGGCTGGAGCGATTTCAATGAAACTCAGTAAGTTCATAGCACTATCCCGGGTGACCCCGACTGTGCCCTTCAAATTTTGTTACGTCTCACCAATCCAAAATGGCGGCTGTGCGAAATATTTCACCAGCATTCAATATCTCCGAAACAATTACCGATATCACCCTTGAATTTTGTATAGTGATAAAGGGAACTACTAGAAGTTTACTTATGTGACCTTTGCAAACCTGTTAACTACAAAACCAACATGGCGGCCAAGCGAATTTGCGACTTTTAAATAGACGTTTCTAGCGATTTAACCAACCAAACGCAATGAAATATTGTACAGTATATGTTTATATACATTGTAATGCACCGATATCTAACTTCGTTCAATTGTTTACGTAACCTCAATATGGCGGCTGTGCGAAATATTTTACAGGCCCCCAGGGGGCTGCACCCCCTGGAAGCCACCCTCCATCATCTATTAAAACCACCCCTAACTGGCAAATCTCATAAGTCCAGAACACTATCTTTTATACAGCAAGGGCCGCCGACCAACTTGGAAGGCTTGCCAAACACTTGCATCACACCATAAACATCTACACTATAACTAACTGAGGCAGCAATGCCAATGGAATGCTGGCAGTACAACAGCAAAACCTATAAAGAGGAAGGCCTTAAGGAGGACAGGCTCTCTCTCTACTATCTGTCATACCGTGTGTCGCCGAAGGCTCTGCTGCAAGCTGCTATCACCAGGTGAGCATCAGTGAAGTGTTCAGATATCCTATATTTTGTAACCTACCCCACAAACTTGTACACTTAAACTTATAACATCTATTACATTCCCTTAAAAGGGACATACAATTTCATATTCACTGACCAATAAATACTTGGTCAGTACACTACACTTGTCTTACTAATTACACGCCTCTTTACGCCCTAACGCCCTTCCTGAATCCCGTCACGACTAACTGTGACAATAGTAGCCATTTAGTTGCTAGCTCAAGCTTCATTGTACTTCCCGCAGCGGACCGACTGCCTGAGCAGCGTGCCACCAACATAGCTGACGCACGCACGTCGGTTATATAACTCTCTCCAACCAGCTGAGAGGCTAGTACATTAACCTGTACACAGAGGTTCATCCCCTGAAATACACTTACGTCTTTATAAGAGCACCCCCTAGCATCCTAACATTAAACAACACTCTACACTGGTCAGCTTACCCAGCTACGGGAAGCTACCCCCTCCCAGGCATCACCTTATAAATTAGTACATTAACACATCCGTTTTAGATCTAACTACCCCCAACTAAGGGATCTAAAACAGATTGGTGGAGGCCGGGTACCACGCACAGTAGACAAAGGGCTCATACAACGAGTTCTCGTGTTCAAAACGGCCCGTACCGCATACAGCCAAGCGAGACTGAAAAAATTATTTTTTTGACCTCATATTACGTCACACATTTTTTTTCTATTACATAGGAGTTTGTATTATTACACCAACCCCCATCCGCCCCATAGTGCAGAGTCGATGGAAATTCAATGTCCACACTTAGAACCACACTAAGAGACTTTGCGCACCATCTGTCGGCTAGTACAACTCCACTCCTGCCGAAGTTAAAAATTAAGAACAGTGACTTGATAACTGACCAGACAGCAGTACAACTTCTTAGGGAACTCGAATTCAAAACATCAGAGATCCGCGCTCAACACCCTGCAGCGGCAGCACAAGTTATACATTTTACACGATCCCAGGCCAGTGAACACAGACAAGAGTCACCAATATCCAGCGCTAGTGAAGTAGATTGCTTGCCAACACTCCACCCCCTTTTGTTGCAGCAACTGCAACTCACAGAGCAGAAAACTAATAATCTGCTCGAGCGCATTACACAGTTACTAGAGACAGACACTGTTAAAGCAGACAGTCACACGACAGAGGCAGTTCTAGACATCCACACTATTCTGGAAACTGTGAAACAGGATTTAGACCGGACTGTACACGTAGTCAAATCCACACAGTACGACAACACACCATCAATCAGTACCGACATATCAGGTGACGAGGCACCTGGTAACGTAACACAAGTGTCGTACACGGGAAGCGAGGCTAATTCCCCTCTGAATAGCCCAAACACCTAGGCACAAGATAGCGGTGCGAACAACATAGACAGACCAGAATCACTACACAGCCAACGAGACACAGCCGAACACGAAATGAACAGACACACTGAATACCCCATGATCCACCCCACAAAGTTCACGGGGGAAGGCCAGGATCCCGAGGAATACCTCAAGGCCTTCAATAGAACGGCTCGGATCAATGGTTGGAGCGAGGAAGTTAGAAAACGGCTCCTTCCTGCATACCTCACAAAGGCGGCCATGACATGGTATGAGCTCCATGAGGACACACTAGAAGATGCCACATGGGAGGAAATCACTTTATTGTTGAAAAGTGAATTCCAGCTAATACCAGATGATGACGACCTATACGACAAAATTAGACAGAGGTCACAGGGACCTAAGGAAAGCGCCCAGGCATACATCAACGTAAAGTTGATAATGTGCGACAAATATAACGCAGCTATGACAAACAAGCAGAAAGTCAAGCTGTTAATGCAGGGCCTCAGACCATCCATAGTGGACAAGTTGTGTATTATGAACAACCCCACGGTCCAGCACATGTTGAACAACATAAAGACCATAGAGGAAGGGAGAAAGATCACGGAAAAAGCTACGGAAAAAGCCGTGGATCAACACTTCCAGACACAAAAAGACGACACTAATCATAAAATGGACGAATTAGTGGACAGGATGGAGAAGTTAACAATAGCTGCCATCCAAGCAGGCGGGAGACCGCCAAGGCATGAACACGTAGACACACAAGAGCGCTACTATCCTGAAAGGGATAGGGGGTACACCGAGAGGAGACACTATGGGAGGGAGGAAAATTACTACCCTCCACAGCGGCCAACAACACCTCACCCACAGGATAGGCCACAATACCCTCCTCGGTATTCACCGGTATCGTACACGGACACAGAGCTGACATACCCCTCACGGCGACCACCATCCCCGTACACACAGGAATACTACCCTGAGGAGTACGAGCACACCATCCCCCGACGAAACAGCCCGCCACCAAGTAGACAGGCCTACGCTGCCCCACAATACAGGACAGACAGGGAGTACCGGGAAAACTCACCCCCAAGCAGGCAAGGCTATGCAGCCCCGCAGTACAGGGGAAATGGGGAATATCGGGAGAACCCGCCCCCACGCAGGCAAAGCTATGCACCCCCACAGTACAGGGGAAATGGGGACCGTCGAGGAAACCCACCCCCGACCAGACAGGGGTATGCAGCCTCCCGGTACAGGGAAAAGGGGAATCGACGGGAAATCCCGCCCCCGCAGCAGCAGACATACACCCCACCCTGGCGGAGACAGGACAACGGACCACCGGGCAATAACCGACAGGCTAGAATACCTACAAGAGGACGGGACAATATAGACACATACACAAAAGGCCCGGAACACTACCCCATTCCCCGACGAACACCCGAGGGAGTTCAGGGATGAGGCACCCCGCCGGACAAACAGAGGGGCAATACCCCCCACGCCTAGCCACACACCGCAGGCGGGGAACTGGCGCAGCCACCCCGAGGGGGGGGCGCACACACAGTACAGGGAGGCGCACACCTACGTTCCAAAAAAAACGCCTAGACGGGGAGGTTCGGCCAGCTGATGAAGAGGCTGAGGTTCCTCCCCCAACACAACACCAGAGAGGCCCTTCCCCCAAACAAACTCGTAAGAGTAAGGGGAAGAAGCACCCAGCCAAAGCTAAGGCTGACGATCCGCACCCGGGCCGTTTCCAGACACACCCCGTACAAGGAGACGGTAACTGCCTGTTTAGGACTATTAGCTTCCTAGTCCGACATAACGAGGACCATCATAAGGAATACAGGCAGGAAACGGTCAAACACATCCTGGCCAATTGGAAAGAGTACCGAGACTTTGTGTCGGACGAGCGGGAAAACCCATTCCAGACCGGGGCGGACTATAAAAAATACATGGACAAGGGCGGCACCTATGCCAGCGCCGTAGAGGTGACCGCTCTTGGCGAGGTGCTTAAAGCAAATATCCACGTATACACTGACGTGCACTCGCCCCCGCTATTTTCAACTGCGGGATTTGACAGGGACCTGCACATACTCTTTACAGGGAACCCTAAGGCGGGACATTATACGCCCCTCATAATTACGCACAAACAGTCTGAGAACACACCCACACCATCCAAACGGAAAACCATACCCCCTACACCACAACACAGGGTGGGAAGTGACCACACACAGGCGCAGGACGCGAGCTCACTCGGCATTGGGAAGCCAGCAACAGGAGTCGAACTCGCGACCGCCTGAAAAAAAAAACGGGGTAACAAAGGCAAGCGCAGGGTCACATTTGCGGACACACCTCCCCTGGAGAGAGAAAAGAACAACACACATACACAAAAGCTGGGAACGGCCAGTGCATTAAACGTTCGCCAGCAGACTTCTATTTTCACAGCGCGAGCGATTAAGAGAGCTGGCAATGTAATTGGTGAGCACACTTTGCTGACCGAGCCAAAGCACTCGGGACAGGAAGTAAGCCTAGAGGCCAAGCGTGCAAGGTACGATAAGCGGCCAGCTCCATGCCTTCCCAGTACAGATGTTACACCGGTAGCAACAACAACAACATATACCCTACACAACACATCGGTGCAGGGCAATGGATTTCAGGTATCGGCCCTCACGATACACGCCAACATAAATGGCCACAGAGTGCAGGCCCTAATTGACACTGGGGCAGCGGTAAGTTGTGTAAATAGAAGACACGTTACCGAAGCCCAAATACACGATGTCACGGGTGACATCCGGCTAGTAGCGGCCAATGCTCAGACGCTAGAAAAGGCGGGGGTGGCAAACATACATCTTAGGCTAGACCATTTTGCCACAACACACCCCATGTTCGTTATAGAACATCTTTCTGCGTCAGCCATAATTGGCATGGATTTCCTCGCTAAGTATGAGGCTAGGATAAATTTCGCTAGCGGTCAGATGCTTTTAAAGCACGACCAGAGGCTCACCACACATCCCATGATATACACCAGGAACACAGATGGGATTCGAGCGGAGCGAGAAAATCACGAGCACCAGGCCTCTGCACTGCACACTATCAGCCAACACACAGACACACACACAGATAAGGCGGCCAAACACCCCCACAGACAGGACCTGACTTCGGAGCAAAATAAAAGGCTCACTGAGCTCCTGGAGACGAACGGGGATATTTTTGCCCATTCGATGAAGGATCTCGCTGTGACAGATCTCATTGAACACCACGTCACACTCACCAGTGACCGGCCAGTACACCAGCCTCCCTTCAGGGTGAGCCAGAAGGAGAGACACGCCATCGACGCTCAGATCACGGAGATGCTCGAGGCAGGAGTCATTGTCCCCGTTATTTCAAGTTACAGCTCTCCAGTTCTGCTGACCAAAAAACGGGACGGATCCCACAGGTTTTGTACTGATTACCGTAGGCTCAATAAGTTAGTCGAATATGATAGTTATCCACTACCAAGGGCAGACACCTATTTGGATGCCCTTGGCGGAGCTAGCTGGTTCAGTTCGATGGATTGTTATAGTGGATTCTATTCAATCCCCGTCTATGAACCAGATAGGCACAAGCTGGCGTTCGTTACAGAGAACGGTCTATATACCTACACAAGGTTACCAATGGGCCTCCGTAACGCCAGCCAAACCTTCCAAAAGCTAGTGGATAAGACATTTTCGGGCCTAAAATGGCGTTCCGTATTAGTCTACGTGGACGACATAACGGTCTTCTCCAATACCTTCGACGAACATATCGTACATTTGGAGGAGGCTTTCGCAAGGATCAGAGAGGCCAAGTTAAGGCTTAAACCTGCGAAATGTCAATTTGCCAGACAGCAGATTAACATATTGGGCCACATTGTAAACAGAGAGGGCATTATTCCCGACCCAGCGAAAACTGACGCAATAACGGGCATCCCAATGCCCACAAATTTGAAACAATTGCGCAGTTTTATTGGGCTGGCATCGTATTATAGAAAATATATCTACAGGTTTGCGCACATCGCCCACCCCTTAACCGAACTCACACGTGAAAAGACGCCCTTCAGCATTCAACAGGAACACATAGATGCCTTCAACACACTGAAGCAACTATTGACCTCACCACCACTATTGCAACACTTCCATAGTGATAGGCCCACCTCCTTACACGTGGATGCCAGCCAGTACGGGCTGGGGGTGGCCCTATTGCTGGAAGATGCAGAAGGGCGCATACGGCCCATAGCTTTCGCTAGCAGGAAACTAACGGCCGTTGAGACTAGATACTCTGCCACAGAGCGGGAAATGCTGGCATTTTCGTGGGGAGTGAACTATTTTTGGGTATACCTCTATGGTATCCAGTTCACGGTAGTGACTGAGCACGCGAGCTTGCTTTTTTGGGACAAATTCAAAAAACCAAATTTGCGGCTCAACAGGTTTATATTCCGCCTGAACGAATATAACTTCGTGGTCAAACACAAGAAAGGCGCTACACACCTAGACGCAGATGGGTTGTCTAGGCTGCCGGTAGCCGATCCCCCGGATGACAGTAAGGACCACGACTGGGACGACATGCCCACTTTTGCCCTGACGGTGATTAACATCAAACAGGAGCAAGAAAGTGATCCGTACTTGAAACAGATTCTATTGGCACTAGAAAACTTGGATAACGTGGACTCCAAGACAGCACGGCTATCTAGGCGATTTTTCCTAGACAAAGACGGGGTACTGAAATTTAAGCCCACAGCCATGCACGATAACGCACCTATAGCGGTTCCGGAGTCATTGAAGGAGAATGTCATGATCGGACACCACAATAGCCCACTGGCAGGGGCACATTTAGGTACGCACAAAACATACCTTAGAATCCGTGACAAGTATTATTGGGTAAACATGAAGGCCGACATAGGCACCTTCGTAAAGACATGTCACACTTGCCAGCGATTCAAAACAAGGCCTGGCAAGCCTCATGGACTGCTCAACCCAATTCCCGTAGGTGAGCTATTTCACAGAGTCGGAATAGATGTTGAAGGTCCTATTACGACATCTCAGAAAGGCAACAAATATATACTGGTCGCCACCGAGTATCTCACCCGATACATGATTACGAAGGCTGTTCCCAAAGCAGACACGAACAGCATAGCCGAATTCTTATTTGACATAGTTACACGATATGGCCTATTCCAAACCTTACTATCCGACAGAGGTACTATTTTCACCTCGAGAGTGCTCCAACAGTTTTTGGAGATACTCAGGATTAAGGCATACACTACCACGAGTTTTTCCCCACAAACCAACGGACTCACGGAGAGTATGAATAAAATAATCGGAATAGCGTTGGCTAAATTCACAGGGGACGCAGGGACAGACTGGGATGATTACCTGCAGCCCATCACTTTTAGTTACAACACTTCCTTATCAACGGCTTCAAAACACTCTCCACACTTCCTACTGCATGGATACACGCCCAGAAGTCCCATTGACAATATATGTATCCTACAGGACACTCACACAGACAATGCCGCCCGGCTAGAGCACTTGCAGATAGCTCGCATGGACGCTAGAAAGAACATAGCCGCGGCGCAGAAGAAACAAAAAGAACGGTACGATCGGCATAGGAAGACCGTGGAATAACCACCCGGGCAATTGGTCATGATCTCCAATTCTGCCCGTAAGGAAAATGTGTCTGAGTTCCTCTTGCCACGTTGGTCAGGTCCCTTCAAAGTCTGCAGGAAGGTATCTGACCTAAACTATATCGTTAACGTGCGCCATGGACGCAAGCTCATTAAAGACACTATTCACGCCCGCCGTATGAAGGCATATCGTACACGCAATGCTCCCACACCCACACGTAAAGGCGGGAACACTGTCAAGAGGAAGGGAAGTAATCCCACTGGCAGACGTGGAAAGAAGGCCAAGAAATAGCCTTCGGACCTCGCTGACTGCACCGGGATATGACCCTAACACTTGGCAGAACTGTCCAGAAGACACAAGCCTGAATGGCACCAGAAATAATTATCCTGGTTAAAGACGGTCTCGAACCCGTAACCTCCTGAATACCAGGAGTGCAAGGTCGGGTAATTATCCCATGGGAGGATATAATAAGAAAGGACAGTTACACTGACAGATATTCATACGCGGACGACAATAAAATCACATCCGACACCTAGTCACCAAACACTCGACTAGCGGCCCGGAGACACTCGTACACAACGACATTTAGTACCATTAATAGGGATATATTCGACCCACGCTACATTAACACAAAGCTAGGGGACACGAATGTATTGAGTGGAGAGTTCTTTTACATTGCGGAAAGCCCTACTCGCAACAGCAGAGAGAGCAAGCAGGTTAGACATACACGTGCTGGAAACATGAACAGAGCCAGACTAGTAACAAGTGGGTGCACACGCCATTGTAATTCAATACTGTCGCACTCAGCGACAACACGCTCCACGTGGGCGACCTTTGCTGGCACAGACAGACCGAGAGCACTCCAGGCTGAACTGGGAAATACACATTCATTCACGCCAAGTCCAGAACCCCATAACTTCCAAAATTACACTACAAGGAGAATTCAAAAAGACCCAAACTTCTCACGCCAAGGCGTATTTTTATCCGCATGCCTTAAATACACGAAGCGTGTGCCATAGTATATACGGTACAAAAAATCGTAACACCAGGACCTTGAACCAAGGCGGGTCCGAACTCATAACCACACAACACACTCGTGCCAAAAACTAACTAACCAACGGTATTTTTGGTACGAAAAACACAATCAAAATACATACAAGGGGCGATCAAAACCAACAGACAACGCAGACATTGAACACAGAGAATTACATGAAATTGCGGGTCCAAATGCCCAATAAAAATCGGACACCGTGGAAAACAACTATACAGACTCCCAATTAGACCGAAATCGGCCCATACAAGTATATAATCAGGTAATACCACATTTCCTCCGGCCAAACACCATGCAAAAATTTCAATTACACCAGACATAGGAAATAGATTTCCCAGACACAGGTATAGAAATTTCGCAAGGCAAAAGTCTTAGGGAATAGTGTCCACACAACAGTACTAGCAAAAATAGGACGAATTGACACACTGGCCCGCCCGGAATCCCAACCAGTGACAACACTCCCATACTGGCAAAAAATGTCACGTTCCGACAGCCGACATACGCAATGTCAGAGACGTCATGTACACAAACAAATGAAAGCACAACATGACGAAAATACTGACTTGCAGATTCCGCCGCATTGCAACACTGCTGTCGACAGACTCTATGGTTATATCGGAAGTGACCATGAAATCACAAACACAAACCAATTATAATGCCATACATTTTTCAGCACGGCTACAACAGTTGTGACATTTAGCAACGTACAGACATAATAAGCCGGACTTATCTTAGGGCCACAGGGACATATCTACAAAGATGTTGACAAGTTGCACGCGCCATCTGACACTCAGACACGCGATACACGATAGGACTTAGCCGATAACAGGCCTCCCGCCCGCATGATGTAGCGGAACATAGTCCCACACACACGCGCTCACTAATCAGGGGCGAATACAGACAGGGGCCTTGAGGGAACAAGACCTCCCCCCAATAACTTCTTTTCTCGACTTTATTTCTAAAAAAGCATTACAGGCGAACAGAACATGGCCAGGCACACGACGACCACTTGCCACATTAACACTACAAATGGGAGACCAGATTAGGCCGTGACGTCATAGCGTCACCATACTGTACTATCCCAAGGAGCAATAGAAAACACATATTGACCAAGGGAGGATGACAGGAGCATAGGTGGGCAATCCCAGCGGGATTACGAATATACCACCCACAGGCTACCATCTTACTACCATATTCCCCTTCCATAACCTTCCCACTTCCAACATCAGCCAACACAGACATATAAACACATAAAAACACATAAAACTACATGACAAAATATACATCGGGGTTGATAGACTTCATGCGTTTAAAGAGAGGGCTTACTACGCCCTGGATCTCAATGCGAACACCTGAATATTAGGGGTGTGTCAGAAAAACGACAATTAAGCGTAATGCGCATCTCTAAGTCAGAGATGAGGCCAATTTTATATACTAACAATTCTTTTTATTAAATAATCCCGCATGAAAGGGACATAATATTATTTTACACTGACCGATACCTATCCTTACATGAGTGCGGGTACGCCTCATATTCAGACACATGCATGAAATATCCCATCCACATACCAAGGGTTATTATTATTAAACCTGCATGACACTTTGTTAAAATTTTTGCAATCCCGGGAAATACCTACCCCCGTCCACTCATTGTAGAAGCATCCTGGTAGCATCACCGGCTTTAGGCCACCATTTACATGAAGCCCAAGGATGTGCAACCCCTTCCTACCTTGCTTTAAGCCTACTCTACAAATAACGACCCCCGGATCCTAATAACAGGGAACCTAACGCCATAAACCCTGCTACGCCTCTATGAAAGTTAACAGAGCATTACAGCTGGAAATCCGACGTAGCAACAGTAGACCTGAAGTAGTCTATGCACTTAGAAGTTTCTACAACCCCAGAACACTTGAAAAATTTTACATGTTATACACGATAAATTATTTACACAGTACACTTGTATTTTTTACATAAAGAGGAATCTAATAACACGCTGATTGGTGATAACGACATAAGCAGAAGGCCAGAGGCACCACACTGGAGCAGAGCGGGTAAGGCGATGATGAGCCTTACCCTAGTTAGCTTAACGACTAGACCAAAAAGACGAACTACGTAAGGTTGAGGCATTCATGGCCTGGCACGGGCAAACTTCGGAATCCTAGGTGTGCCTAGCCTGCCCCTAGGACGAAGAGATGTTACACCCACTATGTGCCACGGTCGTCGAAGCCAAGACCTGCAGGGGAGACTTTCTGAGGATGGTGGGAGAAATAGCCAGCTCCACGCCGGACTCAGGAGTTGACCCTAGGGACGACCAAACTAGGACTAGACTTGTAGTTAAATATAAATAAGTAGAACTTCCAGGGCGGGGAGTTAGACTCCTAGGCGCAGAAGTGAAGAATTATTGTTGCCAAAAAGGGCGAAGAGAATACTACTACTGCCAATAAGGGCGAAGAAGATACTATTACTGCCAATAAGGGCGAAGATGATATTATGCCATTGGACGATGTCCAATGCCCACATAAATGGTGACGCAGCGGGCAGCCAAGGGCATTAAATGAGGAGCATCGCGAGCAACTCACAGGGGTCAAAGTGGGCAGACCAAACAACGACAACATATGCAAAGGCAACGGCAATGAGCAGGCAAATACAGCGGGCGAAGCGGTTTGCTTAGTGACACCGTAAGCCGCCTGCGACTATATTAATACTAGTTAATAATCATTAGCATAAGCGTCGACAACTAGTATTAAGGGAGCGGAATCCGGCGATTCTAGGGACAACCGGTGTTTCTAGGATACGTGCGGGTGGTGATCTGGGGAGGTAAAACTGCCCCGGGCGATCGCTCTGGTCAAAATTTTAGCACGTAAGACAGTTGCATTTTGACACGCAACTTAGGATTAAGCAAATTTACTAACCGCTGTTGCTAAATAATAGCACATCATATTTCGGCAATAAAGTAAGGTCAACCTTTCGGCTTATAAATAGCACACATTTTTACTTACCATAATTAAGGTAACGATCTCGGCACCTGATGACCGACAAACCCGTCATCAGGGTAAGCCCGATAACACAGTAGGTTAACAATAGACTAAGGTAGAATATCTCGGCACCTGATGACTGACAAACCCGTCATCAGGGTAAGCCCGATAATACATTAAGTTAGATTAACTAGGTTAACTAAGACTAATATAAACACTTTGAGAGTAAGAATAAACATTACGGCACCGTGTAGGGTAAGCCCGATCATATATCAAGTAAAACGATCATGTGTAAAGAGAACATGACATTAATAATGGCCACAGGTTAACACTAATCATGTTATTTTTTTCAGGGGAAAAAGAGCCTCAGCCAGTGAACACACTGACACAGGAGCCGACATAAAGAATATGTAATACTCATATGTTTTTTTAACCTCTCCATCTTTCAGGCGTCGTCACCAGGAATATGGCACTGGTGACAATGATTTCACTGCCCTACAGCAGCAGCATGCTATTTGTGCCATGATATTATTGCGTACCATCTTTACGCAATAATTTGCATTCGTAATTTGTATTCATCCTCACACAACCCAGCACATACACCTCCATTTTTTTACAGCTACACTCCAGAAATCTGAATAGCAGGGTTGATACCTGTGGGGTATCAGGCTTGCTGACAGATCAACATAAACAAAGAACATCAAGCGTCAAAGATGCGACGCAACATACGGCAATGAGGGCGCAACCGATCTGTGGTGGCGACTCTCACTGTCAAGTGTGAAAGCATTCGCCCACAGAGAATGATTCACAAAGTAGGGGTATATATCAGCGGCACGACCACTAAGCTACGCCGGGAAACGGCCGGAAAGGATTAGCCGTGGGACGGCACATAAATACAACGGGTAGCGTGCACGCAAGTTACAATAGACACGGCCGTCTAGGTATAGCATAATTAATAAGTAAGATAGATAAATATAAGTATATAATGTAATATAATGTAATACAAAATACGGTAATATTGTTCAAAGGCACTACACACAAAATTATGATGCCACACACATGTACACAATGATTATGATTTGTTTCTTTCATTTTCTTCCTTCTAACGTCCCAATTTGTAAAGGTGTTCCGTTTTATCCCAGCATAATAAACATATTTTAAATATTTCCTTTAACTTATACCCTGGAACACCTATTTTTTCTATTTCTTCCATCTTTCACATGGCAGGGAGCAATTTTTTCCCCAAGACAGAGGCGGACGGCACAATCACCCGTCCAGCCCTGGGTTTTTTCCTCCCTGCACAACAATATATTACATAATGTTTAAAACCATGTATTTTTTTGGGGAACTTCTTATATATTGCAAATGCCATTTTTTTTCCTCATGCACTGTTTTAAAATGTCAAATGTATATGTATGTCCCAAAACCCACCCCTCTGAACACGAGCTGAACTCACACCTACACGACATCGATACATCAACACGACATCACTACCTCTACACGGAACAGAAGAAAGGAAGATCAGATACAAGAAAGATTCCACTACGACCTACTACATCGACACCCCAACTCCACGTTCCGTTCCCGTTCGCGGGGACGCGAACTAAACAGAGGAAGAGGCTTGTACAGGCCCCCAGGGGGCTGCACCCCCTGGAAGCCACCCTCCATCATCTATTAAAACCACCCCTAACTGGCAAATCTCATAAGTCCAGAACACTATCTTTTATACAGCAAGGGCCGCCGACCAACTTGGAAGGCTTGCCAAACACTTGCATCACACCATAAACATCTACACTATAACTAACTGGGGCAGCTATGCCAATGGAATGCTGACAGTACAACAGCAAAACCTATAAAGAGGAAGGCCTTAAGGAGGACAGGCTCTCTCTCTACTATCTGTCATACCGTGTGTCGCCGAAGGCTCTGCTGCAAGCTGCTATCACCAGGTGAGCATCAGTGAAGTGTTCAGATATCCTATATTTTGTAACCTACCCCACAAACTTGTACACTTAAACTTATAACATTTATTACATTCCCTTAAAAGGGACATACAATTTCATATTCACTGACCAATAAATACTTGGTCAGTACACTACACTTGTCTTACTAATTACACGCCTCTTTACGACCTAACGCTCTTCCTGAATCCCGTCACGACTAACTGTGACAATAGTAGCCATTTAGTTGCTAGCTCAAGCTTCATTGTACTTCCCGCAGTGGCCCGACTGCCTGAGCAGCGTGCCACCAACATAGCTGACGCACGCACGTCGGTTATATAACTCTCTCCAACCAGCTGAGAGGCTAGTACATTAACCTGTACACAGAGGTTCATCCCCTGAAATACACTTACGTCTTTATAAGAGCACCCCCTAGCATCCTAACATTAAACAACACTCTACACTGGTCAGCTTACCCAGCTACGGGAAGCTACCCCCTCCCAGGCATCACCTTATAAATTAGTACATTAACACATCCGTTTTAGATCTAACTACCCCCAACTAAGGGATTTAAACAATATTTCACTGGCGTTCTATATCTCTGAAACTATTACCGGTATCACCCTGAAATTTTGCACGGAGATCAAGGGCACTACTGGAAGTTTTTATGAGATAAAAAAAACGGTTAACTACAAAACGAACATGGCGGCCAAACGAATTTGAAAGTTTTAAATAGACTTTTCTCGCGATTTAATGATCCTAACGCAATGAAACTTGGTACAGCAAATGTTTATACACATTGTAATGCACTGGTACGTAATTTATTTCAATTGTTTACATAACCTCAAGATGGAGGCTGTGCGATTTTTAAATTAAGTTTTTGTTTCTTGTGTCGTAATCATGCGATCGAAGTGAAAGTTTGAATAATGAACCTACACAATCATTTTCCTTTAAAGGTACATGACTCTATGGCCTATACATATAACAATCCAACATGGCGACCATCCGGAATATTTAGAAGGTTCTCTATCTACGAATCTACTGCAGCAATCAAACTGAATTCTTTTAAGTTCATAGGGGTTATGAACATAAGTTCACCTATAGGACTTTCAATAACCTGGTGATCACAAATCCAACATGGTGGCGACGCGAATATAAATATTCACATGGTCGTTTCTCGCAATTTAACCATTCACGTGCAGTGAAACTTGGTACAGTAAATCCTTCTACAAATGTTAATCCACTGACATATAATTTATTTCAATTGTTTCCATAACCACAAGATGGCAGCTGTGCGAAATTTTATAATCTCGTTTTTACTTCCTGTGTCCTAATCATGTGATTGAAGTTTGAGTATTACACGTAACACAATAATCTTCATGTAACAGTACATAACTCTAAGTCCAACAGGGTGACCATCCGATATATTTAGAGGGTTCTCAATATCTACGGATCTATTACAGCAATCAAACTGATTTTTAGTATGTTGATAGAGGCAATTAACATTAGTAGGTTATATGAAAATAGGCTGTATAGTTCTTCACGGAACTACTTGTTTTATTTTGTCGTGTGGCTTCTTGAGAGACCAAGTGCAGGTCTTTCTAGTTGACGCCCTCGGGCGACCTGCGAGGCAGGATGTGAGATAGAATGGATGAAGATGAATGCAACTGGGCAAGGATGTGGAAGGAATCGGCCGTGGCCTGTCAGAAGGTACTGTCCCAGCATTTTCCTGGTGTTGAAAATGGGAAACCACGGAAAACCATTTCAAGGACGGCCGGCGGTGGGGGGGGGCTCGGACCCACGCATCTACTGAGTCAGCAGAGAGCTTGGCCCCATGGCCTAACGCTGCGCTTTAGCGAACGTAGCCACTCCTGTCAGCAGTTGACAGACTGAAGCTATAATACTTATTAAGAAGTCACTGCTGAACGCACTACAACGCTTACGTTTGCTATCTTCCGTGTTGATTGTCCGGTGACTTGAGCAAATTTAAACCATATATTCACTGTTAAACTTTTATTTCGAATCACTGTTCCATATAAGCATATCTGAAAATTACTAAGTTATTGTTGATTTAAGGAGCGGAAAAGCGAGATCATCTGCCCCTCATATCTGAAATACTCGAATGTTGCAGGAAACAATACGTGTTTCACGTCGTGGGAGGGAGGCTT
Organism: Meconema thalassinum; assembly: GCA_946902985.2. Taxonomy (NCBI): domain Eukaryota; kingdom Metazoa; phylum Arthropoda; class Insecta; order Orthoptera; family Tettigoniidae; genus Meconema; species Meconema thalassinum. The sequence continues at coordinate 288,051,525 of OX336394.1, forward strand.
CGGTGGCGTAGCTGGTAGCATGCTGTGCTTCTATGCCCAAGGTCGCGAGTTCAAACCCGGCCGGTTTTGTCGGATTTTAAGAGGGTATAAAATCCCTCTGTAAGCCTTCCATCGGAGGGGAATTAAAGCCGGCGGGTCCGTGTCATAGATTTATGACATGTAAAAGAACCTTCCACTAACTAAACTTGTGTGAAGCAAAATTTGTAGGTTAGGTTTGATTAATGCTCTTAAGTTCCAACGTTCAACATCAGGCGCTGGATGCGATGGCATCTACTAGTAGCCAAGTTTACGGCTAGGTGTCGTGGATGCAGTCTTCACTTGAATTAAAAACAGATAACACACACTAATACAGTTATCACAATTAACACAGGTTATCAGACAGATTCTACACACACCCAAGTACACGGGGCTAGATGACCGCGTTGTCACAGCCCCTAAACTAAGGAATCATCCAACCAAACTACGTTGAGGGGCGTTTCTTTGCTTCCATTTTGCGAGCGACAGCAAGTCGAAACATTTCGTTGACAGGTGTGGACGTGTTTCTGGATGAGTTCTCCAACATGGAGGTGTTGACCGATACTTTAAATGTATATGAATCAGTTCAAGGGGCAGATGACCCTGTAGTTCCTCCCCTTAAAAGAACAATAACTAACTAACTAACCCTAACTAATCTTCTGTTGCTAAGTACTTAAAATAGACATAGATGGCCTCCTGTTCTGCCCCATAAATCAATTCAAAATTCAAATAATTTCTTTGAACTCTAGTGTCTTTGAAAATTTAATGTTTTTCAGTCAGTCAACACGATTGTAATGGGTGGTTCCCTAAACCTGATTTTTGTTTACATGAGATTAATAAATACCCTTGGATGACCAGTTTTGATCGTCAAGCGTAGCCTATTCATCAGATCCTTTACACCAACGCTATTAAATTTATGTCTGCAACTATTGGTGATAGTATTTACAATATGAAGGCACTTATGTAGTTGAAGCTTAGCCTCCAATAATATAAAGCCTACTCAATCGTGGCGTTCTCTGCATCAACACTGTCCTCCTATAGAGCATCCAGCGTTTAGAAAGGACTGTGGGTCTTATGGGCTTTTACTTTTAATGGAAACCCTCCATACACTGGTTTTGTTACGTCACCTTTTATCACGAAGGAACTCTGAACATATATATTTTTCGTCATAATAGCTTCCTACAATTATCTCCCAATTGATTACCTTTGTTATTGCATACAAGTGTAGTTTATATCACGGCTTGGTGATTTTAACATTTTCGAGGTTAGCACGCTGGAAAGAAGAGCCTCGTCCAGTGCTGCATGCACGCCCGGAGTGGAGCACGTGCTCAGTTCCGCCGGCAACATAAGTTCTGAAGCACTATCTGTCATTGGTGTTATTGTTGTGTGTCTGTTTTATTTTCTGTTCGATGGAATCAGGGCTGCCGACAGTTGGGTTCGAACCCACTATCTCCCGAATGCAAGCTTACAGCTGCGCCCCCCTAACTGCATGGCTAACTCACTGAAATATTACAAATATTAATCTAAACAAAACAACAAGAATAGAATTGAAATAAATTAAATTATAGCCTAACTAATTACAACAACAACAAAATGATGATCAACAGTATTGCTGACGTAAAAATTGTTAACATCGTCAGCATAGATCCGAGAAGGAAGGAAGGGTTGTGCTCTCGACATCTGTCAATCATTATTGCGTCATATCACAACGAAATGAATGTCGTTATTGGTTCTCTTCGCGTACGGTATCCTTAATACTGATCCAATCCGTTAACAACCAGCCAAACTGCTCATTCCTGTGCGTGTTCTACTTCAGGTAGCTGCTGGGGTTGTGTTGTCTCGCTAACTTATGAAAGAACAGTACTCGAAGCGGGTGAACTTAACGTATGACGTCAGCGCTACCTCTGCCTAGAGTTAGCAACACTGTCGCCATAAGGTGCCACAGTCTTTTCTAAACGCTGGATGCTCTATAGCAGTGCGCGTATTGACCACGGCAGCGCTGAGTGACCACCTAACATTAACATGTAATGGCATTGCTATCGCAAGCTAGAGCCAGCATAAGTTTACCTATACACTATATTTACAGTTCATGAATACACATTGTTGAGTAGAATGAAGTAAAATACAAGAGATGTTCATATTTTAGTTGTAGGAGTTCGTTCCAACTGTGGATTTCCCTTATTAGATAGCACGCACATCTGTCTGGTATGTGCAAGAGTAAGGTACTCGTAGCCTACGGTACTCTAGATGGTTCCACTGGATATCTTTACCAGCGTACCAAAGACTTTCAGTGAAGAGTAACGACTTTTCTTAATTTTTGTGATTCTTTCTTTCTTTCTTTCTTTCTTTCTTTCTATCTTTGTTTCTTCTCATAATTTGTTTTTCTTCTCAAGACGCTGTCTCATGTCTTTGGTGTAGTTAGTGACAGAGGGACGCAGAAACGTTTGCAATTTTATCCTGCTCATTTCCTCATGATGATCACTTACTCCACACTGTACAATATGATTGTTAACAACATGTGGCAACAGTATTCTCGTTAATGTTCATGCTATTCCTGGACTGCTCAGCGCAACCGATATCATTTCGTCCGTTACGTCTTCCAGCGAAACAAAACCTGGCTTACGATACCGGAGACCACCTCTCCCTCTGTTTTTGACTTTTATTAGTGACATAACTGGAGATGGACTCTGGATACCGAGGGGCAGTTGACTTCGCTGTTCAGCGCCTTAAAAAACGATAACTAACTAACTCTGCATACTACAAATTTTATCAAGCATTTCAACAGATCGTTGTTGTTGTTGTTGTTGTTTATTTATGGGCGTTGCAACATCGTGGTCATGTAACCCCGTGTATTTGGGTGTGTATAGAATTTGTCTGATAACCTGTGTCACTGTATTGTCTGTAATAGTGTGTGTATTTGTAATTCAGGTAACATTTTGGTAGGAAGTGGCCGTGGCCTTAAATTAGGTACCATCCCGGCATTTGCCTTAAGTAGAAGTGGTAAACCACGTAAAACCACGTCCAGAGTAGCTGAGGTATGGATCGAACCCGCCACTTCTCAGGTTTGCCTCATGAGGCTGAGTGTATCCCGTTCCAGCCCACAGAACCAGGAATTGAACCCGGGCCTCCGCAGTGACAGCCACTACGCAACGAGGCGGACTCGACAGCTTGTATCAAATACCCTCCAATATAGGCCAATGCAGCACAAGTCATAGAAATGAGGTCATTTAGCCCCGTGTCTGCTAACCTGTGTCATTGCGACGTGTGTATTTGTAATTCCGGAGATTTGGAAGGTGACCTTAAGTTAGGATCCATCCCAGCATTTACCTTGAGTAGAAGTGGGAAACCACGGAAAACCATTTTCAGGAAGGATGAGAAGGGAATCTAACCCACCTCTTTTCAGATTTACCTCATGAAGTTGAGTGTACCCCTTTCCAGCCCTCAGACCAGAATTAAATTTCTTGGCAGATCCTGAATTCTAACAGGGATCTCTGGGGGCGACCACCAAGAATGATAGCCACTACATGACGAGGTGGTCAGGAGATTATCATCATCAGAACTGGAGCTATAATAAAAGGTCACCTAATTTTTAGTCGCATGGTCAGCGTAGGCTACACATTTTTTCTGCTTATTGCTTTAATCCATGATTTCCTACCTGGCTCTCGACAAGCAAGCATTATTGGAAATGGCAACACCACCGGGGTAGAAGAGGTCGAAGCTAATTGCAGGACATATGAATGCGAGTGAGAGGAAAATACTACATTTAATTCCATACTGTCTTTTAAGGTAGAGACGCTCTATAGAGAACGGGCTTGTCGTTGAATATTGCGTGGCTGCATGCTTCTCCTGCGTCTCTCGCGGATGAGAAGCATTCTATAATAATAGTCAAAGTAACTACGTCCTTGACTGCACCAACAATACTCACGGCTCTCCCGGAAGCCTCAGTTCGATACCCTTTGTTTAAGGAATTGACGTAAATCGGATGTGCTGTCTTCACGAGTTCCTTTCTTAGTCAGCGAGCAACCGCAAGTTCCGTTTGAGGTCTCATTAACCGGATCAAGGTGCCTGCATCCTTCTCAAGTGCTTACCTACTGGCGTCCGGCTCCGTGGCTAAATGGTTAGCGCGCTAGGCTTTGGCCGAGCCATCAGGGATTTTAATCTCCTGGGTTTAATTCCCGTGCTCGGGAACTGGGTGTATGTGCCGTCTTCATCATCACCTCATCCTCATTACGACGCGCAGGTCACCCACGGGCGTCAACTAGAAAGACCTGCACTCGGCCTTTCCGGAGGCCACACGATCATCATTACCTAGTGGCGTAACTGTGTTAATTAAAACGCAACAATGTCTGCAATGGGGAGCTGCAGAAAGTCCGGAGTTCCGTGGTTTGAATCCCATTCTGCCATTCGGAAAGTGTCTTCCCCGTCCTGTTTTTTCATCATAGATCCTCCAGGCAAATGCTGGGATGACACAACCTGGCGCTGAATTGACATACTTATATCTTTTACGCAACGCCTCTGATTGTTGAATGGGCAGGCAGTTTAAAGCAACTAGGAGGGATGTGATCCAGCTGGCAGTGCTTAAAGGTAATCGGAGCGCGGTCATGGCTAGAAGTTGAACTAGTACAACATTGTAATACTTCAGGAGCAGGGTGTGTCAACCAGATAGGATTTATTTGGCACCATCAGTGTAGTAGGGCGGCTAGCCGTATGGAGCGCTGTAATCGTCTTGCCAACATATGCATGTTACACGTTGTAATTGGATTGCAAACATATCCCTAAATTTACTCAATAAATATACACATTATTCCTAATTGAAATTTTCTTGCAATTATCTTGCTCACAGACGATAATTACGGCATTTGTAATTAAATAAACATTATTTCTACTGGGTTGGCGGCATTTACCTTGGCCGCTCTGTTTATTTGTTGCATGTTGTAAACAATATTGGCCGTATATAAATAAGCTAATGTTGTCTTCTTTCTCATCTTTCTTACACCAAATCGTCTTCGTGGTAATGAGAAGTGAACAGTTCTTCTTCTGCTACGCCAAGTAAGTACGCTTATTTTAATAATTTAAGTATAAATGTGTTTCTGTAGTGCGTGTAAAAAATATAGTTTTGAATTGATATTAGACGTAGTGTACAGGTGACATTCTACTTGACATATCAATTATCTTTCACTATTATTTATCCCATAGGTAGGCCTACCAAATTCTGTGAACAAACAAATCGTAAATTGCTGTTCTCGAAATAGCTCCATAGCAAAAGTATTACGGTAACATAGACTTTTTACCTGGTCATTTCTCAGGAGAGTAATTGTTTTTTTCTATGGAGCTAGGCAGTTAAGAATTCAGTGGGTAGTGGACTACTGTGGATTCTCGTTATGGAAATATGTTTTAATAGGCCTAATGTAGGCCTACGATAGTGTACAAGATGGACAAGATTGGGTTCCAGTAACCATTGCAACAACTTGATTACATCTTGCAGAGATATTGAATATGTGTACTCAAGTTCTTGAGGAGTATTAATAATTCATTTTACATTGTGGTAAATTAAAAATGTCATGATTTATGACAACGTGTCTAAGCTTTAATTTTTTCCCCTTCCTTGAATTTCAAATTATTGGTACCGTATTCAAAAAAAGATAAGTTCTTGCACATGTTAGTTACTGGTGCTGTAGCAAGTATTCAGTTGGTCGAATAGGTAGTAATGCCATTACTGATGTAGAACTGTAGGCCCTAATAACAGGTTCTAAAATCTTAACACACACTGGTCTTGTGGGTGGCTATGTGAAGCAGTGTGCTCTTGTTCTGTGGAGCAAAGTCCAACATTAAAATTTATTTCAGAAGTCTACATTTTGGTCAAAATATACAAATGAACGAAGCCCCAAATGGTGAACGCATTTGTACTTTTAATTTGAAGATTATTAAGTTCATCAGAATGATTTCATTTTATTCATACAGTATATTGTTATTTTAGAATATACCGCATTTATTTTTCTTCCCTGATCATTCCATAATTATTTTTAGAAAATTCAGCACCTACAGCATTGTATTCATGCGTTGCAAAACTGTTTCTCTCTGGCAGATGAGTAAGAATAGAATAAAAAATGATGATACATCTTTCAGAAGGATGATATCTGCAGAAACAGTAACAAAACCACTCACCAGACACATCAAAAATTTAGAAGATATGCTGGAGTTACCCTGAATTGTTGTGTAATATAAATTAATGGCAAGAAATATTCCCTAATCATAAATTTTGTAAGATCTCTTGGTCCAAAACCTTGAATTAATGAAATTACTGAATTTTTATTGGATAATGTGTATAGGCCTAATGTGTGGTTCCATCTTTTCTTTTCTTTTGGGGAAGGGATAACTTACCTCCCACCTCCACGCCCTTGCCAAATATCAAGCAATCTGGAGGGATTGTGGTTATTAGTGATCCATTTGATGGTACCAAGTGGACTCACATGTGGATTAGATACATTAATCGCAGAATTAAAATTTTAGTTACTTACTGAAAGGTGAGAGAGGCAATCTTATTGGTTACATCAATCATTCATGTCCATTACATTAATAAATAAGCTTTTGTGTCTTACTAAAATAAATACTCATCAGTTTTGAAGGGGTGTTAAGTCATAAAACAGTGTAAGTTATTAGTTAGTTATTGTTGTTTTAAGGGGCGGAACTACGAGGTCATCTGCCAAAAAAACCAGTGTAAAGAAGATTGGTTAATATGTTTAAGTTACTAGGTCCACATATAATAAGCCACTACAACAGAGATCTGAGTAGCTTGCGACGGTGAGTGAGTGGATAGCGTGTCGGTCTACTAACCCCAAGATTGCAGGTTCGCTCCTGGCCGTGGTAAGTTATTTTTGAAAGGCGGCAAAAATACGACACGCATGTCATACGATGTTAGCATGTCAAAGAACCCATTTGAATTCAGTAGGCCGTGTTCATAATGGCAAAATTAATCTCGGGAGTTTCCGCCAACACAAAGTTCCTCATTTCTCTACTAGAAAGCGCTATAGTGTTCAAGGAGCTTAGATATCTAACCTCCTTGACTTTCATAGTGATTCAAGGAACAACGAAATTCGACATGCAAGACACCCTCTGGGTGTCAAATTACAAAGCTTGCACCTGGCAACCGAGGCCATACGACATTATTATTATTATTATTAGAGATCTGAGTGAAATCAAATACATTTTTATTAACAAATAGGTGCAGGCTAGAACTATTTCCACACAGTGTTGTACTGTTTCTTCCAGTGTCACAGTAAACAATTTGTTTTTAAGGACTCTTCGCCTTGTATTATGTATTGCCTTTCTAATTCACTTCGTCCATTCCAGAAATAGGGCTAAAGTCTTGTATTCTGTAAGTTAATTGTAGTTATTTCATTTATAGGTCTTGTTTGAGACTCCCAATTCAGAATAGGTTACTGTAATAGTGACCCATTTCTCTCTGCTTTGAAACTCGTGATGTAGCCTACCTATAAAACCATGGTACCAAAGGGCCGAGAACCCCACCCTTATCTGCCAATTTTTATTTTATACTCTTGGTAATACGTGTTAGGTTCTGTCGATGATTTTCTGTAACAGCGAGATAGATACAAGACAAATATAATTAATTTATTGTATGCCAATGTAATGGTTGATATACCTATACATTTTAGGTTAGCTCGGGCAAGGAAAACATTTCTACAGAAAAGGAATCTGTTGACATCGAATATAGATTTAGGTATTAGGAAGTCATTTTTGAAGGCCTTTGTCTGGAGCGTGGCACTCTATGGAAGTGAAACTTGGACTATTGGTGCAGCAGAAAAGAGGAGAATTGAAGCGTTTGAAATGTGGTGTTACAGGAGAATGATGAAGATCAGATGGGTAGATAAGAGTTACAAACGAAGAGGTATTGAGACTAGTGGGAGGGGAGAGATGTTTCTGGCGACTGCTAATGAAGAGAAGAGATAGGTTGGTAGGACACATACTAAGACACCCAGGAATAGCAAGCTTAGTTATGGAAGGAAGGGTTGAGGACAAGAACTGTAGGGGTAGACCAAGGTTAGAATATGTTAAACAGATTACCTCGGGTGTAGGGTGTGGTAGCTATGCAGAGATGAAACGATTAGCTCAGGACAGGGAGGTATGGAGAGCTGCATCAAACCAGTCAAAAGACTGAAGACTCAAACAACAGTATTTTATTTTAACACTTTACTTACAATATTTTTCAACACGTGCTATAACCCATCCCCCTCTAAAGAATTAAAATATTTAGAAACATACAAGAGCATTCAATCAGAAACACTCAAGAGTAAGTTGGGAGTGTTAAAAACCCTTCAGGTGGGAACTGCTGACAGCTTCCTCTATTTTCCCCCCGTTTGCTTTGAGCGATTCCCTCTAAACTGCTATCGCAGAGACTAGAAGGTGCCACCAACCACGTTCTCATTTCATGTGACCAGTGCTGCCACTCTATGGATGAACGAAGAATGCCATGGCTCTGGTCTTGGCTGTTGTCCCAACAGCACAACGGAAAAGATGGGCGCGCATGCTCAAAAGGCAGAGTTCGTGTTTGCTAGCAATGAAATTAGAAATTGTCGCTGAATGCGATCTGCATAGCCAGTGCATGGCGCGGAGTGGAGCGCAAGACTCGACACCTCGTTGTGCGTGGAGTTGAAATACTGCCTGTTGTTTGGCTGACGTCTAATTAATACGCAGTATTTGATTGTAGGTAATATTTTTAAAGTAATTTATTTTCAAATAAAACAAAGTGCTGCAGCACCTCAGCCGCCCCTGCTCGTGCTGGTGGAGTTGGGGAAGGCTGCGAATGAGCTAAAACCTGAAGGTTATAGCTAGGTAGTAACTGACCAGCTTAGCTCAACGCGTAGTGGCAAATATTGGTTGAATGCATTTCTTATCTGACACGCATAGGCGTTTGCAGGATATTAACGTGAATATATTTCAGGATGATGGACGAGAGTCCGGAATATATTTTTTGTTGATAAATAGAATGGTCCTATTATGCTTATGAGACCCAATCAGAGGAGGCCTGATTCGCGATTGTGCCCTAAAATACAACCGCAATTTACCTCCTAAACACTACCAGCTAGAGATTTGATCTGCAACATGATCCGAGGGAGAAACTGTACTTGAGGGATATATGGAAACAAACACACCAAGCATGACCGGATTTTAAACTGCATAATTCCTTAGGTCTCGGTATATGGCACTGCTATCCCTGCCACATTATGGTGCTCTCTGGCGGAAATGTAATCACACTCCAAGGGATAGATAGATAGATAGATAGATAGATAGATAGATTTATTTTGTCTTGCAAGATTAGGGCCATTGGACCCTCTCTTCCATCTAACCAGATTATACAAATGATAAGTAATGAACAATACAAATACAACTTAAATCTAACAATTTTACAATATTTATACAATATAAAATACATATAAACTGGATTAGCTTGGTGGTGTAGGCGGTAAATTGTTGCATTGTTAGGGTGAATAACTAAGATACTTAGAAGTAAGTTTAAAATTACAGTAAGGTAAGGAAATACTGAAAAAAAGTAGACTAATGATGGTGATGAAGATGATGATGAAGATAATTAGTCGTTACTGAAGGAGGTTATTTAGGTACAGTTTATAAATAGAGAGTAAATGGGAAAGTGAGAATTGGAAAGTTTGAATATATGTAATACGACGTAAGAATATAAACATAAGTGTTGAGTTCAACTTTCATTTACTTAGTGAGTATGTACTGCTGGCAACGCTGCTAGAAGCTGGACGGGGTTGCTCCTCTGACAGAGCGAGGCAGATTGTTCCACAGTCGTGCAGTAGCAACAACGAAGAAGTTGGTATAGCGTACTGTGCGGTGTATGGGTATCAGCAAGAGAGTGTCGTTTTTTGACCGTGTTCCATTTGACCATTTGAGTTCTCAGAAATGAGTATCACTTATTTGTTTATTAGAAATAACATTCATTTTCAGGTTCCGTATTGACAGTATTATAAAAGATAATATTTTCAATTTTGACTAGGCGGAAAATTGAAAATATTATCTTTCATCACTTATTTGTCTTCTAAGAGTGTTTCTGGTAACTTGTCAATTAATGGTATTTCGGAGAGTGAAAGAGGGAAAAGGGTTGGTTAAGTTTTCTTGAACAACTTTGAATGTATTCTACTAAATATAAAAATCCTGTCGGTGTTGGTCGCCTGAGCCTTCAACGTTACAATGGAAATGAATGGAGTTTCCATAGCCACACCTCCCAACCCTGGTACATAGGAAGTAATGAGAAAGGTGAGGCGCAGCCTAACCGCGCTACCACACATCTGAACAACATATTTCTATCAACAGTTCCAAATATATTGACTGTTGCGTCTGAATTAACTGAGTGAAATTTACAAATGCTTCTAATTAATTTAAAGTATAACACCTTTATTAAAGAGATATATTTATAGAATCTTTCAAGAGAGGCGTCGCCTGAGCCTTTTATCACCAGCCGCGCCTGGTCTAAATTTACATGGAGGCATTTTTCATCAATTGATTCTGTAATAAGACCACCTTGTGGTGTGGTGGCTTCCACTCCTGAGGTCCTAGGCTAGTTTCCAAGCTCAAGAAGTGGTTTTCCAAGGTTTCCCCACTTCCACTCCAGGCTAACGCTGGGATGGTTCCCAACTTAAGGCTACGGCTGCCTCCTTTCCAGTCCTCATCTGGATTACAGAAAGTATACACACTTCTACAGATACCACACACAATAACACAGATTATCATACAAATGCTACACACTTCCAAATACATGGGTCTAAATGAATATGTTATGAAAACCCCTAAATGAATTAATATCAAAAACACAATGGTTGCTTGGTTCTTAAGTTTTGGGGCTGCGACAACGCGGTCATGTAGCCCCGTGTATTTTGGGTGTGTGTAGAATCTGTCTGATAACCGGTGTTAATTGTGATAACAGTATTCGTGTGTGTTATCTGTTTTTTAATTTAAGTACAGGCTGCAACTTAGAATTTTTCAAATAGTTCATACTTTTGCCACCAAGCGCCACCTTCAACGACTACTAGGCCAAGTTCAGAACTTAGCTACTAGACGCCACCGCAGTCGACTCTTGGCAACGAACGTAGAAACCTAAGAGCGTTGTTTACATTCTTAACCTATCCAAATTAGCTTCACACAGGTGTAATTAGTGGAAGGATCTTTAACATGCCATAAATCTACGACATGGGACTGCCGCAAAAAAAAACACACACACACAAAAAAAATAAAAACAACAAACCATTGATTCTACAATAAGAGATTCTTTTAAAATGTAGTTATAGTAGGTTAAACATACACATATCAGCAAATTCAATTTCTCCATTTCAAGCATTACACATTTATTAAGTTAACTGTTTCAACAGACAAACTTGCATGTGTTGTAGGAATTTGCGGTTAATCAGTGTCAGCCATGGCGTCAAGGAGGTAATAGGTCCATTATCATGTGCTGTAGACTACCGTTATACCTTGGCAAGAAGGAAGAACATACCTCGACACATACTTTTAGTAGGATCAGATTTGATTACTGTATTTTTGCTAAGTTTGATTTTGGCTTTCCCTGTTATTTTTTCTTCGTTGACAACTTTTTAAATAAAACTTGATGATTTCTAGCAGTATTGAGTGTGTTTCTTGTTTTTCATTGGAAGTCCTATTTCTCCTTTCCGCTTCACAGCATGTCATAGAATTTATTGTATTAGTGTGCCATGATATTTTTTGATGTACTTAATTACCTTCAAAATTGGTGAACTGGATATATTTTAAAGGGAATATGAAATGAACTACTGCATAGAAATTTTGTGATATCCAATTATTTTTTCAGAAATTTTAGTCTCCTAATGAATTTGTCACTAATTACACTAACAATTTTAGTGTGATGAGGATCCGGTTACACCACTTGTTTCCTTCGCATTCTCTCTTAAAATTTTACTGTTATTGCTAACAGCATCAAGCATTTTAAGATATGAATATTCTCCCTTCCCAGTACTTTTTCTTTCTAGTTTATTCTCGGAACTAATTGGTTATACATGTGCCTACTGTGGTTAATTGGAAGGGACCAATTTTTAAGCTGAGTAATAATATGCTGCAGGCCTTGTAGTAGCCTAATTCTTGTCACCAATGCAATATGCTCAAATTGCAACTGAAAGAAATGTAAACATGTAAATTATTGATGAGGTTATATATTAAATGCTGTGATTGTTCATTTCAGAGTTCTGGAATTCACAATTTCCCACTTAGGTTTTTTTTTTCTTTCTGTTATTGGTATTTTGAATGTGATTTATTTCTTGTAGATCATATTATTATCTCCACACCTAATAACGTGCTATAAGTATTGGGAAGATTGTGATTTTCGGAACATTGAAGTAGGCAAAGCATTTAGGAGGAGAATATATTTTAGCGGAACAAGGGGAAGGGGTAGGGTAGGCTACACGCACGGCCGTGATACACGTCTACTAGTACGGCGGTCATACACCAGACAGCGTTGAAGTCTTAAGTGCCAAGAATTAGCATGGCTGTCGGCCATCTGTAGTGAGATAATCTGTGTTCAGGAGGCCAGTGATTTGCAAAGCGGAATGTTTGGAACAATCACCCACGTAACCCGCAAGAGGGCAGCACCATACAGAGACATTGAGAAGACCGTGGATGACAACGTGTATCTTGTTTTTCTATTCTCCTTTTTCTTTTGTTTCTGTTTATATGCGATGCTGGGGCTACGATTATTAATAAACGAGTGTATACATTATCCTCTCCTTTGAGCTAAATAGCATTTTATTCAGTATCTGTGGAGAGAGCTCATCCACATCATTTGTAAAAGAATTCAAGTATAAAAAAGCTAACTCTAGTAGGTTTCGAACCCCAGCCAACCGCGTGAGAGACTAACACTCCATAACATTTCACTGTTATTAACCGATTTAGATATAATGTGTTAGCAAATAATGTCTTGAAATAAACGATTTCTTCACTGCAGTACATCTTCATTATAATCCATTTGATACAAAGTTTATATTATTTCTATCAGTAGGCTATGTCGCATGGAACATACTCAAACTACTGAAATATAGGACAGACACAAAAGGTCAGCTGCCATCTTGTCATGTGACAGAGACGGCTAATCTCTTTTAAGTCACTGATAAGGTGTAATATTAGAATTTATTTATTTCTCGTGTCGGAAACATATACAGTCTTATACAGTACCTACAAGGGTAAAATTGTCTACATAGCACGTGCCCAATTGAGCAACATCCAAGGCGCTCGGAGTGGCTAGCAGGAGATCTTCCTCTGCACAAGATGAAGGGCACAAAGGGCAATGAAGCATGTGTTTTGTGGTTTGTGGAGAACAAGAAGGATGCCTCCCCGAAGATTGTGACCTAGAGTTATCAAGCAATCGGTCGTTCCCTGGGAAACGGCGAAAACGCTGGCTAATCCCTTCACACCGAAAACATCATCTAGGCCATTTTCAGGACCACAGTTGACCGTCATATCAGTGATATTAGAATATAAAATTGTAATAAACAACGGGTCACGCCCTTTAGGATAGCTTAAACCGCCCTCGGCTCGACAATCGGAATTGGTGGGTACTAAGTTATAAATTATAATGCTTGCATAATTCATACGGCCGCCATATTTAAACTGTACGATTGACGACCTTGTAGTTTGGGCACAAGACGTATCCCATGCGAAGGCATGTTTCTGCCATATTTGGTAAATATTCGATCATTAGTTTGGTCGTAATTTAATTTTAAGTAATGACCATTTGCGTGGCCGCCATTAAGTTTCGGTAAAGATGGCAGCAATGTAAAACAAGACACTGAGGGGCCCTTTGCTATTGCTACCTCCGTACCAAATTTCGTTCAATTCGGTTTCATCGTGTTTCAATTGATAAGGGGGCACATACATACACACACACATACACACAGACAGACAGACACACAATTTTTGGCCCTGTGTGGATCTCATAAGTCTACTTTAATTTTTTGAAAAAATCGAAAGTAGTCAAAAAATACTACACAACCCGTGCTACTCGGCAGCATCAGTCGATATTGGGATACAAGGAGATCAATTTCATTATGTGTAATAGCCTACGTAACCTTACTCAGTTACTACACTGGTTTAGAGTTTTCCACTAAAATAATAATGGCTATCTACACGTAATGAACTCGTTCTCGCAGAGATACAGAAGACAATCTAAAGTGAGGTCGCCTAATACCAATTCAATATCACTTCCTTCCAGACAATATTAGTAGTTGTTGTTTGCTACTTTCGCGCGTTTCGCCTTGTCGTTTTTCGCATAAACGCTGAGCACGTTTGGTTTTCCTGCCAAGACAACCCCCCAGTATGTTTTTTCACACTCCTCTAACTAAAAAAAAAAACAACAAAAAAAAAAACAAAAAAAAAACAACGCGATTCACGCTTTTTTTTAACTTTTTCCTACGAAGTCGGGACTCTCTGTTCGTTTGTGGATATTCAAGAAGCGTTGACATCACTTGCTCTGTCCGTTCCTTAGTCACCTGCTAAGGTTTATGGCAGAGCGCTAACATTACGTGTTGGCAGCCGGCGGAAGCATAGGTGTCCCTTATTTTTCAAAGTTTTAATTTTGCAACGCATAGGTTATTGTTATATTCATTTGGGCCTAAAACACCCAAAAACAATTTTTTCCCTTATTTGGAACAGTGCAACCCGTGCCGAGTAGCGCGCAAACATGTCCATACAAGTTGCGTCACAAGAGTGGTGCGCTCACATTGTTATTGTCGCTTAGTTTTCGCTTATCGTGTAGCTAGCACGGATTGTTTTATATTTGGAAGATGTCAGAGGAACTAAGGCGCAATAAAAAAGTATTTTCTTGGTTGAAGTAAATCACCAAATAACAGGCGCAAAATTACCATCTAATAGTCAAGTTCTCGCAGTTCTATTTTTCAACATACGTGAGGTTAAGTTAACTGTTAGTGAAAGCGCAAATCTTGTCATTCTGGAGTGCAATATATTCTGGGAAAAGGCTAGAATACCTACCAGATCTGTTCCTAATTGTGTTAAGAAGTTAGTGGATCTTTATCAGGTGTGCGAGAACTAAAAAATAAAAATAAAATTGCAAGAAGATTCAGGATTCACATAGGCGTCGCGAGGAGAACTTTCAACTTGAATTAGATAATTTATTCGATATTGCACATGTTGATGCTCTTGAAAGAATATCAATTATAGAAGATAAAATATTTTTGCAAAAGCAAAGAGAGCCAGACGGCATCCGGGGTGCCTAGCGGGTGTTGATAAAAAGTTGGCTGAAATTGAAGAAAGGGCTAGGCGGTGAAAACTCGCAGAAGATAAAAAGAGACTAAAGCAAATGCCTTCTGCGAGCTCATTGGAATCTGCAACTTTACAGACCTTTGATACACATGAAGACGCAGAAGAACAATCTACAAGCTCTGAAGAAAGCCTGGAAGGATCTCTGCCATCCACATCTCAATCTGTAAGTTCTTTAGCTACGTCGACAAGAAGAGGAAGAAACTATTTTATCATATCTAAATTAGTTGCAACTTTTGACAGATGTCAACTAAGCACCAGAGATTCTGTTTATATAATTCAGTCTGTAGTAGAAGCACTTGGTCTTCAACAAAAAAAAAAAAAAAAGTCAACCCTTGGCACTATCCAGCCCATGACGGGCTAAGGCCGACCAAGCGACCGCTGTTCAGCCATTTGGCCTGCAGATATTGGGGTGACGCGTGATCAGCGCGTCGGGTCCCCTCGGCCGTTAATCTTGGTATTCGTGATCAGGGCGCTGTCTCACTGTCAGACAGCTACTCAATTGTCCTCACGAGGCTGAGTGCACCCCGTTCCAACCCTCACGTCAGTTTTAAAATCCCTGACGGAGCCGGGGATCGAACCCGGGGTCTCCGGGTGAAGCACTTGGTCTTAGTTCTGACAATTACCCGATCAACAAATCCTCTATTCAACGCATTCGAACACAAATGAGAAAAGATAGAGCAGGATCCATTAAATCCGATTTTCAGAATAACGCGCCAGAAGTAGTTACTGTTCATTGGGATGGAAGATTGTTACCTACTCTGGACGTAAGAAGTTCTAAAGAAGAACGCCTACCAATTATTATTTCATATGACGAGGAAGAACAACTTTTTGCTGTGCCAAAGTTAGACAACTCTTCCGGCAAAGAGCAAGCGAAAGCAGTATCAAATGCCCTTCATGACTGGAATCTGGATGGCAAAGTACAAATAATGTGCTGTGATACAACAGCATCTAATACAGGACGCTTGAACGGAGCTTGTGTGCTTTTAGAGCAAAAACTAGAAAGAGAGTTATTACTCTTTCCTTGCCGCCATCATATTTACGAACTGGTGCTCAAAAGTGTGTTTGAATCAAAGATCCAACAAATCACTAGCAGTCCTGATATTCCGCTGTTAAAAAAGTTTAGAGATAACTGGAAGAATATTAATCCTAGTGCCATCGAACCGTGCACTGATTTTGTCCAACAACATCTCTGTGAGGCAAATATTATTGAATTGGTGACTTTTTTAACAACGCGCGGGAAAAATCGACTGTACGGGATGATTATCGTTGAGCTCGCTATTGTTTTTCGGGGTGGTGACATTAAAAATAAAATAAAAATCAGACCTCCTGGTGCAATGCATCAAGCGCTATGGATGGCAAGAGCTATTTACTCCTTAAAAATTTGTTTACTGCAGTCCCAGTTTAAAATGAGCACTGAGGACAAACAAGCTCTACAAGATGTTTGTTTATTCATTGTGGCAATTTACGTGAAGCCCTGGTTTGGATGTAGTTTGGCGATAAAAGCGCCGAATCAAGATTTTTGTTTGTTAAAGGCCTTAAAAGATTACGAGAAAGTTGACAAGTTGATTTCCAATGCGGCTTTAAACAAGTTCAGTCAACACTTGTGGTACTTGTCAGAGGAAATAGCCATCCTTTCAATTTTTGATGATGAAGTTGATGAGCAGACCAAAGGAAACATTGTTGAAAACTTACAAAAAAGAAAGCTTTGGTGATTCCGGAAAGAGATATGTTCCTTCGAAAGAAGAGATGTCTGGCTCTCTATATGGTTCGTAGAAGACTAGTAGTGTTTAATCTGGTATTTAATTTAGAACTTATTTGTTTTATTTATAGGCACCACAAGTATTTTTTATCTTGTTTCAGGGAAATCTTTGAGTGATTTTGTTTGTGTCATAAGTAAAGATTTATTTTCACGACTGGGACTCGACAGTGGTTTCCTTCAAGAAATTGTATCTTCATAGAAATACAACGTGGCGTTTGTGGAAGCTAAAAAGAAGGTTTCTACATTAAAAGCAGTTTATGACACAGCTGAAAGAGCTGTCAAACTAATGACAGACTTTCATGGTTTGACTACCGCAGATGAAGAACAGAAGCAGTTCTTATTACATTGTGTGCAAGAACATAGATACTTTTACCCACACTGTAAAAAAGAGACTTTGAAGAGGAAATATCCAAATGAATAATTATAAAAAGTGTATCTTCTTTGTTACTTACAAGAAGAGCATTATATAAATTTCTGTTTTCATTTATATTTCTCTAAAATAATTGTTTTTGTGATCATCAACAACTACATTTAAGAGACACTTTAAGCAGCTATTTTCTAAAACTTTTATGCCCTGTCGGCACGGGTTAAAATTAATGTTGGAAGTTGAAATTCTGTACTTGGGTAACTAATAGACTAATAAACACAATAACGGGGTATGCGTTTCAATAAATGAAAAAAATAATTGCCGTTTTAAGTGTTCATAGTTCATAGTTTTAGTTGGGTTAAATGTTACCTCAGAACTTTCCTCAGACGCAACCGATTTGAGTGATCAACAGTATATAAGAGAGACCTTAATGCATGGAGTGTTTTAAAACATAAACCAACGGTATATAGCAATTACAGGCTGACGTATGGGTGATTGAATGATAACAAAGTGGAAAATATGAGGAAGGAATTGTGTTTTAATACAACTCAAGAGGTATCGTAGATGGTTTTATATGCCCGGTGACATATCTGGGCACATACAAATACCTTTCATTGAAAAAAAAAAAAAAAAAAACGAGTTAGGCAAAGCGGCCAGGTAGAACGTCCGGAATTACTGACTTTAGTTTTCATCAATTTTTTTAATATACCGTACAGATTAGTGCCACTATGTATTATATATGAATTGCAGCCAAAGGCCATAGCTGGGCATTTTTGATTGAACGCCCGAGGGCTTCAAACAAGTTCAATTTCAAGTAGTTCCAACATTGGCTACAAGATGTCACTGCCACCAAGACCTAGCGGCGAACGTTGGAACTTGATAGAGCGTTTCTAACTAGCCAAATATAACCAAAGCATTTACCTACACACTACCAATTGCAGGTCCTGGGTTCGGAGGTCCTGGGTTCGATTCCCGGCTCTGCCACGAAATTTGAAAAGTGGTACGAGGACTGGAACGGGTGGCCCAAATGAGTAGAGGGGGTTCGATTCCCCCTCAGCCATCCTCGAAGTGGTTTTCCGTGGTTTCCCACTTCGTCTTCTGGAAAATGCCGGGATGGTACCTACTGTATGGCCACGGCCGCCTTCTTCCCTCTTCCTAGCCTATCCATCCCAATATTCCATCCGTTCCCATCCCTCATGAGGCCCCTGTTCGCTTTGCAGGTGAGGCCGCCTGGGCGAAGTGCTGATCACACCTCCCCAGTT
Source organism: Meconema thalassinum (assembly GCA_946902985.2). Classification (NCBI taxonomy): domain Eukaryota; kingdom Metazoa; phylum Arthropoda; class Insecta; order Orthoptera; family Tettigoniidae; genus Meconema; species Meconema thalassinum. Next base: position 288,070,264 of record OX336394.1, read on the forward strand.
GTATCCATCCCGACCAGATGTTCCAAGCTCCAGGACACTGCCCATAGAGGCGGTAGTGGTGAGTTCCCTCGCTGAGTCCGTGGGATCCACCAACCTAGAGGGTAAATTGACAAAATAAAATAAATTAAAATAAAAACTACCAATTGCAGTAGTAGGTTCTTTACGTGCCATTAATCTATGGCAAGGGCCCGCTGGCTTTACTTCCCCTCCGAAGCAAGGCATACTGAAGAATTTTAACACTCTTAAAAATCCGACGACTTCGGCCGGGATTGTACCCGCGATTTTAGGCATAGCAGTTCAGCCACCGAAGCCGCTATTAGTGCCACTATAAGTTGTAGATTAACCATTTTATTAGGGTGAATAGAATTAGATATACGCTAATACCTGTAAAAGTTATTTTAATGTGCTTATTAATTGCTGAGATAATGGGGTTTAAAGTGTCATATTTTAACATGGGCGGCAGGCGTATAGTGTTAGCTGACTCCCCTTCATGTACGGTATAAATGTAAGAAAACATGGCTTTTTTGGTTTAGAATTTAGTGATTTTTGAGAAATGTTATGTGAGTATTTGTTTCTGTTTTTCCGTTAAAAAAAACAGTCATTTTATTGTGTAGAAAACCCATCATCTGCTTTCTGAGAATTGTATTTAGATGTCAATGGCGTGTTGAAATACACATTAGAATTTGAGGCTCTCTGTAGGCTACATCACGTTTTGATGGCTTCGAAGAACTTAGTGCTGATGAAATAAAAAAATAGCAACGGAATAACAGGTAGTTGGAGAAAACAAGAACCGAAAAGAGGTAGAAGGAGACCTCTGAAGGTCCCACATAATCCACCAGGAGGATTCGAATGCGAATTTATGCATCTAATTTTAATTCCAGATTTATTGCTCTTTATATTTCTTGGAGGCCTGCATGCCATCTTTTGATGAATGCAGTACATTTGCATTTGTCTGTTGGCACAGGCTAGAGTAAAATGTGGCTTTTCAACGATGTCTCAGTCTCACTCCTGGCTGTGATTATATGGAAGCTACTGAGGTATGGGTGGTGATTAGTAATGACATTCAGGGCACAGTCAGTGCCATTGGATGCTGTGAAAGGTTCTACTCATATAGTTAGTACTGCTGTTCTGACTCAGTGAGGAAAGCAATGGCAAACTACATCACTCCTCATCTTGCCTAGTACCCTCAATATAGCGCTGCTTTGGGTTTTTGTGGGTATCTACCCACATAACCTAACGGCGGTGCTTTTTGAGGATCCAACCAGCCTTCGGTCTGACTACCTAACAGACAGATATTTCTTGGATATATATATTTTTTTCTATAAAGAGCACCTTGCGGTTTCCGACTATGGAGAACTATGGTTGCAGATCTCTCCAGTCAGAATTCATGTTCCTTTTTTTTTCTTTTGCTACGAGCGGCTACTTTTAGTCCATGTTTCAACATCCTTCACATGTCATGGTTCTTTAACCTTGTGAAGATGGCAAGCAGGCACTCCTCAACGAACTTAAGCGGACAACACATGCCACGGGTCAAGGCGAGTTGTCCTTCAAAACATTGTTACGCGATTAAAGTGCCCCACAGGCTTTTTATAGCGTTTACACACTTCTCTGGTGTTAACTCTCCAGGGAGATCTTCTGTGAAACGAAGCGCATTAGTCAGTGCGGCAATAAACACAGTATTAACACCTTCGGACTTGAGAGCGTGGTGTTGACACACTCTTCGCCCAACTGCTTTTAGTTTCCAGGAATAAAATACTATCTCATTGACAGTGATACTAAACAAGAGTATTAAAACACTTCGGGTTTAAACGCAATTCATATCCGGGAATAACTTAGAGTTTATTGACCAAAGAGGTTTTAAGCAATAATAAAATAATTCTGAAGAGAATCAACCATCCCTACTCTTGGATGTATCCCCGGAGATCCGGGTTCGATTTCCGGCTCTGCCAAGAAATGTAATTCTGGTTTGAGGGCTGGAACGGAGTACACTCAGCCTCGTGAGGCAAAACTGAGAAGAAGTGGGTTCGATTCCCAACTCAGCCATCTTGGAAATGGTTTTCCGTGGGTTTCCCACTTCTACTCTAAGCGAATGCCGGGGTGGTTCCTAACTTAAGGCCACGGCCGCCTCCTTCCTAATCCTCACCCGAATTAAAATACACACACAAATACAGCCATTACATTACAACAGGTGATCAGACAATGTTCCACACTCAACCAAGTACACGGGGATGAATAACCACGACGTGGAGCTGCTGAAAATGCGGAGATCAGAGGTTCGAGTCCCGGTACTGAAGCGGCTATCCCCGGGGTCATCTACTCCATCCCCGACCTTAATACTTACACACACTACTAGACAACAGTCGCCACATAAACACAGGTTATCAGAGAAAATCAACACACACGCAAATACAAGAGGCTGATGACCCAGAGAAATATTAAACGAGAAATAAATTTAAACTAAATATGTTGTGTAGATCCGAAAACTTAAGCAGTCTTTAACTACTGCGCTCATCGGGGAAAATCACTTGAAATGAAAATCCTCGGCCTGCTTCCAGTCTCCGACCGGGTCAGGAATGGAATGAATGAAGCCCCCATCTAGCGACGAGGATATGAACTGTGCCGGCTGCCGAGGCCTGACGCACTCCTCTGGGGCAATTATTTAATGAATGACAGATGAAATGAAATGATAGCGGAGAGTGTTGCTGGAATGAAATTTTGACAGGGAAAACCGGAGTACCCAGAGAAAAACCCGTCTGCCTCTGTTTTGTCCAGCACAGATCTCACATGGAGTGACCGGGATTTGAACCACGGACCCAGCTGTGAGAGGCCGGTGTGCTGCCACCTAAGCTACGGAGGCTTCGGGGAAAACCACTTACATAGCTAAAAAGAAACAATGACGTTTTTTTTTTTTTGTAGCGATCGTAACTGGCTTCCAAGGTCTGTGACTTGTCTGTGTGATGTTGTTTATAATGCTCAATTCTATGCGATTCATTTCATTGTACTTGCCACGGTGGGTGAGTGGTTATCGTGTCGGACTACCAACCCCCAAGCTTGCAGGTTAGCTCCTGGCCGTGCTAAGTGATTTTTGAAAGGCGGCTAAAATCCCGGCATGCATGTCATACGATGTTGGCTTGTTAAAGAACCCATTCGAATTCAAAAGGCCGTGTTCATAGGGAAAAATTAATCTCGGGGTTTTCCGCCAACACAAAGTTCGTCATTTCTCTACTAGAAAGCGCTATAGTGTTCAAGGAGCTTAGATATCTAACCTCCTTGACTTTCATAGTGCTCTCTTATGAAAACCGCCTAATCAAACACTAAAGAAACGTTTAATTACATTACTAATCGTACATGTTTCGGTATTTCATTGATACCTTCCTCAGCGTGATTGATATTAAAACTTAAAACTAGTTAACAAAAACAAAAAGAAATGGATATTCTTACAAAAATTGTTTTAAATCAAAAATGAAAAAGCTTGCAAATAATTAAATGCTATGTATTAAATAATGATAGTAAAATAATGCTATTAAAATAAGAGATCTACCTTATAAACTGCCTACGTCAATACTACAATAATTTTGATCGAAAACTTAGTGACAGAAGATGTCACTGTCAGAAGAATGAAGAAGCGCAAAGGATGTAGGTCAAATTGTCGCCTCAAACGGAACAAAAAAATTGTAATATAGTCCGTTGTTCGAAACCAGAACAAATTAATGGACTTTCGAACTCTCTCAGAGATATTCTAAAAAGTGAAATCGTTAAAAAAAGATGTGCTAATCTGAAACAAAGATCAATTTGTGACTTTTTAAAAATGACGGAGCTCAGAAAATAACTAATTGTAATTTATTTGTACTAAATGTGAACCAATGCAGATAAATTGTAATCAAGTATGTGTTCCAACTGTACTTTATTAATAATGCAATATAAAATTATTTTTAACGCCTACCCCAATTAAGAGACCACCCCTCAAAACGACAAGTTTTCCATGGAACCTTCAATGGTCTTTTAATAGAGGTTTCACTGTATTCTAATCGAGAGGGTAGAAGAGTGAGGGAAACGTATAAGGTGGAGAATGCGGCGCAGCACGGCTGGTGGCCGCGAGCCATCGCGTGCTGCTAGGATTCAAGGTCAGCTTTACCTCTTCCCACCTCCTCGCTCATGCCGTTGCCCGGCAGGTTTTCGGTGTTCAATATTGACGTTCAAAATTGAAAATGGCCCATGCGTTTTTCACTACGTCATTGTACAACTTTGTACGAATATTTTATACTAAATTTCAACCAGATTAGAATTTTACACCCCAATCCGTTCCCTTGTTAGTAATGTTTTCTCCGCTGTGGACTTACAACTTTTCCCATAAGGAATTGCATGTGGAAATTTTCGAAATTCTGAGGGATACATTAGCTGGCTCCGCTTTTCATTTTTCATTGACTTAGGAATGTATGCTTTTAATCAGGTGATTTAAATCCATTGTCCACAAATATTTGAATATTTTAAGAGTGGTCAATCAGTAATAAAAGATTTCCAATCTCTCTGGTCTATAAATGAGGATAAAGAAATCAAAACAAAACGTGTGGCATTCTTTTAGTGGATACTGTACCGGGTGAGTTAGTCGTGGTCGTTACGGCATGACTGCTGGCAGTCGCTCACATCCGGGAGGCGAGGTGGTTCGAATCCCCCGCCAGCAACCTTGAAGATGGTCTTCTGTGGTTTCCCATCTTCCTTCCAGGCAAATGCCGGGGTTGGTCGCTAACTATAGGCCACAGCCGCTACCTTCCAACTCCTTGTCCTTACAATCACACTTTCCTCCCCAGACAACATTCCACACGCGACGGTACGGGTAGCTCACCCATTGGGTGTCCACCTCGAAGAAGCTACAAAAACTGGCGAGCCGAATATGTCCTCGGACACTCCCGGCACTAAAAGCCATACGCTAAAAAAATATATATAAAACAAGAAGTTCCGTGAAGAACTATACAGCCTACTTTTCATGCCAATGATTATTCTACCTATCTAGAATAATGACAAAATTAAGTTGGTAATATCGAAATATCAAATTAGTTCAAAATATACCTGGTATAATGTAGCCTAATAGAGCACTACAGTTGGCAGCCCTGGTGACTGAATATATTCTTAGTTCCATCTCTTAATGTACAGAATACAAAATTAGGTTGAAGTCCAATGGACGTTACATGCAGTTAGACACTGGATCTATCAGCACGCGTAAAAGCATGTTGCCAACAATACCATGCGTGTGCTGGTCAGAAATAATCTGAAATATTATGATATCTTGTTGTGCCAATTTTGGATGAAATCCATTTGTTAGTATAGAAGTTACATGTATTTTAAAATTGGACATATCAGCAGGCATAGAATCATGTTGGCAGCACTGCCTTGTATTAATTACTCCAAATTAATCTACAATGTCAGGTGCTATACGTGTGCTAAGTATAGAGCTGTTGGCTTGCATACTTTCTGATATATTGATATTAGGGTAAAAACATATGGACAGCATTTATTAACAGTTGGCAGCCCTGATTGATCTTAACAATACTTTCAGTCATATCTGTTATGGTACACATAGCACATACGAAATTTGGTTAAAATCCAACTGATAGTATAGAAGTTACATGTATTTAAAAATTGGTACTATCAGCAGGCTTATAATCATGTTGGTAGAACTGACGTATATAAGTTACTCCAAATTAATCTAAAATGTCAGAATATACGTGTGCATAGTTTAAAGCTGTTGGCTTGCATACTTTCTGATATATTGGTACTTGGATAAAAAAAATAGAGAGAGCAATTATTAACAGTTGGCAGCCCTGGTGGCTCTTAAGAATACGCTCAATCATATCTGTTTATGTACAGATATTACATACAAAATTTGGTTGGAATCCAATTGATAGTGTAGAAGTTATATGCATTTAAACATTGGACCTATCAGAAGGCTTAAACTTATTTTGGCAACACTGTCATTGTTAGCCTCCTGGAAATTAAACTAAAATAGTATTATCTGCATGTGTACCAATTTTGGAATAGCTCCCATGCATACCTTGCGAGATATCCATCATGGAGCTCAAATTTCTAGTGCGTTTTTTCAGCAGTTGGTAGCACTGACATCATTTTCAAATATGGACGTGAGATATTCCGGTGCACATCTTTACTCATACTAAATTTGGTTTTGATTGCTGCAGCCGTTTAGGAGTTGATAGGGGGGGGGGGACACACACACACAGCCAGACAGACAGACAGACAGACAGACAGACAGACAGACAGAAGGACAGACAGACAGACACACATTTTCCCGGATCGATCTCATAAGTCTACTTTTTCCTCATTTTTGCAAAATGTGAAAAGTAGGCTAAAAATGTGGATACTGTAAAATATGTTGGTTGGTTCTTAAGTTTAGGGGCTGGGACAACGCGGTGATATAGCCCCGTGTACTTTGGGTGTGTGTAGAATCTGTCTGATAACCGGTGTTAATTGTGATGACTGTATTAGTGTGTGTTATCTGGTTTTTAATTTAAGTACTGCAACTTAGAATTTTTCACATAGTTCCTACTTTTGCCGCCAAGCGCCACCGTCAACGACTACTAGGCCAAGATCAGAACTTACCTAGTAGACGCTACCGCAGTCGGCTCTTGGCAACGAACGTAGAAACCTAAGAGCGTTGTTTACATTCTTAACCTATCCAAATTAGCTTCACACAGGTGCAATTAGTGGAAGGTTCTTTAACATGCCATAAATCTATGACATGGGACCGCCTGCTTTACTTCCCCTACGAAGGAAGGCATACTGAGGGATTTTTAACGCTTTTAAAAAATCCGACGGCTTCGGCCGGGTTTGAACCCGCTATCTTGGGCATAGAAGCTCAGCATGCTACCGACTACGCCACCGAAGCCGCTCACTGTAAAATATAAGTTTACTGTCAGATCCTTTAAAATAATGTTATTAAGACTGTTTATTAAACATTTGAAATAATTTCAGCGCCAAAAAAAAAAAAAAAAAACATTTTTACTGTACATTATGTATGGTGTTTGACGCCATTTTTCAGTGTTGCCTTAGTAAACAAAAGTTTGATGTTTTTTGGCTGGCTGCGTGGCTCAGGTGTAACGTTCTCGCTTGCTGGGCCCAAGGTTGCAGGTTCGTATCCTGGCGCAGTCAGCTGGCATTTGAGGGTGCGCAAATGCGAGTGAGCCGTGTCCGTAGATTAACTGGCACGTTAAAGATCCCCTTCGGGGCAAAATTCCGGCACCCCGGCGTCTCTAAAAGCCAGTGTAGTTAAAAGGGACGTAAAACCAATAACATCATCATCATTTTTCAGTCGGTCAACACAATTGTACCCAAATGAGCTGGGTTACTCGGCAGTCTCATGTAGTTTGTTTCAGGATTAGGGAATAACCCATCTCATTTGGGTACAATTGTGTTGACCGACCGAAAAGCATCAACCTTTTTTAAAATTTCTACTGTATTATGTCACAAAACATAGAAAGTAAATGTTGGGAATCTACCATCGAGTCTAATATATTATTTCTACATCTCTGTAGGAGCTGTAATTTGGCCAGAAATCATTATCTTTAAACCTTTAATTACAATTATAGGCGTGAAAAATGAAAATCCACAGCCTGCTTCCAGTCTCCGACCGGGTCAGGAATGGAATGAATGAAGCCCCCATCTAGCGGCGAGGATATGAACTGTGCCGGCTGCCGAGGCCTGACGCACTCCTCTGGGGCAATGATTAAATGAATGACAGATGAAATGAAATGATAGTGGAGAGTGTTGCTGGAATGAAATGTTGAAAGGGAAAACCAGAGTACCCGGAGAAAAACCTGTCTGCCTCCGTTTTGTCCAGCACAGATCTCACATGGAGGGACCGGGATTTGAACCACGGACCCAGCGGTGTGAGGCCGGCATGCTGCCGCCTAAGCCACGGAGGCTTATAGGTGTAAGAAAACAAAATTTCTCCACAGTAGTGAATACTATTTACTGAATTATAGTCCACCTTGTGGTATAGCGTTATCGTTCTTGGCTGTCACCCCAGAGGTCCGGTTTCTATTCCTCGCTCTGTCAATACATTCAATTTTAGTCTAAGGGATGGAATGGGGTACACTCAACGCGTGAGGCAAAACTGAGAAGAAGTGGGTTGGATTCCCACCTCAGACAACCTGGAAGAGTTTTTCCGTGGTTTCCCACTCCTACTCCAGGCAAATGCCGGGATGGTTCCTGACGTAAGACGACGGCCACCTTTCTCCTAATCCTCACCTGAATCACACACACACACACACACACACACACACACACACACAAACACACACACACACACACACACACTACAATAACACAGGTTATCAGATAAATTCCACACTCACCTAAGAACACGGGGCTACATGACCACAATGTCACAAAGGCTTAACAAATATACAATTAGATGTAATTGCCTTTCACGACCAAGGAATTAAAACTCAGCAATTTTTCTAGGTTTATGCCGTGTCTTGTGTGGGGTTTCGCCTAGGAACACCGAGATAGGCTCATCAGCGGGCTCTTGGTGTCCGTGCCTGACCCCCATACGGGCCAATATACCATCTTTTTGGAAGCCTTTTTTATGGAGGTGAAATGCTGCTTGAGCTTATAGCTCTCACAGTAAAGAAGCCCAGGTGAGCTTCATAAGAAGGTAGGTAGTGCACGGTTCGCTACTTCTGAGGGGGTCTGGGCACGGACACCAAGAGCCCGCTGATGAGCCTATCTTGGTGTTACTAGGCGAAACTCCACACAAAACACAGCACGGCATAAACCTAGAAAAATTGCTGAGTTTTAATTAAGCAATTAATAGGTTATTGTTAATTTTCTGGATCTGTAAGCTGTCACCACTTAATCAACAACAACAACATTTGAATCAGTCATTTGAGAAACACCTCATATCCATAAAAGTAAACTTTAGGAAAACTAAAAAAACTCGCCGTGACCATATTTCACATTGTATCAATGTTAGATTTTTAATGTATATGTACAGGTGTTTGGTAAGCGAATTATGTGATAAGAAAAATAATTTTTGTACATTTTGATGTGTATAAAAATTGTTGGAGATGAGTTGTTACTTAAATGACTGACATAATGTGGAGTCATCAGGCATGAAATAACTGTTAAAAATATATACATTATGAAAGAAAGCCACTTTTTTATTTTAAGATCAATCTAGCACTGAATAGTATACATTTTCAAGGCATTGTTTTTTTTACATACATTGTTTCTTTACATCAGGTCAACTTCATCCCTATCAATAGTTGGCCAGTCATAAATTTTTGAATAAAATGCATCAACAATGTCTGTAGGAATAGTCTTGGAGCTTCTTGAGATCATTAATTTTGTTAATGTTTATAGGAACACAATTTCGTGGGTAGGCACTAATTGTTGGAAGTTCTGGTGAACAGGCTCCCTGTTTTTTCAAGTCAAAAGTATGCTCGATGAGGCCATCAATGAAGGTTTTTGCTTAAACTTGACCCAAATGTCTGTTAGAGTAATGAAACTCTATAAAGTGTGAAATGTTGAATTTCATTTTGTTTTCTCTAGGAATGTTCCTAGCTTGAGTTTCAGTTGATATTACATTCTTTTTGTAAAACTCATTTTTACTCAGAAACAAAGCATGACAACAATAAACAACAAACTGAACACATTACAGCTGTTTAAGGTTGGCACAGAGTAAGGAGGAGCAGTGTTGCCACCAACTACAAATTTTAAGTCATTTGAGGAACAACATTTCTAGGAGATGGCACAGAGCAAGGAGGAGCAGTGTTGCCACCAACTACAAATTTTAAGTCATTTGAGGAACAACATTTCTATGAGATGGCACTGAGTAAGGAGGAGCAGTGTTGCCACCAACTACAAATTTTAAGTCATTTGAGGAACAACATTTCCAGGAGATGGCACAGAGCAAGAAGGAGCAGTGTACCCACCAACTACAAATTTTAACTCATTTGAGAAACAACACATTTCCAGGAGATACGGTGTTTCTCAAATGAACGAATATTTGAACGTCTCATATCACTGTGCTTTCTTATCGGAGATGTGGTGTTTTATACGTATTGGATGTGCCTTGCCTTCACCTACAATTTTGTATGTCTAACTCAATTTCGGTAAAAAATGGAGATGAGGTGTTTCTCAAATGACTGATTCATTTAAATAAATAATAGTTACGTGTGATTAGACAGTTAGTGATGCACACGGTAAGACTGTCTCTTGGATACAAGGTGGCCTCTTAGCATATTCAGCCAATAGATTGTTTTACAGTCTGGTCTTGCTCTACAGCGAAGAATCTTAGATGGAAAAGTGTAAGGAAGTTAGGGAAGAGGAAAAGAAGAAACGTTAAAAGACATCACGGCAGGATGAACAAGACCGAGATAAATGGAGGAAGTTCAGTTGACAGTTATTGTGGGACAGATTTAAAAAGGAATCCTCTCGGCACGCCGGAAGGCGGAGGTAGATTTCACAACTGCTACCACATCCGGCACACAACCCTGATCTTGCGCCTTCAGATTACCATCTTTTTCGATTCATGGCCCATTTTTTGCGTGGAAGAAATTTCGAAACCATTGAAGCTGTGAAAGTAGGTCTCGCCGAATTCTTTGCATCAAAGCCCAGAGAGTGGTACCATCGCGGGAGAAGAAACTTCGCTGAAAGATGACTCAGGACCATAGAATCTGATGGTCTCAGCCTGGATCGGCTTCGGTGGCGTAGTTGGTAGCATGCTGAGCTTCTATGCCCAAGATCGCGGGTTCAAACCCGGCCGAAGTCGTTGGACTTTTTAAGCGCATTAAAATACCCCAGTATGCCTTCCTTCGGAGAGGAAGTAAAGCCGGCGGTCCCATATCATAGAGTTTTAGCATGTTAAAAAACCTTCCACTAATTACACCTGTGTGAAGCTAAATTATATAGGTTAAGAATGTAAACAACGCTCTTACGTTCCTACATTCGTTGCCAGGAGCCGACTGTGATGACGTGTAGTAGCTAAGTTCTGAACTAGTAGTCGTTGACGGTGGCGTTTGGCTGCTAAAGTAGGAACTATTTGAAAAATTCAAAGTCTGCAGTCCTTACTTGAAATAAAAACCAGATAACACACACTAATACAGTCATCACAATTAACACAGGTTATCAGACATATTCTACACACACCCAAAGTACACGGGGCTACATGACCGCGTTGTTGCAGCCCCTAAACTGAGGAACCAACCAACCATCTCTACTTTGATGAATAGTTCAATTTCTTGTCACAAAACTTTATAAAAATTTTAAAAAATACATTACTTAAGAGACATCCCCTGTAATTGGAGGTCCCCTGCCTGTTCTGATAACCTGTGTTTCTGTGGTGACTGTAGTATCTCGGTAGAAGACTCCTGTGAACTGGTCGGTCACAACACAATAAAGACAATGAGGGTGATCAAGTTATAAACCTCGTCACAGCTACGATTGAAGGAGCCCCCACATTCTAATTCGAGGTCCCCTGCCTCTCTTGATGAGTGCTGGCGACTTGCCAGAGGTTCCTTGTTAGCAGAGCTTTATCATTAGTGGGGCACGTTTCGTCCATGGACTGTCGTTCCTGGGATATACGAGTATATCTCTACTTAGTATAAAGCAAAGTACCCGATTCTTGGATGTCCGGGTAATCTCGAGAACCACTGCATGAGTTTGATGTGGTTTTCACCATTCTGTAAAGGATTTCTAGAGGAAGGTTTCTGTAGAAAATAATTTATTTTTGACCCAAGAAAGCCGAGCAGACACAATCATAGGGAAGAAAGAAATGACCAGAAACACAAAAATGCGGGTATATCATGCTCTGTACCGGCCAACCCTCCTGTATGGTGCAGAGAGTTGGACAGTGCATAAAATACTGGAGAGTCGTTTGGTCGCCGCTGAGATGAGATACTTGCGGAAAGTTGCCAGGAAAACTCGAAGAGATCATATAAGAAATATCACAGTGAGAGATGAGCTTCAGCAGAGGCCAATATTGGATGTCATTGAGAGGAGAGGATTGGGCTGGATTGGTCACCGAGAAAGAATGGAAGATGAAAGGAAAGCGAAGCAGGTGTGCCGAGCCAGACCTACAGGAAGAAGAACACGAGGAAGGCCACGGATTGAATGGGAGGAGTACATCTTGGGACTGATCAGGAAGCGAGGAATATGTGATATTCAGAGAATGGCGCACGACAGAAGATACTTTAAGAAATGGCTGAAACGCCCCGACACCTAACGGTACAAAAGGAAAGGAGAAGGAAGCCAGGCAGTAACGATTTCAGTGAATCGAGTCAAAAACCTTACCGTCCGTGTGCCTTTTAAGCTTAGGCTAGGTAAACCGTTAAATATATCTACAGTATATACCATGCGTGTAAGATGTGAGCAAGTGCTGCTGCACTCCATGGAGATGAGAATGCTGCGCTGGTCCATTGGCCTAACAAGACTGGGTCATGTCACCAATGTCCATGTAAGAGGCACTCTTGGTGACAAGATGCTGGAAGCTCGCCTGCGTTGGTACGGACATGTACTACGGAGTTGCGAGGACACAGTGGCAAAAAGAGCACTGCAACTAGATGTAGTAAGCAAGCGACCACAAGGAAGACCCAAGAAGCGGTGGCTTGACCAAATAAAGTAGGGCATGAGCCAGCCAATGTTGAGGAGAAAGACGCTGCAGACCGTGCAAGATCGAGGCATTGTGCAGAAGAGCCGGCCCTGCTCTGTGGGCCAAAGGCTAGAAGCAGAAGAAGAAGAAAGAATTGTTCAGCAGGAAATGTTCTACAAAATGTCCGCGACAGCAAATCTCTTATCTTCAATACAACGCCCACTATAAGTGTTTTTACTTCATCCAACAATCTCCATTTCATTAGTGACATCGGAGACAGTTTACGAGCTGTCTAGAGAGCGTGCCTATCACCCCAGTTTTAGCATTCGTTCTGCAGAATACAGAGTCAAGTTTAGATTGGACGGAAGGGCGATTTGTGTTTCATGCACCTCACCATTCTTAAAATACTTCTGACAGGAATTCGTTGCACATGCTATGTCCACGATTATATAATAAATTGCATGATTAGGGAACAAAAAATAAAAATAAAATATTTTAAAATTCGCACAGCCGCCATCTTGTTGCTATGAGAAAAAATGAATCGAATCAGATGCCAGTAGATTAAATATTGTATAAACATTTATCATACCAAGTTTCCCTGCGCTCGGTTCATTAAATCTCGAGAAAATGCCATTTAAATATTTTAACCTCGCTTGGCCGCCATGTTGGTTTTGTACTTACCATTTTTTAAAGCATCACATAGCTGTACGTAGCTAAGTATCCTCTATCACCGTACAACATTTCATGGTGATATCAGTAATAGCTTCGGAGATAAACAATGCCGGTGAAATATTTCGCACAGCCGCCATGTTGGATTGGTGGATCATATTAAAATTTGAAGGGCACGGTCGGGGTCGCACAAAATACTATGTCTTTACTGAGTTTCATTTAAATCGCTTCGGCCGTTTAGATTTTATTAGGGTCACACACACACACACACACACACACACACACACACACGGACAAATAGTGATCTCATAAGCCTATTTTTAGCCTATTTTCAATTTAAAAAAAATAGGCTTATGAGATCACCTTTTGTCCGTGTGTGTGTGCGTGTGTGATTCGTGTGTGTGTGTCGTCCCCCCCCTAATAAAATCTAAACGGCTGGAAGATTTCAATGAAACTCGGTAAGTTCATAGCTCTATTCCGGGCGACCCCGACCGTGCCCTTCAAATCTTATTACGTCTCACCAATCCAACATGGCGGCTGTGCGAAATATTTCACCAGCATTCAATATCTCCGAAACTATTACCGATATCACCCTGGAATTTTGTATGGTGATAGAGGGAACTACTAGAAATTCACATATGTGTCCTTTGAAAGCCTGGTAACTATAAAACCAACATGGCGGCCAAGCGAAGTTGCGACGTTTAAATGGACGTTTCTCGCGATTTAACCAACCAAACACAATGAAACTTGGCACAGTATATGTTTATATACATTGTAATGCACCGACATCTAACTTCGTTCAATTGTTTACATATCTAAGAATCTTTTCCAGCAATCAAACTGATTTTTTTAAAATGTTCATAGTGGCTATGAACATAAGTTCACCTATATGACTTTCAGTAACCTGGTGAGCACAAATCCAACATGGCGGCGACGCGAAGTATAAATATTTAAAAGGACGTTTCTCGTGATTTAACCATCTGATTGGAGTGTAACTTTGCACGTTAATGCTTATACAAATGTTAATCCACTGGTATCTAATTTATTTCAATTGTTTTCATAACCACAAGATGGCAGCTGTGCAAAATTTTAAAATCTCGTTTTTACTTCTTGTGTCCTAATGATGCGATTGAAGTCTGAAAACCCCATGTACACATTAATCTTCATGTAATAGTACATAAATAAAAATCCAACCTGGCTACCATCTGCAATATTTAGTCGGTTCTCAGTATCTACGAATCTAACATAGCAATCAAACTGAAATTTTGTATGTTGATAGAGGCAATTAATATGAGTAGGATATATGAAAATAGGCTGTATAGTTCTTCACGGAACTATTTGTTTTTTCATATTTCATAAATGAAAATGGCTAAAAAAAGCGGTGGAGTCAGATCGCTTGATCTTGGAAGTAATAGAAACTTTGAAATCACTCAGCCAGGAAGGGATGATTCCATCTCAATATGGATCAGGTTACAGGCTGATACGAAGGTGAACATTTTGAACGCAAGCAAGTTTTGTTGTGAGCAGTTAGAGTTTTAGTTAATAAAAACTTACAGTTGGTGCACATCTATACGCAGGAGGTCACAAGCAGAGTGCCCAAATGTGACGACACTTTTAGGAAGTGGATGCTAACCTGCGCAAGTAGTCTACAGTACTTATAAGATGATCCATCAGACTTACATCAAGATGTGATGATGATGATAATTGTTGTTTTAAGGGACCTAACATCTAGGTTATCGACCCCTAATGGTTTGGGTGATTGTGAATGATGGGATGAGAATGAAAACTATAACTAATACTAACTACAAACTTACAGACTTGAAGAAGAAATGGTTAACAAATAAAGGATATGGCAAATAAAGGACAGGAAGAAAATAAATGCTCTCATCCCTCAAAGAATGAGGATTTAGGGACCTGGAAAGAAGGAGAGCCATGATAGGCAGATAGGAAAGGGAAAGAAGAGAGGGCCCGCCTCAAGATCAGAGGCAAAATAGGACAAAACGGACCCAGCACAGGAATCCCTTGGGGTCGCCAACTCCCGAACTCACCGGCCGTGAGCCCTTGAGGGTGTAGCACTTTTCAGGGTGCACCAGAAGTGGTGGGGCTATACACACCCTGCCTCCTTGAGGGCCTTGTGCAGAAGGCAGAATATAACTTCTTCTTCTTCATTTCCCGTTTCCAGCTTCCTGGGTCGGGTTGTGAATCAAGGACCTCCAACGTTGCCTGTCTCTCCACCACTCCTCTCCCCCTTTAAGTACATCTTCAGGTTTTCCTCCCTTCTTCTCCACGCACTCCCACACTGTATCTGCCCATCTCTTTCGGGGCCTTCCGCACGGTCTCTTCCCCGAAACCTTTTCCAGAAAAGCTTTCTATGGCACTCTCTCCTCTCCCATTCTCATCATATGTCCATACCACTTTAACTTGGTTGTTTCTATCCTGTCCTGCAGCTTCAAGATTCCTGTCCTCCTTCTTATCTCCTCGTTTCTGATTTTATCTCTTCTGGTCTTCCCTTCTATACCTCTTAGGAATTTCATCTCCGCTGCTTGTATTCTACTCTCCTCTCTTTTTGTAGTGGTCCATGCTCCAGCTGCATATGTTAGTACGGGTCCATAATAGGTTGAATATAATACCTGCTTACATTTCTTTGGGACATCTTGGTTCCACAGAATACCCCTAACACTCTGGTAGAAGCTGTTCGCTTGTACAGAATATAACATGAGAAAAGAAAAAGAAGGCTGACCCCTCAAAGAATGAAGGTATCAGGAAAGATGAGACAAGGGCCAATTAAGGCGGGAAAGTGAAGACTCCCTAGGCCTCGGATACCCTAATACCATCGGGGTCGGAAGAGAACAAGAGTTGACCAAGAGAGGTCGACAGGAAAGAAGACAGAGAGGAGCCCGGCACAAGTAAGTGGAAGCAATGTCGGACTCAGCTGGGGTCTCGTTGTCGCCAACCCACTTCCCACTAGATGTGAGTCCCTGGGGGGTTATTTCAAGACTGCTTGGCTTGAAGGTTATCTGAAAGCAAAGGGCTTGTAAGAGATCATGCATGCTAGAGGGGTAAGGTTGTTGCTTCCTTCGGCATATGGAGTATGGAAACTAGTCGTGCGACAATTACGTGATCCATATATCTGAGGAAAGCTTGTGTTACTGAACACGGCCATTAGAGGTCAGTACACAGATACGAGGAGCATGTCATGCAGTTTTTCACGAAACAAATGAGAAACACTATACGAGAAGCATATCTTGCACTCCAAGCAGTTTGGCACGAAACAAATGAAAAAGCATTGTACGAGGGGCATGTCTTGCACTCCAAGCAGTTTGGCTCGAAACAAATGAGAAAGCATTGTACGAGGGGCATGTCTTGCACTCCATGCAGTTTGGCTCGAAATTAATGTGAAAGCATTGTACTAGGAACATATCTTGCACTCCAAGCAGTTTGGCACGGAACAAATGAAAACGCATTGTACGAGGGGCATGTCTTTCACTCTAAGCAGTTTGGCTCGAAATTATGTGAAAGCATTGTACGAGGAGCATATCTTGCACTCCAAGCAGTCTGGCACGAAAGAAATAAGAAAACATTGTACGAGGAGCATATCTTGCTCTACAAACAGTTTGGCACGAAACAAATGAGAAAACACTGTATGAGGAGCATATTTTGCACTCCAAAGAGTTTGGCACGAAAGAAATGAGAAAACAAGATATGCTCCTCGTACAATGTTTTCTCATTTGTTTCATGCCAAAGTGCTTGAAGATCAAGATATACTCCTCGTACAAAATAAGACCATAAATGAGAAGAAATTAAGTTAATGACCAATGTTGATATGAATGTTTTTCTTCTTTTGTTTCACACTAACTCTTCTGTAAATATTGAAGCATTTCTCCCGGATATATTTGTGTATTGTGTATGTGGATAGATGTAAGGGACGGCTACTAGGACTTAATCTTGCCAGGCTAAATACAACAATAATTGTCAATCTATTTCTCGTGCTATAATAGTACGCGTCTTAACGAGGGCGGCAATGCATTTTTCTTTCTTTAATATATTGTAAACAAGCAACCCGCCCAGGCTTCTTCCGGCATGTTTAACGGTTTACCCAGAGTAAGCTTAAAATACGTTTTTATATTTTTATTTGTTTCAATGAACTACAGTCTGCAGTAAATCCGTTTACCGTCTCGGCATGATGGGTCAAAATCACTGATGGATTTATTGAAGTGAACGTTTAAATAATAAACCTATTTAATATTCTTCATCTAATGGTACATGACTGTATGGCCTACATAAGGATCAATGCAACTTGGCGATCATCCGAAATATAAGGTGCGTTCAAAAAGTAACGAGCCGGAGGCTGTAATGCGCAAACCGGTGACAACATCGGCTAATCGTGGCGTGTGTATCGAGGTGCGGTTCCGACCAGAGCGTGGAAGGTCACAGCTCGTCGCTAGAGGGCATGCGTGCACGTCACGTGACGATACAAAGCGAGCAGCAGTATGCATCAATCGTCCAACGCTGCCAGTCACATTGCAAACAGTGACATGGAGGCGTCAAACGAAGAGCAAAGAGGTGTTGTTCGGTTTATGACAGCGAAAGGAGTAGGGGGATCGGACATTCATCGCCGAATGTCACAAGTGTACGGCGAACACGGCATGTCCCTTGCAAGGGTCAAGGCGAAGCACAAGCGCTTTAGGAGAAGGACGGGTGTCGTTAGCCGATGATGCCCGGTCTGGGGCACCCCCTGCATTACCGATGACAACGTCCAGCTGGTTGATGCACTCATTACCCAAGACCGCCGAGTGACAGTGAACGCCATAGCCGCCGTGGGCGCTCCACGACAATGCACGACCTCATACGGCCAACACAGTCGCGGCACTCTTGCAGAAATTCAAATGGGGGTTTCTCGGCCACCCTCCATACTTTCCAGACCTCTCTCCCTGTGATTACGCCATGTTTGGTCCCCTGAAAAGGGCTCTGCGGGGCCAACGATTCACCTCGGACGCCGACGTCCAGCTGTACGTGCGGAACTGGTTCACATCGCAGCCCAGGGAATTTTATGAGAGAGCCATTCACTGCCTCGTGTCACAGTGGGACAAGTGCCTCAACAGCCAGGTCCAATACTTCTAACATACAGGTACTGGTTTCTATAATTATGCCTCCGGCTCGTTACTTTTTGAACACACCTTATATTTCGACGGTTTTCAGTATCTCCGAATCTATTACAGCATTCAACTGACATTTTGTATGTTGATAGAGGCAATTAACATAAGTTTACCTATGTATTTTCAATAACCTGATGAACACAAATCCAACATGGAGCCGATGCGAAATTTAAATATTTATATACATGCTTCTCGGATAATCCTTGCAATAAGCAGGTGAATTTTAATGGATACGACCAGTGGGATATACAAAAATAGGCTATTTAGTTATTCCCGGAACTACTTGTTTATTATGTGAAGTCATCTCACGAAGGATTTATGGCATAATATGCGGCGCGTGATTCAGGTTTTGTATCTTCGGTTTCTGTTGCCACCTTCACGAATATGTATGACTCATTGAAGCTACGTCTCATTTTCATTTGTTTTGAAACTTTTCGGAACCACCTTTATCTGTAGCAAGGTCGTACGAGTACAGAGGTACCATTGTGCACTATTTGAATGCTCTTGTTACGTAACTTATTGAAACTCCTTCGTATTTGTGTTTAATAGTGACTCAAAGTGTAGGAGTGGACACAGTGACTCACTGCACACACTCAATTTGTTTGCAGCTCGAGGGGTTTGTGAGTAAATAGCGGCTACACCCAGTCACGTCTTGTGTGTGCCTGTTAGCGGTGCATTCTCCATTCAAAGTGGCGCAGTTCTTGTAGTTCTTGCCGTCATTAAAGGTTCATTAATAAAACCTCTTGTACGTACTCAAGGAAAACGCCGGGATGGTTTATAACTTAAGGCTACGGCCGCCTCAGTCCTAATCCTAGCCCCAATTAAACATACACACACCAATGACAAAGGTTATCAGACACATTCCTAACACACACCCAAGTTCACGGGGTTACATGACCATGATATCACAAAGCTCGCAAAGGAATAATAATAATAATAAAGATAATAATCATAATAATCATCTGTGGTTCAGATATAATACCAAAATAAATAAAAAAATAAAAAAATGAATCATCAGAATCTGATAGTTGATTGTCTAGCGTTCGCAGATTATTTCGCATATTATTTTCATTCCATGAGTATAGCCATAGAACAAATCAGTAAACTCCAGAAACAAGCAGCAAAGGCAGGCCTCAATATCTCCTTCGAGAAAACCGAGTTTGTAAGTAATATAAAGCTGGCACCTAGAGAACTAGCCATTGGAAGGGAAAAGATAAAGCAGACAGGAAAGTTCAAATATCTAGGTGAATGGATAGAGCCTAATATCTCTGAGAAGGAGGCTTTCACATCACGAATAAGAACAAGTAGTTCCGTGAAGAAATATACAGCCTATTTTCATATATCCTACTTATGTTAATTGCCACTCTCAACATACAAAATTTCAGTTTGATTGCTGTAATAGATTCGTAGATATTGAGAACCGACTAAATATTTCGGATGGTCGCCATGTTGGATTTTATATATGTAGGTGCTAGAGTTATGTATTGTTACATGAAGATTATTGTGTCCGTGTAGCATTCAAACTTCAATCGCATGATTAGGACAAAAGAGGTAACAAGGAGATTTTAAAATTTCACACAGCTACCATCTTGTGGTTATGGAAACAATTGAAATAAATTAGATGCCAGTGGATTAACATTCGTATAAAGATTTACTGTACCAAGTTTCACTGCACTCGGATGGTTAATTTGCGAGAAATGTCGATGTGAATATTTATACTTCGCGTCGCCGCCATGTTGGATTTGTGATCACCAGGTTATTTAAAGTCCTATAGGAGAACTTAAGTTCATAGCCCCTATGAACATAGAGAAAATTCAGTTTGATTGCTATAATAGATTCGTAGATATTCAGAGCCGTCTAAATATTTCGGATGGTCGCCATGTTGGATTGTTAAATGTATAGGCCATAGAGTCATGTACCATTAAAGAAAAATTATTGCGTAGGTTCATTATTAAAACTTTCACTTCGATCGCATGATTACGACAAAAGAAATAAAAACTTAATTTTAAAATTCGCACAGCCGCCATCTTAGGGATATGTAAACAATTAAACTAAATTAGATACCAGCGCATTACAATGTGTATAAACATTTCCTGTACCAGATTTCATTGTGTTTGGAACATTAAATCGTGATAAAGGTCTATTTAAAATTTTCAAATTCGCTTGGCTTCCATGTTCGTGTTGTAGTTAACCGGTTTTTGAAAGTCTTGCAGGTGAACTTCCAGTAGTGCCCTTTATCTCCGTACAAAATTTCAGGGTGATACCGCTAATAGTTTCAGAGATGTAGAATGCCGGTGAAATATTTCGCACATCCGCCATCTTGCGGTTATGTCAACAATTGAACGAAGTTAGATGTCGGTGCATTACAATGTGTATAAACATATACTGTACCAAGTTTTATTGCGTTTGGTTGGTTAAATCGCGATAAACGTCTATTTAAATGTCACAAATTCGCGTGGCCGCCATGTTGGTTTTGTAGCTACCAGTTTTTCAAAAGTCATAAAGGTGAACTTCTAATAGTTCCCTTTATCACCGTAAAAATATCCAGGGTGATATCGGTAATAGTTTCGGAGATATTGAATGCTGGCGAAATAATTCGCACAACCGCCATGTTTGATTGGTGAGACGTAACAAAATTTGAAGGGTACGGTCGGGTTCGTCCGGAATAGTGCTATAAACTTACCAAGTTTCATTGAAATCGCTCCAGCCGTTTAGAATTTATTAGGGGGATACACACACACACCTCACACACACACACACACACACACACACACACACACACACGCACACACACACGGACAAAAGGTGATCTCATAAACCTATTTTTCAAAATTGGAAATAGGCTAAAAATTGAAACTGCATACCAGATAACCAAGGGAATATTTATACAGTATCAAGAAATCACTTCTACTTTACTGCACAGTCATCCGACCGGAAGCCTTATATAACTTACTGCAGAGTACCTTACGATGCACAGAAAAGGTCTTGTGGAGAAACTTGAAACCAAAGAAAGGAAGATCTTACGGAAAATCTTGGGCCCAGTCAAGGAAAATAGTGATTACAGACGGAGACACAACCATGAATTCTACTCACACGTTACCCAAATGATTGACGTGATGAGAAAGAGGAGGATTGTGTTCTATGGTCATTTAACAATACTGAGCCCAATTCGATTGTCAAATAAAATCTTTACTTACTTTCTGGGCAAGAAAACCAAGGGAGCATGGCTCACAGAGGTAGAAAATGATTTAAAAGAAGTAAGAATTACTTACAACGATATTCAGATGCGTACGCCCCTTAAGATGAAACTAAATGAACACCAGAGTTTCCAGGAAAAGCCAAAACTAACAACAGGCAAGATGCGGACCGAAGCTAGGAAACAGCAGCTTCGTGAACACACGAGGCGTTACTGGGCGAATGTTAACGCTCGAGGAAGTAACGTGGTCCATAGTGGGCCGAAACTTCGGGGAGGAGAAGAAGAAATTGAAACATCAAATATTAAAAGTTAAAGAGTAAAAAAATTAACAAAATATAAACTAAATTAAAATTGAAATTAGAATTAAAATTCAAAATTCCAAAATTGAAAGTAAAAAATCAAAAATAAGAATTAGAATTAGAATTAAAATTAAAATTAAAATTAAAATAACAAAATAACAAAATAAAAAAAATAAAATAAAAAAAATAAAAAAAAAATAAAAAAAAAATAAAAAAAAAATAAAAAAAATAAAAAAAAAATATAAATGAAAATAAAAAAAATAAAAAAAATAAAAAAATAAAAAAATAAAAATAAAAATAAAAATAAAATAAAATTAAAAATAAAAATAAAAATAAAAATAAAAATAAAAATAAAAATAAAAATAAAAATAAAAATAAAAATAAAAATAAAAATAAAAATAAAAATAAAAATAAAAATAAAAATAAAAATAAAAATAAAAATAAAAATAAAAACACTCTAATAATGAACAAGATAGGTCTAATGGAAAAACTAGAGGCTAAAGAAAGGAAGATTTTGAGGAAAATCATGGGTCCCGTCAAAGAAAACAGCGAGTACAGAAGGCGTCACAACCTCGAATTATACAAGCACGTGGAGAAGATCATTGACACGATTCGAAAAAGAAGGATTGCCTTTTAAGGCCACGTGACATGAATGAGCCCAATCAAAACGGATATTGACGTAGCCTACTTTCAAGATAAGAAAACCAAAGGGGCATGGTTCACGGAAGTTGAGCAAGATCTACGTGAAATGGAAATTTCCCCTAAAGATATCCAGGAGCGTGTTCCACTTCAGGAAAAAACTATGTACGCACAAAGGTTTCCAGGAAAAGCCGAAGCTGAAGACAGGAAAGAGAGAAAAGAACAACACCGGAGACGAATGCGGGAACACTGGGCGGTAGTTAAAGCTCAGAAGAAGAGACAGTTGAACTGACGTGGTCCCTAGTTGGCCGAATCGAAGAAAGAAGAAGAAGAAAATACATTTATGGGTTTTGTGTCTGTATAACTACGACTTTAGAGATGCCAAGGAGCAAAAAGTGTAACATGAAAGGAATTATAACATGCAAATAAATCTACTGACATGCATTTCTTGCATTTAAGCACCCTTTGATGTGAACTGACTGCGTCACGTTTCGATCTCGCAATCCCGGGTACTGTAGAACCGTACCACTGCGTCATGCAGTCAACTTAAATAAATAAATTAAATGCCTAAACAGACAGGAACATAATTAATTAGATGTTGCATAGCTATACATGAATTATTTTATTGACGTAAATGGTGATCTACTCTCTAACAAGAAAGACGTGGTGAATAAACGGAGGGCAGAAGCAGAGTATGCTGAAGCGTGATTAATGGTCCTGGAAGGATTACCTGGAAGCTTGCCCTGAATATCGCACCATAGCATCTTACTCTAGAGAAAGACTGGGTGCATTCACAAAGCTTGTGTATCTTGGCAAGAAATACTGTGGATGGGTCATGTTATATTTATTTTTAATATTCCTTTGAGAAGCAGCTCTTTGAGAAGGAAAGACGAATAAATAGAAATTAGAAGGGTAACGCTTCTCTGTTCCGATGGGCGGAGAAAGATAATGAACACGAGGGAGTTCTTCACACGAGCAGTTGTTTTTGTAGAGACGTACAGAAGAAGATTCGGAATAAGATGAAAGTTGAAAGAATTATAGTCGGAGTCATATTACGTAAAGTATCAATTTATTATTTTCAGTAGGTCAAACAGCTATTTGCCCAATATGATTGTGTGCGGGCACAATATACATAATATATATGTCGTAGTCAGATAGTGAAATCCTAGGCACTTGATGAAACGCCGGCATATGGAATAGTTCCACTAACTGACGCGTGGTTTCATGAAATGACTAAATTTCTCCGGCATATAATGTAATTCCTTTTGCATATTATCTGACGGGAAATCGAGCTGTCACTTCATGAAGCAGCGGTACCCTCGTGGTGAGATTAGTTAGTTAGTTAGTTATTGAGGTTTCAAGGGAACTACGAGGTCATCTGCCCCTGTGGTGAGATTAGTGTGCTTTCCAAGAATTAATAGTGGCAATAATACGGTATGCAAGTCACTGTGGTTATTCAAAGGCTGTTGTTTCTTGGGGAGTATTTTTGCCAATTAATGATTTCTGTAATATTTAATGTTCAGCCTGCACATTTTAATATAGATAATATGTTGTTTTATTATTGGCGTTTCATTGTTGTAAACTCATTTTAACTCATAATAAAGAAGCATGCATTTATTTCTTGGAATAGTTCATGTGTGACGGTGAAAAGTTAATGTAGGCCTACGACTTCATTGCGTCAGTCATTTCATGATGAGTCAAATCAACAAACACCGGATCTCCATGAAGTGCTTCGGCTGATAACGTAAAATAATTTCTTACACCATCTGCAAATAGCCCTTTGGGTTCACTCAGCCTACACCAGAAATGAGTACCAGGGTAATTCCTGGGAGCAAAGACGGCCGGGCGTGGAGTTCACAACTCCATCCCATCTAGTGCCGATGTATCAAAGAGTGGAAGCCTCTACCTTCCACTACTCCCAGGGCCTCTATGGTCTGTACGGAGTTTGCTTTGCTTTGGCTTTTTATTTATTTATTTATTTATTTATTTATTTATTTTATTTAGTGGGGGCGTGGTGGCTCAGCGGTCTAGCTGTATGCCTCTCACCAAGGCGGTCCGGGTTCGATTCCCGGTCAATGCATGTGAGATTTTCGAAGTGAAATGCCATGTCCTGTGGTTCGGATTCCACGTAAAAAGGAGGTCCCGTGGCTCATAATCTACAGATTAACGGTCACGTTAAACTACAAGCTTCCTTATTTATTTTATTTAGTCAATTTAGCCTCTAGGTTGGTGGTTCCCACGGACTCAGCGAGGGAACTCACCACTACCGCCTCTATGGGCAGTGTCCTGGAGCTTGGAACATCTGGTCGGGATGGATACAACTGGGGAGGTGTGATCAGCACTTCGCCCAGGCGGCCTTACCTGCAAAGCGAACAGGGGCCTCATGAGGGATGGGAAGGGATGGCAGATTGGGATGGATAGGCTAGGAAGAGGGAAGGAGGCGGCCGTTGCCTGACAGTAGGTACCATCCCGGCATTTGCCCGAAGACGAAGTGGGAAACCACGGAAAACCACTTCGAGGATGGCTGAGGTGGGAATCGAACCCCCTCTACTCATTTGGACCACCCGAGGCTGAGTAGACCCCGTTCCAGTCCTCATACCACTTTGCAAATTTCGTGGCAGAGCCGGGAATCGA
Source organism: Meconema thalassinum (assembly GCA_946902985.2). Lineage (NCBI taxonomy): Eukaryota > Metazoa > Arthropoda > Insecta > Orthoptera > Tettigoniidae > Meconema > Meconema thalassinum. The sequence goes on from OX336394.1 coordinate 288,095,461, forward strand.
ACCCAGGACCTCCGGGGCGGCAGCTAACCGTGCTGACCGCTACGCTACGGATGCTTTGGCTTTTATCTGCATAAATTGGTGTATCACTTCATGAAGAAGCGCGCCATTTATTGTAACTGTCCTTTTTTTATCGTTTCAAATGATCTTGTCGACTTCATCGTTATGCTTAGGTCTACCGTTATGCGTTACGGTTACGGCGTGTATGACGTCATCATGTTGTTCAGTGCATATGCACCGAGTCTGAGTTTACTCCTGGGGTCTGGCGTTATGCGATACGGAGACGGCGAGTGCGTGACGTCAGACAGGAATACAGGGTGACTCCTAAAGAAGTCTGCAAGGTGTCAGACAGGAATACAGGGTGACATCTAAAGAGATGTACACGATGTCAGATAAGAATACAGGGTGACCCTTAACGAGGTGTACAAGATGTCAGACAAGAATACAGGGTGCCTCCTAAAGAGGTGTGCAGGATGTCAGAGCAAAATACAGGGTGACACTTCTCGCGGTGTACAGTATGCTAGATTCAATTGAAATACAGGGTAACCCTTAAAGAGGTTTGCAACATATCAGATTCAAATAATGGGTGACCCTTAAAGAGTAGTAAAAGATGTCAGACTCAAATACAGGGTGACCCTTAAAGAGGTGGGCAAGATGTCAGATTGAAACCTTTAACCCCTTATTGGATGGAACTAATTGTTGAAATATTTTGTTCTAAGTTCGTAATGGAGTCTGTTGAAAGAGCCCTCCTGAGCCTCTCTAACATTTGTAGCATGTATATATTGTAACCCCGTCCATTTATATTGGGCGAATAGCGCAGTCTATTGACCGCCTAAAAAGTAAAAATTGATAGTTTGTGCAGGCAACACTAAAAATGGCTAGAAAACTTCACATTTCTCACTTAAACTACCAACATTCCAAGCTTTCTGTAGGCATATAAACATTTCAAAAGTGAACTTCGTGACAAGAGGAAATATATTTGGAGTGACTTCTACTGTACAGATGCCATGACGACTTGTGAGTGGATGAACACAAATTATGAACTGCGTCATATGATGACACGAATGGCAGTGCACGGTTTTCACTATAAAGTTTGCACAGAAAAGAAGTATCATCAGCCAAACTTAAACTGCGTCTGTATTTTATGTAAGAGATCACGTGAGAGATATCATGTATTAACATGCAGTGAACGTCAGATGTCTCTTACAAAATTTTGTACCGAATGAGCTCCTATTATTATTGCCGTTGGCTGAAATAAAATTTATTATTATTATAAACATTTCAAATTATTGGTTGAGACTTCGTGGATATCCTGGATATTTGTTAGTTACGGGATAAGACTTTGTAGATATCCCGGTTACCTGTTAGTTACGGAATAAAACTTTGTAGATATCCCGGATATATGTTAGTTAAGGGTTGAAACTTCGTAGATGTCCCGGATATCTGTTAGTTACGGGTTGAAACTTATCTATCCCCGATATCTGTCAGTTACGGGTTGAAACTTCGTAGATATACATGGTATCTGTTAGTTACGTATTCAAACTTCGTAGATATCCCAGATATCCGTTAGATACGGAGTAAAACGTCATAAATACCCCCCATATCTGTTAGTTACGGGTTGAAACTTCGTAGATATACATGGTATCCGTTAGTTACGTATTCAAACTTCGTAGATATCCCAGATATCCGTTAGATATGGAGTAAAACTTCATAAATATCCCCGATATCTGTTAGTTACGGGTTGAAACTTCGTAGATATAGATGGTATCTGTTAGTTACGTATTCAAACTTCGTAGATATCTCAGATATCCGTTAGATACTGAACCCGCTGAGCTATGGTTCATGTGATATTTTTTATGACAGAGCATTTATGATGGGATGTTGTACTTTTGAACACACCCAGGAAGCCACGTGAGGCTGAGAGATCACGCGATACTTTGAAGTAGCGGTGAATCGCACTTTTGACTTTGGTGTAAACTGCTAATTATTATCTGAGGTCTGATTAATTATTTTTATCTTTCCTACGAGACTCAGAATATTCCATTTCGTCATGCTGCATTATTAAAACATTTTGGAGAATGTTTATTTTTACTTTAGGTAAGGTAATACCCTTGCAGATACGCAAAAAAGGAACGTAAGTAGTCGCTCAACGTTTTCGTTTTGACGACCTACTTTCTAGAGACACCCAGTACCGGAGCACTGCGTCTTGAGAATCCGCCTTGTGTAGGCGTGGAATTACATTTGTCCTACGAGACGTAGAAGAATATCCGCTGTTTAGCGTTAAAAAGTGATTATAAGGTGCCATCGAGCAAGCAAATACTAATATTCACTGTTGATGAAGTCCAGTGAATTAAATAAGAAGCTTGGGAAATAATTATTGGCAAGTATAGTGTATTGCACAACATTGCTGTGACATCACATATTACCCACGCGTATGTGGAGGGCAGATGCCTAGTGGAAATATACAGGTAATAGTGTTACAATTATCCTGAATAAGTGTGATTATAATTGTATGAGATATTTAAATTGCCAAAGTGGAAATTCCATCTTTGAAACGTCGTATAATTCACGGATGCTGCGTGATACAAAAGTAGCGTCACTAGCACGTGCAGCATTATAATATAGTATTAGCTCACATGCTAATCCACATCTGCAAGATTAAGGCTGTGTCGTATCTTATAATTGAAGCCTATAATAGTCACGACGGACATTATAATTTTGGAAGTGAGAGGATGAATAATCACGCAACTTATTTCGCTACCCACGTGATTGGACTTTTATTCACCATGGTTGAAGCAGTCACCATGGGCTAATACCATCCCAGTATGGGGGGGTGACGTTTCTACAGGAACCAGCGTGATGGTGGAACTTCCAGAATGATGAACGAGAGGGAAGGAGCCAAAATGCCATTTCCAGGCATATCCACGAAGATGTCGACAGGGACAAATCGAACCCTGGTCTTTGGGGGAGTCCAGATGGGAATCCTGATGAGGAGGATACCGATCCAGAGAGCCAGAGAGGTTTATGTACAACCCTTGTTGTGGAATAGAGAGCTGAGTGAGAGCTCCTCCATTTCGTGAGTTTTTGTCACACCCCTTCTTTGTTCTAGTTTCTGGTGGTATAGTAGTTTTAATGTAGTTTGTGAATCAACCACACTCAGTGTCAGCCATTTTTCTAGGTAGGGATGTAACTAGATTAGTTAGATGTCATTTATTTCAGTTTAGAGTGAGACACCTTGGGGTCAGACATTTTGGTCAGCCCTGGTGCAGCTTGGTGAACGTCGTGGAACGTCAATGCCTATCTTTTGCTGAACCTGATCGTAGTCATTTTGAGGCTATTTTGTTCAACCCTACTTGGGGTAATTTTCAAGTCTTTGCTGACTGTAGTTATGGCAATCAGATGCCTTGGTTATTAATTGACTGCATTCTTCGCAGCCATCCTTTGTTACACCCCTGACTGTCGTTAGAACGGTCGTATCATTTAGGTAGTCGACAGTAACTACCAGTTTGTAAATGCATTATATTTCATTTTGAATAAGCTCAGAAGCTATTCTTGGTCATGTTTGAACCTAACAATTAGAAGGAATGTTTCGTTGCCTAGCATCGAACGCGGTTCCCAACGTATCATTAAGCAGATCTAGTGTGTGAATCTGTGCCACATTTATCACATTTTTCTTGTGTCGTGTGAGACACGTTTTTATTTGATGTTCTAGCAACTACTGAGTTGCAATTTTAAAGCAAAGAGCTTCAGTTATTGTAAGTTTACTTTCATTTAGACGTCTTTGGTAGAAAGACGGGAGTGTATTACTATACTCAGATTTATAGTGTGCATTTGATACACGGACTCTGTAGAGATCCGTAACACATGGTAATGTTTTTTATGAACCGGCCAAGTGCAGGTTTTGTATTGATTAAATCGCCGGCCTTGAATAAACTGGTTATGTAACCCAGTGACCTAGAGCACGCCTGCTTCATTGTGAGACAAAACTACTATAGACGAGGACAGAGTACAATTTGTATTCGCTTTTCCTTTCATTGCTATTTTGCTTATGGAAACCAGTTTCCACTCTTGTATTTGATCACTTGTTTTATGGATCGGTTTTTGTTAGTTTAGCGCTCTGTTGCGTGTATTGTCGTATGACAGGTACAGTTATGTAAGGTTTTCTATAGGATGGTGAAGTCTACCCTGTTAAAGCAGGATGTTATTGTATGCTTTGTCCGGGGATGATCCCGTTGACCAGATGTTATTGGAAGGTAACTGTTGTACAGGCCTATCCCAGAGTTATTGAACGCGAGCTTAGCGCCGCTGGTAACCCGTGTTATTGTGTGTCCGAGTTGTTATACTCGATGATTATATTCCGACTGTTGAGTCGAGGCTTTTTGGTGGAGAATGATCTCAGTTGGAGACCCTCCGTGCCCAGGCTATTGTCAATGTTATTCGCCATAAACCTACGATAAACCTATAAACCGACATTCTAATAATAAAATGCATAATTGTTATAAAACAAGCCTAACTAACGATTCTTTCTATCTAACTTTGTTCTTTGCATTCTGGAACTGTTGACATAGCCGTGCAGTTGAAGATAATTTCCTTGTGAGGAAATGACTAGGACAGTTGACATTTTTGTAGCGACCTGAAGCATGTGCGAACCTAGAGTTCGTAGCTTGTGGAGCTCAGGCCATGCGATGTCAGACGTGGTCTCAACTGCGCATTCGTCACCGTAACTATACACATTAGATGACTATGGTTTACAAAGAGTAAACCAAGGTGTAGGCAGGAATTTTTAATAAAACTACTGTGTCTATTTCGTTATTAATTTATGATGTCAAGTGTATTAAACCCTACATGTTACTTTATTGTGTGCTGTTAGCACATAGTTATTAAGCATAATTAAATTGTTTGTTTTTCATGGCTGTACACTTAGCTTTTGGATGTAATTGTTTTCTTTTACGGACGTCATCGCCGTAAATTTTGTTAATTGATAGGACTTAGCTAGTTGAATTAATGTTAAATTTAAATGTCGAAATGGTACCATCCTAACCTAGATTTGTTTTGCTACCCTGTTAAATGTAAATTCAGATGTTAGCTTGATCTTGTAGCTTGGACTAGGGACTTGCGTCGTGCCATATTCCTGGCGTTGCTGTTGTTGTTTTATCATTGTGAGTTAGATCTTTCGCGAGGGTTTTCAGTAACTTCTCAGGTAGGGGACCTGTTCTTTATCTTAGTTTATTTATTAATTTGCGGACTAGCCGATTATAACCCTCCGAACTAGGCTAGGGGCTTGTGAATTTTAATAAATTTTCACGGTGTTTTACATGAGTCTGGATGTTTATTTTCTCAGTCTAGTTTTAAGGTGAACCTTTCCTTAGGCGGTCTATGACCATCGTCACCATGTACCACGATCCCTGTGGACTACGGACTCTCGTGTCGCTTTAGCCTTTATGGAAGGTCACCTGATCCTCACGGTACTTTTCTTTTTATTCGATTTATGTGTCGTTAGTTGAGTCATCGTGGTTGTTGACATCAACTAAACGGTCTCATAAAATGGCGCACAACGTTGTGGGCTTGACTTGGACGACATAAAATGGCGCCCAACTCATGTGCCGACGTTAACGTGGTGACCCTCAGTACCATGTTATTTTTTTTGAGGATCCTAATGTTGATTAATGGTAAATTGACAGGACTGGGACGAACTTAGAAAGTCGTACTGCAGATCAATTGACCGCATGGCATTCATGTTTGATAGAAGTCCATGGGGTGAGGCTTTAGTGTTGAATAAATGAAGGATAGGATTTTCTTTGATGATGCCTCATCCTAAGTAAATGTAATACTTTGCTTTGCTCACCGTTGTCTTTGTAAATGTAGAAGCACTTAGTTTGCATACTCCAGCTGTACTCGTGATATTTATATAAATGAAGCAAGCTTTATACCACCAAGTAACTAATCATAGCTGTAAGTTCCAGTAGAAATTGATCCCTCACTTTCTCATATATTTCTTATCTATGGATGAGGAAACTATTCGTCGTGTGTTTGGAGAGATGATGGCAGGTGTGAATGCCAATCTTCAACAGATTACTGCTGACTTAGGTCAGAATACTCAGGCTGTAAATACTGTCAGTGGTCATGTGGACCAAGTTAGACAGGAAGTCAACAATGTCAGTGGTCATGTGGACCAGGTTAGACAGGACTTAGGGATTAACACTCACTCTGTAAATAATGTTAGGGCTGATTTAACTCAAGTCAGGGCAGACATGGACACATATAGGATCGAAGCGAGAAATGATCTGACGACAGGTTTAGCAGCTGTTAGGGTTGATGTCATACGACACCATCAGGAGGCTAACCAGCGCGTAGATTGCTTAACCGACCAGATGAATAAAGCTAGGGAGGAGGTGCAAAACCGATTGGAGGAGCACACAGCTCAAATTCAGACAACCTTGAATAAAGTCCAGATAGACATGAGAGCAGATCTGGAACATACCAGGGAAGAATTCGGGACTCGACTAGATCACGTCGAGGGATTTATCGGAAATGTGAAGAAGGACATGGCAACCATGAACGTTGGTTTAATCTTGATGAGAGGAGCTGCCAATGCCGTTAATAACAACGTGAAGACTATCGTTGATGGCATGATGGAGATTAAAGAGGAACTTAACACCAACAGGAGAAACATTTCTGAATTGACGGAAACCGTAGCCAGTCTACGTGAGACAGTTGATGTTCATCATGAGGAACACAAAATTGACCTCATGTTATTGAGAGGTGACCTCAACGAACACGAAGCTACAGTCGAGGCTAAGGTAGCCGAGGTTAGAGACGATGTGGGTAAAATTCAAGAAAATATGTCCAGAGTTGAAGGAGATATCGATTCCTTACAAAAGAGATTTGAGGAAGTCGCGGTGACCGAGAGGTTAGACCTCAGTTATAACCTTAGGACGGCCATACGCGAGGTAGACACAAACCTCAAGGGAAAGGTTGACAGGATCGAGCTGCAATTGAACGACTTAGGCAACAAAGTCGCAGCCAGAACCATCCCAGGTCTTGAAGTAATAGAAAGACGCCTGGACAGACTCGAGACGACTCCAAGAGAGAGACACGTACACCCACAGATGGGAGAATCTCAGGAAACGCCTATATCTCAATCAGGAGGAATGATGCCTACCCATTTCCAACCCAGCGCGCCTATGGAATCGCAACCGTCACAATTCACTAATATAGCGCAAGGTCAGACCTTGAACTTTAACGCTCACCCGTTTCAACCAGCATCTAATCGAATTAGTCATGAGACTAACACTCCTACGCAGAATTACATGCAAAATACTTTCAGACCCGCGAATACGCAGGGAAATGTCACCATAATTCGTTCAAGAGAGGAGCAACCAGCTCGCTTCTCGGGAACTGGGAGCGGTGTTACTCCAGTGGAATTCCTAGCAAATGTCGAAAGCTACTTACGTGATACTATGGTAACTCCAGAGAGGGAACTAAGAGTTATAGAGCGACTGCTTGAGGGACAAGCCGGTACCTGGTTCAGAGCATTCCGATACTCATTCACAGGCTACCAAGACTTTAAGGAAGCGTTATTAAGAACATATTGGTCGAGCGACATCCAGCAGAGCATCCGAGCTGAGATGTACACTCGAAGGTACAGTTCCAATACACCTACTCGTTATGCGAATTACTTCGCAATACAGCTCGCGAAGCTCCGTTGTCTTCAGCCTCCATTGTCCGAACAAGATTTGGTGAACACAATTGTTTGGCAGTACCCTGCGGATGTACAGCGTGTGTTAATCGCTGCAGGGGCATCCACTTTCCAGCAGTGTGACCAGATACTGCGAAGGTTGGACGCTAACACAGAACAGTTTCCTACACACCGTCAGCAGAAGGCTGATAGACGCGAGGATAGACATATGAATATGACGACTGTTGATAAAGTAAGCCAGACGCCACAACAAACACAAACCACAGAGGATTCTGGGCGACGTGATAACAATTACAGTTATAACAGGAGAGAATGGAACAACACTCCGTATACTCGAAATCAACATGATGACCGGCGAAGTCATTGGGACCGGCGATTCGACCGAAGGACGGACGACAACCGACGTCATGAAAACAACCGCCGAGGGAATGAAAGAAGAAATCAGCAACACGGACGTATCCGTAGAGACTATCGATATAGTGGGGGTTACGACAGAAATCGAGACCCTAGATACCAGCCAGACAGGGATTGGAAAGGAAGAGCGCGGGAGAGCCGTGAGTACCTCCAACAATTGAGAGAATTGCAGATCCAAGAAGAGGGAGAACGGAACCCTACTTCGAGGGAAAATAGACATTCGGCGCAGGAGACGGAACAGAACCAGCCCAGTACTTCTCGCCATGACAGAAAAAAAAACTCCGAAAAATCAATAGATTCTTGTTTGGTTGAGCACCGAGTAACTGCCTCTATATTACTCTGGGAGCCAATCCAAGAAGACTTGTTGGACGAACGACGAACGACGAACCACAATTATGAATTAACACGTCTACCCAAGATTGTAGCCACCTTGAATGAAGTCAGTGTAGTCATACTCATCGATACTGGAGCGATGATTAGTGTAATTTCCGCCGATTGCCAGGCCAGACTTAGAGCAAACTCTGAGGTGACGGAGTTGCCCATTTCAGCTATAAGAGTCAGAGGTGTCATACCTGACCGCGTTGTAACGTGCAAAATCCAGATTTTGTGTACTGTGAAGATTTCGAGCCACGTGTACTTGCACGAATTTCTCGTAATGAAGGGCCTGCATCATGATGCCATTTTAGGCGCAGACTTCAAGAGAAAATATGATGGAATCATTGACATGGGACGGAATACGGTAGAGTTCAAGCCGAACGAACCCATTCAGATGAGCCTAATTGAAGAAGAACCGGAATTCCTATCCGAAGTAGATGTAGTCGAAGCATTAAAGGGCAAGGAAATTAAGGCGACACTAGATGCCGACGAAGAGGCAGAATCGTTATCAGCACCCACACATGAGGATCTTGAGGCAATACTGAACGAATACAGAGATATATTCGACACCACACCTGGTGAGATATTAGACTATGAGTATGATCTTGTATTACTGGACGATTCCCCATTCCAGAAAAGGATCTATCCGATTGCCGAGAAACATCTCGAAGAAGCTGCTAAGAAGATCCATGAGATGGAAGCAGCAGGTACAATCAAGAAATCACCGACTCCTTTCTTGAATCCCATAATACCTGTGGTTAAGGTAGATGGAAGCTTGAGACTTTGTCTTGATGCCAGAGCCTTGAATGAACGCCTAGCTCCTGAGCACGACAGACCGCCCAAGATTAGGGACATTCTCAGGAAGTTCAAAGGAAAAGGATATTTTCATCATTAGACTTGGTTCAGTCTTATTACCATATCAGATTATCTGAGCATACTCAGAAATATACTGGATTCTTGTTTGATCAGACTACTTATGTATTCCAAAAACTACCATTTGGATTGAAAAATGCCGGAGCCGCATTAATCAGAGCACTTGATGCCAAGCTGACTCATGAAGTGAAGCAGAAAGTAATATGTTATGTGGATGACATAATCATAGCTTCGGGAACAGAAGAAGAGCATTTAAAGACATTGCGCCTTGTTTTTGAGAATCTCCGACAGGCAAATTTTAAGGTCAAGTTTGACAAGTGTCGATTTTTTCAGGAAGAAGTGAAATTCGTAGGACACATAATCAATGGAGAAGGATATAGACCGAATCCGGCAAAGATTAGAACTGTTGCTGCATTTCCAACACCAACCCGTGTGAAACACGTGAGACAATTCTTAGGAATTCTCCAATTCTTTGCTGCTCATTGTGAGAAGTATTCCGAAACTGTTGCACCACTGCAAGGATTATTGAAAAAGAGCTGCAGGTGGAACTGGAATGATGAATGCGAGATAGCTTTCAGGAGAGCTAAACAGATGCTTGTGGACTCAATTCAGTTAGAATATCCAGATTACTCTCGGAACTTTATTCTAGAAACTGATGCATCTGCCATTGGTATAGGAGCCATTTTACTGCAAGAAGATGATGAGAAGAAACGTCATTACATCGCTTTCTTAAGCCAACGTTTAAGAGCACATGAATCTCACTACTTCACGACCGAGATAGAAGCACTTGCAATTGTTTACGCACTTGAATACTGGCAGAAACTTCTGTTAGGTCAGAGGATTATTGTGAGAACCGATCATCATGCGTTGACCTTCATCTTGAGAACAAGACTGGCAAGCGACAGGATCACACGTTGGACGCTGTTTCTCCAACAGTTCGATTTGGAAATAGTTTATCGACCAGGCAGAGAGAATGTGTTGGCCGACATCCTCAGCCGGAATCCTGAAGCTACTGTTAATGCCATAGACATCGAGGGAGAATGCGAGGAACACCTTCGCCGATTTCGTCATTTACCTGAAGGACAGCGACGTGAGGAGGAACTCAGACATATTATCCGTTTCCTAGAACGAAGAATGGATCCACAGGATGATCATTATGCAAGGATTGCTGCTGTTGCAGATGATTATTTGATTTATCATCGTGTCTTATACAAGTTTGTAGACGAGGACCACACTCAACTGCGTGCAGTTATTCCTAGGAGATACCAAGAATCTGTTATTCTTATGGTACATTTATCCATTGGACATGGTGGAACAGACAAAACCATTGCAACTATCAAGGAGTCTTTCACATGGAAAGGGTTAGGAGCCACCGTTAGACAGTGTTTACGTGCTTGCGACGCATGCCAGCGGAACAAATTCACGTCACACTTGCTGAAGGAACAACCTAGACCAATACTACCAACTCAACCTAGAGAGTTGTATGCACAGGACCTGTATGGCCCAATACCTAAGGCTCGTCGTGGGAATCGATACATCGTTGTAACGGTGGATGTGTTCACGAAATATACGATGCTTCATCCAATTCAAAAAGCTACTGCACATCAGATTATTCAGAGGATTAGACGTCAAGTGATACCGGAGGCAGGAAAGCCACAATTCTTGTTGACTGATCACGGATCACAGTACACCTCAGCAGAATTTGCCAATGCCATGAATGAGCTTGAAATAGGTCATGTTTTATCATCTATTCGACATCCAGAGAGCAACCCAGCAGAATGCGTGATGTCTATTATCGCAAAATTCTGTCGATTATATTGTCAAGAAGAACACTGGCGATGGACTGAAGTCCTTGTTATTATGGCAAAATGTATTAATTCAACAGTACATGAAAGCACTGGTCAAATACCTATGGTCTTGCATTTGAACCAGATGCCGCTGAGAATATGGGATCGTGTGATTGTAAATCCACCTTGTTTACAACCATCACATGCCAGCAGACTTTTAGCTGCGAGAGAGACTATGGACAGACAAGCTGCCAAGCGCTTGAGAAGAACTAGACGCCAGAGGTTTAGAGAACCACTAGTAGAAGGAGACCTTATCCTTATAAGGAGACCCGGAATTTCTAGTCCTATAGACCGCATATATGGGAAATTTCTATCCTTGTATTATGGCCCTAGTCGTATCCGACAGCCTTTAAACAATGGAAGTTATGTGATAGAAGACATTAGGACAGGAGAACGCATTGGAACCTTTAATGCAGCCAATCTAAAAAAATATCACTCTTGAATGAATTTCAAAGCAAATAAAAATGTTATCCCAACATTTTATTTGAAACGACAGAGAGGCAGATGAACCCGCTGAGCTATGGTTCATGTGATATTTTTTATGACAGAGCATTTATGATGGGATGTTGTACTTTTGAACACACCCAGGAAGCCACGTGAGGCTGAGAGATCACGCGATACTTTGAAGTAGCGGTGAATCGCACTTTTGACTTTGGTGTAAACTGCTAATTATTATCTGAGGTCTGATTAATTATTTTTATCTTTCCTACGAGACTCAGAATATTCCATTTCGTCATGCTGCATTATTAAAACATTTTGGAGAATGTTTATTTTTACTTTAGGTAAGGTAATACCCTTGCAGATACGCAAGAAAGGAACGTAAGTAGTCGCTCAACGTTTTCGTTTTGACGACCTACTTTCTAGAGACACCCAGTACCGGAGCACTGCGTCTTGAGAATCCGCCTTGTGTAGGCGTGGAATTACATTTGTCCTACGAGACGTAGAAGAATATCCGCTGTTTAGCGTTAAAAAGTGATTATAAGGTGCCATCGAGCAAGCAAATACTAATATTCACTGTCGATGAAGTCCAGTGAATTAAATAAGAAGCTTGGGAAATAATTATTGGCAAGTATAGTGTATTGCACAACATTGCTGTGACATCACATATTACCCACGCGTATGTGGAGGGCAGATGCCTAGTGGAAATATACAGGTAATAGTGTTACAATTATCCTGAATAAGTGTGATTATAATTGTATGAGATATTTAAATTGCCAAAGTGGAAATTCCATCTTTGAAACGTCGTATAATTCACGGATGCTGCGTGATACAAAAGTAGCGTCACTAGCACGTGCAGCATTATAATATAGTATTAGCTCACATGCTAATCCACATCTGCAAGATTAAGGCTGTGTCGTATCTTATAATTGAAGCCTATAATAGTCACGACGGACATTATAATTTTGGAAGTGAGAGGATGAATAATCACGCAACTTATTTCGCTACCCACGTGATTGGACTTTTATTCACCATGGTTGAAGCAGTCACCATGGGCTAATACCATCCCAGTATGGGGGGGGTGACGTTTCTACAGGAACCAGCGTGATGGTGGAACTTCCAGAACGATGAACGAGAGGGAAGGAGCCAAAATGCCATTTCCAGGCATATCCACGAAGATGTCGACAGGGACAAATCGAACCCTGGTCTTTGGGGGAGTCCAGATGGGAATCCTGATGAGGAGGATACCGATCCAGAGAGACAGAGAGGTTTATGTACAACCCTTGTTGTGGAATAGAGAGCTGAGTGAGAGCTCCTCCATTTCGTGAGTTTTTGTCACACGCCTTCTTTGTTCTAGTTTCTGGTGGTATAGTAGTTTTAATGTAGTTTGTGAATCAACCACACTCAGTGTCAGCCATTTTTCTAGGTAGGGATGTAACTAGATTAGTTAGATGTCATTTATTTCAGTTTAGAGTGAGACACCTTGGGGTCAGACATTTTGGTCAGCCCTGGTGCAGCTTGGTGAACGTCGTGGAACGTCAATGCCTATCTTTTGCTGAACCTGATCGTAGTCATTTTGAGGCTATTTGTTCAACCCTACTTGGGGTAATTTTCAAGTCTTTGCTGACTGTAGTTATGGCAATCAGATGCCTTGGTTATTAATTGACTGCATTCTTCGCAGCCATCCTTTGTTACACCCCTGACTGTCGTTAGAACGGTCGTATCATTTAGGTAGTCGACAGTAACTACCAGTTTGTAAATGCATTATATTTCATTTTGAATAAGCTCAGAAGCTATTCTTGGTCATGTTTGAACCTAACAACTAGAAGGAATGTTTCGTTGCCTAGCATCGAACGCGGTTCCCAACGTATCATTAAGCAGATCTAGTGTGTGAATCTGTGCCACATTTATCACATTTTTCTTGTGTCGTGTGAGACACGTTTTTATTTGATGTTCTAGCAACTACTGAGTTGCAATTTTAAAGCAAAGAGCTTCAGTTATTGTAAGTTTACTTTCATTTAGACGTCTTTGGTAGAAAGACGGGAGTGTATTACTATACTCAGATTTATAGTGTGCATTTGATACACGGACTCTGTAGAGATCCGTAACACATGGTAATGTTTTTTATGAACCGGCCAAGTGCAGGTTTTGTATTGATTAAATCGCCGGCCTTGAATAAACTGGTTATGTAACCCAGTGACCTAGAGCACGCCTGCTTCATTGTGAGACAAAACTACTATAGACGAGGACAGAGTACAATTTGTATTCGCTTTTCCTTTCATTGCTATTTTGCTTATGGAAACCAGTTTCCACTCTTGTATTTGATCACTTGTTTTATGGATCGGTTTTTGTTAGTTTAGCGCTCTGTTGCGTGTATTGTCGTATGACAGGTACAGTTATGTAAGGTTTTCTATAGGATGGTGAAGTCTACCCTGTTAAAGCAGGATGTTATTGTATGCTTTGTCCGGGGATGATCCCGTTGACCAGATGTTATTGGAAGGTAACTGTTGTACAGGCCTATCCCAGAGTTATTGAACGCGAGCTTAGCGCCGCTGGTAACCCGTGTTATTGTGTGTCCGAGTTGTTATACTCGATGATTATATTCCGACTGTTGAGTCGAGGCTTTTTGGTGGAGAATGATCTCAGTTGGAGACACTCCGTGCCCAGGCTATTGTCAATGTTATTCGCCATAAACCTACGACAAACCTATAAACCGACATTCTAATAATAAAATGCATAATTGTTATAAAACAAGCCTAACTAACGATTCTTTCTATCTAACTTTGTTCTTTGCATTCTGGAACTGTTGACATAGCCGTGCAGTTGAAGATAATTTCCTTGTGAGGAAATGACTAGGACTGTTGACATTTTTGTAGCGACCTGAAGCATGTGCGAACCTAGAGTTCGTAGCTTGTGGAGCTCAGGCCATGCGATGTCAGACGTGGTCTCAACTGCGCATTCGTCACCGTAACTATACACATTAGATGACTATGGTTTACAAAGAGTAAACCAAGGTGTAGGCAGGAATTTTTAATAAAACTACTGTGTCTATTTCGTTATTAATTTATGATGTCAAGTGTATTAAACCCTACATGTTACTTTATTGTGTGCTGTTAGCACATAGTTATTAAGCATAATTAAATTGTTTGTTTTTTATGGCTGTACACTTAGCTTTTGGATGTAATTGTTTTCTTTTACGGACGTCATCGCCGTAAATTTTGTTAATTGATAGGACTTAGCTAGTTGAATTAATGTTAAATTTAAATGTCGAAATGGTACCATCCTAACCTAGATTTGTTTTGCTACCCTGTTAAATGTAAATTCAGATGTTAGCTTGATCTTGTAGCTTGGACTAGGGACTTGCGTCGTGCCATATTCCTGGCGTTGCTGTTGTTGTTTTACCATTGTGAGTTAGATCTTTCGCGAGGGTTTTCAGTAACTTCTCAGGTAGGGGACCTGTTCTTTATCTTAGTTTATTTATTAATTTGCGGACTAGCCGATTATAACCCTCCGAACTAGGCTAGGGGCTTGTGAATTTTAATAAATTTTCACGGTGTTTTACATGAGTCTGGATGTTTATTTTCTCAGTCTAGTTTTAAGGTGAACCTTTTCTTAGGCGGTCTATGACCATCGTCACCATGTACCACGATCCCTGTGGACTACGGACTCTCGTGCCGCTTTAGCCTTTATGGAAGGTCACCTGATCCTCACGGTACTTTTCTTTTTATTCGATTTATGTGTCGTTAGTTGAGTCATCGTGGTTGTTGACATCAACTAAACGGTCACAATACGGAGTAAAACGTCATATATATATATCCCCGATATCTGTTAGTTACGGGTTGAAACTTCGTAGATATACATGGTATCTGTTAGTTACGTATTCAAACTTCGTAGATATACATGGTATTTGTTAGTTACGTATTCAAACTTCGTAGATATTGTTTTAGATCCCTTACTTGGGGGTGGATCTAAAAGGGAGAGTTGCTGTACTAATTTATGAGGTTGTGCCTAAAGAAGGGTAGCTCCCCTTGACAGGGCAAGCTGACCAGTGTAGTGTGTTGTGGTGTGCTGGGAACTAGGGGGCGTTCCTATAAATAATGTGGTAGTATTTGAGGGGATGGGACCCACTGCAAAGGGTCGCTGTACTAGTCGCTCAGCTGACTGCTTGTTATGTAATCGACTCTGCTCGTATCAGCCGGGTGGCACGCGCTTCACTTGAGCACGCGAGCCGCTGTGAGGAATACAATGACGTCTGAGTTGGCGTTATTACTACGGTGTGTCACGTCTGCCTGTGACGGGAGTAAGGAAGGGCGTTGGGATGTAAAGAGGCGTATAACAGTAATGCTAGTGTAGAGTGTGGACCAAGTGTTTTATTGGTCTGTGATATTCTTTGTGTGAGTCCCTTGTAGGGAATGAAATTATGTTTATAATGTGATACAAGTTGTGGGTTGCAGGTTACATAAATAGGAACTCTGAACACGATTGACTGACTCACCTCGGTTGACACCAGCGTAGCTTCGGCCGTCTTGATGGAGCACTGACAATGGAGAGAGAGTTTGACCTCATTAGGACGTCTTCTTATACCTTCTGCCGCCCTCCTGTCAGCAATGTATTGGCCCAGTTAGTACTATGTCGCTGAGTGTAATGATTACGTAAGGCTTGAGCTGCTTTATGGAGTAGCAAGCTGTCCTTACAGTATTAATGGATGTTGCCCCGGCTTTCCAAGGGTTGCCATTTTAGGGGATTTAGCCAGATGTTGGGGGGATGGTCTCCAAGGGGTGCATACCCCTGGGATGCTGTACAAGAGTCTTCCTTCATTTGTTCGCGTCCTCGCGAACGGGAACGGAACTGGAAGTTGGGATGTTGACGTAGTGGTCCTGGAAAACCCTCTCGTATCTCCTGGTGGCGTCGTATCGAAGTGTGGGTGTGAGGTGAGCCCGTGTTCAGAGGGGAGGGTTATGGGATTTACATATATATGTATACATTGACATTGTGAAAAAACAAACAAAAAAAATTGACATTTGCGAAAGATTTGATTAACATTGGGAAAAAATTGACATTTTGAGAAAAATTGAACATTAAAATAAATTCGATATGTAAAAAAAAAATTGCCCTTGCATTTGCTGGCATATTGCTAGTTTAAAAAAAAAACATGGTTTCTGATGGTGACGTGTCACATATTTGTGCAGGGAGGAAAAACCCAGGGCCGAACGGATGATTGCTTCGCCCGCCCCATCTTAGGGAAAAAATGCTCCCTGCAATAAGAAAGGTAGAAGAAAATAGAAAAATGGGTGTTCCAGGGTATAATTTAAGGGAAATATTCAAAAGTATTTATTTGTGTGGGAAAAACGGAACACCCTGACAAATGGGGAAGTTAGAAGAAGGAAAAATGAAAGAAAACAAATCATACACATGATGGACATTGGCATTTTGGTGAACAAACAAAAATATATATAGTGTATAGTTGTATAAAGCTTATCCTGAAAAACTTATAAATTACAATGACCTTATGTCTAGTGGAATAATGGTATACAGTTCATCCTGAAAAATTATAATTTACAATGACCTTATGTCTACTTAATCGCGCTAATCCCTTATAATTATAGTTTTCATGAGGTACCTCGCGTGCACGCTACCCGTCTGTACGTACTCTTGCCGTCTCACGGCTGATTCTGTACGGCCACTTCTTGGTACGGTATAGTGGTCGTACCGCTTGTATGTGTGCTTAATACCTAACCTGTGAAGCATCCTCTGTGGGTGAATGCTTTCACACTTGACAATGAGAGTCACTGCCACAAACCGGTTGCGCCCTCATTGTCGTAATCTGCGTCACATTTTGACGCTTTATGTGTTTTAATTGAGTTGATCTGCCAGTAAGCCTGGTACCCCACAGGCACCAGTCCTGCTGTGCAGATTCATTTTAGAGTGTGTAGCTGAAAAAGAAAAATGTGGTGAGTGTTTGCGAGTGTGTCGGGATTAGTGCAAGTTGAAAAAAATAAAAAAAAATAGTACACATCATGGCATGCTGTAAATAATATGCCACTGCTATATGGCAGTGAAATTCCTGTCACCAGTTTTCTGTATCTGGTGACGATGCCTGTGAAAAAAAAAATGGCGAGGTTTAGAAAAAAAAACATATTAGTACTGGTTGAAGCCGGTCTTTTACTGAAAAAAAAACATGATTAATGTTACTTAGCTGCAAGGCCGGGCTTACCCTATACGGTGCCGTAATGCCGTAAATAATATGTAGTTGGTCTTACCCCGGTAGCGGAATTGTGGTTACCGGGTGCCGATATATTCCACTTTGATTATTCCTATCTTAATCTAGTATTGTCGGGCTTACCTCGGTAACGGATTTAAAGTCACCGAGTGCCGATATATTCCACTTTGATTATTCCTATCTTAATCTAGTATTGTCGGGCTTACCTCGGTAACGGATTTAAAGTCACCGAGTGCCGATATATTCTACGGTGATCTATATATATTTAAAAAAATGCCTTAAATGTAGGTTTATGTTACCTTATGTCTTACCTTACTTATTTAACTTATTGATAAAATTACTTAACTGTAAAACTATTCTGTATTTACATGCCGAGTGGACCTTATTCTAAAGCCGAAATGTGCTGTGCTATTATTAGCAACAGCTGTCAGTAAATTTGCTTACATCTAAGTGACCTTAACATGGCACTATGACTTAAGTACTAAAATTTAGATGGAGGCTGGCCGCTTGATTTCTCTCGCGGGGGCGCCCTTGTAGTACATTGTCGGGACCGGAACCCAACAATGCCTCGTAGTCCCCTCCGTTTTAATACTATTGTCGACATCTATTCTAGGTCTTAATACTAGTATTAACCTATTCGCAGGCGCCTTACGGTGCCACTAAGCTAACCGTTTCGCCCGCCGTAACTTTCGTGTTCATAACCGTGTGCTGTTCCTATTTGACGTAGGTGAGCCGCCCACTTGGCTCCTGTGAGGGGCGCGCAATGCCCCTCTCTGAATGCCCTCTGGTTGCCCGTTGCGTCGCCATTTATGTGGGCATTGGACAGTGTGGTCCAATGGCATAATATTGTCTTCGCCTTAATCGGCCGTCGCAATCTGCTTTCGCAGTGATATTTGCCTCTATGGGCCGCCGTAGTATGCATTTTCGCATTGATATATAAAGTTGCCTCTATGGGCCGCCGTAGTATGCATTTTCGCATTGATATATAAAGTTGCCTCTATGGGCCGCCGTAGTATGCATTTTCGCATTGATATATAAAGTTGCCTCTATGGGCCGCCGTAGTGTGTTTTGCTCCAACGCACAGGAGTTTTGCTTCCCGCTATGGAAGCCGTGCCTACTTAAATTTAAACTGAACTAGAAGTCTAGTCATAATGGGGTCGTCTCTAGGGATAGCTCCCGAGGCCGGCGCGGAGTGAGCTATTTCACCCGCCATTCTCAGAAAGTCTCCCTGCAGGTCTTGGCTTCGACGACCGTGGCACAAAGTGGGTTTAGCATCCCTTCCTCCCAGGGGCGGTTTATGCGCACCTAGGATTCCAGAGCTTGCCCGACCAGGCCGCGAATGCTTTGACCTTACGTAGTTCGTCTGTTTGGTCTAGTCGTCAGTTAAGTGAGGTCGCTGCGCTGTCGCGCCAACTGGGGAAGGGTCCACATCGCCTTCCCCATCTCTCAAAGTGTGGTTCTCCTGACCTTTGGCTTACACCGTTGTCAACCATCAGTTCGTATCAGATTCCTTTGTAAGAGAAAAAAAAATGTGTCGTAACCTGTGTGAATGGTTCAATCTCCGTGTAAAATGTAAAATATTTCCAGTGTAGCGGGGTTGCAGATCTTCTAAGTACATAGGCTACTTCTGGCCTACCATCGCTATGTCAGCTTCCCAGCAATAATGCCTTCTTTACCTTAATGGAGGTGTTAGTAGGGTCTGTAATGTCAGGTACCCTGTTATTAGGATTTGGGGGTAGTTATTTGTTGAGTGGGCTTAAAGCATGGTAGGAAGGGTTTGCGCACCTTTGGGTTCCACGTTAGTGGTGGCCTAGAACCGGTGGTGGCACTGGGATGCTTCTATAGTGAGTGGAGTGGGGAGGTAATTCCCGGGATTGCAAAAATACGAAAATTCATGCAGGTTTGATATTAAAATCCCTGGTAATTGGATGGGATACTCATGCATGAGTCTGGATATGAAGTTTCTGCCTTCATGTACGGATAGGTGTAGGATGGGGCATAATACCATATGTTCCTTTCATGCGGGAGAGCTTAAGTACTAAAGCATGGTTAATATGTATCTATGGCCTCCTCCCTCATTTGGAGAGGCGCATTATGCTTCTTTTAATGTTTGCTGAGCCACCCCTAATACTCAGGCGGTGCAACGGGGCTCAAGGCGTAGCTTGCCTGCTCTTTAGACGCATGAAGTCCATCAACCCCAGTGTGTATTTTGTAATGTAGTGTAGCTGTTTATGGTCGTGTAGATGTGTTTGCGTTGTTTATGTCAGGCTTGAGAAGGTTATGGGAAGGGAGTAAGGTGGTACGCTGGTAGCCTGTTCTCCTGTCGTCCTCCCTTGGTCCATGTTGGCTTTCTATCCGCGCCTTGGGATAGTAGGGCTGCATGACCTAATCTGGTCGGCCATTTGCAGTGTAGATGTGGCCAGTGGTCGTAATGCGACTGGTCATGTGCTAGTCATCTGTAATGATTTATTTGGGGAATAGAATCGCGAAAAGAAGTTATTAAGGGGAGGTCCTGTTTCCTCAAAGTCCCTATGTTCGCTCCTAATTGGTGAGTGCGTGTGTGTGTGTGTGTGACTACGTTCCGCTACACCACGCGGACGGTTGGTCTGTTATGAGGCTAAGTCCTAATATGTATCGCCTTTGTGGGCAGAAGGCGCCCGTGGCTTGCCAACGTGCCCTTGCGACCGTGCCCTATAGGCCCAAGATAAGTTTCGCTGTGTCACGTCTTGTCCATTGCCAAATGATTTTGCAGTGTGGAGAAAAAAAATGTATGGCGTTATAATTGTTATGTGTGTGTAATTTCATGGTCACGGGCTATACGCAATAGTGTCTCGTCACCGCAGTATTGCAGTGTGAATAGTCTGCAGTCAGCAATTGGTATGTGCAATTCTGCAAGTATGCAAGTGTGGTCATTGTTTTGGATTCCTAGCCTAATGTAGCAATTCGCCCTAGTTAGGTAATGACGTCGTGTGGCCATTGTTCTCTAAGACCTGTGTCTTGCGAAATTTTCCTACCTGTGTTCGTGAAATGTATTCCTCTATGCCTGGTGTAATTCGAAATTTTATGTCTGGCTTTTGGTGGGAGGAAATGTAGTATTCCCTGTTCATGCACTTGTATGGGCCAATTTCAGTATGATTGGACGCCTGAATAGCTGTTCTCCTTTGCGTCTAAATTTTCACTGGAACTCAGACCCGTGACCTTATGTCATTCTCTGTGTTTTATGTTTGCGTTGTGTGACAGGGCTTGGGGCTTTCCCAGTGTGGTCGTTGCTTGTGTTCCGTGTACCAAAAATACCATTGGATAGTTAGTTTTTGGTACGCGTGTGGTGTGTGGTCATGGGTTCGAATCCGGTTGTCTGTAAAGACTTGGTGTAATCATTTCCGTGCCGCTTATAATATGGCACGTTTCCGTGGCTGTGTAATGCGCATATGAAAGCATGCATACGTGTGTAGAGTTTGTACGTTTTTGAATTCCCCTCGTAGTGTAATTTTGGAAGATATAGGGTCTCTAAATCGGGCGTGAATGATGTGTTGATTTCTGTCCAGTAGGCTTTGGCTCGCTTGTCTGCGTCGAGCAGCCTTGCTCATTGAGGAGTATGTTACAGCTGATACGACGGTGTTGAATTACGATGTTGTGTGCTTTCATTTGTTTCATGCTCTGCCCACGTCCTAGTTTTCTGCACGTGTGTGTGTGTGAACCTGATTGCTGCCTATAATGATTGCTAGCAGTGCCTCTCTCATTGTAGAGAAAAAAAAACTTTGTGGTTTAATATGACCGTTGATTTGTAGCTCATGCGCCAGGGGATTTCCGTTTTACTTGGAATCCAAACCACAGGCCATGGCATTTCATTTCGGAAATCCCATATTCGTTGTACGCGAGTGTGTCTGGTCCGCTAGTCGCGTATTTGGTGACCAGATGCCAGAGGCGATTGTATTGTTTTTCGTTTATGACCCGCTGTTAGTGGGACTGTCCCAATTAGTCTTAGCGTTCTCATTATCCTTATTCTACGACTGGATATTTACTCAACCTTATATTCCTGGTATTCAGAAGGTTGCGGGTCTGGAGACCGCCTTTTACCCAGAGTAATTGTTTCCGGCGCCATGAAGGTTGTGTCTCCGGGACAGTTCTGGTGAGTGTTAGGATGGTATCCCGGTTCGGTCAGTGGGCTATTTCTTGGCTTTCTTCCCACGTGTTCCAACGGGACCGTTTCCTTTTCTTTTAGCAGTGTGCCCGCCTTTACGTGTAGGTGTGTGAGCTTTACGTGTGTGATATGCCTTCATCCGGCGGGCGTGAATAGTGTCCTTTATGAGTTTCCTCCCATGGCGCACGTTCACTATATAATTTAGGTCAGATACCTTCCTGCAGACTTTGAAGGGACCTGCCCATCGTGGTAGGAGGAATTCGGACACGTTTTTCTTACGGGCATGATTGGAGACCATGACCAATTGCCCGGGTGTGTATTCCACGGTCTTTCTATTCTGATCGTACCGCTCTTTTTGTTTTTTCTGGGCCTCGGCTATGTTTTTTCTAGCGTCCATGCGGGCTATCTGCAAATGCTCTAGCCGAGCCGCATTGTCTGTGTGGGCGTCCTGTGGGATACATATATTGTCTATGGGACTTCTGGGTGTGTATCCGTGCAGTAGGAAGTGTGGAGAGTGTTTCGTAGCCGTAGATACAGAGGTATTATAACTAAAAGTAATGCTTTGCAGATATTCATCCCAGTCTGTTCCTGCGTCCTCTGTAAATTTAGCCAGCGCTATTCCAAGTATTTTGTTCATACTTTCCGTGAGTCCGTTGGTTTGCGGGGAAAAACTCGTGGTAGTGTATGCCTTAATCCTGAGTATCTCCAGAAACTGTTGGAGCACTCTCGAGGTGAAAATAGTACCTCTGTCGGATAATAAGGTTTGGAATAGGCCATATCGTGTAATTATGTCAAATAAAAATTCGGCTATGCTGTTCGTGTCTGCTTTGGGAACAGCCTTTGTAATCATGTATCGTGTGAGATACTCGGTGGCCACCAGGATATATTTATTGCCTTTCTGACTTGTTGTAATGGGGCCTTTCACGTCTATTCCGACTCTGTGAAATAACTCTCCCACGGGAATTGGGTTGAGTAGTCCATGCGGCTTGCCAGGTCTTGTTTTGAATCGTTGGCAGGTGTGACATGTCTTGACAAAGGTATCTATGTCGGCCTTCATGTTTACCCAATAGTACTTGTCACGGATTCTAAGGTAAGTTTTATGCGTACCTAAGTGTGCCCCTGCTATTGGGCTATTATGGTGTCCGATCATGATATTTTCTCTCAATGATTCCGGAACCGCTATAGGTGCGCTATCGTGCATGGCTGTGGGCTTAAATTTCAGTACCCCGTCTTTGTCTAGGAAAAATCGCCTAGACAGCCGTGCTGTCTTGGAGTCCACTTTATCCAAGTCTTCTAGTGCCAATAGAATCTGTTTCAAGTGCGGATCACTTTCTTGCTCCTGTTTGATGTCAACCACCGTCAGGGCAAAGGTGGGCATATCGTCCCAGTCGTGGTCCTTACTGTCATCCGGGGGATCGGCTACTGGCAGCCTAGACAACCCATCTGCGTCTAGGTGTGTAGCGCCTTTCTTGTGTTTGACCACGAAATCATATTCATACAGGCGGAATATAAACCTGTTGAGGCGCGAATTTGGGTTTTTAAATTTGTCCCAAAAAAGCAAGCTCGCGTGGTCAGTCACTACCGTGAACTTGATACCATAGAGGTATACTCTAAAATAGTTCACTCCCCACGAAAATGCCAGCATTTCCCGCTCTGTGGCAGAGTATCTAGTCTCAACGGCCGTTAGCTTCCTGCTAGCGTAGGCGACGGGCCGTTTGCGCCCTTCGGCGTCTTCCTGCAATAGGGCTGCTCCCAACCCATACAGGCTGGCATCCACGTGTAAAAATGTGGGCCTATCACTATGGAAGTGTTGCAGCAATGGAGGTGAGGTCAATAGTTGCTTCAGTGTGTTGAAGGCATCTATGTGTTCCTGCGTGATGCTGAAGGGCGTTTTTTCACGTGTGAGTTCAGTTAGGGGATGGGCGATGTGTGCAAACCTATAGATATACTTGCGATAGTACGAAGCCAAGCCAATAAAACTGCGCAATTGTTTCAAATTTGTGGGCATTGGGATGCCCGTTATTGCGTCAGTCTTGGCTGGGTCGGGAATAATGCCCTCCCGGTTGACAATATGGCCCAATATGTTAATTTGCTGTCTGGCAAATTGACATTTCGCAGGTTTAAGCCTTAGTTTAGCTTCTCTGATCCTTGCGAAAGCCTCCTCCAAATGTAGGATGTGTTCGTCAAAAGTGTTGGAGAAGACCGTTATGTCATCCACGTACACCAATACGGAACGCCATTTAAGCCCTGAAAATGTCTTATCCACTAGCTTTTGGAAGGTTTGGCTGGCGTTACGGAGACCCATCGGTAAACGGGTGTAGGTAAATAGTCCGTTCTCTGTAACGAACGCCAGCTTGTGCCTATCTGGTTCATAGACGGGGATTGAATAGAATCCGCTATAGCAATCCATCGAACTGAACCAGCTAGCTCCACCAAGGGCGTCCAAATAGGTGTCTGCCCTTGGTAGTGGATAACTATCATTTTCGACCAACTTATTGAGCCTCCTGTAGTCAGTACAAAATCGGTGCGATCCGTCCCTCTTTTTGGTCAGCAGAACTGGAGAGGAATAGTTAGAAATAACTGGAACAATGACCCCTGCCTCGAGCATCTCTGAGATTTGGGCATCGATGGCATGTCTCTCCTTCTGGCTCACTCTGAAGGGAGGCTGGTGTACTGGTCGGTCACTAGTGAGTGTGACGTGGTGTTCAATGAGGTCTGTCACAGCGAGATCCTTCATTGAGTGGGCAAAAATATCTCTGTTGGTCTCCAGGAGCTCCGTGAGCCTTTTATTTTGCTCCGGAGTCAGGTCCTGCGTGTGGTTCTGGTTGGCCGCCTTATCAGTGTGTGTGTTTGTGTATTGGCTGATAGTGTGCAGTGTAGGGGCCTGATGCTCGTGGTTTTCTCGCTCCGCTCGAATCCCATCTCTGTTCCTGGTGTATACCATGGGATGTGTGGTGAGCCTCTGGTCGTGCTTTAAAAGCATCTGACCACTAGCGAAATTTATGCTAGCCTCATATCTAGCGAGAAAATCCATGCCTATTATGGCTGACGCAGAAAGGTGTTCGATAACGAACATGGGGTGCGTTGTGGCAAAATGGTCTATCCTAATATGTATGTTTGCCACTCCCCTGTTTTCTAACGTCTGAGCATTGGCCGCTACCAGCCGGATGTCCCCCGTGACACCTTGTATTTGCGCCTCGGCAATGTGTCGGCTATTAACACAACTTACGGCAGCCCCAGTATCGATTAGGGCCTGCACTCTGTGGCCATTTATGGTGGCGTGTATCGTGAGGGCCGATACCTGAAATCCACTGCCCTGCACCGATGTGTTGTGTAAGATGTACGTTGTTGTTGTTGTTGTTGCCGGAGTGACATTTGTGCTGGGAGGGCATGGATCTGTCCGTTTATCGTACCTAGCACGCTTCGCCTCTCGGCTTACTTCCTGTCCTGAGTACTTTGCCCAGGTCAGCAAAGTGCGTTTGCCAAGTACATTGCCAGCTCCTTTAACCGGTCTTGCTGTGAGACTAGGAGTCTGCTGGCGAACGTTTAGTGTATTAATTGTTCCCAGCCTTTGTGTAGTTGTGTTGTTGTTGGTTTCTTCCTCTCGGGAAGGTCTGTCTGCAAATGTGACCCTGAGCTTGCCTTTGTTAACCCGACTTTTGTTCCAGGCGGTCGCGAGTTCGACTCCTGTTGCTGGCTTCCCCATGCCGAGCGAGCTCGCGTCACGCGCCTGTGTATGGTCAATTCCCCCCCTGTGGTGTGGTGAAGGGGGTGGGGTTTTCTGTTTGGAGGGTGTGGGCGTGTTCTCGGGCTGTTGGCTTCTGATTGTGAGGGGTGTGTAATGTCCCGCCTTAGGGTTTCCTGTGAAAAGTATGTGTAGGTCCCTATTGAATCCCGCAGTTGAGAATAGCGGAGGCGAGTGCACATCCGTATATACATGGATATTGGCTTTGAGCACTTTGCCGAGAGCGGTTACCTCTACGGCACTGCCATAGGTGCCGTCCTTGCCCATGTATTTTTGGTAATCCGCCCCGGTCTGGAATGGGTTTTCCCGCTCGTCCGACACAAAGTCCCGGTACTCTTTCCAGTTGGCCAGGATATGTTTGACCGTCTTCTGTCTGTAGTCCCCATGATAATCCTCGGTATTCCGGATTAGAAAGCTCATGGCCCTAAACAGACAGTTGCCGTCTCCTTGCACGGGGTGTGTTTGGAAACGGTCCGGGGGCGGATCGTCAGCCTTAGTTTTAGCTGGCTGCTTCTTCCCCTTATTCTTACGAGTTTTCTTGGGGGAAGGGCCTTTCTTGTGTTGTGTTGGGGGAGGAACCTCAGCTGCTTCATCAGCTAGCCGAACCTCCCCGTCTAGGCGTTTTTTGAAAATGTGGGTGTACGCCTGCCTGTAATGTATGTGCGCCCCCCCTCGGGGTGGCTGCGCCAACTCCCTGCTTGCGGTGTGTGTTTAGGCGTAGGGAGTATTGCCCCCCTGTCTGTCCTGTGGGGTGTTTCATCCCTGAACTCCCTCGGGTATTCGTCTGGGAGGGGGTAGTGTTCTGGGCCCTTCGTGTGTTTGTCCATGTTGTCCCTTCCTCTAGTGGGTTTTCTTCCTTGTCGGTTATTGCCCTGTTGTCCGTTATTCTGTCTCCGCCAGGGTGGGGTGTATATCTGCTGCTGCTGGGGCGGGTGTTCCCGTCGGTTCCCCTTTTCCCTATATTGGTCAGCTGCATACCCCTGTCTGGTCGAGGGTGGGTTTTCTCGCTGTTCCCAATTTCCCTTGTACTGCGGGGCCGCATATCCTTGGCTTCGTGGGGGCGGGTTCTCCCGATATTCCCCATTTCCCCCGTACTGCGGGGCTGCATAACCTTGGCTGCGTGGGGGCGGGTTCTCCCGATATTCCCCATTTCCCCTGTACTGCGGGGCAGCATAGCCTTGGCTGCGTGGGGGCGGGTTTTCCCGATATTCCCCATTTCCCCTGTACTGTGGGGCAGCGTAGGACTGTCTATGTGGTGACGGGCTGTTTCGTCGGGGGATATCGTGGTCGTACTCCTCAGGGTAGTACTCCCGTGTGTACGGAGATGGTGACCGCCTTGAGGGGTATGTCGGCTCTGTGTCCGTGTATGCTATCGGTGAGTACCGAGGAGGGTAGTGTGGCCTATCCTGTGGGGGAGGTGTTGTTGGCCGCTGTGGAGGGTAGTAACTTTCTTCCCTCCCGTAGCGTCTCCTCTCTGTGTACCCCCTGTCCCTATCAGTATGATAGTGTTCTCGTGTGTCTGCTTGCTCATCCCTTGGCGGTCTCCCGCCCGCTTGGATGGCAGCTATGGTCAGTTTCTCCATCCTGTCCACTAATTCGTCTATTTTGTCATTAGTGTCGTCTTTCCGGGTTTTGAAGTGCAGATCCACGGCTTTTTCCGTAGCCTTTTCCGTGATCTTTCTCCCCTCCTCTATGGTCTTTATGTTATTCAACATATGTTGGACCGTGAGGTTGTTCATGATGCATAGCTTTTCTACTATGGCTGGTCTGAGGCCCTGCATCAACAGCTTGACTTTCTGTTTATTTGTCATTGCTGCATTGTACTTTTCGCACATTATCAATTTAACATTGATGTATGCCTGGGCGCTCTCTTTGGGTCCCTGTGACCTCTGTCTAATCTGGTCATAGAGATCGTCATCGTCTGGTATAAGCTGGAACTCATCCTTCAACATTACCGCGGTTTCCTCCCATGTGGCAGCCTCTAGTGCGTCCTCATGGAGCTCATACCACGTCATGGCCGCCTTTGTGAGGTAGGCAGGAAGGAGCCGTTTTCTAACTTCCTCGCTCCAACCATTGATCCGGGCCGTTCTATTGAAGGCCTTGAGGTATTCCTCGGGATCCTGGCCTTCCCCCGTGAACTTTGTGGGGTGGATCATGGGGTACTCAGTGTGTCTATTCATGTCGTTCTCGGCTGTGTCCCGTTGACTGTGTGTCGAGGTGTTTGGGCTGTTTGGAGGGGAATTAGCCTCGCTTCCCGTGTAGGACACCTGTGTTACGTTACCAGGTGGCTCGTCACCTGATATGCTTGTGCTGATGGCCGGTGTGTTGTCGTACTGTGTGGATTCGACTATGTGTACGGTTCTGTCTAAATCCTGTTTTACTGTCTCCAAAATAGTGTGGATGTCCAGAACTGCTTCTGTCGTGTGACTATTGGCTTTAATAGTGTCTGTTTCTAATAGCTCTGAAATGCGCTCGAGCAGGTTACTGGCTTTCTGCTCTGTGATCTGCAGTTGCTGTAACAATAGGGGATGGAGTGTTGGCAGGCAATCTACCTCACTATCGCTGGATACCGGCGACTCGTGTGTGTATTCACTGGCCTGGGACCGTGTAAAATGTATAACTTGTGCTGCAGCGGCAGGGTGTTGAGCACGGATCTGTGCTGTTTGGAATTCAAGGTCCCTGAGAAGTTGTACTGCAGTCTGGTCAGTTATTAAGTCACCGTTCTTAATCTTTAGCTTCGGCAGGAGTGGGGTCGTACTAGCCGACAAATGGTGTGCAAAGTCTCTTAATGTAGTCCTAAATGTGGACATTTAATAATAAAAAAAAAATGTGTGACGCAATATGAGGTTAAAAAATTTTTTTTTTTCTATTTGCTTGGCTTTTTGCGGTACGGAAGGGGTCGTTTTTCCTACGAGGGCTCGTTGATTGAGTCCCGTTCTACTGTGCGTAGGATGGCGCCTCCACCAGTGTTTTAGATCCCTTATTTGGGGGTGGATCTAAAAGGGAGAGTTGCTGTACTAATTTATGAGGTTGTGCCTAAAGAAGGGTAGCTCCCCTTGACAGGGCAAGCTGACCAGTGTAGTGTGTTGTGGTGTGCTGGGAACTAGGGGGCGTTCCTATAAATAATGTGGTAGTATTTGAGGGGATGGGACCCACTGCAAAGGGTCGCTGTACTAGTCGCTCAGCTGACTGCTTGTTATGTAATCGACTCTGCTCGTATCAGCCGGGTGGCACGCGCTTCACTTGAGCACGCGAGCCGCTGTGAGGAATACAATGACGTCTGAGTTGGCGTTATTACTACGGTGTGTCACGTCTGCCTGTGACGGGAGTAAGGAAGGGCGTTGGGATGTAAAGAGGCGTATAACAGTAATGCTAGTGTAGAGTGTGGACCAAGTGTTTTATTGGTCTGTGATATTCTTTGTGTGAGTCCCTTGTAGGGAATGAAATTATGTTTATAATGTGATACAAGTTGTGGGTTGCAGGTTACATAAATAGGAACTCTGAACACGATTGACTGACTCACCTCGGTTGACACCAGCGTAGCTTCGGCCGTCTTGATGGAGCACTGACAATGGAGAGAGAGTTTGACCTCATTAGGACGTCTTCTTATACCTTCTGCCGCCCTCCTGTCAGCAATGTATTGGCCCAGTTAGTACTATGTCGCTGAGTGTAATGATTACGTAAGGCTTGAGCTGCTTTATGGAGTAGCAAGCTGTCCTTACAGTATTAATGGATGTTGCCCCGGCTTTCCAAGGGTTGCCATTTTAGGGGATTTAGCCAGATGTTGGGGGGATGGTCTCCAAGGGGTGCATACCCCTGGGATGCTGTACAATATCTCAGATATCCGTTAGATACGGAGTAAAACGTCATATATATATATCCCCGATATCTGTTAGTTACGGGTTGAAACTTCGTAGATATACATGGTATCTGTTAGTTACGTATTCAAACTTCGTAGATATACATGGTATTTGTTAGTTACGTATTCAAACTTCGTAGATATCTCAGATATCCGTTAGATACGGAGTAAAACGTCATATATATATATCCCCGATATCTGTTAGTTACGGGTTGAAACTTCGTAGATATACATGGTATCTGTTAGTTACGTATTCAAACTTCGTAGATATACATGGTATCTGTTAGTTACGTATTCAAACTTCGTAGATATCTCAGATATCCGTCAGATACGGAGTAAAACGTCATATATATATATCCCCGATATCTGTTAGTTACGGGTTGAAACTTCGTAGATATACATGGTATCTGTTAGTTACGTATTCAAACTTCGTAGATATACATGGTATCTGTTAGTTACGTATTCAAACTTCGTAGATATCTCAGATATCCGTTAGATACGGAGTAAAACGTCATATATATATCCCCGATATCTGTTAGTTACGGGTTGAAACTTCGTAGATATACATGGTATCTGTTAGTTACGTATTCAAACTTCGTAGATATACATGGTATCTGTTAGTTACGTATTCAAACTTCGTAGATATCTCAGATATCCGTTAGATACGGAGTAAAACGCCATATATATATATCCCTGATATCTGTTAGTTACGGGTTGAAACTTCGTAGATATACATGGTATCTGTTAGTTACGTATTCAAACTTCGTAGATATACATGGTATCTGTTAGTTACGTATTCAAACTTCGTAGATATACATGGTATCTGTTAGGTACGTATTCAAACTTCGTAGATATACATGGTATTTGTTAGTTACGTATTCAACTTCGTAGATATCTCAGATATCCGTTAGATACGGAGTAAAACGTCATATATATATATCCCCGATATCTGTTAGTTACGGGTTGAAACTTCGTAGATATACATGGTATCTGTTAGTTACGTATTCAAACTTCGTAGATATACATGGTATCTGTTAGTTACGTATTCAAACTTCGTAGATATCTCAGATATCCGTTAGATACGGAGTAAAACGTCATATATATATATATCCCCGATATCTGTTAGTTACGGGTTGAAACTTCGTAGATATACATGGTATTTGTTAGTTACGTATTCAAACTTCGTAGATATCTCAGATATCCGTTAGATACGGAGTAAAACGTCATATATATATATCCCCGATATCTGTTAGTTACGGGTTGAAACTTCGTAGATATACATGGTATCTGTTAGTTACGTATTCAAACTTCGTAGATATACATGGTATTTGTTAGTTACGTATTCAAACTTCGTAGATATACATTATATCAGCTAGCTACAGGTTAAAATTCCGTAGAAATCCCGAATATCTGTTAGTTGCGGGTTGACTGGTGTGAGTGGCATGAAAATTCAGTGGAAGGAATCCATAAAAATAAATATAACTAGGGTACAAGTAATAATTATAATACAGTATGGTCCTTCTCTATAGGACGGAACCTCGCAGGGTCTGCGTGGCGGAAAGCCACTGTGCGTGGCAGCCTTTGGATCCAGAGTTTCAATACGTACTCCGAGGCTACAGAAAGCTGTAATACTACTACTACTACTACTACTACTACTACTACCATTACTTATGTGGTTTTAACGTCCATTTTAACTGCTGTGCCTTTAGAGACGCAGGAGTATCGGCACATTGCCCTGGAGTGAGATATTTAACATGCAGATAAATCTATTGAAATTAGGGTGTCATATTTTCTGTTTTCATTTTGAGGTTTTGTCATCATGGTCATCAGTCCCATGCACTTGGGTGTCAGATAACGTGTGTTGATCTCGCTTCTGTAGTTGTTTGTGTATTATTTTGCAATCGAGTTTATGATTGGGAGGGAGGTTGCCGTGGCCGTGACTTAAAATCCATCCTGGCATGTATCTCACGTAGAAAAACACGGAAATGCACATCTAAGATGGCTCAGATAGGAATCGAACCCACACCTTCTCAGTTGTGCCTCACATGAGCTAGCCCAAACCAATCATAGCTGATCAGAAACGAAAGATCGGGAGATGTGGGGGATGTGGGTGGACTGAATGAGCGAACAATGCTGAGCTTCTATATCCAAGATCGCGGGTTCAAACCCGGCCGAAGTCGTCGTATTTTTTTAAGAGCGATAAAAATCCCTCAGTGTGCCTTTCTTCGGAGGGGAAGTAAAGCCGGCGGTCCCATGTCACAGATTTATGGCATGAAAAAGAACCTTATACTAACTACACTTGTGGAAGATAAAATTTGTAGGTTAGTTTGATAACGCTATATTAGTTCCAACGTTCGCCGCCAGGTGCTGACTGCGATAGCATTTAATACCCACGTCCGCAACTAGGTGTCGTGGACGGTAGCATTTGGTAGCAAAAGTAGGCACTACTTGAAGAAATTAATCGTCTGCAGCCCTTCTACCTGAATCACAGATAACACACACTAATACAGCCATCACAATTAACACCGGTTATCAGACAAATTCTACACAGTACACGGGGCTACACGACCACGTTGTCGCAGCCCCTAAACTAAGGAACCAACCAACCAGATTGAAATCAGGAAGGATTTCTAAATACACAATGCGGGTCCTCCAAGGCAAGAGGCAAACCCGCTATAATACCGCAACAGCACGTGGCCTGTAATGTACGTCACACCCCATTGAATAACTTATCAACCCGTCAGCACCCTCAGTTCCTGGATTCAAGCTATTCTCCTGCCTACATCGCACGGCCATTAAGGTAGTCAACTACGTAGTAAGCTGTCGTAACCCAACAACAAAGAACAGCTGTTTTTGAAGGCCGTGTCGTGTGACCATACAATATACAATGATATCAAGACCTTAATGACGCGAATCATTGATAAGGAACGGCTCGTTAAGTTCAAAGAATGCTCTTCTACATTGGAATTTACAGAGGCAGGAATTTATAGGTATCAAGGGGGGATCAGAGATCTCAACTGGCGCTGGTTCAGTACTGGCCAAAGTCGTTAGACATTTCAAATCTGAGTTTTGCCGATGACATCGTCATCTTGGCCGACATGCCTGAGGATTTGAATGAGTTTTTGAATGGAATGGACTCCGTCTTGAGGAGAGAATTCATGATGAAAATTTATAAATGTAAAACAAAAATATTGGAATGCAGCCAAATTAAATGAAAAACCTCTATGGACATCAAATTGGCAGGTGAAAAACTAAAGGAAGTAGGTGACTTCTTTTACTTAGGAAGCAAAATAACCAGTGATGGACGAAGCAAAGAAGATATAAAAAGTAGGTTAGCTCAGGCAAGGAAAGCATTTTTACAGAAAAGGAATCGGTTGACATCGAATAACTAGATTTTGGCATTAGGAAGTCATTTTTGAAGGCCTTTGTCCGGAGCGTGGCGCTCTATGGAAGTGAAACTTGGACTATTGGTGCAGCAGAAAAGAGGAGAATTGAAGCGTTTGAAATGTGGTGTTACAGGAGAATGATGAAGATCAGAAGGGTGGATAGTGTTAGAAACGAATAGGTATCAAGACTTGTGGGAGAGGAGAGATGTTTCTGGCGACTGCTAATGAAGAGAAGAGATAGGTTGGGGACACATACTAAGACACCCAGGAATAGCAAGCTTAGTTATGGAAGGAAGGGTCGAGGATAAGAACTGTAGGGGTAGACCAAGGTTAGAATATGTTAAACAGATTGCCTCGGATGTAGGGGGTGGTAGCTATGTAAAGATGAAACGATTAGCTCAGGACAGGGGGCCATGGAAAGCTGCATCAAACCAGTCAAAAGACTGAAGACTCAAACAACAACAACAACAACAACAATTCATTCATTCATTCATTCATTCATTTGAGGCTGTTCTGTCCTTCAGCGTCCAGTCTAGTTTGCAAGCCTCTGTTTGCAAACAAGTTGCCTTCATGATCCCCTATTAGCTGTTAGCACTGCTGCCATCTCTGCCTCTCTTCATTTTCAAATCGTTGAACACGGAATCTAACCTCCTAGGTCTACTCTGCTTTGCTTACCATCTATAGCTAAAGCTCTGCGTGCAAGGGCGGATCTAGAGGAGTGGGAGGAAGGCGACCACCCAGGGCCCCGCGCCATGGATTTTTAAAAATTTAATTAATTAATTATACTTTTCAAACTTTTCAAACTAATTTATAATTCTTTTTTTTTCAGTGTAGCTATGACCTCCCTTGACCGTTTAGCAAGTTTAGATTTCAGTGAAAAACAAGATGTTCAGTAAAGAACATATAGCCTACTTTTTCCTAAATGTATGAGTATAGTTATAACTCGTTGTTATTATCAAAGAGTATAATAGAACTATTCTTTGTTGAAGACCTTAGAAACGATTTACCTCTACCAAACGCCACGACCTAGATAAAAACTGCTACCATCATTGAAGAAAGAAAGAAAGATAAGAAGTATATCAAGAATGTTATGGATCTGGAGACATAATCGACCGGACTGGCGGCGTGGCTCAGCGGTAACGTTCTCGCTTGCTGGGCCCTAGGTTGCAGGTTCGTATCCTGGCGCAGTCAGCTGGCATTTGAGGGTGCACAAATGCGAGGGAGCCGTGTCAGTACATTTACTGGCACGTTAAAGATCCCCTTCGGGCCAAAATTCCGGCACCCCGGTGTCTCTAAAAGCAGCAGTAGTTAAAAGGGATGTAAAACCAATAACATTATTATTATTACGACCTGCCGTGGGCAACATCCAACTTTGAGTTGAGGCATGTCTTTACACGTCTGGTTGTGCATGGCTTTCACAACCCTAATAGAATTAACAAATCTTTCCATGACCCTACAGAGACGTGTGTATACAAACTATGTGGATATTTTCGATAATATAATCCTAACAGAGCGAGTGCATTCTAGCGGCCAGAATAAGAAACTTTTCAATAAAATCTGGAAGTTACCTTTTTGGCAGCTAGATGTCTCGAGTAAATCTGCTGGCGAATTATGTTTTAATTAAATATATATTTTACACCATAATGTGGACAATATAACGCTTAATAACATTTTCAAGTAACGCAAAATAGGCTGTTACAAACCCTTTAAAATAAAAAGTTAAAATGTATCGTAGTATCAACTTGTCATTCTTCAAATTCGATGCGCATAGAATGATAATGGTATAGTAATCAATGGATCCCCACGTAGACTAGTCGGGACATCTAGTGGTGAAATATCGAACAATATAATCCTAACAGAGCGAGTGCATTCTAGCGGCCAGAAGAAGAAACTTTTCAATAAAATCTGGAAGTTACCTTTTTGGCAGCTAGATGTCTCGAGTAAATCTGCTGGCGAATTATGTTTTAATTAAATATATATTTTACACCATAATTAGCACAATATAACGCTTAATTTTAAAACATCTGAGTCATTACAAAACAATAAACATATAACATTTCAAGCAAAAAAAACTAGCTCTGATCGGGTTTGAACCATAGGAATCTGAGCGACAGGCTATCGCTCTACCACTTTTTTTTTTATTTTTTTTTTAGCACTTTTTTTTTATTAGCTCTTTACAGAATTACAGAATTTTCAGATATGATAAATACCAGACTAATACATCACAAGAAATCCAGATAGTGTCCATATTTATCGTATAATTGTCCACTTTCACTAAGCTTCCAACGCTCTTTTTGCAGGTGATACCTGAGATCCAGGAAAGAGAAATGTTGATCATTGTCCATCACGAAGTGTACATATTGGCCCATTATCCACACAATGGCAGTCTGTTTAATTTGGGGGAAGGCGGTCACCGACAAACGAACCAACTTCCTGTCATCAAGGTCATTCGAGGGCACATTTAATAGTTGACATACTTTTCCCTTACACCACAGCCACGTGGAGGCAACTCGCGTGCATGATGTGAAGCGGTGTATCGCCGTATCAGTTTGACCACATATAGTACACCATGGGTAAGCTTCAAGATGGATGGTATATCGCCGTAGAGCGGTTGGGATGAGATCGTTGAGGAAGATAAAAACTTGGGAGTGTACAGCAGAAGAAATGGACATAGCCCCAAAATTTTTCCAAACAGTGGGCCAATGGACATAGAGGGTGGTGGCCTCTATTCGCGGTTTGGAGTGTACCACTTGCCGCAACATGTTATAGATACTTTTCGTCGTTGGAACAATCCCTGATGGCATTTGGCGAACAGTTTCCAGAAGGTGCTGTTGATGGTCCCTAAATATCTTCGGCAAAGCTCTGTCACAACCACGGGCTGTGTTTCGAATATCTTTGTATAGCGCTTTCGTAAAAGTGTCATGTTGGGAAAGAATGGTGATATCGTTCTTGCAGAGGAGTGCACGGCATTTCATGCCATGAGCTGTTAGCCCTAGCCCGCCTTGCCGGGATGGGAGATACAACTGTTCCCGTTGTACTCGGAACAAAAATCCTTGCCATATAAACCAACCTGTATATTTTGCCAATTGGCTCTCAAACATTTTGGGAAGTGGGAAGAGTTGTGCGACATACCATATTTTAGAGAGCGCAAACACGTTGAGGACCATGACCCGTTGCACTATATTGAGGTTTCTTTGACCAAATTGGATCAGGACTCCCCTAACTTTGGCAATGACCTTAGTCCAGTTAATTTGCACTGTGTCCAGAAGCGATTGCTTCCAGGTAATGCCAAGAATTTTCACCTCATTTACTATCCGGAACCAGGGCTGTGGGGTAATCACTGAGTTAGTATTGAGCGGAAGCAAAGCAGTTTTCTGGGGGTTCGATTGTGCTCCAGAGGCGATATGGTAGAGCTGAAGGACTCTATCGATGTGGGAGATGTCTTCTTCATTGCGGATCAATATTGATACGTCATCAGCATAGGCGCACATTCCAAAAACATGTGTGGACAGTTTGTAACCCTGTAGCTTCACCTGGGTAGTCCGGATGAACGGTTCAAGGCCAATGACAAAAAGTAGCATAGAAAGGGGACATCCTTGCCTAACTGATCGTTGTATTGGAATCAGAGGGGAAAGAAAACCGTTGACGAGCACTCTAGACGTAGCATTACAATTTATCATACGAATGTAGTCAATAAGGATTTCAGGAAATTCGTAGTGTTGCAAGACCATGTACAAGTATTCATGACTGATGCGGTCGAAAGCTTTATCAAGATCTAAGGTGAGAAAACTCATTGGCTCAGTGGGGAGCATTTCGGCTTTTAGGTGTAGGTCCCGTAGTATCGCTAAGTTTGTTAACAGAGTTCTTCCAGGAATACTGCAACATTGTTCATCACCAATGATATCAGGTAGAACAGTCTTCAAACGGCATGCAAGTACTTTGGTAAGGACTTTATAGTCACTGCAGAGCAGAGTAACTGGTCGGAAGTCACCAACTGCCATGGGAGAGGATGTTTTTGGTATGAGGACTATGGTACCCTCGTGATGTGATTGACAAAGAGCACGACGTTGGAGAATGGTACGCAGGACATGACAAAATTCTTTGCCAATGAGAGGCCAGAAGTGTTTATACATTTCATATGGCAGTCCATCAATGCCAGGTGAGCGGTTGTTTGGGAGTCGTTTAACCACAGAGTGAATCTCTTCATCCGTAATATCCGCGCTGAGCAGAGTTTTGTTGTCCGGAGATAGTTTGGTACTGCAAGATGACAGCAATAGGGTCACCTGCTGTGGATCAATGGGAGCCTTAGCGTAGAACCGTTGATAAAATAATGATATTTCACTACGTATAGCGTCAGGGGAGGTGACGACACTTCCAGTACTGGTGCGGAGGCGGTGGATATATTTACGTTGCCGCTCACGTTGTCCTTTGGCGATATGGTATACACTTGCACTTTCGTCCGGGAGCACTGTACGATCTTTTAAAGCCACGTTGATATGAGCGAGCGTTCGTTGCTGTAGAGACAGGAGCTTGGTTTTAACTTCCCGGATCTGGTCATATATACGCTCCCCAGCATCAGATCTTTGCTGGAGCTGGCGAAGAACTCGATAGTAAAATTCAACTGTATCCCGTCTTTCCCGACCTCGTTGGTAAGATATGTTCTTAAAGACGCGGCGGATCCCTGGTTTAACTAAAATATCCCACCAGTCTGTGCAGTCGCGAAATTTGCCTTTTTGTTGGACCCATCGAATCCAGTGTTGTCTGAAAATATCTTGGCATTCCTCCTCCAGTAACAGCGAGCAATTCAGCTTCCAATAACCTCTTCCTATGTGAAATATGGGATGGGGGTAAGAGATTGTACATACGACAGCATGATGGTTAGTGAAACTGGCAGGAATCACTTCATATCGTCTAGGCTGGATGAGTTCCTGTGAAAAGTAGATGCGGTCAAGTCGTGATGAGGAGTTGTGACTTATACAGGTGTAATGGGGCAGGGGCACCCTTAAACTATCCACAGCATCAATGAGGTGTAGGGAGGTAAGAAGGGTCCTGAGAGCCGGGTTGACACCTCTGTATGGACTAGTGGAATCCTCTGGGCGTTGAATACAATTGAAATCCCCTGCAAGAATAAGTTTTTCCTTAACGTCGTGCAGATGAGGCAGTATACTCTGTTGAAAGAACATTTTCCGTTCCACACGTTTATTAGACCCGGATGGGGCATATACATTTATCAGGGTGGTATTGTTTATGTGTCCAGATATTATGCGTCCTGATGGATGACATAGCACACCTGCGAGTGGGATATCATGTCTTATGAGGAATCCGGTCCCTCTATTCGTATTACCGGTATTGATGTATTGTTTGTAGAAGGCAGATATGGGTAAACACGGTATAGCAACTTCTTGAAGGAAAGCAATGTCAATGTCAGCATCTCGAAGGAATCTCTCCAACAGTTGAAATTTCAGAGGGCATTCTATTACATTGATATTCACAGTGGCCACAGTGAGAAATTGCGCCATTACGAGAAGTATAAAAGCTGTGCTAGACATACTGGAAGGTGGACTCGAAAGAAGACACAGGTGAGAATTATCCTGGTGCACTATGTCAAATTAGGTTGAGATAGTTCCTTTTGACTGCCATTCATAGGCCGGCTGTCAGCGGGTGAGAGCGTTCGTGGGTCCCTAGATGACGTAGAAAGAAGATTTTGTTTCTTTTTCACAGCTGCGGAAACGTTTGTGGAGCCAGTTTTATTCTTCGGGGCTGGTACGGCAATCGAGGCATTTGTTTTAATCTTCTTAGAGACGTTCTCGGATCCCCGATCAACAGTCTTAAGTGAGTCGGTAGGGACCAGCGAAGTCTGGGGCAGTGAAGACAAAATTTCTGTGGCAGCCTGTAGTAACGACAGAGTTGGTTCTGAGGCTGCGATACAGGCTGCCGAGAGCACAGGGGCACTCTGTGTCTCGCAGCTCTGGCCAGGGCAAGGTATCAGTTCTGCGTCAGATGTATCCGAGGTCACTCCTGGTGTTGTCCCAGCTGACTGATCAATGATCATGTTTTCATATGACGTTTGCTGCGTCACAACTTCCGAGTATTGTACACGTCGTTGTTGTGTAGGAGTTATACCGAGGGGAATCATTTTCTTTGGGCAGTTAATACGGAGATGTGTGGTAGCATTGCAAATTAAACAGGTCTGTTTCTGTCCATTATACGTTATATAGCCAGAATGGCCACCAAAAGCCTCAGTGGAGGGGATATCTTGCTTGATTTCCATAGTTACGGCACGTATTCCATTATACACCGGGAACTGATAAGCAGAAGACCATTGTTCTTTCCTGACGTCACTCACAGTGCCATATTTCGACAGGACGGATTTGAAAATTTCAGGGGGTACTTCGAGTGGGACATTAAATATACGCACTGTGGTAAAATTGGAATCCGCTGTGGAGAGCTTAACATTGGTCATTTCGCCGGAATCATACTGAAATGTAATAGGATCTGCAAAAGTATTTAACAATTTCTGATAAATAGATATGGTGATTACCTTGATGTACATGGTTTTTTCGTGCGCATTTAACTGGATGGCTTCTACTTGGTCGACAGTCAACCGGAGGGTATCGCCAATCCAGCGGTGAATTTCTCCTGGTGAGGGGCGAGAACTCTGCCTGTCCCATTGGCAGCGAACGGTGTTTTTTCTCTGGTATCCGGACATGATTTTCAGCGGGGTTTTCTGGTTTTCTGGTTTTGTTGTCCTATTTGGAACACTACTTAAAAAAATATTGTCCGAATGACACACGGAAGGTCAGTACACACGTGGAACTAAGGAAGCACCGGTATTAGGAACCGTAACCTCTTCCAATGCGGTCACACAGCGCGCACACACGTACCGAACTCGGCCACGACCAGTGACCAACTACCACTGAGCTAATTGTGTCAACGAATATCGTTCTATTTAAAATGACTTAGATAGAACTTGTTAGCAAATAATGATTTATACTAAACGATTTCATCACTGGAGTATATTATTTATATATAAAGCATTTCATACAAAGTTTATTTATTTTTTATCAGTACGCTATATTGCATTCAATACTCAAATTAGTGAAATATAAGTCAGGCACAAGATATCCGCTGCCATCTTGTCTTATTAATGAATCAGCTGAGCTTTTTAAAATCACGTCTGCACTATAGTATTACAAAATAAACTTTTAATTTCGTACGTGCCTCTTCCTTTAGAACAGTTAAAACGATTCTCGGCTCGATAATCGGAACTGGTGGGTCCCATGATATGGATTATAAAGTTTGCATAATTCGCACGGCCGCCATCCTGAAATGGTATGGCGGACGACCTTGTAGTTTGGTCACAAGACGCATCCTATACGAAGGTATGTTGTTACCAAATTTGGTAGAGATTGGATGATTTGGTTAGTCGTTATTTGATTTTACGTTTTGAACGTTTGAGTGGCCGCCATTCAGTTTTAGTAAAGATGGCGGCGATATAAAACATGACACTGAGGTGTCCTTTGCTAGTGCTACCTTTGTACCAAAATTCGTTCAATTCGCATTCACCGTGTTCGAATTGATAGGGGGGGACAGACATTCAGAGTACACACACTCACACACACACACACAGACTCACACACACACATACACACACACAGACTCACACACACACATACACACACACAGACAGACACACTTTTTTCGCCCTGTGTTGATCTCATAAGTCTACTTTCATTTTTTGCAAAAATCGAAAGTAGGCTAAAAAATAGAAGACTTTAGCCCAGTGGTTCCCAACCTGGGGGCGCGCCCCCCTAGGGGGGCATGGGGCTTTATCAAGGGGGGCGTGAAGTGATTTCCGAATTAAGTTTTTTTTTTTTTTCGAATATTACAATTTTGTATAAGAAACATTTTTCTAATCTCTCCAAGTGATTGTCGTGCAAAGTCAATCGTTCAAAAGCACTGGTAATTGCCAACTGTCGGCACCAACCTCTGCGGAGCCGTGATGCTGGAGGTGAAATAAGGAATTTGCTGTGTTGTAAGGAACAAAATCAATACCAATTTTATCGTCCCGTATGCATAGCTTTGTACAGTTCGAACTTAAAGCTCCTAGGCAAAAACTCCAGTATTATGCTTGCTTATGATGCCATCAGAGCTTTACTGGAAAAGATACAGTTATGGAAATGCCGGCTTCAGTTGAACAATTTCTCATCCTTTCACCGCCTTAATGAAATTTTGACGGAAAATGAACATCATGTTAATAAACTTAAGGTGCAAATTCAGTCACATTTGGATTTCCTGGTACAAGAATTCAACTTCTACTTTCCTGGTATCTCGTCGGATGAATGGTCCTGGATGTTAACAAGAAATCCGTTTGCCATTGACATTGAAGCACTGCCAGCACAACTTCAAGAAGAAGCCATTGATTTGAAGTGTGAATCAAAGCTTAACGATGATTCGAAAATATTAGGACTGGATGACTTTTGGGTAAACTGTCTTGCAGTGTATCCTGAAATAGGCAAAGTTGCATTGCGTGTCATTGTACCATTTTCAACGA
Source organism: Meconema thalassinum (assembly GCA_946902985.2). Lineage (NCBI taxonomy): Eukaryota > Metazoa > Arthropoda > Insecta > Orthoptera > Tettigoniidae > Meconema > Meconema thalassinum. The sequence goes on from OX336394.1 coordinate 288,137,009, forward strand.
CATATTTATACGAGTTAGGATTTTCAACGCTGAGTGTCATAAAAACAAAGCAGCACTGTCTGCTTGATGTTGCAAGTAATCTCCGCTGTGCTCTGTCAAATATCAAACCAAACAGACCGAATCTTACCAAGAGACAACAGTGTCAACCCTCTCACTGGCATTTCTTGACTACTTGAAGGTATTGTGAAAGTGTGTTCTTTGTATTGTGCCACTATGAAGTTAGGCCTAGTATGTAATAGATATAAAGCGCGTACTTCATATTTTTTCAGAAATAATTATTCCATTATGTAGTGTTATTAGGTGGGTGCGGATAACAGTCGTGTGGATGCGGGGCGGATGCGGACTACAGTCGTGCGGATGAGGGGCGGATGCGGATAACAGTCGTGCGGATGCGGAGCGGGTACGGATAACAGTCGTGCGGATGAGGGGCGGATGTGGATAACAGTCATGTGGATGAGGGGCGGATGTGGATAACAGTCGTGTGGATGAGGGGCGGATGCGGATAACAGTCGTGCGGATGAGGGGCGGATGTGGATAACAGTCGTGCGGATGCGGAGCGGGTACAGATAACAGTCGTGCGGATGAGGGGCGGATGTGGATAACAGTCGTGCGGATGCGGAGTGGGTACGGATAATAGTCGTGCGGATGCGGAGTGGGTACAGATAACAGTCGTGTGGATGCAGGGCGGATGCGGATAACAGTCGTGCGGATGAGGGGCGGATGTGGATAACAGTCGTGCGGATGCGGAGCGGGTACGGATAACAGTCGTGTGGATGAGGGGCGGATGCGGATAACAGTCGTGTGGATGAGGGGCGGATGTGGATAACAGTCGTGCGGATGCGGAGCGGGTACAGATAACAGTCGTGCGGATGAGGGGCGGATGTGGATAACAGTCGTGCGGATGCGGAGTGGGTACGGATAACAGTCGTGCGGATGCGGAGTGGGTACAGATAACAGTCGTGCGGATGAGGGGCGGATGTGGATAACAGTCGTGCGGATGCGGGGCGGATGTGGATAACAGTCGTGCGGATGAGGGGCGGATGTGGATAACAGTCGTGCGGATGCGGAGTGGGTACAGATAACAGTCGTGCGGATGAGGGGCGGATGTGGATAACAGTCGTGCGGATGCGGAGTGGGTACGGATAATAGTCGTGCGGATGCGGGGCGGATGTGGATAACAGTCGTGCGGATGAGGGGCGGGTACAGATAACAGTCGTGCGGATGAGGGGCGGATGTGGATAACAGTCGTGCGGATGCGGAGTGGGTACGGATAATAGTCGTGCGGATGCGGGGCGGATGTGGATAACAGTCGTGCGGATGCGGAGCGGGTACAGATAACAGTCGTGCGGATGAGGGGCGGATGTGGATAACAGTCGTGCGGATGCGGAGTGGGTACGGATAACAGTCGTGCGGATGCGGAGTGGGTACAGATAACAGTCGTGCGGATGAGGGGCGGATGTGGATAACAGTCGTGCGGATGCGGGGCGGATGTGGATAACAGTCGTGCGGATGAGGGGCGGATGTGGATAACAGTCGTGCGGATGCGGAGTGGGTACAGATAACAGTCGTGCGGATGAGGGGCGGATGTGGATAACAGTCGTGCGGATGCGGAGTGGGTACGGATAATAGTCGTGCGGATGCGGGGCGGATGTGGATAACAGTCGTGCGGATGCGGAGCGGGTACAGATAACAGTCGTGCGGATGAGGGGCGGATGTGGATAACAGTCGTGCGGATGCGGAGTGGGTACGGATAATAGTCGTGCGGATGCGGGGCGGATGTGGATAACAGTCGTGCGGATGCGGAGCGGGTACAGATAACAGTCGTGCGGATGAGGGGCGGATGTGGATAACAGTCGTGCGGATGCGGAGTGGGTACGGATAACAGTCGTGCGGATGCGGAGCGGGTACAGATAACAGTCGTGCGGATGAGGGGCGGATGTGGATAACAGTCGTGCGGATGCGGAGTGGGTACGGATAATAGTCGTGCGGATGCGGGGCGGATGTGGATAACAGTCGTGCGGATGAGGGGCGGATGTGGATAACAGTCGTGCGGATGCGGAGCGGGTACAGATAACAGTCGTGCGGATGAGGGGCGGATGTGGATAACAGTCGTGCGGATGCGGAGTGGGTACGGATAATAGTCGTGCGGATGCGGGGCGGATGTGGATAACAGTCGTGCGGATGCGGAGCGGGTACAGATAACAGTCGTGCGGATGAGGGGCGGATGCGGATAACAGTCGTGCGGATGCGGAGCGGGTACGGATAATAGTCGTGCGGATGCGGGGCGGATGTGGATAACAGTCGTGCGGATGCGGGGCGGATGTGGATAACGTTTTGTTTATCCGCTCAGGGCTCTATCTATAGCCGAGTACATTAACCTCTTAGGTAACCTTTCTTACCCCATTCTCATACATGACCCCACCATCCAAGTCGGCTCATATGAAGAGCTTCATCATAGGTGTTCATTTCTAACTTGGCCTTTATCTCTTCATTACGAGTATCCATCTGCCAATGTTCCCATCTATTTTTCCCAGCAATCATTCGTGTTATCCTCATATCAGTTACCTCCAGCTTATGTATGAGATATCCTCAATCTACCCAGCTCTCGGTTCCATACATCAAGTTCGATGTAAATATTGAACGATATAGGAAAAACTTTGTTCCTACACCTCCTTTCTTTTAGAATACATTAGATCGCAAGTGAAAAAGTAGTTCCGTGAAGAACTATACAGCCTATTTTCATGTATCCTACTTATATTAATTGCCTCTATCAAAACTCAGCAATTCTTCTAGGTTTGTGCCGTGTCTTGTGTGGGGTTTCACCTAGTACACCAGGCAGCTCCTCAGCGGGCTCTTGGTGTCCCCAGCTGGACCCCCACAGGAGTGACGAACTGCGCACTACCTCCCTTTTTATCAAGCGCACTAGCCGTGAAAGCCAATATACCATCTTTTTGCCTCTATCAACATACAAAATTTCAGCTTGATTGCTGTATTAGATTCGTAGATATTGAGAACCGTCTTAATATTTCGGATGGTCGCCATGTTGGATTTTGTTATATGTACGCCGTAGAGTTATGCACTATTACATGAAGATTATGGCGTAGGTGCATTATTCAAATTTCAATCGCATGATTAGGTCACAAGAAATAAAAACGAGATTTTAAAATTTCACACAGCCGCCATCTTATGGTTATGAAAACAATTGAAATAAATTAGATGACAGAGGATTAAAATTTACCGTACCGACTTTGACTGCGCTCGTATGGTTAAATCGCGAGATACGTCCATTTAAACATTCAAATTTCACGTCGTCGCCATGCTGGATTTGTGCTCACCAGGTTATTGAAAGTCCCACAGATGAACTTAAGTTTATAGCCTCTACCAACATACAAAATTGCAGTTGATTGCTGTCATAGATTAGTAGATATTGATAACTGTTTAAATATTTCGGATGGTCGCCATGATGGATATTTTAGGTATATGAATACCATAGAGTTATGTAGTACTAGATGACGATCATTTCGTAGGTTCATTATTCAATCGTTGACTTCGATCGCATGATTAGGACACAAGAAATAAAAAACTTAGTTTTGAAATTTCGCACAGCAGCCATCTTGAGATTGTGTTAATAATTGAAATGAATTACATCTCAGCGCATTACAATGTGTATAAACATTTGCTGTACTAAGTCTCGCTGCGCTTGGATGGTTATATCGCGAGAAACGTCTATTTAAATGTTTCATCTTCGCTTAGCCGCCATGTTCGTTTTGTACTTAACAGGTTTCTGAAAGTTACGTACGTAAACTTATTTCAGGGTGATATCAGTAATAGTTTCGGAGGTATAGAATGCCGGTGAAATATTTCGCACAGCCGTCATGTTGGATTGGTGAGACGCATTAAAATTTGAAGGGTACGGTCGGGGTTGACAAAATAGTACTATGACCTTACCGAGTTTCATTGAAATCGCTCCAGCCATTTAGATTTTATTAAGGGGGACACACATACATACACACACACACACACAAACACACACACACGGACAAAAGGTGATTTCATAAGCCTATTCTTTTCATAAATGAAAATAGGCTAATAACTCACTGCATTGATGTTTCTCCATTTAAACTCTATAGGGCTGGAAAGAGTGAGTCTACACTCAGCCCTCGTGTGGCAAAGCTGAGAAGGGGTGAGTTTGAATCCCTCCTCAGGCATCCTGAAAGTGGTTTTTCGTGGTTTCCCACTTCTGCTCCAGGCAAATGCCGGCATGGTTTATAACTTAAGGCCACGGCCACCTCCTTTCCAATCACCAGACTTACACTCACTAATACAAGTATCACAATGACACCGGTTATAAGACCAATTTTCACAAACATCCAAGTGCAGGGGGCTAAATGAACCAACAGTAACAACAACGTTAATGTCACGTTTAGAATGTGCCATGAGGCCGTAATGAATGTGTATGTTTGTAAATATATTAGTATGCCAGTAAGTGCGTATTACGACGGAACTTCTCAGTGACATGCGATTCATTGGCCCTCTTGATACAGGCCGCCGATGGCCTAATCTAGACACAGCTGGCACCGGAACCTTTTAAGGCATCTGCCGATGGAAGATGGAGATAACTCACAGTGATCAGTGTATCGGCTTCATTAAAGACGCAAATTATAAAACAGCTACTGTTAGTTTGACTCTTTCCCTTGCTCCATATTGGGTAACCAATAGTATCCTGCTTCCAACGAGGCGTGAAAATTTTCGACCGTACTACTTGCTTAATTTAGAGCCTAGGGACTTCTAAAAGTATTATAGTGAAATACTATCAAGCCACAATGTGCATTTTATAATTACGTATGTAGCCTATATAAGTAGCCTATAATATATTCCCCTTATTAGTCCTGTTTTCAACATTTTCGGGGATGAGATGCGATGAAAGTGTACATGGCGGGGAGTTTTATACGGCCCGGTGCCCTTTCTGACGCCAATCACATGAGAGGAGTTAATGAGATATGAAATGAATGAAGATAAATGAAACAGAGCAAGAGTGTGAAAGGAAGCGGCCGTGGCCTGTCAGAAGGTACTGTCACAGCATTTGCCTGGTGTTGAAAATGGGAAACCACGGACAACCATTTCAAGTACGGCTGACGGTGGGGCTCGAACCCACGTTTTCTGACTCGGCAGATAGCTTAGCTCCATGGTCTAGCGCTGCGCTTTAGTGAGCGTAGCTACTGCTGTCGGTGAATTACATGTTGTTGTTGTTGTTGTTGTTTGAGTCTTCAGTCTTTTGACTGGTTTGATGCACCTCTCCGTGCCTCCCAGTCCTGAGCTAATCGTTTCATCTCTACATTGCTACCACACCCTACGTCCGAGGCAATCTGTTTAACATATTCTAACCTTGGTCTACCCCTACATTTTCTTGTCCTCGACCCTTCCTTCCATAACTAAGTTTGCTATTCCAGGGTGTCTTAGTATGTGTCATACCAACCTATCTCTTCTCTTCATTAGCAGTCGCCAGAAACATCTCTCCTCTCCCACCAGTCTCAATATCTCTTTATTTGTAACCCTATTTACCCATCTGATCTTCATCATTCTCCTGTAACACCACATTTCAAACGCTTCAATTCTCCTCTTTTCTGCTGCCCCAACAGTCCAAGTTTCACTTCCATAGAGCGCCACGCTCCAGACAAAGACCTTCAAAAATGACTTCCTAACACCTAAATCTATATTCGATGCCAACAGATTCCTTTTCTGTAGAAATGCTTTCCTTGCCTGAGCTAACCTACTTTTTATATCCTCTTTGCTTCGTCCATCACTGGTTATTACATGATAATAATACATAATGTTATTGGTTTTAGGTCCCATTTTACTACGTCAGCTTTTGGAGACGTCGGGGATCTTTAACGTGCCAGTAATTCTACTGACACGGCTCCCCCGCATTTGTGCATCCTCAAATGCCAACTGACTGTACCAGGAATCGATTCTGCAGCCGTGGGTACAGCAGGCGAGAACGTGACCGCTGCACCACGCAGCCAGCCACGAATTACAAGAAGTGGATTAGGTTCTAATCAGTTTCTTTACCTGGGCCAGTCTCAAAACCTTACGAACCAGGTCAGTTTTTCTTTGAATGGATAAATGCCCACCCTATCCACATATCGACTGTAGATATTTGGACATTTAATCGGAATTGTGCGAAAAGGTCAAACATATACTACAATTATTTATTAATTCTTTTTTGAGACCTTTCGTTTATTTTAAATTAATGACTTTTTGTAAGGATATCCATTTTTAGCTTACTTTCGATTTTTGCAAAAAATGAAAGTAGACTTATAAGATCTACACAGGGCCAAAAATTGTGTGTCTGTGTGTGTGTACTCTGAATGTTTGTCCCCTCCCCCCCCCCCCCTCGCCCTATCAATTCGAACACGGTGAAACCGAATTGAACGAAATTTGATACAGAGGTATAACTAACAAAGAGCACCTCAGTGTCATGTTTTATATCGCCGCCGTCTTGACGGAAACGTAATGGTGGCCACCCAAATGTAAAAGTCTTAAATCAAATTACGACTAACCTAATCATCTGATCTTACTCAATTTTGCAACAACATGCCATTATGTGAGAAGTGTTCTTTGACCAAGCTACAAGGTCATCAGTCCAATAGTTTGCATATGGCGTCCATGTATATGTGCAAATCGATTCCCCCTATCAATTCATACACTGTACAACCGAATTGAAAGGAATTTGGTACAGAGTTAGCACTAACAAAGGGCACCTCAGTGTCATGTTTTATATCGCACCATCTTGACGGAAACGGAATGGCGGCCATCCAAATATTAAATGCTTAAATCAAATTACGACCAACCTAATCATTAGATCTCTACCAAATTTTCCACCAACATACCTTTTTGTGGGAAGCATCTTTTGACTGAACTTCAAGGTCATCATCCCAATAGTTTGCAGATAGTGGCCATGTATATGTGCAAATCCATTCCCCATATCAATTCAAACACGGTGAAACCGATTTGAATGTTTTTTTTAAGAGGTAGCACTAGCAAAGGGCACCTCATATTCATGTTTAATATCCCTATAGCACGTTGTATTTCAACAAGCTACTACAACCAACATTCAATTTTACTCCTTGAAAAGGACAAAGAGTTATATCAATACCCATGCATTTAGGAGAAAGTAGGCTATATGTTCTTTACTGAACATTTGTTTCCTTTTTGTTTTTGTTAAGATAGTTTCTAAGATTTTTCACGCTGACGAAGTCATCATTGATATAACGAAATATGTTCGTGTTAATTTAATTATTAAACTACTTACTAGTGTTTGACAGGCGGCTTTTATAATTTGAGATTAATATCAGTCAACATGGATAATATTTATAATGGTTAATGTCTATGCATATTTCTGACACGAGTAAATGGTTGGTTTGGTTCCTTAGTTTAGGGGCTGCGACGACACGGTCATATAGCCCCGTCTACTTTGGTGTGTGTAGAATCAGTCTGATAACCGGTGTTAATTGTGATGACTGTATTAGTGTGTGTTATCTGTTTTTCTTTGAAGTAAGGACTGCAGACGATAATTTCAAGTAGTTGCTACTTTCGCCACCAAATGCTACCGTCCACGACACCTAGCTGTGAACTTCGCTACTACTAGATGCCATCGCAACCAGCGCCCGGTGACGAACGCTTGAACTTTAGAGCATTAATCAAACCTAACCTACACATTTTGGCTTCACACAAGTGTAGTTAGTGGAAGGTTCTTTTTCATGCCATAAATCTATGACATGGAACCGCCGGATTTACTCCCCCTCTGAAGGAAGGCATACTGAGGGATTTTTAACGCACGAGTAAAAAAAAACCTAATTGTGCCAAGAACACAAATTTTATACTGAGTTGAACTAAAAAAAAGGAAGCTTGTAGTTTAACGTGACCATTAATCACGAGATCATGAGCCACGGGACCTCCCTTTTTACGTGGGATCCGAACCACATGACATGGCATTTCACTTCGAAAATCTCACACGCATTGACCGGGAATCGAACCCGGTCCACCTTGATGAGAGGCATACAGCATAACGACTGCGCCACCACGTCCCTTACTGAGTTAAACTATCCAATGGGCTGTACACATTATGTTTATTAAAGTTTCTTAGAATCCTACAATATCGATATTTGGACAGGATAGGACAGGTCTGGTGCATGTTCACTCTGTGCAGAAGATGATGATGATGATGATGATAATGGTTGTTTTAAGGGGCCTAACATCTAGGTTATCGGCCCCTAATGGTTTGGGTGATCGTGAAGATGAAAATGAAATGTAAACTATAACTAAAACTAACTACTAACTTAGGCTATATACTAGAAGAAAAAATGGAAAACAAAAGGAGAATAAGGCAAATTAAGGACTGGAGGAAAGAAATGCCCTCAACCCTCGAAGAATGCGAATTGAGTGACTTCGAAGGAAGGAGAGCCATGAAAGGCAGATAGGAAAGTGAAAGGGGAGAGGGTCCACCCCAGAGGTAATGGATAAAAGGGGGAAAACCGGACCCAGCTCAGGAATCCCTCGGGGTCACCAACTCCCGAACTCACCAGCCGTGAGCCCCTGAGGGTGTAGCAATATACAGGGTGCACCAGAAGTGGTGGGGCTACATACACCCTTCCTCCTTGAGGGCCTTGAGCAGAAGGCAGGATATTTCATGAAAAGAAAAAGAAGGCTGACCCCTCGCAGAAGGAGGGTGTCAGAAAATATGAGACAAGGGCCAATTAAGGCGGGAAAGGAAGATACTCCCTAGGCCTTGGATACCCTAATACCATCGAAGTCGGAAGAGAACAAGAGTTGACCAAGGGAGGTCGACAGGAAAGAAGCCGGCACAAGTAAGTGGAAGCAATGCCGGAGTCAGCTGGGGCTCCGTGGTCACCATCCCACGTCTCACTAGATGTGAACCCCTGGGGGAGGGGGGGGGGGTGAGTGAGATAATGGTAAATCATACTAACTTGTCCGCGAACACAGAGCAAGTGATGAGCGGGAGAGTAATGTAAACCGGGTGCTGATGTAACACATTTGAAGAGTTAATGAAGTACACTGGCTAATTGCTGTTTATCGAGCTCATGAGTTGTGTGTGTTGAACGTACGAAGACAAGCATTGCTTGTGTAAACATAGCCGCTGCTCAATAAGGCCCTGCCAAGTGCACGCAAGTCAACGTATCTATTGTATTGTATGTGAGGTATCGGTGGTGTATTAGAAATCCGGTCCTTAATAGGGTTGATACAGTGACCGCTTGAGATTGATGTATTCATAAATAGGGCTCGGATTTTTAGGTACTAAAAATCTGGAAAATATTTATTTTTTATGTATTAAAAATACCTGAAATATGTGTCAAAAAAGTAAAAATATTAATTATAATTTAGTTTAACCATGTGAATATAAACAATATGCTATACCTCAGTGACTACTGAAGAATTACAATACACAACGAGATATATCTTCACGTTGTCCATCACAAATGACCGACAATTATCGCGAAACATCTTCTTCCGAAGGCGCGAAACTGCGGCAGTATGTTTCTTGCCCTTGAGGTTTGTGTAACTTAAAATCGCTGTTCAGCCTTGATTGCTTTCCCACATCCACATGTTTGGCAGAACAGAATTCCCTCTATCAGAAGCAAAATTATCTTTAAATTCTGCAACAGACGTTAACTTGTAGTTTTTACTTTAGGCATCGTAGAACTGCCTTACACTTCACAGTGCTAGAAATGAACTGCATGTGATGTGAGTGACACTGGTTCCACAAAGCTGGGGGAATCAAGGGGGTCTAGCACGTGGTGCAATATGGCTATGGTCAAGGAAATCCCCGGCTTTCACAGTGAGTGGCAAGTTAAGAATAACACAGTTGTATGAAGATAAGACAGCTCACAGGTTTTTGCCCGTTGAAGTAACACACAATAAAAATGCAATAAACTGATTTTTAAAAATGTAAATATTATGTCTTTTTATGTGCTAATAAGTGAAAAGCAAGAATTTATGTATTTATAGAAAAAATGCTTAAAATATGTATTTACATAAAAACATATTTATATACCTAAAAATCCTAGCCCTATTCATAAATATAGAGAGCTTTGGAGCCGTATTTCAGTGTTGCCGTAGTGACACTTGATATTGCCACTTCAGTCGGTCGACACGATATAATCACAATTACTGGGGCATGGGAAAAATATAACATGAAAAACTTACATATGATAAGAAAATACAGGGAGATTCTTTTCCTGGAGCGGGGCCGGCTGCCGGACGAGCGCGCCTTCCGCCAGCCAACCAAGCTCGGTCCGCGGATTGCCCGCAGGTGGAAACCGTAACAAAGTACATTAATTAATGGTAAATTCACCAGTAAATCATGATTAAAGAACTTACCTTTTCAGAGGAGATGCTGAGAGTGTTCTCCTTCAGCTGACAGACAGGCATTGTACCATGTGAATAAATTAGTGTTTACACTTTGTAATTCCCTTCTGTTGTGAGGGATATCTGCTGCCGTATATTGTTCTCCAGCTCCCCTAGAGTACGGGTAAATGATCTGTACACTTTGAATTTTAATAACCCCACAATTAAACATCAAATTAGCTTTGGTCTGTGCTTCGATTAATTACAGTAAACACGCAGGGGTGTACAGGAGTAGCTACATAATGTAACGATGTAACTTCCAAAGTTGCTGTCTGTCAGCTGAAAGAATACATCTTCAGTATCTTCCGTGAAATGGTATGTTCTAATTCTCTATCTGGTGACGTGAGGTCATCCAGATTCACAAGAAAAAAAAATCTGTGCTTCTTTATTATCTTGCAGGAAGCTGTTATGTTACCTTCTTATTTTTGCGCTGACACTTCACATCCACGTTGATGAAAGTTGAGTGACTGACTTTAATGACCCTGGTTAGCTCGCCTCCGCGCAACCCTCCGGCCCGAGCTAGTTTGACTGGTGGAAGACGCACGCGCCCGGCAGTCGGCCGCTGTCCCCGCTTCAGCAAAAGAATCTCACTGTATATATGTTATGGGTTACATAAGAGGGAGAAACACTTATAATGCCCTGCGCGGATGCGGATATCCGCGAGTTCACCATGCGGATATAGTTTGTATGGCTGGGCGGATAAGTTGCGTTTAAAGTTTGGAGTATAGGCCTATTTACGGATAGTTTTTAGAATTCAAACCGAACTTGTTGAATATCATTACTAAGACCCGAATGTTTATGACAGATCTAATTATTCCGTTGTTTTCTTCATAAAAAATGTAAGAATATGATGACTGAAGCTAACCTCATTCAAATTTTGTCATTAAGCACAATTAACACTCCGAACTGAAAAGGGTTGCAATTCTGGTTGTGTAATATTCATTTTAAACATAGCACGTGACATGCAAAGCCTAAGGGAACGACTTTCTCCTCAAATGTCTAAATGTGTTGCTTCAATACTTTATCTTCTTCTTCTTATTCTGTGGCGCTACAGTCCATGGTGAACCTTGGCCTTCCCAACCAGCTTCCGCCATCCATCATGGTCACATGCTGCCCTCCTCCATTTTCTGCATCCCAGCTTACGTAGATCTTCTTCCACTCCGTCCAACCATCTTATTTTTGGTCGACCTCGCCCTCTTTGTCCTCCTGGGTTACCAAAGAGAATCTTCTTTGTCAGCTCTGGCTCCTCCATTCTTGCCAAGTGACCTGGCCATCTTATCCTTCCTGATCGTATGTTTTTTGTTACAGGAGCATCAGCATATAAAGTATAGGTGGGCAATGAGAGAGCGCAGCTCCTGGAGCCAACAGCACGAGCACGAGCGGAGCCAAGGAGCCGGGACCAGCTGACTGCTCGCTAATAGTTTGTGCTGGAACGACTAGATGGCAATATGCGCAGTCAAGGCGTAAGCATTGTACCGGGCTGAGTAGGCCTATATATGTGTACGGCTGTACGCTAAATATGAATCACGAACAAGCTTAGCACATTTTTATGAACAGTTTTCGCAAACAGATTTCCCAAACATGCACAAAATGACTGCCAAAATTCTACCAATGATTGGTTCAACATATCTGTGTGAGAAACTGTTCTCTCTAATGAAGATAAATAAATCTCCACGAAGAGCCACTCTAACTGACGCTACATGTCACTGCCGTTCTTCGAATTGCAAGTGCAAGATCGATCGCTACAAACGTAACCCGTCTGCTTCAGCGAAAGGATACGCACACCTCCTCATTACCTGCAGAATGACAGTTCAGATATATAAGAACACATAGGTCTATGTTTTGTTCATGGTGAATTATATTTATTCATGTATTTATTTCTGTACTCCCGTAGCAAGTTTTCGTTCCTTGTGTTCTAAACAAGTTGTTAGGTTGGCTTGTTGTAGTTTCAGGACTATCGGCAGTGGGCAAAGAAGTGTGTACTTATCAGTTGTCAAAGTAATTATTTATGTTTCCTACACCGAACCTAATAAAAAGAATATAATTAAGCGTATGTACGTATCACCATCATCTAATCATCTAATGCACAACAAACAGGGCACAAGTATAAAGCTGTTGTGATACGCCGCTTGTAACGGCAAGATGTGCAGGCAGCTACAAGGTTAACTTTGGTGAGAGCGCATACTCGGCTCTTTCTCCTGCCGGAGCGGGAGCGCTGCTCAATGAGCCGAATTGTGCCCACCTCTGGTATAAAGCGTACACTTCTACCTTTTCCTCCATCGTTCTCTGTCATACACGGGACCACTTATTCTCCTCAGAACTTTTCTCTCAAATCCGTCGAGCAGCCTTGCATCAGTTTCCGTCAAGGGCCGTGTTTCTGAAGCATAAGTGAGGATTGGTCTGACAAGGGTTTTGTAAATGGTGAGTTTTGTTGGGCGGCTGAGGAGTCTTGACCGGAAGAAGTTACTCAATGCGAAGTATGCCTTATTTGCTGAGATCAACTTGATCTTAATTTCAGTTGAGATGTCATTAAGGCAAGTAACTGTGGATCCAAGATACTTGAAGCTAACGACTCTTTCGAAAGTATATTCATCCACGCTGAAAGTTGATGGCATAATTGGGTTGATATGCTTTCCCACAGGCCATGTATTTAGTTTTGTATTCATTAATCATAAGGCCCATCTTCTTGCTTGCTTGACTTAAGGCGGCGACCAGTACAGTAAACCACCTTCAAAATTTCGATTTTTCAATGTATTTTTTAATGTACAGCCTCACTCGTCTAGTTCATTTTGGTGAAATAATTATCTAAATATCTGCAATAATTTAGGAGTTATGATTTAAAATACTAGACAATGCATAGGCTCTGCGGTACTTTGCGGTTCATTTTCTCAAAACTTTATTTTTCAAATCCGTTTTACTTGTAACTCATAAATTATACATTGTATTACAATGATACTTTTCTCTAATGTTCTAAGTGTTGGAGACTACAAAACTGACCAAACTCATGTTCCTAAGGTTGATAATTATTGGGATAAAACATTATTTACATCCCAAAAATTGACCAAAATATGCCATTTTTAAGTAACACAAAATTAAAAATACTAATTTTCAACATGTAATTCTGGAAGTGGACAGATTTGTAGCTGTAACCTTTAACAGTACATTTAAAAACGCAGAACACTAATATATTGATAAATGGTTCGGCTATGAATATAACGCTGAGCACCGACACACAAACAGCCGCCATTTTGAATAATTAATTAGCGAGTTTGATAATGTTAAAATCAATTCTGAGATATGTGCGTACTAGTAAATAGGGAATATATAGGATGCTTTATTTAGCCAGCATCATTAGATCCTAATCTACAAAACACTACCTGTCCTCCAAAATCAAAAAGCACTGCAAACACTTACAAAGTGCGTCAACTGTTACTCATAATTACTAAAGCATTAGGCACAAAAAAGCAAGTAAAATAGAAAACTATTTATTTTAATATTAAAATACATCGTTTTCTTGGGTGCTTAATGCTATATTCTCGTCTGAAGGCTGGAACGGGGTTCAATCAACCTCGTGAGGAAAAATTGATGAGCTGGGTTCGATTTCCACCTCAACCATCTTAGACGTGATTTCCCACTTCAACTGCAGGCAAATGTCGTGATGGTTTCCTACTTAAGGCCACTACCACACCCTTCCAAGTCCTAACCTGAATTACAAATACACAAACTATTACAGACAACACAATAACACACTTGAGGGTCGAAACGCGTAATTCTAAATTTTCCTTTTTAAGTGTGATAACTAACTAATACATGTATTTTTTCCAGGAGTGTGTTAACATATTTATTTATAACTTATACCCCACCCAATTCATTGGGCACGATCGTGTTGATCGACTTATAAGCTGCAAAAGACAATTTGTATTGGCAACACTGGAAAGAATGGCTTCAAATCTCTTCATTGTATGTTACTTTCATTGTGTTACGATAGATAGCAGCACTACAACCTTCAGTTCAATAACATTCAGCCCAGAAGCATTGGCTGCAATTTTCTGACCTATACGTAGTGTCCCATGATCATTTTATGAAATAATTTGATTGAACTAGTAAATCATCCTTTGCTGTTACCAATATTAACATACATCGAAATGTTAGTTTTGATAGTTCCTCTTTACGTGTTTCTCCGTTGTGCTAGGTGTAGTATTTACTACAAAATTGAAGGTACTTATTTCACAAAGCTTTACAAAAGTACGATGTTCTATAATGTATCTGTCTATATTAAAAAATGAAAGTTCGTCTGTTTTTTTTTCTTAGTTTCCATGGAAATTTGAGTTATTGACGCGTTTCAGACTGGTTTATGACGGTTGCGCGCAAAAACAAATTTTTTGTCTGTCTGTTTGTTTGTTTGTTTGTTTGTCTGTGTACAACTTTGCACGCGCATCACTTGAGAACGGCTGAGTGGATCAACGTAAGATTTGCTACAGAAGTCCATCAGAAGCACGAAAGTAATCATTGATGTAACTCTTCTCCATACCTCTCATAAAAGAGGGAAGGAAGGAAGCTTGTAGTTTAACGTGACCGTTAATCTCGAGATCATGAGCCACGGGACCTCCTTTTTTTTACGTGGAATCCGAACCACAGTACATGGCATTTCACTTCGAAAATCTCACATGCATTGGCCGGGAATCGAACCCGGAGGGCCTGCCCCCTTAAAATGCATGCTGAAATGGGCGTAGAAAGACGAGACAAAGCTCATTTTCAGCGTCTCAATGTGAGAAACAAAACTCGGAGGCCCACGGGCCCCCAAAACCACATTTTAAGGTCCTAAAACCAACAGTTTTTGAGATATTCCCAGAAAACTAATTTCAATTAATAAGCTACTAGGGCGCCCGTACTGCTCCGCAGAATAATTTTTCAGTATTGGAATTAAAAAATTACGACATTAAGTAATAGTTTATAACCATTATTTTACAATACTTCCTTCCAGACAATGTTCGCTGTGCGTCGACTCTTAGTTTTAAATGATTTTTCTCGGAATATGGCAACATAGAACATTCCATGGCCTAAAACAGGATCAGGCAAGTAGATTCCAACTCGATGAAGCGTTTGACCCTGCACTTTGTTGATTGTAATACAAAACGCTAGTGTAATACGAAATTTCCGTCATTAGAACCAAAGATATGATTGCTACAATGAGAAAAAATATTGAAAAAATGAGATATAATATCGAATGTTCACTCATAACATTCCGAAGAATCAGCCGATTTTAATAGTTAACAGCTCAAATGAAAGGGCTTCAGTCACTGAGTGTTCTTAGACTAAAACGACTTGAGTACCTCAAACAGAACCAAAGATATGATTGCTTCAAAGTTGGAAAAAGATGGAAAACGTTGAAAATACCAAATAATTTGAGGAAGGAGGAAGTGAAGTGATTTGTAATACTTGATAACAAATCTTTGCATGAATACCTTTCAATTAATAGTGGTATGAAGGAAATCGACCGGATAATGGCCGGACGGACTCGGTTAAGTTTTCATAATTATTTCTAATATTCGCTTCGGCACTCATAATATTCCTCAGAAACAACCAATGTAAATATTTAATACCTCAAAGATAGAGCTTGATCCACTGAGTGCTCTTAGACCCAAACGAACAGTGTAACTCAATTATAACCAAAGATATGATTGCTAAAATGAGAAAAACTTTTGAAAAAATGAGATGTAATATCGTATGTCCAAGCATAACTTTCCTCAGAATCAGCCGATTTGAATGGTTAAGAGCTCAAATGACAGAGCTTGATTCACTGAGTGTTCGTAGGCTAAAACAACCTTCGTAACGCAATTATAACCGAAGATATGATTACTTCAAAGTTGAACAAAGTTGGAAAAAGTTGAAAAAATCAAATAATTTGAGAAAGGCGTAATTTAAGTGATTTGTAATACTTGATGACAAATCTGTGCATGAATACCTTTCATTTAAAAAAAGGATGAAGAAAATCGGCCGGATAGTATGGCCGGACGGACTCGGATAAATTTTCATCAATATTTTTAATAATATAGATAGATAGCTTCAATGTGAAAAAAAAAGTAAAAAAGGTGCAAGAAATCAAATAATTTGAGGAAGGCAGAAGTTAAGTGATTTGTAATACTTGATATTAAATCCGTACATGAATAACTTTCATTTAATAGTGGTATGAAGGAAATCGACCGGATAGAATGGCCGGACGGACTCGGTTAAGTTTCCATAATTATTTCTAATATTCGCTTCGGCACTCATAACATTACTCAGAATCAACCAATGTAAATATTTAATACCTCAAAAGATAGAGCTTGATCCACTGAGTGCTCTTAGACCCAAACGAACAGTGTAAATAAATTAGAACCAAAGATATGATTGCTACAATGAGAAAAACTGTTGAAAAAATGAGATGTAATATCGTATGTCCACTCATAACTTTCCTCAGAATCAGCTGATTTGAATGGTTAAGAGCTCAAATGATAGCGCATGATTCACTCAGTGTTTTTAGACTAAAACAACCTTCGTAACTCAATTAGAACCGATGATATGATTACTTCAAAGTTGGAAAAAGTTGAAAAAATCAAATAATTTGAGAAAGGCGTAATTTAACTGATTTTTAATACTTGATGACAAATCTGTGCATGAATACCTTTCATTTAAAAAAAGGATGAAAAAAATCGGCCGGATAGTATGGCCGGACGGACTCGGATAAGTTTTCATCAATATTTTTAATAATATCGATAGCTTCAATGTGAAAAAAAAAGTAAAAAAGGTGCAAGAAATAAAAAAATAAAAAATGAGGAAGGCAGAAGTTAAGTGATTTGTAATACTTGATATTGAATCCGTACATGAATAACTTTCATTTAATAGTGGTATGAAGGAAATCGACCGGATAGAATGGCCGACGGACTCGGTTAAGTTTTCATAATTATTTCTAATATTCGCTTCGGCACTCATAACATTACTCAGAATCAACCAATGTAAATATTTAATACCTCAAAAGATAGAGCTTGATCCACTGAGTGCTCTTAGACCCAAACGAACAGTGTAAATCAATTAGAACCAAAGATATGATTGCTACAATGAGAAAAACTGTTGAAAAAATGAGATGTAATATCGTATGTCCACTCATAACTTTCCTCATAATCAGCCGATTTGAATGGTTAAGAGCTCAAATGATAGCGCTTGTTTCACTGAGTGTTCTTAGACTAAAACAACCTTCGGAACTCAATTAGAACCGAAGATTTGATTACTTCAAAGTTGGAAAAAGTTGGAAAAAGTTGAAAAAATCAAATAATTTGAGAAAGGCGTAATTTAAGTGATTTTTAATACTTGATGACAAATCTGTGCATGAATACCTTTCATTTAAAAAAAGGATGAAGAAAATCGGCCGGATAGTATGGCCGGACGGACTCGGATAAGTTTTCATCAATATTTTTAATAATATAGATTGAAAGAATGCAAGCCGGTAACCATGGCAACGCAATCTCAGAAGTCCATCTATTTCTGTAAGACGCAGTGCCATTCCATTTATTACAATACTGTGAACGTTCGCAAACGGCTATAAGGTTATCACGGAATCAACTTAAGCTGTAAAATTCATCAATACATATATAATGCGCTTAAGGGGGTCAAGGGGTGAATTTCTTCACGCGATTTACACGTGCAGGTGTGGTACTGAAGGTCTATTATATCCCTATCCCTATATTATTCAATTATTATTATTATGATTATTATTATATTATAGCGTACAAGGACAAGACAAAGCTCAATTTCAGCCCCTCGGTGGCTCGGAGGCTACTACGTCTTAAGGCACTAAAACCACGTTTTTGACATATTCTTAGAAAACTAATTTCATTTAATAAACTAATAAATAGATGACGAGTACAGAAGAAAACCAAATCAGGAGCTATATATATATATACTGAGAAAATCACAGATGAGGCCAGGAAGAGACGTCTGGCTTTCTATGGACATGGCTCATGGATGAACCCAACAAGACTAACCAACCGGCTTCTCAACTACTGGGGGAATAGAAAGAGCGTGGACACCGTCGCTAACAGTAGTTAACAAGGATACACAATAACTGAAGATAATGAAAAGTGATATTAGAAGTCGATCACATCTCAGAAAGATACTTAAACAGAAGAGTTTTCAGGACAGACCACCCTGTAAGAAAACCGGCATCATCTGGACAAAAGAGAGAAAGGAGAAACATAGCCAAAGAATGCGCGAATATTGGGCAAACTTCAAGTCCCTCGCCAAGCTGAAAAGTTGAACGTCGTGGTACTTAGCTGGCCCATCCGAAAGAAGAAGAACAAGAAGAAACTAATGAAGTAATGCAAGCCGGTAACCATGACAACAGTATCACAAGAGGTGACATCCAACTATTCCTGTAAGAAGCAATACCACTCAATTTATTAAATTTCTGTAATAGTTTGCAAATGGCTATAAGGTTATCGTGGAATCAAACATAGACTGTAAAATTCAACAATGCGATTAAGGGGGTCCAGGGGTACCCTAGAATTTTTACACGTGACTTACACGTGCGATATGCAATATGTTGTACAGAAGGTCTATTATATCTCCAAACAGCAATAATATTTTCAAAAATTCCTGGATTGGAATACTGTTTTTTGCAGCTTTTGGGAATTTGGGCCATTGGAAGCTAAAAATCCCGAATGTTCATGCACCACAAACCTTTATAATTTATTAAAGGGGACTTCCTGGGGATGGGGACTTTCCACAACGGTGAGGATCAGTTTTAAATTGACATATATTGCGTTTTGTCTACGAGGTTTTCAATATTATTTTCACGTCAGGAAGTACACGTTAGGTGAATTTAGTTTGAAAGCGCATTTTACCCCTGGACGGAGGAGCAGATTAAGAGCCATAGCGAGAAGATGAAGAGATTTTGGGAGACAAGAAAGCAAGATCAGCTAAATCTAGATTCAATCACGCTCCTTTGACGGGCATAACGATGTAAACACAAGTAGTTCCGTGAAGAACTAAAGCCTATTTTCATACATCCTACTTATGTTAATTGCCACTATCAACATACAAAATTTCAGTTTGATTGCTGTAATAGATTCGTAGATATTGAGAACCGACTAAATATTGCGGATGGTCGCCATGTTGGATTTTTATATATGGAGGTCTTAGAGTTATGCACTGTTACATGAAAATTATTGTGTACGTGTAGTATTCAAACTTCAATCGCATGATTAGGACACAAGAAGTAAAAACGAGATTTTAAAATTTCGCAAAGCTGCCATCTTGTGGTTATGGAAACAATTGAAATAAATTAGATGCAAGTGGATTATCATTTGCATAAGGATTTACTGTACCAAGTGTCACTGCACTCGAATGGTTACATTGCGAGAAACGTTCATGTGAATATTTATACTTCGCGTCGCCACCATGTTGGATTTGTGATCACCAGGTTATTGAAAGTCCTATAGGCGAACTTAAGTTCATCGCCCCTATGAACATAAAAAAAATCAGTTTGATTGCTGTAATAGATATATAGATATTTCGGATGGTCACCATGTTGGATTGTTATATGTATAGGCCATAGAGTCATGTGCCATTAAAAAAAAATATTGCGTAGGTTCTTTATTCAAACTTTCACTTCGAACGCATGATTACGACACAAAAAATAAAATAGTAATTTTATAATTCGCACAGCCGCCATTTTGAGGTTATGTAAACAATTGAAATAAATTAAATACCAGTGCATTAAAATGTGTATAAACATTTGCTCTAGCAAGTTTCATTGCGTTTGGATTATTAAATCGCGAGAAAAGTCTATTTAAAACATTCAACTTCGCTTGGCCGCCATGTTCGTTTTGTAGTTAACCGGTTTTTGAAAGTCTCATAGAAGAACTTCCAGCAGTATCCTTTATTTCCGTACAAAATTTCAGGGTGATACCGGTAATAGTTTCAGAGATATAGAATGCTGGTGAAATATTTCCCACAGCCGTCATCTTGAGGTTATGTAAACAATTGAACGAAGTTAGATGTCGGTGCATTACAATGTGTATAAACATATACTGTACCGAGTTTCATTGCGATTGGTTGGTTAAATCCCGAGAAACGTCTATTTAAAAGTCGCAACTTCGCTTGGCCGCCATGTGCTTTTGTAGTTGCCAGGTTTTCAAAAGTCACATAGGTGAACTTCTAGTAGTTCCCTTTATCACCGTACAAAATTCCAGGGTGATATCGGTAATAGTTTCGGAGATATTGAATGCTGGTGAAATATT
Organism: Meconema thalassinum; assembly: GCA_946902985.2. Lineage (NCBI taxonomy): Eukaryota > Metazoa > Arthropoda > Insecta > Orthoptera > Tettigoniidae > Meconema > Meconema thalassinum. The sequence continues at coordinate 288,157,711 of OX336394.1, forward strand.
CGGCACAGCCGCCATGATGGATTGGTGAGACGTAACAAAATTTGAAGGGCACGGTCTGGGTCGTCCAGAATAGTGCTATGAACTTACCGAAGTTTCATTGAAATCGCTCCAGCCGTTTAGAAGTTATTATGGGGACACACACGAATGACACACACACGCACACACCGACAGACACACGGACAAAAGGTGATCTCATAAGCCTATTTTTCCATAAATGAAAATAGGCAAAACTATCTCATGTAACCTCTTTCATGTTTAGGGAACAACACCCATTACTATTTGGGTATAATCGCGTTGACCGACAGGAAAGCATTTACATTCCATAACCTGTTCTCATCTTCTTTCTTCGTCATGCCCGACTAAGGAGCGCGATTTAACTTATTTAGCTGATGGCATTGCCTTTCTCATCTCCCAAAATCTCTTCATCTTCTCGCTGTGGCTTCTCTTTCGATCTTCCGACCACGTTTTGTTGGTGATAGTGCTTGGATGGTCTGCAAAGCGGTGATTATCGACTAATTCTCTGAACTTAGTTCTGTCTAGTACAAAGTCATCTGTGATGCCTATTTTCTGAAGATCTTTTCCAACTTCAAGCAGCCTGGTGTTATTAACTTTCATTGACAGGGAAAGGTTAATAATCCTTTTAGTCAGTCTCTGATTCTGGCTACATGACCGCGTTGTCGCATCCCCTAAACTTAAGAACCAAGAAGTCCCTGATTGGCCCGTAAAATTTCTGTCGACTTTTCCTAAATGTGTCTGAGATTTTCTCCGAGTGCTTCTTTTCATCCAGATTCTCCCTGTATAGACTGGTCCAAATATTTTTCTTAAGATTGGTTTGTTGGTTGGTTCCTTAGTTTAGGGGCTGCGACAACGCGGTCATGTAGCCCCGTGTACTTTGGGTGTGTGTAGAATCTGTCTGATAACCGGTGTTAATTGTGATGACTGTATTAGTGTGTGTATCTGTTTTTTAATTCAAGTAAGGACTGCAACTTTGAATTTTTCAAATAGTTCTTACTTTTGCCGCCAAACGCCACCGTCAACGACTACTAGGCCTAGTTCAGAACTTAGCTACTAGACACCACCGCAGTCGGCTCTTGGCAACGAACGTAGCAACCTAAGAGCGTTGTTCACATTCTTAACCTATACAATTTAGTTTCACACAGGTGTAATTAGTGGAAAGTTCTTTAACATGCCATAAATCTATGACATGGGACCGCCGGCTTTACTTCCCCTCCGAAGGAAGGCATACTGAGGGATTTTTAACGCTCTTAAAAAATCCGACGGCTTCGGCCGTGTTTGAACCCGCTATCTTTGGCATAGTAGCTCAGCATGCTACCGACTACGCCACCGAAGCCGACATTTTTCTTAAGATTGTAATCTATAATTATAAGATCCGCCTTGTCAATCACCAGAAGGTACTTTACTAATTAATTCATTATTAATGAATTTCTGTAAGGATATCCATTTTCGTTTTGGTTCTTTGTTGATATAAATTTCTAAGATTTTCTCATGTTGAAGAAGTTATCAATGTAATAACGATACATGTGCGTAATTTTCTTATATTTTAATTAGTAAACTATCTTCTGGTGTTTGACAAGGCGAATCTTATATACATCCTCATTAACATTTGCAGGCCGAATACTGACAAACTACTCCATTTTGATCTATACATTTATTTTTCTACAACCTATATATATGGTGCACCATATTAGGTTAAATAACCATTTATATTTCATTGCTACGCTTTATCATATTATAACTTCGTTATGTTAATGCTTTACAATTGGCTGATGAAGGGAATACAAATTGTTAATTAATCCCTGAAACATGTACCAAGAACAACTTTATTAATAATTCTTTTCATTAAAGTATTGATTCAGGTGATTATATAATATTTGTATTAAAACTATTTAAGCACATCAATACGGAACCATCATGAGTGATTTAAATAATAGAATAATATTCAGTCAACACGGATAATAACTATACTATCGTTGTAATGGTTAATATCTACGCATTTCTGTTGTATTGGGAAGTTTGTAGTTTCGTGTGTATTTGTAATTCAAAACAAGCAGTTCCGAGAAGAACTATACATCCTATTTTCATATATCCTACTCATGTTAATTGCCTCTATCAACATACAAAATTTCAGTTTGAAGGTTGTGATAGATTCGTAGATATTGAGAACCGTCTAAATATTTCAGATGGTCGCCAGGTTGGATTTTGTTTTTTGTACTATTACATAAAGATTATTGTGTACGTGTGGTATTCAAACTTCAATCGCATGATTAGAACACAAGAAGTAAAAACGAGATTTTAAAATTTCGCACAGCTGCCATCTTGTGATTATGCAAACTATTGAAATAAATTAGATGCCAGTGGATTAACATTTGTATAAGCATTTAACGTGCAACATTTCACTACACTCGGATAGTTAATTCGCGAGGAACGTCCATTTAAATATTTATCATTCGCGTCACCGCCATGTTGGATTATTGATATTGAGAACCGTCTAAACATTTGGATGCTCGCCATTTTGGATTGCTATATGTATAGGCCATAGAGTTATGTACCATTCAAGGTCAATTATTACCTAGGTTCATTATTCAAACTTTCACTTCGATCGCATGATTACGACCCAAGAAATAAAAACTTAATTTTAAAATTTCGCACAGCCGCCATCTTGAGGTTATGAAAACAATTGAACTAAATTAGATGGCAGTGCATTAAAATATGTAAAATAATTTACTGTACCACATTTCACTGCGCTCAGAGAGTTAAATCACGAGAAAAGTCTATTAAAATATTTCGCTTGGCAGCCATGTTCGTTTTGTACTTTACAGGTTTATTAAAGTTACATAGATAAACTTGTTTCAGTACCCTTTATCACCGCACAAAATTTCAGGGCGATATCTGTAATAGTTTCGGATATACCGAATGCTGGTGAAATATTTCGCACAGCCGCCATGTTGGATTGGTGATACACAATATAATTTGAAGGGCACGGTCGGGGTCGTCCAGAATAGTGCTATGATCTTGCCGAGTTTCATTGTAATCGCTCCAGCCGTTTAGAAGTTATTAGGGGACACACACACACACACACACACACACACACACGCGGACAAAATGTGATCTCATAAGCCTATTTTTTCATAAAATGAAAATAGGCTAAAAGGATCTTGAAGGGGGCGGCCGTGGCCCGAATGTAATCATAAGAAACCACGTCTAGGATTACTGTTATGGGAATCGAACCTAGACCTTTTCAGTTGTACCTCACAAGTAAAAAAATAAATAAATAGGCTAATAATAACCTCTGGCACTACAGCCCATTAAGGGCCTAAGCCTATCAAGCGACCGCTGCCCAGCCATTTGGCCTGCAGATATTGGGGTGACGTGTGATCAGCTCATCGGGTCCCCTCGGCCGTTAATCTTGGTTTTCGTGATCGGGTCGCTGCCTCACTGTCCGACAGCTACTCAATTGTCCTCACGAGGCTGAGTGCACCCCGTTCCAGCCCTCACGTGAGTTTCTAAAATCCCTGACGGAGCCGGGAATCGAACCCGGGGCCTCCAGGTGAGAGGTAGGCGCACTACCCCAACACCATGGGTGTACCTCATAAGGCTGAATTAGAATTAAGTTTGTTGGTAGAACCAGGATGAAACTCGGACCTCAAGCATGCTAGCCACTACACCACGAGGTCTCCCAGGTACAAACGGAACGTTGAAATTGGTACGTAGGTCTCCTAATGGCTCCATATCCAAAGCTCAAACCAGGAGACTAAGGCCATACAATATTTCTATTTAGCATATTTATAAAATAATGTTATAAATGTATATAAATTGTACCTTGTATGCAGTGTTGACGTTAGCACTAGGTTCGCATCACGCACTGAACTAAACTGAACTGAACGCCCCTCTCCACTGCCTGAGGGCCGGCGGTACAATTAGCACGCCCCCCCCCCCCTCTCCAATGCCCCCCTCCCCCCTTCCACTCTCCCGCCTTCCTTCCCTGCCATGCCAATAGATAAGCCTTTCCTGCTCTTCCAAAAATTTCGAAGATCTCCTTTACATGGACCGAGCGGGGAACTCAGCGCTTTAAATCACAAGGCGACGAGACCAGGCTATCTTAGGAGACGGGAGACAAGTGGTTTCGAACCCGGACATTGCCCATCGTTGGATGGTTTCCCACCAGTGGCGTAACTAGGGTTTGATTCTAGGGGAGGATGAGCTGAGTCAATATTACACAGGAGTCGGACATAATCAAAGTAAATATACGGTCCAGAAATTTCAATACCTCCTAATTAAATAATTGTGTTAGATTTCATTAGCATCAATGTGTAAATGCTCGACAATTATCAATTTTTTTAGTCGATTTACCCTCTAGTTTGGTGGTTCAACGGACTCAGCGAGGTAACTCACCACTACCGCCTCTACGGGCAGTGTCCTGGAGCTTGGAACATCTGGTCGGGGTGGATACAACTGGGGAGGTGTGATCAGCACTTTGCCCAGGCGGCCTCACCTGCAAAGCGAACAGGGGCCTCATGAGGGATGGGAAGGGAAGATTGGGATGGATAGGCCAGGAAGTGGAAAGGAGGCGGCCGTGTCCTTACAGTAGGTAGCATCCCGTAATTTTCCCGAAGACGAAGTGGGGAACCACGGAAAACCACATCGAGGATGGCTGAGGTGGGAATCGAACCCCCTCTACTCATTTGGACCACCCGAGGCTGAGTAGACCCCGTTCCAGTCCTCATACCACTTTTCAAATTTCGTGGCAGAGCCGGGAATCGAACCCAGGACCTCCGGGGCGGCAGCTAACCATGCTGACCGCTACGCTACGGAGGCGACCAATTAACAATTTTGTTGATATAAAATTATGATGATATGAATCGCAGCCAATGGCCATAAGCTGGGTATTTTTGATTGAACGCCCAAGGGCTCCCAACAAGTTCAATTTCAAGTAGTTCCAACTTTGGCTACTAGATGCTACTGGCACTAACACTAGCGGCGAACGTTGGAACTTGAAAGATCGTTTCCTAATCAGCCAAATATAACCTACACATTTGTTTAAACGCACTTTATAAAGAAATATTTCAAAATTTCCGTTGACGTTTTAAGACTGTTTGGAAGATTTTGGTACAAACCACACTTTCTAACTCCCTCTGGCTTAAGAGCTAGAGTTCTTTGAAACATACATCTTAGCGTTTTGTATGTGATTTTGGCTCACATGTAGACTACAGATTTCTTATTAGGCGTTTTATATACAGGATAGCTTGCCACGGTGGGTGAGTGGATAGCGTGTCGGTCTACTAACCCCAATATTGCAGGTTCGCTCCTAGCCGTGGTAAGTGATTTTTGAAAGGCGGCAAAAATACGACACGATGTCATACGATGTTGGCATGTCAAAGAACCCATTTGAATTCAGTAGGCCGTGTTCATAATGGCAAAATTAATCTCGGGAGTTTCCACCAGCACAAAGTTCCTCATTTCTCTACTAGAAAGCGCTATAGTGTTCAAGGAGCTTAGATATCCAACCTCCTTGACTTTCATAGTGATTCAAGGAACAACGAAATACGACACGCAAGCTACCCTCTGGGTGTCAAATAACAAAGCTTGCACCCGGCAACCGAGGCCACACGATATTATTATTATTATTTGCAGAGGATGAACCCGAACTCCACCGACAAACACTCGGAAGCTGCTCAGGTGGGTGTTTTTAGAATTTGTCTGATATTCTGTGTTACAGTGATGCAGGGGCGTATATACAATTTCTTTTCGGCGGTGGGCTGACTATACCATACTGTTTTATTGCCACTGAGTGTACCCCGTTCCAACCCTCAGACCAGAATGAAAATATCTTGGCTGAGCCAGGAATCGAATTCGGACCTGCGGGGTGACAACCAAGAGTGCTAACCACAACACCACGAGGTAGTCTAATTTCAATCTTAATCTTGTTAAAGAACCTTCCACTAATTACACCTGTGTGAAGTTAAATTAGGTTGAAATGTAAACAACGCTCACGTTCGTCGCCAGGAGCCGACTGTGGTGGCGTCTAGTATCCAAGTTCAGAACTAGTAGTTGTTGACAGAGGCGTTTGGCGGCAAAAGTAGGAACTACTTGAAAAATTCAAAGTATGCAGTCCTTACTTGAATTAAGAAACAGAAACACACACTAATACAGTCATCACAATTAACACCGGTTATCAGACAGATTCTACACACACCCAAAGTACACGGGGCTACATGACCGCGTTGTCGCAGCCCCTAAACTAAGGAACCAACCAACCAACCAACCAACCAACCAACCAACCAACCAACCAACCAACCAACCAACCAATCAATTTGTTTATAACTTAGCCAATAAGTTAATATTAGGATTCAAACAAATTTACAATTATTTCATGCTTTTACCAAAGCAACACATTCTTAATTTTTACTGGATTTTTCGGGGGAGGCTGGAGCCCCCACAGCTGCCCCCTTATATAAGCCCCTGCTGTGATGTCAGTACTAGTGTGTGTATTTGTAATTGAGGTAGAATTTGAGTAGGAAGCGGCCGTGGCCTTAAGTTAGGTACTATTCCGGCATTTACCTGGTTTAGAAGTGGAAAACCACTTCCAGGATGGCCGAGGGAGGAATCGAACCCTTCTCTTCTCAGATTTACCTCACGAGGCTGAGTGTACTGCATTCCAGTCCTCGGACCAGAATTAAACATCCTGGCAGCGCCGGGGATCGAACCTGCGCCTCCACGGTGACAGCCAAGGATGCTAGCCACTACGTTAAGAGGCGGACCGGTGGGAGAAGAGAATGGGGGTGTCGAGGATACATTTATGAAACTCATTCTGTTCCTTCTCAGCACGTTCCCGTTCGTTATAATTTTTGCACTATCCTGCGTTCAACATTACGTACAGCAATCAACACGTGACTAAGACACGTAACTAAGTGCTTGTGTTCTTATAGCAACATTTAGATGACGCTACTGGCCTAGTATATCATACATGACGAACACTGGTTGCTATACAGTGACTACCAAAAGTTTAAGACCACTAGCTTATTTTCAACAAACGCTTCCTGGTCTTATATGTTTGATTAAAATTTTGTCAAATATTTTATGAAAATACTTTGATCTAATATCCATCCACCTGTACCAAGAACATTGTAATATGGCTTGTTGGGGAATTTACGTATGTGAGGCATATATATATGTGTATTGAAACTCTCCGTCCTAAACTACTTCTTTATTCTCACAACAACAATAATAATAATAATACAAAGAATATATATATAAGGAACCACACTAGACTTATTTAGTCTAGTGAGTCTCAATCTCTCCGCTAGTAAGCGCTTCTGAGATCCTTCACATCCTCCCCACCCTGGTCGATCTCCAAGGGAATCACCAGTTGGATCGGTCTGCTGATTCTCGAACAGTCTGGCAGGCGTAAAATGGCTGTTCGTATTCGTCCGTCTCGTCCTTGAATTAGTTCGTCCACTCGAGCCCTTTTCCACATATGTCTGGGTAAAACGTCTTGTTGTAAGAGGGGACGTTTTACTTCGTGGTAGCATCGTAGGTGCAACAGGTATTCCTTTTGCCATCTTCTCCAAAAATCGTCCACCATCTTCATCTTCAGTCGGTACTCTTTAGTCAGGGTCTTCTTTCCTTCTGGCTCAGATCCATTTGTAGCGATCGTGACGCCACCGTTCAAAAAATGAGCAGGTGTTAATACGTCGAAACTGTTTCCATCCTGCACAATGGGACGGGTGTTCAGGGTGGCTTCAATACTGACCAACACCGTGTTCAGTCCCTCTTCATCTACTTGTGACTGGCCCAGTACCTTCCTGAGGCAGCGCTTGGTGGAGCCGATCATTCTCTCCCACCATCCTCCTCACCAAGCCCGTGGAGCTATAAATTTCCACGTCACATTGTGCTGAGCCATGTACGTATGTGTCTTCGGATGGTTCAAGACTTTGGAAAGTTGGAGTTCTTTATTTGCAGCGTGGAATGTTTGTGCGTTGTCCGAATATATGGTTGACGGCATTCCTCTACGTCCGGCAAATCGTTGGAAAGCCATCAAGAACTTGTCTGTCGACAGGTCTGAGGCTAGTTCTAAGTGTACCGCTCTCACTGTTGCACAGGTGAACAAAACAATGTAGCCTTTCTTCATACTAGATCCCGATCTGATGTCGAGGGGGCCTGCGAAGTCAATTCCTGTCACTGCAAAAACCCGAGATGGTCGTACACGGTCTACTGGCAGTGGTGCTTCAACTTCTTCGCATCTCTTGTTGTGGGATATTTTGCATGGCAAGCAGGTGTTCAGTACCCTTTTGATGTTCTGTCGTGCTCTTAATATCCAGAATTCATTGCGTAGTTCTGTGAGTATCATACGCACTCCCATGTGATGAAGTCTGATGTGCGTATCGCGAATAAGGAGGTGGATGAAGTGATGTGAGCCATCAAGGATCACAGGGTGTATTTGAAGTGTAGTAAGACCTGCGAATTGAAGACGTCCACCTAAGCAAATGAGATCATTTTGAAGAAAAGGATTAAATCTTGAAATCTTTGATGTGCTGGGCACTTGCTTATTATTCTTCAGAGCTTCCCGTTGACCTGGGAAACACTCTGCTTGAACTTGGCGTATCCAGTAAGCCCGAGCGATGGCTATGTCTTCAGCTGTTAAGTATTGAGTGCTGTTTCTTTTCTTCTCCCTCAAGCATCCGACGAAGCGAAGAATCCATGCCGTAACGTTCATTAACTTCCAGTAGGAACTAAAGCGCGTAGCTTGTAGCAGACCAGTAGTGATGGCCAAAACATGGGTTGTCCTTTTCTCGTCAAGTAGGTCCATAGGAGCGTCCGTAACATCACGTGGCCAAGAATTGTGGTTCATGGCGAGCCATGGAGGTCCGGACCACCAGGAATCCCGCGAAGCTAAGTCTTTCACTGGGAGGCCTCTCGAGAGATAGTCTGCAGGGGTGTCTGTTCCGGGGCAGTGTCTCCATTGGCTAGATACAGTATGCTTGTGAATTTCTGTCACTCTATTGCAGACGAATGTTTTCCATCGGTCAGGGTTGCTGCGGATCCATCCTCGAGTGACTGTTGAATCTGTCCGTAAAATTGCAGGAATGGATCCAACTCCAGTTTCACGGTAGAAATAATTTAATAGTCGTGATCCAATCAAGGCTGCTAGCAATTCAAGCCGGGGAAGAGTAACCTTCCTTACGGGTGACAATCTGGTTTTGCTGCAGACCAGACGAACCGTGAAAGTGTCATCAGTACACGACAGGACGTATAGCGCGGCACCATACGCTCTTTCCGAGGCATCACAAAACACGTGCAATGATAAGTCTCTGCTGGAGATCGAAATGGTGATCCACCGTGGTATGCGTATTGAAGGTAAGTACTGTAGGTTTGATATCCAATCATTCCATCGATGAGCGAGGTCAGGTGGTAGAATTTCCTCCCATGCTAGTCCTTTGCACCAAGTGTCCTGGAAAAGTATCTTCGCAGTTATTGACACGGGTGAAAATAATCCAAGTGGGTCGTAGAATCTGGCTGTGGCTTTTAATAGTTGTCGTTTCGTTGCTGGCTGGGTCGATATATTTTGGGTGACGTCGCTTGGGGTTGTGAAGAGTTGATCTGATTCCGCATTCCAATCGACACCTAGGACTCGTGTTTCTATTTTGATCTCTCTAGCTTCTGCTTTCCAAATTTTCATTAGTGGCGTGGAATTCGTGACCCATTTGGATAGCGGAAGCCAAATCTGGCGAAGGATGGCTGTCAATTCGTAATAAACTGTAACGGCTAAGTTGTCGTCCTCTACGCTAGCGGTGAAGTCATCCATAAATGTACAAGCATCGAGGAGAGGTGCTGCTGTTGGGTATGTGGCATGGTTCATGTTCGCTAATTCACGCAGAGCAGCGGATAGTAGGAATGGCCTTCTCGTAAGTCCAAATAGAAGACGAGCAAAACGGTATGCTACGACGTCCTCTTGTCATTGTGTAGGTTCCGTCATTGTTAGTGTCGTAGCGGTACCATCGAAACCTGGTAAGGTCTCTATCGGACTCGTCTAGAGATATCTGAAGAAATGCCTGAGATCCGTCGCACACGATGGCCTTTTGATGCAATCGAAATCTTAAAAGGGCTCCAAAAATTTCGGGTAACAAGTTTGGTCCTATGTGTAGGGTGTCATTGAGTGATGGGAAGCCTGGCTCGTGAGATGAGGCATCGAAAACTATTCTCCATTTGGTTGAATCTCGTTTTTCTTTCTTTACAGCATGGTGTGGCAGATAAAAAACATTTCCAGGGGTAACATCGGCGGGGGCTAGTTCTACTTGCTCCTGCACCATATAGTCTAACATATGCTCGTCGTACATTTTTTTTGAAACCTGCGTCCTGAGTTAGTCGTTTCTGGAGTGTTCGAAACCTTTTCTCGGATGTTTGTAAATTGTCTGATGAAAGTGTTTCCTGTTTCCTTGGAAGTGACACAACTCTTCATCCGTTGTGGATGCGGTAATTGTCGTGGAAGTCTTGAAGGATAACCGTATCCATGTCGTCCAATTGTCTGATTTGAATCTCTCGAATTCCAATTGTTTCGAGATCCCAGAAACGTCGCAAGGAGTCGTCAGAAAGTTCATCGTTGTTGACAGACACGTGGTTCGTTGTTACCTGATTAACTGTAATACCTGAACGTTTTCCTGTGAGGATCCAACCAAAGATCGTAGGAAGTAGGACGAGAGATGGCGTAATTGCTCTTGGCTGCTGACGTTTCACTACTTTCCAGTAATAGTCTGCACCAATAAGTATTTCAATTGGTAAATCTTCTGCGTCGTTTGTTTTTGGATCAGCGAGCGGTAGATTGTTATAGTCAAGAGTAACGCTTGGGTGGGTTGAATATGTGTTGTCACTTTCGAAGGCTGTGATACTGATGTCATTTTTAGTTGAAAATCCGATTATGTCGAATTGGGCAAGTCGACGTGGCTGGGTACCATTGCAGGTTGCTTCGAAAGATGTTACTGTTAAGTCTCTAGTCCCAATTACTTCGAGCTCTAGAGTGTCCAATAATGCTGCGGCAATGAAATTTGATTGGCTACCAGCGTCCAGAAGACATCGTGTTATTTTGGACTTGCCTGTTGGTCCTTTGATCCAAACACGGGCTGTTTGCAAATATGAGAAACTTGTTGTTCCTATTTTTATCTTTCCTGCTGATGTGGCTTGGGATTGGTTCTTGTTGCATATAGCGATGTGGTGATGTTGTTGGCATTTTGAACAGGATACTTTATCTTCCTTATAGCAGTTCTTAATAGTGTGACCTTTGTTTAGGCAAAGGAAGCATCTTTGAGAGTGTTTTAACTTCTCTATCCTGGCCTGAAGTGCGACTACTTTTGTGCACACTTGTGCCCAATGACCTTTGTTTTCACAGAAGACACAGAATGGCGTGATCGCTGTCTTATTCCCTCTATTAATCCCTCGTGGCTTAGTACTAACTTGGAAAGAAGCTGCTGTTGGCGTGGAATGGGACGTAATAGCGATACTGGCATCTCCCCTGATTTTCTGAGTGTTAAGTGCTCCTTCCACCTCTTCACGGAGGAATTCTATCAAAGACATCATATTGCCTTCGGAGATTTTGTTACGTTTTGCGTGGATCAGCCAACGTCTGCATAGGTCTGCTGGAAATGCTCGCAGAACCTTTGGGGCTATCACGCGTCCGTATACATTAATATCTTCCCCGAGTGCCTTGAGTGCTAGTACTCTTCGATGGCACTCCAAGTACGTTGTGTTTAAATCGTCAGGTCTCTCTGAGAAGGCAGGCTGTAAATTCTCCAGGTAGTTAAGGTGGGCCTGGGTTATTTTATCCTTGTCGCTGTAGCGGTCTGTAAGTAATGACTTTCTCTGGGCGTACGTATCTGCGGTAATTGCTATGCCCTCAATAAGTTGCTTTGGTTCCCCTTGTAAAAACCCTCGTAAGAGTACGTGCTTGCTAATGTCTGGAATGGTGGTATTATTATCAACTGATGCTTGAAATTGTTCCCAGAATCGAGACCAGGATTCTATGTCTCCTGAGAATGGTTCTATACGTATTGTCGGTGGTTTGACGTCTGGGATACGTGTGGGCTGAATATGTTGGTTTGCGCTAACAGTGACCGTAGGTATATTGGCTTCTTCTCGTTTCATTGCGAGTATTTTTTGTGCCTTGAGGATGGCACGTGTTGCACTGTCAGTGTATTCTTCACAAGACCGGACATCTATGGCGTATTCTGTGTCATCTAGCAGGCTATGTATCAGATCGTCAATAGAGAGCAATGATTCTTAAATTGTCTGTAGTCTTTTTAGGATGTGTTCTATTTCATCATGATCTGTTGCTATATCATTTTGTTGTATAAAATTAACAAGGCGCGTGACATTGGAGCGTTGAGTCGTGCGTTTTCTTTTTAGAACATTAAGTTGTTCCCTTTCAGTCATTCTGAAGGGATGAGTGAACTATCTTATTGGGGAACGGGAGTAATGTTTTTGCAATGCCAAGTTTAGCAGAGAGTTACGTGAATGGTCTGTAGATGGCACCACTTGTGAGACAATCGTTCGCGGGTAGTGTTATGTAGCAGAATAAATAACCTCAACAAATCAATAGTAATATATATTCGCTTATAGGATGCTACTGAATTAGTTAATCATATCACAGAATGAAAAACTGTAGTATTTATCGTGAGTCGTGAACTATCCTAAAGCCGTTCGGTTATGTGTGAACTAGTGGCATTGTCCAGTACGTCATGAAACACTACTTACGTAATTTTTCTTCTGAGATGTTTTAAGCTCTTGGTAAATTGTAATTGTATTTAGCGTACCTGGAACAAATCGGTTGGATTTCGGCACCAATATGTTGGGGAATTTACGTATGTGAGGCCTATATATATGTGTATTGAAACTCTCCGCCCTAAACCACTTCCTTATTCTCACAACAACAATAATAATAATAATACAAAGAATATATATATAAGGAACCACACTAGACTTATTTAGTCTAGTGAGTCTCAATCTCTCCGCTAGTAGGCGCTTCTGAGATCCTTCACATGGCTTTCAGTTTTTGAGTTACAGTTTTTTAATACAAGTGGAGTATCCAAGAAAAATGCAATTTTCAACCACACATTAATTTGTGGACTTTAAACCAATGGGGTTACCTTGTTAATTATTTTTTATAAGTATTGTAGAATGGATACAAACGTTTTGGTTAATGAAAATGAAATGAAAATCCACAGCCTGCTTCCAGTCTCCGACCAGGTCAGGAATGGAATGAATGAAGCCCCCATCTAGCGGCGAGGATATGAACTGTGGCCGGCTGCCGAGGCCTGACGCACTCCTCTGGGGCAATGATTAAATGAGTGGAGAGTGTTGCTGGAATGAAATTATGACAGGGAAAACCGGAGTACCCGGAGAAAAACCTGTCTGCCTCCGTTTTGCCCAGCATTGATCTTACATGGAGTGGCCGGGATTTGAACCACAGACCCAGCGGTGAGAGGCCGGCGTGCTGCCGCCTAAGCCACGGAGGCTTAGCTTTGGGTAATGAAAATAAAATCCCAAAATTGTTCTTGCCATTTGGTAGTGATTTTTGTATACCTGGCTTCTCAGGATAGACAAGAGAAACTGATTCCAGGTACTCGGAGTGTTGACTTTGGAACTGTCTCTTTATCTGTTGACAACATGCTGTGCTGTGCCAGATGAAAGTTTGGGTTCGCTAAGTCAACCCTCACAGAAGCTATTAACCAGCGAACGCTCATCAGTCTTAGCTTCAATTCGTTACCTTTTACAAAAAGTACAAACATCACTACCAAATGGCAAGAAAAGTTTTGGGATTTTTGTTTCATTTACCAAAACGTTTGTATACATTCTACAATACTTATAAAATAGTCAATGAGGTAACCCCATTGGTTTATTGTCCACAAATTAATTTGGAAAATTGCGTTTTTCTTCGATACTCCACTTGTATTAAAATATTGAAACTCAAAAACTGTAAGCCATATTACAATTCTCTTGGTACAGGTGGATTTCTATTAGATCCTGAAAAATAGGCAGTTTTAGAAAAATCTATTTTATAAAATTTATTAAAAATGCAAGTACTACAAATATGTTTATAATAAAAAAATTAAATAATAAGATCTACAATTATAAAAGTATCGTCTGGGGAGGGGGGTAAGAAATTTTAAAAGAACTGTGAGTAGATTATTTTTGAGAGCAGATAGAAATAAATAAATTTTATATGGATTCATTTTTTAAATAAAAATATTAAGTATTGGCAAAATTTGAATCAAATATATAAGACCAGGAAGCTTTTGTTGAAAATAAGCTAGTGGTCTTAAACTTTTGGTAGGCACTGTAGTTATCATGGTGACGAAAATTATTGATGATGCTGATTCCAAATAATCCCCCAACTCAAATCTTTCCTTGTTAAAATGCTATATCCCAGTCACGATCCCGATTACCTCAGATCTGGATAATGTCTAATCGCGATCAACGGCATTTGTCATTGGAACGTGTTTAGACGTTACATTATGAAACAGCGGGGTAATCGAGTAAAACAGCATAACATCGCTAAGTTCTGCGAACTTTTCAATTCCAAGTGTTAACTTATAGCTGAAATTTACAGTAGTTTGTTTCCTCCAATTTTGAAGTATTTCAGTTATTATTTTTACAGAATTTAACCTGATAATGTATATTCTTAATTTTATACATATCTTGAAGTGATGTGTGGGCAAGGGCTACTCTTGGTGTGAAAAAAATATTTTAAAATATTTTAAAATATTTATGCACAGGTCTAGGATATTTATTGCATACTTCTTTGTTCGCCAGAGTTATTTGGTCCTATCGGAATCCCTTCTATGTCTATGAAAATAAATTTATGTCTTAATTATTCGTCCTCAACGACTTTCCCCGACGCTGAGAATATTTCCGTGTTTAAATACTGGTATGTTCGTTCTCCTTCCATCATTGTCTCTCTCAATCGTCATATATCTGATATCAACCAACACAAATAAATCATATATTGACATACGCTTTGAGTGACATTTGTGAACATTTAAATGGCTTAAACACAACAAACACAAACTGATGCTCTACATATTCTTCAAAGTTAGCCATGGCCTTGATTTATCACGTGATATCACGTGATGCCCAGAGAGCCATCGGATTGGTCAACATAGATACAAGACACATTGGAAATAAATACACGTTGGAGTTACATCACTTTGCAAATAAACTTAGTTCTTATATCTCTGTTATTATGGGATAGACGACGTATTGCGACTTAAAACCTTTGCTATACGTTGAGAGAACCAATACACTTGCTTATGAAAGAAAAAAAAACTGAAAAACCATCAATTTTGGATTTACGTCACTTTGGAAATAAGCTCTTAAATTTTTACGGTACCTAACCTAACCTAATCTAAGCGGAATTTTAGCAGAGACAGATGTGTTAGAAATTCCCAGATTCCACCGATACATCAGTGCTTGGGTCGCTAGTGGCACGATGGCAAATTGGTGGGTCACTTGCGGCACGGGTCGCATCTGGCACGGGTCGCATATGGCACGTTCGCATCCGACACGACACCGTCGAAATGGGGGTATTAGTGTATAAGGCCTCTTAAATTGGTGCCTATAATTAACATTCTTTCCCAAGTTATCGTCCTCCGCCCTCATTTACTTGTTAACTTGTTCTGGTTCTGCCAATGGGTCTTACAAACATTTGTGGTAAGTATCAGCGTGATCGCGGGTAGCACATGTCCCGTATATTTCCTTGTTCATACTTGTCATGCTGATGTATTCCCGTAATGTGCAAGTCCCAGTGAAAGCGCTCAGCATGTGTGAAGAATGTAATAAGATATGCACGTTCTATTCTATGTAGATGAGGTGTTCTGAAGTGACACAGACGTGAACAAAGTGGGTTGAAATACGCACGAGAAAACTGACAACTTCTGGGAAGTTCACATACTACACCTCGCCAACCTCGAATGCAAATTGTACATACATTATATTTAAATGTGAAGGTTCTCACGTCTAAAAATGAGGTCATTTTAAAGTTACTTTCATGTGGATACATTCATTTCATTCCCCCTCCCAAAGAGCTTAAGGGGTACAGTTTATTAAAAAATAAGGTTAACATGGAAAACATTTTAAAGTTGTCGTTGTTGATCTATTAGGGGCTTTGCGACATCGTGGTCATATAGCTCCGCGTACTTGGGTATGTGTAAAATTTGTCTAACTTCCTGTGTCACTGTGATGTCTGTACTTGTAATTGAGGTAGGATTAGAATGGGTGCGGCCGTGGCCTTAAGTTATGTACCATCCCGGCATTTGCCTGGAGTAGAAGTGGGAAACCACGCAAAACAACTTCTAGGATGGCTGAGGTAGGAATCGAACCCGTCTTTTCTCAGTTTTTCCTTACTAGGCTGAGTGTATCCCGTTTCAGCACTCAGAATAGAATTACATATTTTCGCAGATCCAGGAATCGAACCCGGGCCTCCACGGTGTCAGCCAAGAATGCTAGCCACTGCGCAATGAGGCAGACTAGGTATAAAGTTAATTATCATTGAGCGAAAATCAGTTCCGGTTAGGTAGTGGCCGGTAGTATACTCTCGGCTATCACCAGGGAGGTGCGGGTTCGATTAGACTACCAGCTCTGCCAAGATATTTAATTTCGTGGAAAACAAGTCAGGTTCTTCCGTGAAGAACCAAAGCCTATTTTCATATAACCTACTTATGTTAATTGCCACTATCAACATACAAAATTTCAGTTTGATTGCTGTAATAGATTCGTAGATATTGAGAACTGACTTAATATTGCGGATGGACGCCATGTTGGATTTTTATATATGTAGGTCTTAGAGTTATGCATTGTTACATGAAGATTATTGTGTACGTGTAGTATTCAAACTTCAATCGCATGATTAGGATACAAGAAGTAAAAACGAGATTTTAAAATTTCGCACAGCTGCCATCTTGTGGTTAAGGAAACAATTGAAATAAATTAGATGCTAGTGGATTAACATTTATATAAGGATTTACTGTACCAAGTGTCACTGCACTCGGTTGGTTAAATTGTGAGAAACGTTCATGTGAATATTTATGAACATAACAAAACTCAGTTTGATTGCTGTAATAGATTCGTAGATATTGAGATCCGTCTAAATATTTCGGATGGTCGCCATGTTGGATTGTTATATGTATAGGCCATAGAGTCATGTACCATTAAAGGAAAAGTATTGCGTACGTTCTTTATTCAACACTCACTTCGATCGCATGATTACGACACAAGAAATAAAAACTTAATTTTAAATTTCGCACAGACGCCATCTTGAGGGTATGTAAACAATTGGACTAAATTAAATACCAGTGCATTACAATGTGTATAAGCATTTGCTGTACCAAGTTTCATTGCGTTTGGATTATTAAATCGCGAGAAAAGTCTATTTAAAACTTTCAACTTCGCTTGACCGCCATGTTAACCGGTTTTTGAAAGTCTCATAGATGAACTTTCAGCAGTACCCTTTATCTCCGTACAAAATTTCAGGGTGATACCGGTAATAGTTTCAGAGATATAGAATGCCGGTGAAATATTTCGCACAGCCGCCATCTTGAGCTTATGTAAACAATTGAACGAAGTTAGATGTCGGTGCATTACAATGTGTGTAAACATATACTGTACCATGTTCCAATGCCTTTGGTTGGTTAAATCTTGAGAAACGTCCATTTAAATGTCGCAACTTTGCTTGGCCGCCATGTTGGTTTTGTAGTTACCAGGTTTTCAAAAGTCACATAGGTGAACTTCTAGTAGTTTCCATTATCACAGTACAAAATTCCAGGGTGATATCGGTAATTGTTTCGGAGATATTGAAAGCTGGTGAAATATTTCGCACAGCCGCCATGTTGGATTGGTGAGACGTAACAAAATTTGAGGGGCACGGTCGGGGTCATCCGGAATAGTGCTAAGAACTTTCAGAGTTTCATTGAAATCGCTCCAGCCGTTTAGAAGTTAATAGGGGGAGGGGGCACACGCACATGAATCGCACACACACGCACACACACACGGACAAAAGGTGATCACATAAGCCTATTTTTTCATAATTGAAAATAGGCTAAAAATGGCAGTAGGATATATGGAAAATAATATTATTAGAACATCCACTGTAGTCACGGGTGCATTTCTAATAAGACATAATTAAAATCCATAATATTCTTATTTCTGTCAAAAACTGAGACTCATCGTCCCTTAATGGGTTCTATACATACTTCACAAAGTATTCAGTATCTCTGCATCTAATTATTTACGGAGATATTAAATTCGCACCATATACATATTTCTAAAGCGATTGCCTCGTTGGGCCAATTTTAAGTTCTAACATCGCTTTAATATTGAGGATCCCAGTCACATCGTAGCTAAGCCCCTCGATTCTTAATTATAGTTAGGAGATGGCAAGTAATCACCATTCATGGCTTAGAGCCATAGAAAGGCTATGCCATTATTTTCAAACACTGTTAAATATTCAATATGTCGTTATCTTAAAAACTATGAGGCAATTGAACTGTGCAAATGTAAAGCGAGTTTAGGTTTGTTTACAGAATTAAGTCAAGACCATTAAGGGAATTTCAATTGTAGCAATGTCGAATTCTAAACTTAAGTGATGGTTAGGATACTCCCCCAGAGTAAATTCATACATGTCATTGAATATTCAGCAGTAAAATATAAATGTTTTATTATTAATTATGAAATCAATTACCTGTATGTGTAAAATTGAACACTCGCCAAGTGAAAATAAATGCACCAGGATAATGTCAGAACTTTATTGTCAACCAATGAGCAGGTCTGGGGATGTATATTTAACAAGGATTTAATGTAATGAATATTTCGTTTAAGGATTTACTTTGATTAAGGATTTATTGTAATGAAGATTTGTTTTGATTAAGGATTTATTGTAATGAGATGTTATTGTCAAATGAGGGTTTATTTTGTGTGGACATTTTAAAAAACGTTATTTTTAGCCTACTTTCAATTTTTTGCAAAATATGAAAGTAGACTTATGAGATCTACACAGGGCCAAAAATTGTGTGTGTGTGTGAGTGAGTGTGTGTGTGAGTGTGTGTCTGTCCCCCCCCCCCTATCAATTCGAACACGGTGAAACCGAATTGGACGAAATTTGGTACAGAGGTAGAACTAGCAAAGGGCACCTCAGTGTCATGTTTTATATCACCGCCATTTTGACGAAAACGTAATGGTGGCTACCCAAATGTTAAAAGCTTAAATCAAATTACGACCAACCTAATCATCTGATCTCTACCAAATTTCGCAACTTTATACCCTTATGTATGAAGAATCGTTTGAACAAACTACAAAGTCATCATCCCAATACTTTGCGGATGGAGGCCATGTATGTGTGCAAATCGATTCTCCTTATCTATTCAAACACGGTTAAACCGAATTGAAGAAAATTTGGTACGGAGGTAGCACTAGCAGAGGGCACTTCGGGGTCATATTTTATATAGCCGCCATCTTGACGAAAACGTAATGGCGGCCCCCCAAATGTTGAAAGCTTAAAACCAATTACGACCAACCAAATAATCTGATCTCTACCAAATTTTGCAACAACATACTTTTTTGTGGGAAGCATTGTTTTACCAAACTACAAGATCATCAGCCCAATAGTTTGCAGATGGCGGACATTTATGTGTGCAAATCGATTCCTCCTATCGATTCATGCACGGTAAAACCGAATTGAACAAAATTTGGTACAGAGGTAGCACTAGCAAAGCGCACCTCAGTGTCATGTTTTATATCACCGCCATCTTGACGGAAACGGTATGGTGGCCACCCAAATGCTTAAAGCTTAAATCAAATTACAACCAACCTAATCATTTGATCTCTACCAAATTTTGAAACAACATACCATTTTATGGGAAGCATCTTTTGACTGAAGTACAAGGTCATCAGGCCAATAGTTTGCAGATAGCGGCCATGTATGTGTGTAAATCGATTTCCCATATCAATTCAAACACGATGAAACCGAATTGAATGACATATTTTTTACAGAGGTAGCACTAGCATATTCATGTTTAATATCCGTATAGCACGTTGTATTTCAACAAGCTACTTCAACCAACATTCAATTATACTCCTTGAAAAGGACAAAGAGTTATAACAATACCCATGCATTTAGGATAAAGTAGGCTGTATGTTCTTTACTTAACAACTTGTTTTATCTGTTTAACTTTATGGAATTGTATTTTTTGTGGGTTTTTGTCTAAATTAATGAGATGTAGTTCATTTCTGTTCTATTAAAAGAATATAGATGCAAATCCACGAATAGTACGTGTCATCAATTTCACTACTCTTGAGAACATGAAGGTACAGTAGACATGATTATGTGCTATAGTGTTTCTAATCCGAAAACACAGTTATGATCCCGAGGACCGGCCGAATTTATTCTTATACCGGTCTACACTAAATGTAAACGGTTACAATACAAAAGTCCATTATTCTCTGAACCATAGAAATGTTACTTAGTGAGTTTTACCTCTAAACCGATGATATTTGGAGTACAGTTTTATGTGAAGGTGGGTGGTACGCGAAAAAAATACGGTAAATAAATTGAATTTTATGATGTTGGCATGGTGAATGAAATACCTCATTCTTGTCATCTCAAAAATAGTAATTAATCCTATGTAAATTTTTCAAACAGAGTCTAAATTTTATAGCCTTCTTTTTTTTTAGCGTATTGCTTTTAGCGCCGGGAGTGTCCAAGGACATTTTCGGCTCGCCAGAGTTTATAGCTGCTTCTATGCGGACACCCATGGGGTGAGCTATAAGTACCGTCGCGCGTGGAGTGTTGTCTGAGGAGGAAAGTGTTAGTTACTTTGTTAGTTATTGTTGTTGTAAGGGACGGAACTATGAGGTCATCTGCCCCGGAGGAAAGTGTGAATGTAAGGATGAGGAATTGGAAGGTAGCGGCTGTGGCCTATAGTTAGGGACCAACCCCGGCATCGCCTGGAAGGAAGATGGGAAACCACAGAAGACTATCTTCAAGGTTGCCGTCGGGGGGATTCAAACCTCCTCGCCTCCCGGATGTGAGCAACTGCCTGCAGCCACGCCGTAACGACCACGGCTAACTCACCCGGTTATAGCCTACTGTAGTATAATTTGAAATAAATACGATTTGACGGACTGAAAAGGTATCAGTTAATTGAGATACTAAATCTCAGCAATTTTTCTAGGATTATGCCATGTCTTGTGTGGGGTTTGGCCTAGGAAGGCCAAGCTGGCGCATCAGCGGGCTCTTGGTGTCCGTGCGTGGACCCCCTCAGGAGTAGCGAACTGCACGCTACCTCGCTTTTCTTTTGATGAACCAGCTTGGTGTACCTAGGTGAAATTCTACACAAGACACGGCATACACCTAGGGAAATTGCTGAGTTTTAATTCACTGGCCGTGAAAACCAATATACCATCTAATTGACATACTGTAGGTTAGTAATGAAATACTGGCTCATGAGATCACTCACTCTATGCTACTTTCCCAGCAACGTTTGAGGAAGTTGGCATAGATTCTGAGCGGGTAATGCCTACGGAGAGAGCAGCTTCATTGTGACAATAATTCTGAGAAAATATCGGCTTGTTGAAAGTGATGATATCCAGGTTCACTGAAATTATACAAGTTCAGTGCCATGTCATTTGCATCAAGACTAATGACAACTCTACGAGTACAGAAATATTAGTTTCCCAGACAGAGAAATTAATTCTCAAGCAGTTTGTTAACAATTCAATTTCATACCAGTATATCTTGAAGTAAATGCAAAGCATTCCTTGACTTTGTTTGGTACATTTCGGCAACATATGAACCAAAATCGCCGGAAATAATTAAAAACAAGTAAATTAAGAAGTCCCACTGTAACCTATATTTTATGAGTCCCCCATGACAGTTTTAATGTAGGCTAGTGGGTTTATTATTTCTTTATATCATGTTATCGTGTTGGCAACGTGTTCAATTGCATTGGACACGTCTGCAGTAGACGCAGTGTCATTATTATTATTATTACTATTATCATATACGAATGCTTTTTATTATTAATTATTCAATGTATTTTAGGTCACTTTTGACAAGATTCTGAAGCTAGCTCTAATCATATGTTGTCTAAGAAAGTTTATTAATATTGTTCGGACCACTGAACCAGGAGTCAGGTTCATGTTTTGGTCACACGTACAGGAGGCAGCATTTATGGACACTATTGTCTCGAGCAGGTATGCTCGCTTACCCCGGGGAGGGTGAGGAGGAAGCAGCCAGGGGGCCTTGCTAGGAGTGGAATGGACAAGCAGGCGTATGACAATAAGACTTCCTGGAAGGAGCTGTGGGTTTCAGACGTGTGGTAGCAAGCTACTGGATGCACTGCGGAAGAGATTGTCTCGCTGGACTTTGAGATGTCAGGTTGTGTAGGGTGTCTCTCTTGAGCTGAGCGCTTGGTGTTTCTACGGAAAGCTTGAAGACCGTACGGTACCTCCGAATTGTTTTAGTATGGAGGGTACCACGTGATTGGGTTCTGGCTGTAATGCCACAATCATAGTAGGGCTAATACCCATCAAGATAACTGTGCTAAGTTGAAGAAGACCTTCATGGCGGTAAACCATAATGGCATGGCTGACCAGCTTCAAAGTGGTGATGAAATGGACATATTGGGCAGACGACGGCATTACTAGTAATGTGAAAACAAATAATAAATCTTTAAAGGCCTAAATATTATTATTATTATTATTATTATTATATTATTATATTATATAGTTTTAATTGCATTTTTGTGTGTCACTCTTTTTCTTATATTAATCAATTTCTTGCATGATGCAGCTTCAGAATACAAAGTAAATTTAAATTGGATAGTTTCTTTTTAGTTAGATGCATGTAAACCTTCCTTCATCTTTATTAATTTATAGGAGGTTTTGGTAACGCCTATGTACGAGCCAGTCCTTTCAGAATATCTGCACACGCCCGGAGATGAGAAGAGTTTCGATAAGGTGGATTTGTTCAATTACAGTACTAATTATGTCAGTTTGTTTAAATTTTAAAGAAAGGCCATTTATGAGGCAGAATATTCATTTTTATTTAATTTTTGTATCTTCAAAGTTACAAATGGCTTCTCTGGGTGAAGCCATCTTGTGGCTAGAATTGAAAGATTACAAATGGCGCCCAACGTAGGGCGTGTGAATAAGGCTGGCTGGTGCATAGTATGGCAGTACGCACAGGTAATTTGTGAAATCTGATCGGGTATTTTAGGAAGGGTATATATGTTCAGTGATTTTGGAGGGTATGCTAAGTAATAAGAGTGAGCCTGATTTATTAAAGTTGAGATCTAGAAGTGTTGACAGAAGCACTCTTGGTCATTCTAGAAGAGGCAGGAGTCAGTCAAACAGGCAGACCAATAAGCGGTCAGATTCCACAAATTCGAGAGTAGTTCTTAGTAAAATGGCAGATAAGGATGTGATTTCTGGTACGTTGGAGGGACGTGAGGGGGCCGAGAAAGATGATGTTGCAATTGGCAAGGAGTTAGGAATGGGAGTGAATAGTGACGAGGAAAATGAAGGGCTGGGGGAAAACTCACAGATGATCAAGTTAATGGAGCAGATGATGTCAAAATTCAGTAGTAAACTAAGTGATTTAAGTAATAAAATGGATACTCAGAGTAGTGATTTAAGTACTCAAATTAATAATCAAAGTAGTGAATTTAGTACTAAGATAGACATTCAAAGTACGGATTTAGAGAGCAAAATTAATAAGATTGTAGAAAGTATGAGTAAAGGCTATAAGGAAATTCGTCAGGAAATTGCCAGTAGAATTGAGATGGTAGATAAAAGATTCGAGCAAGTTGAGGAGAAGATGAGCTTACAGAGGCAGGGCATTATGGATACTGTTGATAAGCAGATAGGCGAGGTGAGTAATGAGGTAGCCATTGTCAAGAAAGAAGTTAGTGAGAGGTTGATAGTTGTAGAGGAAGAAATGAAGGATATAACTGAGATTAGAAATAAGCAGGTGTCTTTCGAACAGGAGCTAGCGGTTTCTTCAGTCAGAGTAACGATGGTAGATAAGAGTGCAAAAAAGGAGATTAGTGAACTGAAATCCTTTAACGAGAGCGAAAATTTGAAATTAAGAAGAGAGCTGAATCAGGCCAAGTCAAATAAGGAAAATTGTAATCACTCTGTAGGACATAGTAACTTCTATAGGGAATCTGACTTACCTAAATTTAGTGGAAGGCAGTTTAACCCTATGGAGTTTGTTAAAGTTGTTCAGAAGAGGTTTTCGAAAGGGTTAGAAGATGGGACTTTAGACTGGGATATTGTTGAGGAAATCATATCATTAGCTTTTGTGGGGGAGGCTAAATCTTGGTATCAAGTTTTTAGGGGAGGTTTCCAGGGGTTAGAAGATTTTAGGCAGAAGTTTGAGGGAAAGTTCTGGAACGAACAGACTAAAGGAAGAGAAAGAGACAAGATTTCTTTTGGGAGGTATCAGTCGAATCAGGGGGTGAGCATGACGGAGTATTTCCTCACACATGTCCTTATCAGTCAGAATTTAGACACTAGTTCTTCTGAAGGTGATATTGTTAGGCGTATGGCCCGTCATTTTTCTGATGAGGTGAAGATGGCCGTAGTCATGCAGGATGTAAATACGATTAAGGACATGGAACGTGTGTTAGAAAGGTTTGATACTTTGGGTAGAATGGGAGGCAAAAGGCAAGAACAGGGAAGGGAAGGAAATTACGATCAGGGGTATCAGGAGGAAGGGAATAGGCATTATGAGCGTAGGAATATTGATAGGCCAGGTAACTTTGTGAGGAATGATAGAGGAAATTTTGTAAATAGGGATAGGGGTGACCAAGGGAATTTTCGGAATAGGGGGCGCGGAGAACAGAGGCAGGCAGAAAATCGGGGACCTGGGGAACAAAGGCAGTTAGAGAATAGGGGGCGTGAAGAAGAGAGACAGCCAGCACAGCCGAGTAATTTAAACGGGAACAGGGCTCTTTAAGACGGTCAGATAGAGGGTCCCATCCCAGTATTCCAGTTCATGTGTTGAAGAAGATAGAATACGACCTTGATGTTAGAAACGAATTGTTAGATGACCAGGTTGAGGTTATGCAGGAGAGATGTGAGCCTACGTTGATCAGTCCTGTGATTAAGGTGAAGATATGGGGTCAAGTCGTCGATGCCTTATTGGACTCAGGGAGCATGTGTTCTTGCATTAAGGCAGGCTTTTATGATGAGGTTAAGAGTAAAGGAGAAGTCATAGAGGAGATTCCTGTGTCCAATATATTTATATTGTCTGCTGTTGGGACTAAGTCACAGAGAGTGCGTAGACAGGTTGTCGCACCTATGTACATTGATGAGAAATGTGGTCGTCAGAGTTTTCTAGTGGTCGCGAATTTAGTGTATCCTGTCATATTGGGTGCGGATTGGCTAAGCAGTCAGATGTGTAAGCTTGATTACGGCGAATCTAAGGTGAGATTCAAGTGGGGTGAGAATTTTGATACGATTAGTCTGAGTTATCAGGTGGACTCGGGAACCTTTGTGAGTATATCAGTGTGTGTCCAGGTTTTAAATGAAGAGGAAGAAGTCAGTGAGGTTAGTAGCGACATGGTATCAGAGGATATTCAAAGTTGTAGTATGGTAGTGGAAGAGGAGCGTGAAGGTGAATTTTCAAGTGTTGTGGAAGATACCATGTTGGAGGTAGAGCAGAAGGCTCAGTTGTTAGAGGTCTTGAGAGACCACAGTGAGGTGTTCTCTGACAAACCTGGTAGGACACATGTTTACGAGCATAGTTTCGAGATCACCGATAGGTCTAGTTTTAATGGTGTTAGATACCCGATACCACACGCCCATGTCAAAGCAGTAGATGATGTCATTTCGCAGATGCTAAACGATGAGGTGATCGAATTCAGTAGGAGCCAGTATGTCAATCCGTTGGTAGTAGTGATTAAGAAGGATGGGTCAGTTAGGCTATGTTAGGATGCAAGACAAGCTAATAAACGCATTGCGCCGGATCATCAGCGACCGGAAACTACTGAGGATTTAGTTCAGAGATTTGGGGGTAAAGAATGGCTGTCCACATTAGATTTGAGTGCTAGTTTTTGGCAGGTACCCTTACGGAAGGAGGATAGGCAATTCACGGCTTTTTGTTACAAAAACCAGCTGTTACAATTTACACGGATTCCTTTTGGTATGAAAACATCGTCAGCTGGGCTCATTCGCGCACTTAACATCGCTCTGGGACACGACACAGGGGATTTCACAGCCAGTTACATCGATGACTTAGTCATCGCATCACGTACATTTGGGGAACACATGGAACACCTTAGAATCGTTTTGGGGAAGTTGCATCGGGCCGGGTTCACAGTGAAACTTAAGAAGGCGACCTTTTGTGCACAACAGATCACGTTTTTAGGCCACACTATTACTCCACAGGGGGTTACGCCAGAAGGGTCGAAATTAGACAACATAATCAACACTCGGACACCACGTAACGTCAAACAACTTCGCTCTTTTCTGGGGGTATGTAATTATTTCAGGAGGTTTGTACTGCGGTATTCGCAGCTGTGCGGGCCATTTAGCGGGTTACTTAAACAGAATTCTAAGTGGATTTGGGAAAAGGAACACGATGAGGCATTCATCAAACTTAAAGAGGGTTTTAGGGATGCTGTCACACTTAGGTACCCCGGGCAGGATAGTCAGTATATAGTGATGACAGATGCTAGCGACTTAGGTTTAGCAGGGGTGCTTTGTCAAAAGGATGGGGATGGTAATCTAGGCATCGTGTCACTCGCTAGTAGAGGTCTAAATTCCGCGGAGAAAAGATACACTACTAGTGAGAAGGAATTGCTAGCCATTGTGTATTCACTGGGTAAGTTCCGGACCTATGTGCTTGGCCGGAAATTCCTAATCTATACAGACCATAACGCACTTACGTTTCTTAGGACATGTAGGATAACCTCGAACCGGCTTTCTAGGTGGATATTGGCGATCCAAGAGTACGATTTTGATATATTTCATGTAAAAGGGTCAGAAAACGCATTCGCGGATTTTGTGAGTCGCCACCCGGAAATTGCTGGGGAGGGAGTTGAAGCTAGGAGAGAGGAAGGAATTTTGGTCTGTGTAACTAGGATTTCAGATAGGGACGGGGAGAGGTTAAAGTTGGGTAAAATGAGAGAGGAACAATGCAAGGACGAGGAGATTCAGGACATTTATCGGGAACTCGAGGAAATGGAACATATGAGCATTGCTAAGAGGGGTAATAAGGAATTCAGGCTTTTTAACGACTTGCTAACTAGGAAATGCTTTGGCGAGAGATGGTGCGTGTGGGTTCCTAAGTCTTTGAGGTATGATATTATCTGGTTTTATCATAAGGAGTTAGGCCACTATGGTGCAGAGAAGGTGTTGGGTGCTATTCAGGAGAACTTCTTCTGGAAAAACATGGGCAGGGAAGTCAGAAAAACCCTAGCAACATGTGAGTTGTGTCAGAAGTGCAAGCACCCCACAAGGTATTTAGAAGGGCCAAGGCAGGCTGTTTTAACTCAGAAACCAGGTGAGTTGGTGTGTGTTGACCTCTATGGGCCGTTGGTGAAGTCTCAGTATGGCTACCAATATGTGTTTGTCGTTGTTGATGCCTTTTCCAAGTATGTTAAGCTCTATCCTCTAAGACAGGCCACGGGGAGGGGTTGTGTAAATTGCATACTGGGGAAATATGTTCCGGAGTTTGGTAAGCCACTCCGAATACTCTCAGACCATGGTTCTCAGTTCACCTCGAAGATATGGAGGACCAAGTTGAGTGAACTGGGAATACAGTGTACGTATTCCTCTATTAGGTATCCCCAAGGAAACATGTCTGAGAGAGTAATGAGAGAACTAGGGCGCATGTTTAGGACTTATGTGAGTGAGCGACATAATGCCTGGTTTTCGATGCTTGAGGACGTTGAGCGTTGGCTCAATGTAACTAAACACGAGAGCACGGGTCGCACTCCCATAGAAGTCCAGCTGGGCAGGAAGCCTGTCAGCGAACTTGCCATGATTTTGGGTTTGAGGACAGGGGAGGCCGTACCCAGAGATTTAAGTATCAGGTTAGCTGGGGAATATTTATGTAAGGCCAGTAAGAAACGGCAGAAGCAGCAAGGGAAGCGGGCAGGAGATAAGTTAGATGTAGGTGACCTTGTGCTTTTGAGGGTGCCTCATGTCTCGTCCGCAGACCAGAAATTGGTGAGTAAATTTTTTCATTTGTATGAAGGACCGTATGAAATTGCACGGAAATTAGGGGCCTGTGCGTACGAGCTCCTTACAAAGGACGGCAGGGTGCTAGGGATTTACAATATTTCCAATCTGAGGATGTACATATCCTAGTAGCCCTGTTGATTGTGTATATATTTGTGGGAGGAAGGAGTTAGGATTTTGGAAGGGAAGTCATGCCTAAAAGGATTGCTTTTTATTCTATGGTATAGGACCAAATGAATGAAAAGCTAGGGGGCGTTCTGTAACCTATATTTTATGAGTCCCCCATGACAGTTTTAATGTAGGCTAGTGGGTTTATTATTTCTTTATATCATGTTATCGTGTTGGCAACGTGTTCAATTGCATTGGACACGTCTGCAGTAGACGCAGTGTCATTATTATTATTATTACTATTATCATATACGAATGCTTTTTATTATTAATTATTCAATGTATTTTAGGTCACTTTTGACAAGATTCTGAAGCTAGCTCTAATCATATGTTGTCTAAGAAAGTTTATTAATATTGTTCGGACCACTGAACCAGGAGTCAGGTTCATGTTTTGGTCACACGTACAGGAGGCAGCATTTATGGACACTATTGTCTCGAGCAGGTATGCTCGCTTACCCCGGGGAGGGTGAGGAGGAAGCAGCCAGGGGGCCTTGCTAGGAGTGGAATGGACAAGCAGGCGTATGACAATAAGACTTCCTGGAAGGAGCTGTGGGTTTCAGACGTGTGGTAGCAAGCTACTGGATGCACTGCGGAAGAGATTGTCTCGCTGGACTTTGAGATGTCAGGTTGTGTAGGGTGTCTCTCTTGAGCTGAGCGCTTGGTGTTTCTACGGAAAGCTTGAAGACCGTACGGTACCTCCGAATTGTTTTAGTATGGAGGGTACCACGTGATTGGGTTCTGGCTGTAATGCCACAATCATAGTAGGGCTAATACCCATCAAGATAACTGTGCTAAGTTGAAGAAGACCTTCATGGCGGTAAACCATAATGGCATGGCTGACCAGCTTCAAAGTGGTGATGAAATGGACATATTGGGCAGACGACGGCATTACTAGTAATGTGAAAACAAATAATAAATCTTTAAAGGCCTAAATATTATTATTATTATTATTATTATTATATTATTATATTATATAGTTTTAATTGCATTTTTGTGTGTCACTCTTTTTCTTATATTAATCAATTTCTTGCATGATGCAGCTTCAGAATACAAAGTAAATTTAAATTGGATAGTTTCTTTTTAGTTAGATGCATGTAAACCTTCCTTCATCTTTATTAATTTATAGGAGGTTTTGGTAACGCCTATGTACGAGCCAGTCCTTTCAGAATATCTGCACACGCCCGGAGATGAGAAGAGTTTCGATAAGGTGGATTTGTTCAATTACAGTACTAATTATATCAGTTTGTTTAAATTTTAAAGAAAGGCCATTTATGAGGCAGAATATTCATTTTTATTTAATTTTTGTATCTTCAAAGTTACAAATGGCTTCTCTGGGTGAAGCCATCTTGTGGCTAGAATTGAAAGATTACACCACATCATTCTTCACAATCATTAGACTCATGTTATTGGATTATAAATCCAGGATCATCGAAAAATAATGTCTAGATTTTAAATAATTGCTATAATAGTACTTTATGCAACGAGACTATAATGGCAATAATTAAGACACGAGTATGTTTATATAACGAGCGTATGCGAGTTTTATAATTTCACTACGAGTGTCTTAATTACCATTATAGGCGAGTTGCATAGACTGTTTATGTTCGACGATAATTATTATAACTATTTTATGTTCAAACATAAATATTCATAAATATCTGTCGAGATTTCGCCAGTTTTATGTACTGAACAGAGCGCATGAGACGCAGGGAATGCCTTATATTTGACCATGGCCTCCTTGATTACCCTACTATGACACGAGGCCAGGCAGTGAAATTTAAATTAGAAGGCCGTGGAACTCAGCGCATCTAATTATCTAATTGGTCAAACAACTGTTTCGTGAGCTCTGATTGGTGGGAGAAACTGTTTCATAATGAACAAGTAGTTCCGCGAAGAACTATACAGCCTATTTTCATATATCCTACTTATGTTAATTGCCACTATTTAACATACACAATTTCAGTTTGATTGCTGTAATAGATTCGTAGATATTGAGAACCGACTAAATATTTCGGATGGTCGCCATGTTGGATTTTATATATGTAGGTCCTAGAGTTATGTACTGTTACATGCAGATTATTGTGAACGTGTAGTATTCAAACTTCAATCGCATAATTAGGACACAAGAAAAAACAAGGAGATTTAAACATTTTTCACAGCTGCCATCTTGAGGTTATGGAAACAATTGAAATAAATTAGATGCCAGTGGATTAACATTCGGATAAAGATTTACCTTACCAAGTTTCACTGCACGCGGATGGTTAAATTGCGAGAAACGTCCATGTGAATATTTATAATTCGCGTCACCGCCATGTTGGATTTGTGATCACCAGGTTATTTAAAGTCCTATAGGTGAACTTAAGTTCATAGCCCCTATGAACATTAAAAATGCAGTTAGATTGCTAAAATAGATTCGTAGATATTCAGTATCGTCTAAATATTTCGGATGGTCGCCATGTTGGATTGTTAAATGTATAGGCCATAGAGTCATGTACCATTAAAGGAAAATTATTGCGTAGGTTCATTATTCAAACTTTGACTTCGATCGCATGACTACATCACAAGAAATAAAAACTTAATTTTAAAATTCGCACTGCCGCCATCTTGAGGTTATGTAAACAATTGAACTAAATTAGATACCAGTGGATTACAATGTGTATAAATATTTCCTGTACCAGGTTTCAGTGCGCTTGGAACATTAAATCGCGAGGAAGGTCTATTTAAAATGTTCAAATTCGCTTGGCCGCCATGTTCGTTTTGTAGTTAACCGGTTTTTGAAAATCTTATAGATGGGCTTCCAGTAGTGCCCTTTATCTCAGTACAAAAGTTTAGGGAGATACCGCTAATAGTTTCAGAGATATAGAATGCCAGTGAAATATTTCGCACATCCGCCATCTTGTGATTATGTAAACAATTGAACGAAGATAGATGTCGGTGCATTACAATGTATATAAACATATACTGTACCAAGTTTCATTGCGTTTGGTTGGTCAAATCGCGAGAAACGTCTATTTAAAAGTCGCAAATTCGCTTGGCCGCCATGTTGGTTTTGTAGTTACCAGGTTTTCAAAAGTCACATAAGTGAACTTATAGTAGTTCCCTCTATCACCATAGAAAATGTCAGGGTAATATCGGTAATAGTTTCGGAGATATTGAATGCTGGTGAAATATTTCGCACAGCCGCCATGTTGGATTGGTGAGTCGTAACAAAATTTGAAGGGCACGGTCGAGGTCGCCGGGAATAGTGTTATGAACTTTCCGAGTTTCATTGAAATCGCTCCGGCCGTTTAGATTTTATTAGGGGGGGACACACACACGAATCACACACACACACACACACACACACACACACACACACACGCACACACACACGGACAAAAGGTGATCTCATAAGCCTATTTTTTCAAAATTGAAAATAGGCTAAAAATAGTGTTATAATGAGCCTCATTATAGTACAGTTTTCTGTCATATAATAGTCAGGGTCGAACATAAAATCTATTAAAGGTAATGTAATGGGTTTAACCTTAAAATGCGTGGAAAAGATAACATTTTGTTTCATACCTTAGTAAGTTTCAATGTGAGCTCCGATTGTTGATCTGCAGACGTCTAATCTGCTGTCCTCTTCGTGCCACGTGCGTTGGATCATATCTGGAGTAACAGTAGAGATGGCGGCTACAGTTCCCTCCCGAAGATGCACCAAATCACGAATCTTTTCTGCGTAAAGAACGTTTTGTATGTACCCACAGAATTCTGATTAAGTTTGACTGCATTCAATTATTTTTGTTTTACATTAATTTATTGATTTTCATCATGAATTCTTTTCCTCAGGACGGAGTCCATACCATTTAAAAACACATTCAAATCCCCTGGTGATTCGGATAAGATAACGATGTCATCAGCAAATCTCAGTGTTAAAATTAATTTTCCCTGACTCTTTACTCCTACTTTACATTGTTGTCTAATTTACTAGCTACAGCAATGGCACTATTTAAAATTAAAGTGGCCCCAGTAGCAACATATGGTATTCATCTCAAATGGAATAATCTTTTGGTAACAAACTTAAAACGACTTGAAAATATAAAAGCCAGGTACTTAAAACGCATTCTACAGATATCCAAGTTTTGGAAAATCAAATCGCATATCTTCTTGGAAATGAAACATTCTTTCTGGAAGATATAAAATCGCTCTTCAAGCTACCCAACACGGCTGCCTTGGAAGAAAGGAAAACTAAAGCACGTCAAATTCATAGGGAATTTTTCGATACTGAAGCAATGAAAAATCACGAATGGAAATTACCAAATTTCAAGTTACGCCACGTCTTCATGCCTTACGCTGCACATGGTTTTCATAGTAAAATATGTACAAATCCAAAAGTTCACAAATCGACAGAAAAGTGCATATGTCGCCTACGTGGGGAGCTATGCTCTCTGTATCATCTTGGAGACTGTGCTGAAAGATCACAACCGATCAGCACATTTGCTTAAGACTGATACAAATCAGTATTATCTTATTCATATTGAACCCTTATTGATCTACGATAAATAAGCATTCATAATTTATTATTATTATTACTGCAGCCCAGGCAGTACTTGAGGAAGGTGACGAGAATAAAGGCAGGGTAGCGTGTCGCAATGATTGCCACATAAGGAGAGCTTGTAGCTATTCTTGAAGAACGGCCTGGAAAACTTGAGTTCAAGGCCAAATTGTGTAACAACTTGCACCAGAATTGGAATCATAAAGGAATGGTCACGAGTTACTTACAACCGACCTGAGATTGAATCAACCAATCGGGAGAGACCACGCCGATATCACGCGATGGATGGCGTCAGTGGTAAAAAGCGCGCGGAATTGATTATCTAAAGAACCGCCGATCGGAATTATCTCCGCACGAGTGCGATGAGACGTTTGATTTATTTGATGAAGATTGATACTAGTCCCATCTGTGTGAGATGAAAACTCTGGAAAATTTTTCTAAATCCACCCCACTCTGCCGTACCCTGTCAGTTTCTAATAAATTGGTCGACGTGACGCTGTTCGAGGTCTTTCTGTTCGTGAGCTCTGTGAGCTAACTTCACGCCCGTTTGCATAACGATTTTAACGTTCTGATATATTTGAAGTTATTTTATTTGTGAGCTCTGATGAGCTAAAATCACGCTAGTTTGCGCAGCAAATTTTAACGCTCTTAATTATTTGAAGTCAATTACTTTGTGAGCTTTGTGAGCTAAATTCACGCCAGCGTGTACGTGATGATTTGAAACTTGTAATATTATCTTAAAGACAACTATTTCAGCTCTTAGGGGCAAGACTTGTAACATTCTAATTAGCGCTCACCCGAGCGAAGGTCAAATCAGAGCAGAGGAGTAGATTACCGAGCGAGATAGCGACTGTGAGTCAGGCAGTCTTTGTAACTTGTATTGTCGAGTCAGTGACGTTGGACTCGAAGTGTGTATTTCATGTACAGTATATTTTTAAGCGTATATTTCATGTGTGTATTGCGCGTGTGTGAGCGATATTTAGGGAAAGTCTTCGTAATTAATCGCATAGGACTATTTGTGGGCGAATTTAGTAACCCACAAGCGATTATAGCCAGGTCAAATTATAATATCATTGAACTTTTCTTCCAAGGAGACTACGTCAAGATGTACAACGTGTGGTCTGGAGTTGGGATGATGTCCGACGCTTCACCGAAGACGAATATGGAGTGCTAACTTTTCCATAAGGGAAATGGGCTGAGATGGATGTCATAATGTTCTGCAAGCTGAGACGGTGACGTACAACAATTGATTATTCAATTATGTAGTTAGATTGGCGTGGGAACTTTTGTAAATAGGTAATTTTAGTCTTTTCTTGTTTTAGAGTGTTTTTCTTTGTACCGGCACTAATTGTTTTAAATATACGTTGGCGCGTGGACAAAGTGTTGTATATTTGTTTTTCTTGGAGTCATATTTAATGTGCACGGCGCGTGTACGTGATGTTATCCATGCAAATGCGAAACCCGTTACATTCGATAAATGGTGCTTTATTAAAGTTCATATTTGTGATAGGAAAAGGGAGGTTTACTGTAAGATGTTTGCTGAACAGGTTATTAGTCATATTAGGGTTGCCAAGTGCAACGATTTAAGATGTAATTTTAGAACACCTTTGTTCTAATTTGATAGATTTTCTTTTGAGTCCTTTTCAGGTTAATTAGTCACGGCGTGGAACGGCGGCGCCAGCGAGTGGAAAATATTTATGTCTTTTTATTTCAGGGTCTGTCAAACCCATACGTGTGATTCTGTGTGTGTTACTGTGTCTGGTGTGTGTGTTGATTCTACGTGAAGAGGGGTAGAGGTCCTACTGCCCTCGTATTTTGTTGTTGTTGTATTTTTGATGGAAAGGCAGGGTGCTCTAGGGAGACCGCTGTTCCTTGTCCATATCGCTGTTTTCTTGGATTTCCTAGTGGATATGCCGGGATATTTTGTTCTGACACACACACGTATTATTGTGCTTTGGGGCACGCTTCTTCGATACACACGTGGGTTGACAGATATGCAGATTTCCACGAATCGCCTGTCTCGCCTGGTGACTTATTTTTGATAGGCAGTCCTGTTGTTCCGACTGGCCCCTTTAAGCTTTCATGTAGCAAACCTGTTCATTGTGATGGTTATTTTGGAACCATAATTAATTGGGGAGTTCGCCATATGTGCGACGGATTGTTGCATGTTGTATGGATAGATATTTGTGTTAATAATGTAAATGTTGGCTTTGAGCCTATTGATTTTGTTTATGACTCAATTCATGTAATTAGTATGTCACACCTGTGTGGTGTAGTGGTAGTTTACTTGTAAATTTGACGGCGGTCATTTGTGTATTTCTTTTATTGGTCACGTGTTAACTTACTTGTGTTGATTTGTGTGAGAAGTCCTAAGTTTTTAGGCAGTAATGTTTTTGCTACGGCAGTTTGATTCCTATTTCACGCGGAAATTATTGTGTTGTATATTTTAAGTATAGGAAGTGTTGGTTTAGGTTTTAGTGTTGTATAGTTGTTCCCCGCGTCTGTCTAGCTCTAAGCAATGTGGATTCGTTGTCTGAATGTTTATTCTGGATGATGACGAATCATGCATTCGATTGTACACATCGTGAAGCATGCAGAACGACACGCGCGCATACATTGTCACTATTGTTGATTTTCTTAAGGACACTTTGTCCGTGTATTTAATCTCTCCAGAGATGTTGGCCTAGTTTTGGCGTATTTTAATATTTCAGTGGGAGTCATTTGGGAGTTTGTTTTTGTTAATTCTTTTGTATAGTTAGGTGATTTGTTATTAAATTCATTGTTTTTAACCCTGGCTTCACTTTTTCCTGCATGTTATTTTGTTATATGTTACCCTGCATGTTAATGAAGCGCTTTAACAACAACTTACGATATGGACTGTTACACCCCCCGAAATAGAGTCTCATAAGCTTCTTTGCAAAGGTTCATAAAACAAAAATGGCTGCCCAAGTGGGACTGTTGTTGTTGTTGCTTAGCTGATCTCATATTTATTTCGTTGAGAAATAATGCCAGGCCAAGCGGGCATAGTAAATTCAGTAAATTGAGGCGATGTTGTACCGCCATGTGCATTAGTAAAATCACTGAGTTCCTAAAGTTAGAGATATTGAACATGGTTAGAATTTGATATTGTATTTGTTATAAACCTGTTCTGGCGCCCGGCATTAAAATTAGAAAATTTGCATATTATTGAACTCAGTCAAAGCAGGAAGGTGTTGCCTTATATTTGACATTTAATTAACTTCGGTTAATTGGTGTTCTTCGTAAATTCTGTTGGTTAGTAATTTAAAAGCAGATCACTAGGGAGTTATTTTGTTGTTTGGGAATAAGAGTAATTTATTCAGTAAATTTTGTTACTGAAAATTTTATTAAATTAGAATCAGTAATATTTAAATGTTATGACATGTATGCGTGTGTATGACTGAAATCTTAGTGCATGACCCTGTTTTCTCTGATTATATTTTGTGTATTGTGCAATGGCGAGTGTTGAGGAGATTAAGGGATTGTTGGAACTGATGTCCGCGAAAACGGAAAAACAATTAGAACAGATGTCGACCCAAATGTCCGTAAAAACGGAAGAACAATTAAAGAACATGAAGGAGGAAATGAGCGAAGACAATGAGAAACAATTAAATAAACAATTAGAAGCTCAGCGTGAGCATAATGATAAACAATTAGAGCAGATGTCCGCGAAAACGGAACGACAGTTAAAAACAGTGAAAAACAGTTACACGACATGAGCGGTAATATTTCGGTCCAATTAGAGGTCCAGAAATTGGACACTGATAAACAATTTCACGAATTAAATCACAAATTAACAGAACAGGCGGTAACACAAACAGAGCGATTAGAGAAGATCACTAACGACATCAATCAGAGTGTTAGGGAGGTAGAGAGACTGGCAGGTGAGGTCGCAGAGAATAACGTCAAACAATTGGGTGAAATTAAAAAGTTGGAGGCGAAGTTTGACAATAAACTCGTACAATTTGACGAAATGGTGGCCGATAAATTAAAGCAGATAGAGGCAGCATGTGTCAATAACACCGCGGGAATAAAGAAAACACAAGATAAATTGCAGCTACAAATTAATTCAGTCGACAGCAACGTACTGGAATTAATAAAAGAAATGGATAAACTTGAGGTCAAGGCCGAAACAGAGCGTAGGCACTTGCGTGAAAACGTAGAGGACCAATTAAGTAAAACACAGCAGCAGATACAAGAAGGCGGAGAACAATTGGTTAAAACACAAGAGGTCATAAGAGAAGAGGTAGGAGAACAGCTCATTAAAAATCGGGATAATCTGGAAGAACAATTAGGCAAAACACACCAGCAGATACAAGAAATAGGGGAGCAGCTAGAGAAGAGCCAGGAAAGGAGCGAAGAGAAAATTAACAGTTTGAAAAGTAGGATCCGAAGAGATTGGGAACAGCAGGCAAACGCAAATAAGGAAGACAGGCTGACAATTTTAAAGCGGATGCAGGCTTTGGAGGAAGGAGTAATATCTAAATTACAAGAGCACTCTGATTTAATAATCAAAAACGAAATTAGATCATTAGAGAATGCTACATTATTTTCGGCTGAAAATATACCGGAAAAGCAGGCAAGCATTGGAAGTCCGGCAGGCTTGAAGTTGGCTGAGGATAACAGCCGGGGTCAAAGTTCCAAATTAACGAGCAACGCATTCCAGGAGTACAGGGGAGAGACTTCCACACCACAACCAAACTTGGCACCCGCCCAAGTAATCCAAGTCATTAGGGGAAACGATTTCAAGCCCGATAAATTCAAGGAACACTCAGGAACCACTCCCAAAGCCTTTTTACGACAGTTAACTGATTATTTCAATGATCAACATATCGGCCCCGAAAAACAGCTGAGACTCGTGGAGAAATTTTTAGACGGACCAAGCTTAACCTGGTATTTAAGCTTTAAATATACTTTCACCGACATGGCTC
This sequence comes from Meconema thalassinum, assembly GCA_946902985.2. Lineage (NCBI taxonomy): Eukaryota > Metazoa > Arthropoda > Insecta > Orthoptera > Tettigoniidae > Meconema > Meconema thalassinum. Next base: position 288,195,610 of record OX336394.1, read on the forward strand.
AATTCCGAGGAGCATTTTTAAAGAAGTTTTGGAGCCCTTCTTTACAGCAGGGGTTAAGAATGGACCTGTATACACGAAAATACCACAGCACGCATCCGACCAGATTTTCGGAATTCTTTAGCCAACAGCTGGTAAAATTCCGCGATTTTGACGACCCCCCTAGCGAGCAAAATATGGTTCTAACCATCGGGAAACAACTTCCCATGCACATTCAACAGCTGTTAGTAGCCGGAAATATTCAGACTGCAGTGCAGGCCGAAGAACTACTCCGACACTTAGACGAGACGAGTATGGTCAGTCCACAGACGGGAAGGAGAAATATGGAATGTGTCAACACGGCAGAAGTGGTTCAGGGACTCCAAAATAGTCACAGCCAGGGGAACCAAACGAAAACTCAGTCCACAGGAACACAGTTCACACCGAGGAGGCAAGATTTCGATGGCCGGAACCAGTTCAACCAAAACAATAGAAATTTCCAGAATAACCGCGATAGATATAACCAAAACAACCAAAACCAGCACAATCAATGGACGTACCAGCGGGAATACACCAATTGGAGGGGAAACAAAAGGCAGGGTCGACCTTACGAAAGAAATGGAGACGGCAGGTGGAACAACGCGAGGAACTATCGCCAGGAAAATAGGGGAGACTATCGCAACTATTGGGATGAGCGATATGTCGAGTCACAAAAATATTTAGACCAATTAAATGCCGAAGAGACGGAAAAAGAAAAGTGGGGGCGTGCAATGGCAAACAGACAGAGCCCGGACAATCATCAAGGAGAGGGGGCAGAAAGTTTATTGAGGCAACAGGAGAGGCGCGATGACAACCGGCGGAACACAACAAATGGGCCCCGGGATAAAAAAAAACTTCAATTGAACTAAAAAATGAGAGTCTGAAAACGGAGGACGCCAGGGAGCGAGAAGGGATGATTGTGGCCAATATAGAAGAGTGGGTAGCATTCCGGACGATTGCCTGGAGGAAGTGGTGAAAGACCGAGAAAACGTCATCAGGCAACTGCCAATTATTTACGCACATATTGGAGGTATGAGGGTGAGATGTTTAATTGACACAGGTAGCCAGGTGAGCTTAGTCACTGAAGTTTTGGTAAAAGAAATCGGAAGAAAACAAACTGTTCCAATTATGCCTGTACCGCTAATGAAAGTCAGAGGGGTTATTCCTGACAAAACCATCAATTGTAAACAGCAAGCATATTTAGACCTGGAAATATTGAACCACACTTTTTCGCAAACATTCATTGTCATACCGAAGATGAACTATAACATAATTTTGGGAGCCAACTTCATCTGTGATTTTCATGCTGTAATTGACTTACATAACAACACTGTAAGTTTCAAACAAGTTGAGGGGTTGAATCACGTGGGTCTAAACATGGAAGAGAGTCCACTAGAGAGAGAGGTGAATACTAGGGTCATTGAGGAATGCACTAATGAGGTGATCAGAGATAAGAACTTGACGGAGGAGCAAGTAAGCCAGACAGCAGTGGTGGAAATTGACAGCCGAGATATTTCGCAGGATCTTTGGGTACATTTGGCGGAAGAAGAAATTAGCGGAACCAAATTTGAAATTCTACTTCAGGAGCGACTTAAGGAGGCCATAGTAGGGGAACCTGATAGAAGAAAACTGGAAGAAATTTTGAGATTACATAAAGGAGCTTTTGACACCGTACCTGGAAAAGTTTTAAATTTTCAATATGCCATGCAAGTTACAGACTGGACCCCATTTAAAAGTAAATTGTACCCGATCCCAGAGAAACATTTTGCTCAGGTGAAGGACATTATTACTAATTAATTAGAATCTGGCATGATAAGGAAAGCAGTAACCCCGTACCTGAACGCAATATTGGCTGTGACCAAGCTAAATGGATCAATTAGGCTATGCCTAGATGCGCGAGTTTTGAATAGTAAACTGCTAGTTGAGCATGTCCAAGCACCTAGGATCAAAGATGTTTTGAAAGGCTTCCGTGGGAAGAAGATATATTCAAGTGTCGATTTGACAAATAGTTTCCACCATCTTGAACTTGAAGAAAAATCTCAACTGTTGACGGGATTTTTATTCGATAACCAAAGTTATATCTGGTCTCGAATGCCCTTTGGCGTGAAAAATGCTGGATGTGCACTGATAAGAGCACTCGATAGGAATCTGACTGAGGAGGTCAAGAGCTTCACTACGAGATATGTTGACGACATATTAATTGCATCTGAAACAATGGAGGAACACCTGATAAACTTAAATAAACTTCTGGATAACTTGAGAACCATGAACTTCAAAACTAATCTAAAGAAATCACACTTTTGCCAGAGCGAGATTCTGTATTTGGGGCATATAATTGATGTTGAGGGTGTGAGACCTAATCCAGCCAAGATTGATGCTATCAAGAAATTTCCCACACCAACTAAAGTCAAGCATGTCAGAGCGTTTTTGGGAGTGACAGGCTTCTTCAAAGAAAATTGACCTGGATACACAGAAACAGTAGCACCTATGCAAGAGATGTTAAAGAAGGCGAATCGATGGTCATGGAATGAGGAGTGCGACAGGTCTTTTAGAGCCACGAAAGATTTATTGGAAAACTGCGTGAAGCTTGGATATCCGGACTTTGAGAAGAGATTTATTATTCAAGCAGATGCTTCATTGATTGGAATCGGTGGTATGCTGTACCAAGAGGGCGCTGAAGAACCCAAGAAGAGATCGTATTTGGCATTTACGAGTCGTAAATTGAGGAAGCATGAGAGGAACTACACCGTGACGGAGCTTGAGCTGCTAGCAATTTTATATTCTCTTCAACAGTGGCGTAAGATGATCTACGGCTATTCCATTATTGTTAGAACCGACCACCATGCACTGACATGTTTATTCAAGACGAGGATGGCAAGTGAGAGAGTTACGCGCTGGTCCATCTACATACAGCAGTTTGACATTACAATAGAGCATTGCCCTGGAAGGATGAACGTCATACCAGATGCCTTAAGCAGGAATCCTGAAGACGAGAACGAAGTAACAGCGGAAGTTCACACTATAACACTAACACCTAAGGCTCGTGAGTTTTTGGAGAAATTAAAGGAAATTCGGAAGGAGCAAGAAGCAGACCCATGGATGATGATGATGATCAAGTTCTATAGGAAGGAATTACAACCAGATTCACCTGAATACCGAGAGGCCCGTGCTAAAGAAGCGAGATTTCACTACTCAAATAACTTGTTGCATAAGTACGTGGATGAGCATCACACCAAACTGCGAATCCTAGTTCCAGCATCACTACAGAGAGGATTGACGTGGCATGTCCACGAGAGCCTAGCACATATCGGCACGGATAAGACTGAAGCTACGATAGGGGAGACTTTTACTTGGCCTAAGATGCGATTCACCATTGTGGAAGTGATAAGATCTTGTGACGCATGCCAGCGCACTAAACCGAACAACTTCATTATGAAACAACCACCAAGACCACTATTACCTCAGAAACCATGCGAGATGCTCGCTATTGACTGTTTTGGCCCTCTAGTCAAAGGAAAGCGTGGATGCCGACATCTTCTAGTGTGTGTCGATGTATTTTCAAAGATGGTCGTGTTATGTCCAATCCAAAAGACGACATCAAAACAGGTCCTCAGTAGATTTCAGAACAAAGTTATTCCGATGCTTGGGAAGCCGGAATCCATTTTATCAGACCATGGTACTTATTTCACGAGCAATGTTTTTAGGCAAGGTCTGGAGAGCCTAGGAATAAAACACATATTTTCAAGCATTCGTCATCCTTGTGGGAATCCAAGCGAGAGAACGATTCGCTGTGTTGCTAAATACTACAGAGTAATGATTCCTAACGATCATAATAAATGGGTTGACAAAGTGGGAGAGATTGAGACGTGCATGAACACCACTAAGCACGAGTCAACGGGTCAAGTCCCACTAATTGTACACCACAACAGGTTGCCGGAGAGGTCTTGGGACAAGATTATTCCATGTCCGAGGGATCCACTATTAGCGCATGAGTTGCGAATCCAGCGAACGAGAGAGCACATGAGGAACCAAGCGGACGGAAGACTCAGAAGATACAGAGGAAAGAAGTTTCACCGGGAACTACAAGAACAAGAGTTAGTGCTGGTTCGCAGCCCACCGATCTCTGATCCCAAGAACAAAGTCTTTGCCAAATTCTGTGCAAAATTTATTGGCCCGTTCCGTGTCATTAAGAAACTGGGTAACAATGCTTACAGGCTTGAAGAAGTGAGCACTGGTGCTAAATCTGTTTTTAATAGCGCCAACTTAAAACCGTATTACAGAAGGGAATCTTTTGATGAATAAGCGATATGATGTGTACAAAATCATATTGCAAAATTTTATTTTGAGAGCCAACACTCATATGTACGTGGACGTGGAGCGCCGGAGAGAGAGCGCTTTGTTTTATAAACAACAAGCAGCTGAGACGACAGGAGTGGCAATCACGTGAGGAGAAGGGGGAGGTCTAGCGAAGAAGTATGAATGACATTCCGACGAGGGAGCGCGCACACTAATTGGGTCAGTGGACTGTATACTCGAGCAGCTGAGCGAGGTACTAAAGAGATGTTGTTGTTACTACTGTGGATATTGTTTTTGAAATCCAAATCAATTACTTGCTTCGAATTTCAAAACCTTGCTGAGGATAAATGAACCCTTATTGATCTACGATAAATAAGCATTCATAATTTATTATTATTATTACTGCAGCCCAGGCAGTACTTGAGGAAGGTGACGAGAATAAAGGCAGGGTAGCGTGTCGCAATGATTGCCACATAAGGAGAGCTTGTAGCTATTCTTGAAGAACGGCCTGGAAAACTTGAGTTCAAGGCCAAATTGTGTAACAACTTGCACCAGAATTGGAATCATAAAGGAATGGTCACGAGTTACTTACAACCGACCTGAGATTGAATCAACCAATCGGGAGAGACCACGCCGATATCACGCGATGGATGGCGTCAGTGGTAAAAAGCGCGCGGAATTGATTATCTAAAGAACCGCCGATCGGAATTATCTCCGCACGAGTGCGATGAGACGTTTGATTTATTTGACGAAGATTGATACTAGTCCCATCTGTGTGAGATGAAAACTCTGGAAATTTTTTCTAAATCCACCCCACTCTGCCGTACCCTGTCAGTTTCTAATAAATTGGTCGACGTGACGCTGTTCGAGGTCTTTCTGTTCGTGAGCTCTGTGAGCTAACTTCACGCCCGTTTGCATAACGATTTTAACGCTCTGATATATTTGAAGTTATTTTATTTGTGAGCTCTGATGAGCTAAAATCACGCTAGTTTGCGCAGCAAATTTTAACGCTCTTAATTATTTGAAGTCAATTACTTTGTGAGCTTTGTGAGCTAAATTCACGCCAGCGTGTACGTGATGATTTGAAACTTGTAATATTATCTTAAAGACAACTATTTCAGCTCTTAGGGGCAAGACTTGTAACATTCTAATTAGCGCTCACCCGAGCGAAGGTCAAATCAGAGCAGAGGAGTAGATTACCGAGCGAGATAGCGACTGTGAGTCAGGCAGTCTTTGTAACTTGTATTGTCGAGTTAGTGACGTTGGACTCGAAGTGTGTACTTCATGTATATTTTTAAGTGTATTTTTCATGTGTGTATTGCGCATGTGTGAGCGATATTTAGGGAAAGTCTTCGTAATTAATCGCATAGGACTATTTGTAGGCGAATTTAGTAACCCACAAGCGATTATAGCCAGGTCAAATTATAATATCATTGAACTTTTCTTCCAAGGAGACTACGTCAAGATGTCCAACGTGTGGTCTGGAGTTGGGATGATGTCCGACGCTTCACCGAAGACGAATATGGAGTGCTAACTTTTCCATAAGGGAAATGGGCTGAGATGGATGTCATAATGTTCTGCAAGCTGAGACGGTGACGTAAAACTATTGATTATTCAATTATGTAGTTAGATTGGCGTGGGAACTTTTGTAAATAGGTAATTTTAGTCTTTTCTTGTTTTAGAGTGTTTTTCTTTGTACCGGCACTAATTGTTTTAAATATACGTTGGCGCGTGGACAAAGTGTTGTATATTTGTTTTTCTTGGAGTCATATTTAATGTGCACGGCGCGTGTACGTGATGTTATCCATGCAAATGCGAAACCCGTTACATTCGATAAATGGTGCTTTATTAAAGTTCATATTTGTGATAGGAAAAGGGAGGTAATTACTGTAAGATGTTTGCTGAACAGGTTATTAGTCATATTAGGGTTGCCAAGTGCAACGATTTAAGATGTAATTTTAGAACACCTTTGTTCTTATTCGATAGATTTTCTTTTGAGTCCTTTTCAGGTTAATTAGTCACGGCGTGGAACGGCGGCGCCAGCGAGTGGAAAATATTTATGTCTTTTTATTTCAGGGTCTGTCAAACCCATACGTGTGATTCTGTGTGTGTTACTGTGTCTGGTGTGTGTGTTGATTCTACATGAAGAGGGGTAGAGGTCCTACTGCCCTCGTATTTTGTTGTTGTTGTATTTTTGATGGAAAGGCAGGGTGCTCTAGGGAAACCGCTGTTCCTTGTCCATATTGCTGTTTTCTTGGATTTCCTAGTGGAAATGCCGGGATATTTTGTTCTGACACACACACGTATTATTGTGCTTTGTGGCACGCTTCTTCGATACACACGTGGGTTGACAGATATGCAGATTTCCACGAATCGCCTGTCTCGCCTGGTGACTTATTTTTGATAGGCAGTCCTGTTGTTCCGACTGGCCCCTTTAAGCTTTCATGTAGCAAACCTGTTCATTGTGATGGTTATTTTGGAACCATAATTAATTGGGGAGTTCGCCATGTGTGCGACGGATTGTAGCATGTTGTATGGATAGATATTTGTGTTAATAATATAAATGTTGGCTTTGAGCCTATTGATTTTGTTTATGACTCAATTCATGTAATTAGTATGTCACACCTGTGTGGTGTAGTGGTAGTTTACTTGTAAATTTGACGGCGGTCATTTGTGTATTTCTTTTATTGGTCACGTGTTAACTTACTTGTGTTGATTTGTGTGAGAAGTCCTAAGTTTTTAGGCAGTAATGTTTTTGCTACGGCAGTTTGATTCCTATTTCACGCGGAAATTATTGTGTTGTATATTTTAAGTATAGGAAGTGTCGGTTTAGGCTTTAGTGTTGTATAGTTGTTCCCCGCGTCTGTCTAGCTCTAAGCAATGTGGATTCGTTGTCTGAATGTTTATTCTGGATGATGACGAATCATGCATTCGATTGTACACATCGTGAAGCATGCAGAACGACACGCGCGCATACATTGTCACTATTGTTGATTTTCTTAAGGACACTTTGTCCGTGTATTTAATCTCTCCAGAGATGTTGGCCTAGTTTTGGCGTATTTTAATATTTCAGTGGGAGTCATTTGGGAGTTTGTTTTTGTTAATTCTTTTGTATAGTTAGGTGATTTGTTATTAAATTCATTGTTTTTAACCCTGGCTTCACTTTTTCCTGCATGTTATTTTGTTATATGTTACCCTGCATGTTAATGAAGCGCTTTAACAACAACTTACGATATGGACTGTTACACCCCCCGAAATAGAGTCTCATAAGCTTCTTTGCAAGGGTTCAATATATTCATATAGGCTATTCTTTCTTTGTACACATTGTGTTTAATTAATAATAATAATTTTTCAATGTGAAAAGTATTGGTGATTAGTTGCAGCCTTGCCTTACACCTGTCTGAATCCCAGCTTATTACTCATGTCTTTCGGCTCGAATAACTGCCCTCGGGTGTCTGTATATTTTGTAGATCACCCTCCTATCCCTGTACTTTATTCCAATCCTTTTATCAGAAATTGAGAAAAATAGTAAAATCCCTCCACGACGAAACGTTTACTTGGTGGTCGAAGTATTTATTGTTACGAAGTGGAATTATTTTACTATTTCTTATAGAAACAAATAGTTCCGTGAATAACTAAATAACCTATTTTCATATATCCTACTTATGTTAATAGTCTCTATCATCATGCAAAATTATGTACAAAGTTATATACAATTAGATGACGATTATTCCGTAGGTTCATTATTCAAACGTTGACTTCGATCTCATGTTTAGGATACAAAAAATAACATCTTAATTTTAAAAATTCGCACAGCCGCCATCTTAAGGTTATGTAAACAATTGAACTAAATTATATGTCTGTACATTACAATGTGTATGAACATTTGCTGTACCTTGTTTCACTGCGCTTGGTTAGTTCGATCGCGAGAATAGTCTATTTGAATGTTTCAAATTCGCTTGGCGGCCATGTTCGTTTTGTACTTAAAAGGTTTAGAAAAGTTACATAGGTGAACTTCTAGTAGTGCCCTTTTATCACCATACAAAATTTCAAGGTGATATGAGTAATAGTTTCGGAGATATGGAATGCTGGTGAAATATTTCGCACAGCTGCCATGTTGGGTTGTTGAGCCGTAATAAAATTTAAAGGGCACGGTTGGGGTCGGACAAAATGACCTTACCAAGTTTCATTGAAATCGCACCAGCCGTTTGGACTTTATGAGGGGACACTCATAGCCTTCACACACACACGGACAATAGGTGAACTCGTAAGCCTATCTTTTCATAAATGAAAATAGGCTAACAATCGTAAATGTAGGGGAAGATGATGTCTTAAAACGATAATTATCACCACCATAGTAAATGTTAAGGTCATTCATAAATATTCTCATCACATTATACTCTTAATGTGCGATATCGGGGTCGAGGAAAGGCCATTCCGCCTGTAAGGTAGTCAACACTCCTCACTTCAACACATGAAGCCGAGACTTGATTGTTTGTTTCGGCCTTATCTCTTCCAGAGATCACAGAATTGAGGCTAAAGACGGCTATAAATTTGAGTAGAGCATGTTGTCCTTTTACACGAGAGGTGAATAACCTATGAGTCAGAAGTAATCAACACATCACAGAGAATAGACTATTCAATTAATTAATACTGTTTTAATTGAAGTTTACGCCATCGCAGGGAAGGAGTATTATTCCCCAAGCGCGAAATTGTTGTTATTAGCCTACTTTCGATTTTTGCAAAAAATGAAAGTAGACTTATGAGATCAACACAGGGCAAAAAATTGTGTGTCTGTCTGTGTGTCTGTGAGATGTGTGTCTGTGAGTGTCTGTACTCTGAATGTCGGCCCCCCCTATCAATTCGAACACGGTGAAACCGAATTGAACGAAATTTGGTACAGAGCTAGTACTCGTAAAATGCAACTCAGTGTCATGTTTTATATCACCACCGTCTTGACTTAAACGTAATGGCAGCCACCCAAATGTCAAAAGCTTATATCAAATTACGACCAACCTAATCATCTGAGCTCTACTAAATTTTGCAACAACATACCTTTATGTGAGATGCGCTTTTTGACCAAGCTATAAGGTCATCAGTATAATAGTTTGCATATGGCTGCCATGCATGTGTGCAAATCCATTCCCCCTATCAATTCACACACGGTAAAGCCGAATTGAACGAAATTTGGTACAGAGGTAGCACTAGCAAAGGGCACCTCAGTGTCATGTTTTATATCGCCGCCATCTTCACGGAAATGGAATGGTGGCCACCCAAATGTTAAAAGCTTAAATCAGATTAAGACCAACCTAATCATTTGATCTCTACCAAATTTTGCAACAACATACCCTTTTGTGGGAAGCATCCTTTGACTGACCTACAAGGTCATCTGCCCAATAGTTTGCAGATAGAGCCCATGTATGTGTGCAAATCGGTTCACCATATCAATTCAAACACGGTGAAACCGAATTGTATGAAATTTTGTACTGAGTTAGCATTAGCAAAAGGCACCTCATATTCATGTTTAATATCTGTATAGCACATTGTATTTCAACAAGCTACTACAACCAACATTCAATTATACTCTTTGGAAAGGACAAAGAGTTATAACAATACCCATGCATTTAGGAGAAAGTAGGCTCATGTTCTTTATTGAACATCTTGTAGTTAATTCATTTTAGGGGCTTGGGGCATTTTGGTAATAAGTCCCATGTACTTTATGTTTAGAATTTGTCTGGTAAACTGTGTTTCTGTGATGACTGTAGTAGTGAGTGCAATGAAAATCTTGGGAAAATCATACTGAGAATAGTCGCTGTCAGCGACGGGATTCGAACCTATGTTTTCCAGACTTGCTGCTGCTCCCCATCGCGGTCGTTCTACGCCAGGAAGCAAGAAACTGTTTGTTGAAGATTACTTTTGCTCCTAAAGGTAATATCACAATCCAATGAAGGTTCTTGTTGATTAATTTAAGGGCTTTGGAACATCGTGCTAAGGTGTGTGAGGAATTTGTCTAACAACCTGTGTTATTGTGATGGCTGTATTAATGTGTATATTTATCATTCAGATGAGAGTATTGGGAAGGAGGTGACCGTGTCCTTAAGTTAGGAACCATCCCGGCATTCGTAGAAGTAGGAAACCACGAAAAACCAACTCCAAAATGGCTAAGGTGAGAATCGAACCCTCCTCTTCTCACTTTTTCCTCACAAGACTGAGTGTACCCCGTTCCAACCCTCAGATCAGAATTAAATTCATTGGCAGAGCCGGAAATCGAACTCGGACCTCCGCGGTGACAGCTAAGAGTGCTAGCCACTATGCAACGAGGTGTAGGTAGAGGATTGCACAGACTTATTATGACATCTTCTGAGGTAAACGTTCATAGGAAGCAGTCTATCAGGCCATCACTCGTTGTCATATAATTTTCACAAGTCAATAGTTGTTTTTAATTTGTATTAGGGGCCTGGAACATCTTTTGCTCGTCAGCTCCGTGTACTTGGGTGTGTGTTGGATTTATTTGATATAACCGGTGTTTCATCGTTCTTATTCATTGTTTTTCCGGTTTCTCCATTTCATCCTGTATATTATATTTTACTTAATTTCATTTCTCATCAGTTTTGATTAAATTAGTTTCTTAATGTTTAATTGTAATTTGCTGAAAAAGGTGGCATTGTTGGGCTGAAACATGTACTAATTTGATTATAATTTGTATTGATTGGCGGAGTATTTTAATTAATTAGTCATTACAATATGTAATTAATTTTCTGACCTTAGTAAATATTGCGCATTTTATAATTTAAATTGGAAATATTCTTTTCTTCAAGTAAAAATGCAACATTTAAATTAGAAGCCAGGGGCAGATGACATTACTGTTCTGCTCCTTAAAGAAACAATACAGAGGTGTGCAAATTATTAGAATCAAATGAATTAAAATCAGTTATAATTTTTTATTCAAAATAATTTTGATCATCTGCTGGCTTCTTTTGTAACCCTACTTAGTAATGTTTGCTCCCTTATCAACTTACACATTTACCCATAAGGAATTGCGTCTGGAAACTTTCAGAATTGGGTATTCCGAGGGATACCTGAGCTTGGCCCGTTTTCTATTTCTTCATTGACATTGGAATGTACCCTCTAAATCAGGTGATTTCAATCCATAGTTCAGGAATCTTTGAATAGTTCGAGAGCGAATCATCAGTAAAATTACTCCAAATCACTCTGCGCTAAATTCACACGAAAAGTAGAGTGAAGTAATCAAAACAAAACGTGTGGCATTTTGCAGTAGCAAAGCTTCTCTGTTCGTGACAATTCTAAAAAATAATTTACTCTGAGTTTATTAAAAGAAAATATAACCAAGACTCTTGGTTAAGCATTGGAAGTAATTTCACTGCATTGCAAACATATTTAGTGCATTAAGCCTTGAAGAGTTTAAATGAGAAGCCAAATTCTAGTCGATATACAAGGTGCGTTCAAACAGTAACGAGCCGGAGGCATAATTACAGAAACCAGTACCTGTATGTTAGAAGTATTGGCCCTGGCTGTTGAGGCACTTGTCCCACTGTGACACGAGGCGGTGAATGGCTGTCTCATAAAATTCCCTGGGCTGCGATGTGAACCAGTTCCGCACGTACAGCTGGACGTCGGCGTCCGAGGTGAATCGTTGGCCCCGCAGAGCACTTTTCAGGGGACCAAACATGGCGTAATCACAGGAAGAGAGGTCTGGACTGTATGGAGGGTGGCCGAGAACCTCCCATTTGAATTTCTGCAGGAGTGCCGCGACTGTGTTGGCCGTATGAGGTCATCACGCCTTGACCCTTGCAAGGGACATGCAGTGTTCGCCGTACACTTGTGACATTCGGCAATGAATGTACGTTCCCCCTACTCCTTCCGCTGTCAGAAACCGAACAACACCTCTTTGCTCTTCGGTTGACGCATCCATGTCACTGTTTGCAATGCGACTGGCAGTGTTGGACGATTGATGCATGCTGCTGATCGCTTTTTATCGTCACGGGACATGTACGCGTGCCCTCTAGCGACGGGCTGTGACCTTCCACGCTCTGGTCAGAACCGCACCTCGTTACACACTCCACGATTAGCCGATGTAGTCAGCGGTTTGCGAATTCCAGCCTCCGGCTCGTTACTTTTTGAACGCACCTTATAATATAGAGTAGCATATAATTTGAATGGTTAATCTGACAGTTTAGTTGCGTCAGACGGTGATAGTATTTAGGTTGCACCTAATGCTAGGTTAATAATTTGGCCATGTCCGGTAGTCCACCTGGATAGGGCCATACGATATAATACAGTGCGTTTGCTTCCCCGTGCGGCCGGGCGATTCCCATGCAAACATAAGAGAATCAGATGGGGGTTTTCTGTGCTCCAGTATCTATTGTTCTGTGAGGCGACGTTGTAACTGTTCTACTCGAGGTCGCTGTTGTTATCGCACATGAGGGATATGAATCCTTTTATTTTTCCTTGTCTTCATACAAGCAAGCATTTGTCGCTTTCAACCAAACAATTATCATCCCGAACACTCGGCCAATTCCACTTTCTTACTTAACTCCCGAACCTCATTCTTTTTCATATCTCTTCCCCTTACTATTACCAAACATATCACCAATAATCTGACCTCTAACACATAATTTATTAGCAATCTTCCAGCATGGCTTCCTACAATCTCCACAGATATTGTCAACAGATACTCATTCATCAAAAAGAACATCAAAGAATAAAGAAAACAATACAACATCATTAAAAGGATATTATGTGCACAGATGTGCAACTATAGCCCATGGCCTCCTTCCTCACCAAAGAATAGCCATGATCCCAACCAAGGAGTAATAAAGAGAGGCCCTAACTGCAAGGAAGTGAAGCCAGAAGTTACTCCTTCACATATGCTCAAATCATTGCAGTAGTCCCATAAGGAAAGCATGTAATGGTGTGACGTACGTACTTAAAAGTGGTGATATTTCGCGTGTGGGACGAAATGTCGACGTGTGGGGCATATGTTTGCACAAACAGAACTCTCACCTGCCAAAGTAATGTAATTTCACAAGTAAATGCACTTTATTTGCCATTTATTGTGTTAAGTTTTCTTCCTTAGAGTATCCACCTTACGGTACTGTTCTAGTATCATTCGTCAAATGTTCAAATATTGGCATATGTGTCCACCAATACAAGTATTTTGATTGCTAGGAATTAATTACGGATATTTGCCTTCGTTTCTTTCTGGAAATAGTTTCTGCTTGTCAATTAATGAACGGTATTACTGTAATCTAATTACCACCAATCTATATTTAACGTGGCTTGAGCTCTAGTTTTATTGCTCGTGGATGTTAGAAAATTGATATGCCATTATTTGCATATTTTAGCGGGTTAATCTCAAACCTCAGCCTAGACCTTGTTTTGTTTGTTATCAGAACTGAACTGGCCTAGTTTAAAAAAAACATAGGGCAATAAAAAGAATAATGCCACCACCCAATTAGTTCACATGCCTTAATATTTTAAATTTATTTAATTTATTTAATGCACATTCATGAATATAATGGCAGGCCTACTGGTATCTCGGTAATTATTCGCCTATTATTTGGTAAATTATAAGTTAAGAACAGTGGTGGGTGTCTGGTTGCCTGAAATCCCACAATAATACAGGTTATAAAAACTGCATACCGGTACAATACATTCATTTCCCAAGTGCTATACTATATTTTAGATCGGTGTGTTGCTCTAGTTTATGTCGTAAAATTAAACGTTTTACGGCAGTGAGCATAATTTTCGAGTGCGACGAAAAGTATTGTGACTGCCGTACACTTCACGCTAGCCAGCCAGCAAAGATCAACAAATATTCCTTGATTTCCACCGTCATATAGGCCTACCTTACAACTTCGTACTATACCTGCACAGGAATCTTTTACTGGTAATCATACTTAAATCCAAATAATAATTAAGTTTACGGTCGTAGGCTCCATTTACCGCTCGAGCCGGGCAAGTATGGGGGCGTGGTCAGTGCTTCAACTCTCCGCATGCTATAGCGCTGGCAGGGCGTCTTCTTATTACTCCTTGATCCCAACCCAAACTTTTTCTAAGAGAATAGTGGTTCATTGTAACCACATGTTACAACGTGACCATTTACAGTATTAACAGCGGATCAACAATGCCGTCAACAATTTTGTGTAAAATCTAATATTACAGAATGTGATGCGTTTTTCATTGTCAAGGTGTCGTAATTCTTGGACTACAGTTACTCTGTATGGTTTCAGTTTTAAAATTTTAGTAGCCGTTGGACTAAGGTCTTCGAAACACTTACAGTACTTTATGTGCAGCCCGTTTTAGAGACTTATTTGGAGAGCGAGAAAATGATGAATTAATTTCCTCCTTCATGGCCCCTCACTTTAGCTTAGGACATACAGCGTACATTAAACATAATTGTCCGTAATTTAATAACAAGACGCCTAACAGTCTCTATATTTTGAACTGAACCGGTAGGGAATTTGTCTTTACATTTCCTACACACCACTCTGCATGACTCCGTTTAATATACGTGTCATACATGCACACGCTTTGTTCAAGCGGGAATTTTTCGTAATTTGCCATATATAAGGTGCGTTCAAAAAGTAACGAGCCGGAGGCTGTAATGCGCAAACCGGTGACGACATCGGCTAATCGTGGCGTGAGTAATGAGGTGTGGTTTCGACCAGAGCGTGGAAGGTCACAGCCCGTCGCTAGAGGGCACGCGTGCACGTCACGTGACGATACAAAGCGAGCAGCAGCATGCATCAATCGTCCAACGCTGCCAGTCGCATTGCAAACAGTGACATGGAGGCGTCAAACGAACAGCGAAGAGGTGTTGTGCGGTTTCTGACAGCGAAAGGAGTAGGGGGAACGGACATTCATCGTCGAATGTCACAAGTGTACGGCGAACACTGCATGTCCCTTGCAAGGGTCAAGGCGTGGCACAAGCGCTTCAGGGAAGGACGGGTGTCGTTAGCCGATGATGCCCAGTCTGGGGCAACCCCCTGCCTTACCGATGACAACGTTCAGCTGGTTGATGCACACATTACCCAGGACCGCCGAGTGACAGTGAACGCCATAGCCGCCGTGGTCGGAATGAGTGTCGGAAGTGTGCACACCATCATGAAGGAACGACTGCACTTGCGGAAAGTGTGTGCCCAATGGGTGCCCCACAGTCTTCAACCACACCAGGATGCATGTCGAATGGCCTACTGTCTTGGTCTTGGTTGGACGATTCATGCATGCTGCTGCTCGCTTTGTATCGTCACGTGACGTGCACGCTTGCCCTCTAGTGACGGGTTGTGACCTTCCACTCTCTGGTCGAACCACACCTCGTTACACACGCCACGATTAGCCGATGTCATCACCGGCTTGCGCATTACAGCCTCCGGCTCGTTACTTTTTGAACGCACCTTATAGTTAGTAAGTTAGTTAGTTATTGTTGTTTAAAGGGGCGGTACTACGAGGTCATCTGCCCCTAATTTGCCATATAAATGGATTTCACTATACACCCATAACACGTCTTATACACTGCACTACGTTTCATATATCCTACATATGTTAATTGTCTCCATCAACATACAAATTTTCAGTTTGCTATAATAGGTTCGTAGGTATTGAGAACCGTCTAAATATTTCGGATGGTCGCCATGTTGGATTTTATATATGTAGGCCATAGAGTTATGAACTATTACATGAAGATTCTTACGTAGGTGTATTATTCAAACTTCAATCGCATGATTAGAATACAAGACCGAGATATAAAATTTTTGCACAGCCTCCATCTTGTGGTTATAAAAACAATTGAAATACATTTCTGTCAGTGGATTAAAATGCGTATAAGAATTTACCTCACCAAGTTTCACTGCGCTCGAATTGTTAAATCGCAAGAAACGTCCATTTAAATATTTAAATTTCGAGTCGCCGCGATGTTGGATTTATGATCACCAGTGTTTAAACTGTAGAGATAATCGAAACATCTTCTAAGAACAGGCAAGCGCAAACTGACTGTTTTAAAGAAACCACCATTGTTGCATTACTGGTGCTCACTTCGCCCGGGAAAGTGAACGAATCGCCCGGCCGCAGGGGGAAGCGAACGCACTGTACTTGATGAATGTGGTGATCACGTTGACCCCTGTGTCAGGTCAGAGCTTAAGGTATTCCGTCACGTTACGCTCATGTTTCATCACTGCTTTAAATAGGCTAGACAAGAGGCTTTCTTTCCGGAAGTCTCTAGATGCGTCAAGTCCTCAATGGTCTTAATCTGAAGCAACCATAAACCCTCCAGGAGAGTTATATCGAGGTCAAAGTTGCTGTAGTTCTCTGTGGATCGTGTGACATCGGACTGCTCATAAAAAGCTGTAAAGTGAACTATTATTCTCGAAGCGTAGAGTATAATAATAATAATAATAATAATAATAATAATAATAATAATAATAATAATAATAATAATAATAATAATAATAATAATAATAATAATAAAGGCAATGATATTTGGGAACGTGCCACCCTTAAACAAAAACTAACAGCACACCGATGTTTCCAAGAAAAGCCAACGCTTCCAACTGGCAAGAGGTGGACTGCCGAAAGGAAACAACAGCATCGAGAACTAATGCGAAAGTACTGGGAGGATGTTAAAGCTCGATGCAACAAGAAACAGTTGAAATGACGTGGTCCTTAGATGGCTGAATCGAAAGAATAATAATAATAATAATAATAATAATATCGTAAGGCCTCGGGTGCCGGGTGCAAGCTTTGATAATTGACACCCAGAGGGCAGCTTGCATGTCGAATTTCATCGTTTCTTTGAACGCTATGAAAGTCAAGGAGGTTAGATATCTAAGCTCCTTGACAGTATAGCGCTTTCTAGTAGAGAATGGAGGAACTTTGTGTTGGCGGAAAATTCCGAGATTAATTTTGCCATTATGAACACGGCCTACTGAATTCAAATGGGTTCTTTTACATGCCAACAACGTATGACATCCATGTCGTGATTTTTATCGCCTTTCAGAAATCTCTTACCGCGGCCAGGAGCGAACCTGCAAGCTTGGGGTTGGTAGTCCGACACGTTAACCACTCAACCCACCGTGGCAAGCGTAGAGTGTGACAGCAACATAGCTGTGTAGGGCTGCACATATTTGAGCAACGAATTATTCCAATTATTTCCAAAACGAATATTTGATTCGAATATATCAATAGGTTGGTTGGTTCCTTAGTTTGGGGACTGTGACAACGTGGTCATGTAGCCCCGTGTACTTTGGGTGTGTGTAGAATCTGTCTGATAACCGGTGTTAATTGTGATGACTGTATTAGTGTGTGTTATCTGATTTTAATTCAAGTAAGGACTGGAGACGATAATTTCAAGCAGTTCCTACTTTCACTACCGTCCACGACACCTAGCTGTGAACTTAGCTACTGCTAGATGCCATCGCAACCAGCGCCTGGTGACGAACGTTGGAACTTAAGAGCATTAATCAAACCTAACCTACAAATTTTGGCTTCACACAAGTGTATTTAGTGGAAGTTTGTTTTACATGCCATCAATCTATGACATGGGACCGCCGGGCTTTACTTCCCACCCGAAGGACGGCATACTGAGGGATTTTTAACGCTCTTATACGAATAGTTTGGTTATTCAAATATTTGCACATTAAACTTCTCAAAATATTCGAAAATTAGATTATTTGAATTTGCAATCTATTCGAACATTCGAGTTTCTAAAATATATTTGCAATAGTACCGGGTGAGTTAGCCGAGGTCGTTGCGGCATGACTGTTGGCAGTCGCTTACATCCGGGAGGCGAGGAGGTTCGAATCCCCCCGCCGGCAACCTTGAAGATGGTCTTCTGTGGTTTCCCATCTTCCTTCCAGGCAAATGCCGGGGTTGGTCCTTAACTATAGGCCACAGCCGCTACCTTCCAACTCCTCGACCCTCCCTTCCAACTTTCCTCCCCAACGGTACTTGTAGCTCACCCATTGGGTGTCCGTCTCGAAGCAGCTGCAAAACTGGCGAGCCGAACATGTCCTCGGACACTCCCGGCACTAAAGGCCATACGCAAAAAAAAATAAAAAAAAATTGCAATAGTGAAATAACGACTTCGGTGCCGTAGTCGGTAGCATCCTGAACGTATTGTTTGTAAAATTTTATTTGATAAGTTTAAAAAGACCTTTGTTTTTGAAGGAATGCATAAATACTACAGCCATAATTCTAGGTCAGATTATAGCACATCTATATATTTAAAACACAAGGCGTTTTCTTTGGTAAATCGCCAACAATTCCCCACTGGACCGATTTTTCATTAAATTAATTTGTTCATAATGCTATTCGCCCATATACGACTATTATGCATTCAATCTACAATCCGCCAGCGACTTCTACCAGGCCGATTTTCATGCTGTTTGCTTTAAATTAAAGATACATATTTCTACATTCCGCATCATTACGTTTTATTTCCGTCTTACCATTGCATTACAGCAACTGACAACAGATGGAAGTGCCTCGCCCATGTAGTTCCAGTAACTGAAAACAGATGACAGTACCTCGCCCATATACGAAAATTCTACAATCCGCTAGCTACCCTCACAATGATAGAAACCCTTCCTATGGGCAGTTATATGTTTCAAAATTTTCCTAAGTTAACCAATTCCGTCTTGGAAATTCATAAAATAGCTCCTTCAGAGAATATATTCTTGAAAGAATACACCTGAGCTTAAGTCATTGTAACCCTTACATTCGGTCTTACAAAACTATGCATCAAAAGATACGTGAGGAACAAGAAATAGCTTCCAGACAACATCGTGCACTTGCAAATTTAGTGATGCGCTTCTATCACGAACCTCAGTCAGATCTCCGGGCATATCTCTCACACATGTTGTGAGGTAGCCGCTGTTTTCGAGTCATCCGATGGTGATCCCCCCTCTCGCAGACACATTGCCGTTCTGCTAAACAGAATGTCCTTATAAATATAGATTTTGACAGTATGCATTGCGATCGTATGACCTATGTTCTTATTTGGCCATATGGAGAGACAGGATGGCATATTTGAATGCCAGCTGGAGTAGAGCGAAAAATGAAATTCGCCAGAATATCACTATGGGAGAATATATTTCATACAGACTTCAAGTATTTGGTGAAGTACAAACTTTTTTGTATACTGTTGAATTTCAAAAGAGAAGTTTGCCCCAGGTCCATTTGTTGCTGTGCCTAAATGAAAATTCTAAGCTGAGGGACATCTCAGATATTGACAAACTCATTTCTGCGGAAATACCCAGTGATACTACCTTATACAATGTAGTGAAGTCTCGTATGGTGCGCGGGCCTTGTAGTAATCTCAATCCCAAATCTATTTGTATGGTAGACGGAAAGTACAGAAAGGACTTCCCAAAGGATTTCATTGCCGAAACAAAGGATAACGTGAACGGCTAACCTATTTATCGAAGGCGGGACAATGGCAGAACTACAGTATTATCAAACGCGTTCAAGGTTATGACGTGAAAGTTGACAATCGTTTCATAGTGCCTTATAATCCTTTCCTTTTATTGTACTTTCAAGCTCATATTAATGCAGAGATTTGTGCAAGTGTTAAGAGTATAAAATATATCCATCAATATGTTTACAAAGGACATGACTGCGCCAATCTACAAACATAAAGTACATCAACCAAAGAGAGTTTACTTCACCATGATGAAATATCTACCTTTCTGAACTCCCGATATTTAAGTCCGAGTGAAGCTGCCTATAGAATATTTTCCTATCCTATGCATGAACAATCTCATACTGTAGCTCGCTTACCTGTTCATTTACAAAATGTACAGCAGGTGCATTTTTGTAATGACAATGCCGCTGAAGCTCTACTTCGAGCGGAGTTGAAAAGCACATAACTGATTGCACGGTCTAATTTAAATAAGAATCCAGTGACAGAAAGTCCTTACATATAACCATAAACGCCAGTTCATTATGTTTGGGAAGGTAAAAAAACGCGTCGGGAAAAAAGCGTAAAATCTGGAAAAGTAATAGGTAGAATATTTAACGTTTGCCCAGTGGAATCAGAAAAATATCATCTTCGATTGCTGTTACTTCACGTAGTAGATGCCACCTGTTTTCAAGATGTAAAGACAGTAAACAATGTGTGCTGTTCTTCATTCAAAGAAGCAGCAATGGAACGTAGATAATTCAGGACGATGCTGAATGGCATCGTAGTCTACGTAAAGCGTCAGTTTTTCAAATGCCATTTCAATCGAGACAATTATTTTCCTTCATTTGTATATTTCAACAACCATCGAATTCAGTTGAATTGAGGAAGGATTTCTTACGTCTTTACAACCAGCAAACAGCTTATCAAATGACTCTTCGCGATATCAGTAAGATTACAAAATTACATGGTTTTCTCTTTCAACTTTCGGGTAGCCAGTTATCAGTGACTTACCACGTACTGAATGGAATGAATCCTCCATGCTTCTTGATGCTGATTATGACTCAATTATTCTAAAAGCGAATGATGAACAAAGATCCATAATAAATTAAATTGTTAACGCTATGTTACAGAACAATACAAATAAAATTAATGCATACTTCATAGATGGTCCTGACGGTACTGGCTAGACCAATGCCTCATACAAAAGTGCACTGATTTGGGTTTCGAAGTGATACAAGTGGCGTGTACTGGAATTACCGGCATGCTTTTACCCAATGGCCGTACGGTACACAGCAGATTTAAGTTACTGCTGATATTACACGAAGCTTCCTGTTTCATCTTTAAAAATGAACAGTAAAGCAGCACATGCTATCAGGTCAACAAGACTGATCATATGGGATGAAGTACCAATGGCTAACGTACATGCCCTAATGTGCGTTAGCAGACTTTTGCAAGACATCATGGGTAATTCCATCTCTTTTGGAGGGAAAGTTATTGTACTAAGTGGAGATTTTAGACAATTTTTGCTTGTTGTTCCGCATGCTTCCAAACAAGCTGTTATTCAGAACTGAATTAAATTTTCTCCTCTTTGATCAGAATTTAAAATATTTTCCGTGTTTAACATTATGCGAGCAGGACCAGAAGAATTAGACTTCGCTGTTTTTTTGCTGAAAATTGGTAAAGGAGATTACCCTTCCATAAATCAGGAATCGGCAGAGCATCTGTTATTGATTTACCACCCTCTGTTATCATGAAACAAGACATCGTCTCAAAAATTTTCGGGAATAAATTTCAGTCACCAGAAGATGCTATAAGTTTCTCCAAAAATTCCATTCTTGGCCCTAAAAAACGAACACTGTGATCAAATCAATTCTAAAGTTATAGATGTTCTACCCGAAACGGCCAGAACGTACATCAGTATACATAACTTAATTACTGAAGATGAAAATGAAACTCTCCAATTTCCCATAGAGTTTCTTAACAGTTTAGACTTAAGTGGCTTGCCTCCTAATGTCCTTAACTTAAAACCTGGAACGATTGTGATGTTATTAAGAAACATAAATGCTACACTGGGGCTTCCAAATGAAACAAGGTTAATTGTGCGGAAAATGCATGACAGTTGTTGAGATCTTGAAATCATTACAGGGTTAGGTGTGGGACAAAGAGTTCTGGTTCCTAGAATTGATTTAACACCATCCAACACTATTCCATTTAATTTTAAAAGACGCCAGTTTTCTATTCGCCTTGCATTCAGTATGACAATTAACAAAGATCAAGGACAGATTTTAGACCGTGATGGTGTATATTTACCCCAGCCTGTATTTAGCCATGGCCAGCTGTACTTAGCATTAGACAGTTTGAAAGTACAAATAGTGCCGGCGAGCCATAGGACAATAAATGGTGTATTTAAGAAGGTAATCTAACATCACTACATTTAAGAGATATTGTACCAAAATTTCTCTACAAATAGTTACTACACACTTCAGTCTGTAAGTTAATTTCTGGAGTCTGATTTAGCCACGGCAAACTACATGAAGCAAATGCTATCACACAACAGTTTTAAGTGCCACCCTAGTATACACATAATGATACTGTGAACATTTCAAGTAGATCGGTGCAGTAATTTCTAGGAAAATGAACCTTATTTGTATTAAAATAAAAGTCGTGAAGAATGGCTGTCAAGGAAATATCTGCAAATAGATTAATAAAGAAATGATAGATGTTTGGCTAAGTTGACACATTTCAAAAGTCATTATCTCGGAAATAGATTTATAATTTTGCTCCTAACGAACTTCCTCTGATATTTCAATATGCTGCTTTTTAGTCGGTCAGCACGAGTTTTTCCCAAAAGAGATGCGTTATTCCCTAATCCTGAAAAAAATTACATGAGATTTAATAATAAATAATAAATAATAAATAATAAATAATAAATAATAAATAATAAATAATAAATAATAAATAATAAATAATAAATAATAAATAATAAATAATAAATAATAAATAATAAATAATAAATAATAAATAATAAATAATAAATAATAAATAATAAATAATAAATAATAAATAATAAATAATAAATAATAAATAATAAATAATAAATAATAAATAATAAATAATAAACAATAAACAACAAACAATAAACAATAAATAACAAATAACAAATAACAAACAATAAACAATAAACAATGAACAATGAACAATAAACAATAAACAATAAACAATAAACAATAAACAATAAATAATAAATAATAAATAATAAATAATAAATAATAAATAATAAATAATAAATAATAAATAATAAATAATAAATAATAAATAATAAATAATAAATAATAAATAATAAATAATAAATAATAAATAATAAATAATAAATAATAAATAATAAATAATAAATAATAAATAATAAATAATAAATAATAAATAATAAATAATAAATAATAAATAATAAATAATAAATAATAAATAATAAATAATAAATAATAAATAATAAATAATAAATAATAAATAATAAATAATAAATAATAAATAATAAATAATAAATAATAAATAATAAATAATAAATAATAAATAATAAATAATAAATAATAAATAATAAATAATAAATAATAAATAATAAATAATAAATAATAAATAATAAATAATAAATAATAAATAATAAATAATAAATAATAAATAATAAATAATAAATAATAAATAATAAATAATAAATAATAAATAATAAATAATAAATAATAAATAATAAATAATAAATAATAAATAATAAATAATAAATAATAAATAATAAATAATAAATAATAAATAATAAATAATAAATAATAAATAATAAATAATAAATAATAAATAATAAATTGCACCGTTGAACTTTTATAGGAAACATGCTTGGTGGAATGAACAATGTGAAAGAGTGATCAAAGAAAGACATTGTGCTTGGCACAAGTGGAACGGGAACAAGACTCCAGAAAATTTAGAGGAAGTACAAAGATTAAGGAAAATGGCCCACCAGACTTTAAGAACGATTCGAAGAAAATATATGAAGGACCAAATAATGGAAATGGACGACAATTTTAAGAAAAATGACACCCGATTGTTTTATAGAGCATTTAAGAATAAAATCACTGGATATTCAGCGCCGAGTTTAAATTTCAAAAGGGAAGATGGTACGCTAGCATTAAACAACAAGGAAAATTGTGATATCTTGGCTGCGTATTTTGAGAAGTTGTTAAATTGTCCAAAACCGACAGACAAGTTGAGTTTCAAATTTACAACACAAAATTTTGACTCTACGCCCCCAGATGTAAATGAAGTTAAATGTATTATCAACTCACTTAAAAATAATAAAGCCTCAGGCAAGGATGGAATAATTGCAGAAATGTGGAAGCTTGTAGATGATGAATTTTTAATAGCGACGACAAATCTATTCCAGAAAATTTGGATTGAGGAAGCAATTCCAGAAGACTGGTCAATCGCCTTAATTCATCCACTACATAAAAAAGGCTCAAAAATTGATGTCAATAGTTATAGGGGGATCTCATTGTTGTCTGTCACATATAAAATATTTGCCAAATTACTTTTAAACAGACTTGAACCACAGATCGAACCACAGCTTGGCGAGTTCCAAGGAGGTTTCAAAAGGAATAGATCGTGTGCAGAACAAATTCTTAGTTTAAAATTGATATTAAAATATTACAACAACAGGCCAAAGAATATCTTTATCTCATTCGTTGATTTTCAGAAAGCGTATGATTCAGTGGATAGGGATAATATTTTTGACACATTGAAGGAATACCAAGTTGATCAAAAAAACATAAATTTAATAAAACTTACATTAACTAATACGATTTCCAGAGTCAAATTTTTAAATGAAGTTAGCGAGCCCTTCGAGGTAAAAACTGGGCTAAGACAGGGGACAGTCTATCACCACTGCTTTTCAATTTGGTCTTGGATAAAGTCATGAGGACGTTTTGGGAGAAGAACGATTCAAGTGCTAAAATTGGTACAAAGAATAAGAACCTCAAAGTCAAAGGTTTAGCATTTGCTGACGACGTAGCGTTGTTTGTTGAATCAGAACAAGAAGCTATTAACCAAATTGATCAGTTAAAAGAAACGTCGGAAAAAGCGGGCTTACAGATTTCGTTGGTAAAAACAGAGATGATGACAAGTGATCAGAAATACACTAAGAAAATTATAAAAACAAATTATGGGACTATCAGGGTCACTGATCGATTTAAATATCTTGGAGAAATAATTAGTAGCAATGGGACGGATAAATTGGCAATCGAGAACAAAAAAGGGAAAGTGGAAAGATTAAATTTTTGTACAAAAAATATATACAATAAAAAGAACCTGTCTATCAATGCAAAATTACGACATTTTAATACTGTTGTTAGACCAGTCATCTTGTACGGCATGGAAACTACAAATATAACCGGAATGGAGAATTTGCTCAAGATAGAAAGAAGAATTTTAAGAAGGATTTATGGTTCTAGGAAAACACAGGAAGGTTATAGACTGAGATCGAATGCAGAAATTTATAGTAAAATCGACAACCTTGAAGTGATGATCAGAAAACGGCGACTTCAGTTCTACGGACATATGGTCCGCATGGATTGCTCAAGGTTAAACAAACAAATTTTTGATAAAATCTGGAATTATAAAGGACAAGGAGGCTATGTAAAACAAATGAAAGAAGAACTTCAAAAATTCAAAATTACTGAAGAAGATTGTCTAAATCGAATAGAGTACAGAAAAAAAAATTGGTCTCAAAATTCTTGTCGGGGAGAAGAAAAATCTCAACAGAGGAGAATGGACTTCTGAAAGAAGAGCTGCACAGTCGACCAGGATGAAAGACTTCTGGAAGAGAAAGAAGGAAACTAGACCTATAAAGAAGTGATATTTGCGTGGTCCTTGTTGGCCTGTCCGCGGTGTATATAAATAATAAATAATAAATAATAAATAATAAATAATAAATAATAAATAATAAATAATAAATAATAAATAATAAATAATAAATAATAAATAATAAATAATAAATAATAAATAATAAATAATAAATAATAAATAATAAATAATAAATAATAAATAATAAATAATAAATAATAAATAATAAATAATAAATAATAAATAATAAATAATAAATAATAAATAATAAATAATAAATAATAAATAATAAATAATAAATAATAAATAATAAATAATAAATAATAAATAATAAATAATAAATAATAAATAATAAATAATAAATAATAAATAATAAAGGTACTGTGAAAATTTCAAGTAGATCGATGCAGTAATTTCTGAGATAATGTACATCTACTGGAGTAGAAAATATATTTGTCTTGGTTGAATTCCCCAACTAATAAATAATAATCAATAATTATTAATTAATAATTAATAATGTATTTGTTAATCTCATGTAATATTTTTCAGGGTTAGGCAATAACCCATCTCTTTTGGGAAAAACTCGTGTCGACCGACTGAAAAGCAACAAACTTTTGTTTACTGAGGCAACACTGAAAATGGCTTCAAAGAGCATAATGACAACCCAAAACATCAATAAAGAGGAAATTGACTTTTTCCACCGAAACCTTAGTTAAGATGAAGTTAGTTAGTTAGTTAGTTAGTTATTGTTGTTTTAAGGGGCGGAACTACGAGGTCATCTGCCCCTAAAAAAAGATGAATGGAACTGGGCAAGGAGTTGTGAGGAAGCGGCCGTGGCCTATCCGAAGGTAACGTCTCGTAATTTGCCTGGAGTGAAAAATGGGAAACAAAGGAAAACCATTTCAAGGATGGCCGATAGTGTGGTTCGAACCAATTCGTTTAGCGAGTCTCGAGAATCTTAACACGCAACTATTATTCTGACAAGCGGCAGCAAAAATACTGGAGTAGAAAATATGTTTTTCTTGGTTGAATTCCCCCAACTAACTCATTCAACGGATGTACAGACATGCAAATGTATATTTTTTTCTCCCTTTATTCCTTGAGTTAAGAATGAACTGCGCTATTAGTGGAACGTGACGTCACAGCTAAGAGAATAAACAGGCGGAAGATCGTGATTGTTCCCGTCCACTCAAACAGGAACTTAAAAACATGACGTCACGTTCGTCATTCTGTCTTAGAGCTTCCGAGTTATGTAGGCCAAGTATTTATTATTGAGGCGCCATGCTAATACTCACAGATATAGCGAAGTGTACGCCTGGATAAGACTATATTGAGCATAAGATGTATGCCTTGAATAATAATAATAATAATAATAATAATAATATATATATTTTTTTTACGAGGGAAGTGGAAAAATCTTGCATAAGACCTTGACAAGGGTCCGCACTTCTCAAGAGTGTGGGATTCTTACCCACTAAAAAACCACACCCTGTCCTCTTGACAAAACCCATCCCGGGACCACTTTCGTATTACTTCAGGATGGAGTCATTTTCTTTGCTTCACAAGCACCATCTTACTTCTCCATTCATAGCCCGCGGATCGCAGACTCAATCGACTAAATCGAGCAAGTCCCCATTCGACTTCTTCTGACGAAGGACCACCTCAACAAAGAAAGCGACCGTATCCCAGCTGAGCTCGTTTCTCAGCATAATGCAAACTATATTGTCCGGCGTTATTGGACCAACCTCAGCTTGAAGTTGTTGTTTTTCCGCTGCCCAACGATCGCAGACGAAAAACGTATGATAAACGTCATCTCGTTCGTTCTCGCAGTAAATACAAACTGGACTCCTTACTTTGGCCATACGATGAAGGTAACACCGAAAGTAGCCATGACCTGTCAACATCTGTGTCAGAAAGTAATTTATTTCTCCGTGTTTCCTACTCGTCCACTCGACCAGACTCGGTATCAGCCGAGCTGTCCATCTTCCTCTGTGATCGTCATTCCACCTCTGCTGCCAAAGCTCCATCTTGCGTGCTACGGCTTCCTTCCGGGCTTGAGCCTTGCCCAGTTCTACTCGTCGGAAGTATACGTCTTTACGTTCTTGCGCGAGTAAGTCTATTGGCGCAACACCTGAGACAACCAGAACTGCAGGTTCCGAAACTGTACGGTAAGCACACGCCACCCTCAGAGCTCCTCTCCTCTGAATTGCAGCTAGGCGTTTCCTATACTTCTCTATCTTCAGCGAATCAGACCAAATCTCAGCTCCATACAGGAGAATAGACTGCGCTGTGGAGAACAGTAGTCGACGTTTGCTTTCTCTAGGACCATGCACATTAGCCATGAGTCTACTAATGGCAGCTGTCACTACTTCCGCCTTGTCTGCTGCCTTCCGTATATGAGACCAGTATGTCAGTTTCGTGTCAAGAGTCAAGAGTAAACCCTAAGTACTTCGCAGTGGCTCCAGTTCGAACGACCACCTCTCCAACTTTCATGGGAATTATAGTGTCCATTCTCCTCCTAGTTAACATGACTATTTCAGCTTTCGCCATAGCTAAATTCAGACCATGAGTGTTCATCCAACCACTCACCCGTCGCATTACCTGATTGAGTTTCCACTGAGCCAGAACCGCATCTCGGGCTACAATCACCGCTGCAATATCATCAGCGTACCCAACAAGGAATGTATCTTCGGGCATCTCCATGCGCAGTAAGCCGTCGTACAACATGTTCCACAAATCCGGGCCCAGGATAGATCCTTGCGCTGCTCCTGCCGTGACTTTTCTCCTCCTCTGGCCGTCTGCAGTGTCATAAAACAGGGTACGGTCCTTCAAATAATCTTTCATTATACGCAGGAGATATGCAGGCAACTGGAAGGTGAATTGAAGAGCTTCAACCATATCTATCCACCTAGCTGAGTTGAAGGCGTTCTTCACATCCAAGGTTACCAGAAGTGTTATTTTCCTAGAATAGTGGTTACCTTCCTGGGCTTGATTCGCAGCTTCAACTACTAGGCGTACTGCATCTATTGTACATCCCCCACGGCGGAAGCCAAATTGCCTGTCAGACAGATTTCCCGCGGCTTGAATAGACGACAGTATGCGAGGTTTTAATAGCTTCTCCAGCACTTTTCCCGCAATGTCTAAAATACATAGTGGTCGGAAGGACGATGGCGCGTTCCCGACTGCCTTTCCTTTTTTAATCAGCACTAGTCGAGCTATTTTCCAACGGGCACTAAAGACACCTGCTCTCAGACAACAGTTGTACATTTCAAGCAGTAGCTGCGGACAAACCTTGAGAGCTAGTTTCATAGCTTCCGCGGGTATCCCGTCAGGGCCTGGAGCCTTCTTATTCCGAAGGGAGCCTACTGCTTCCTTCAGCTCACCTATGGTAAATAGAGGAATGAATTCCGGCTCAAGTACGTCGCCCACATCAATTCGCACAGGGTGAGTAGGGAATAGCTCGTTTACAATATCATCCATCGTCCGTGCATCCAACGTGGTATTGGACATGGAGCCGAGTTTCTTGGTGACAATTCGGTAGCCTAATCCCCAAAGATCTACGTCTACTTCTTTAACTAACAACTGCCACATCAGAGTCTTACGTCTTCTGATGGCATTTCGAAGGGTTCTCTTAGCTGCAAGGTGCTCAGCGGATCTCAAATCAGCCTCTGGTCGATGTCTTGAACGTTGGGCTCTTCTTCTGAGTCGAAGACAAGTTCTTCGAAGATCAGCTATTTCGTCAGTCCACCAATAAGCTGGACGTCTATTGTTTCGAAGACGCTTCCGGGGCATTGACGCTTCGCAGGCTAGGTGCAAGAGACGCATAGTGACCCCCACCTGTTCCTCAACAGAAACTCTTAGATCTAATTCCTCAACAATGTTACTAGTGCCTGACTGTATTGATTCGAGTACATTGGCAAATAATAATAATAATAATAATAATAATAATAATAATAATAATAATAATAATAATAATAATAATAATAATAATAATATTAATAACATTAATAATAAGAAGTGTATGGGCTGCGAAGTCACCGCACAATGAAAATGCAAATTGGATCAACGAAGAACGAAATAGCAATAATGTATATGAAGAAATGGATTTTGATACCATTGAAGAACGGCATGTGTATGATGCTATGAGGAGAACTCAGAACTGGAAAGCGCCGGGCACAGATAACATTCACAATTATTGGTACAAACATTTCACGTGCGTGCACCAGAAGATAGCCCAGCAATTTACCTACCTCATCCATCATCCTGAGGAATGTCCTGATTTCCTTACTGCTGGAATTACGTATCTAATCTCAAAAGAAAGTGGAAATACTAAAGACCCATCAAACTACCGACCTATCACCTGTCTCCAAACACTTTACAAACTATTTACGTCCATAATTGCGGACGAAATATACAAGTTTCTCGACAAACATACCATTTTGGCTGAGGAACAGAAAGGATGCAAGAAGCTGTCGCAAGGATGCAAAGAACAGATAGTTATTGATTCTGTGATAACACAACAGGCGATACATAATCAAAGGAATCTATATACGGCATACATAGATTACCAGAAAGCATTTGATTCAGTCCCGCATTCATGGCTGAAAGAAATCCTCCATATGTATAAGATTAACCCTGCTGTAATTCACTTCCTGGAGGTCACGATGGATAATTGGAAAACAGTACTGTATACTAAGACAGACAATGAATGTGTCACATCTGACACAATAAAAATTGAGCGTGGTATCTATCAAGGAGACTCGCTAAGCCCATTATGGTTTTGCTTAGCCATCAATCCTCTCTCTAAAATTCTAAAATCCACCGGTTTCGGATTTGACATCAAATACTACAACAGGAAATACAGAATATCCCATCTCCTTTATATGGATGACCTCAAAGTATATGCACACAGTGAGACTCAAATGAATGAAATATAATAGATTCATATTCATCCGATGTCCGAATGACGTTGGGAGTGAAGAAATGCAAGCGTCTGACAATTGAAAGAGGTAAATATGCACCTTCTGAACCACATGAGCTTCGCAAAGGATCTCCAATTGAAGGAATGACTGAAATAGAAACCTACAAATATCTGGGATTTGCTCAAAATACAACTTTGGATCATAAAAGTATCAAAGATGAACTCATTGGAAAATATACCACAAGACTACATCAAGTGCTGCGATCCAATCTATGTGCAAAGAACAAAATTAAAGCTATCAACACATACGCTATACCAACCCTAGTATATTCATTTGGGATTCTGAAATGGTCAGCAACAGAAATGGAAAGCCTGCAGAGAAAAACAAGGACCCTTCTCACTACTTATCGTTTACATCATCCAAACGCCTGTAAAGAAAGGGTCACTCTTCCACGAAAGATAGGAGGTCGAGGAGTACTGGATTTACAAATTTTGCTCCAGAACCAAATTAAAACCCTTAGAAGATATTTCTATCAAAGAAAGGAAAACAGCATTCTCCATAATGCCATTGTACTTGCTGATAAACACACTGTATTGAACCTTCGTACATTCTCTGATGATCATATCAGCCAGCCACTACACTTACATGAAAAAGAAAAGGCATGGGGAGAAAAGACCCTCCATGGAAAATACTACAGCAACCTATCCCAACAGAGTATTGATAAGAACGCATCGTGTATGTGGTTACAAAGTGGTCGACTGTTTGGAGAAACAGAGGGATTCGCAATCGCCATCCAAGATCAAGTCATTGCTACAAAAAATTACAAGAAATACATCATCAAAGATACCAGTGTAATTTCAGACAAATGCAGGCGATGCGCCATTCATCTCGAGACCATTGACCATGTCACTGCAGGTTGCCCAATACTAGCATCAGTTGAATACACAAGGCGGCACAATCAGGTTGCAGGCATCATTCATCAAGCACTCGCACAGAAATATAAATTAACTGAGGAGTATATCCCTTACTACAAGTATCATCCACCATCCCTCCTCGAAAATGAACTGTGTAAAATATACTGGGACACTGGTATTGTGACAGATAAAACAATAGATCACAATCGACCAGACATCATATTAGTAAATAAGGTTGATGGCACTACATTTATAATAGACATAGCAGTCCCCAACGACACCAACATCGAACGTAAACACAATGAAAAAATCACCAAGTATAGACAGCTTGCAGAGGAAATCAAGAGGATATGGAAGATGAACTGCGACCGGATAGTGCCTGTAATCTTGTCAGTCAACGGCCTCATACCTCACACACTCCACAAGAGTCTGAAGGAATTGGATCTTCCGCCGACCATCTACAAGAGTATGCAGCATTCGGTCCTATTGTCCACATGCAATATTGTGCGATCCTTCCTTGCTAGTGAATGAGTGATGATGAACTCTTATATTTTGTATATACATGATATGTATTATAGTTTGTATTATAGTTTTTTATGTATTGTTGTAAAGCACTTGGTTTAACCCGTGCTTTAGAGTAACCCATGTTTGTAATGGTGAATTGAATAAATAATAATAGTAATAATAATAGTAATAATAATAATAATAATAATAATAATAATAAACATACATACATACAACATTTCAAAGACCGAACTGAGTGCCAGACGAAAATCGCGAATGTTAAGTTCGAACCAGGATCATTACGACAACCAGGAAAAAGTGGACGGATGAGAGGAAGAGAGAGCATTCCGCGCGAATGAAGAGATTTTGGGAGGAGCGGAGGAGACACACCTCCAAATGACATCATGTTATCAAGTTTAATCGCTCTCCTGTAGGGGAATTTTCGCTTAAATAAATAAAAAGAAAAAGAAATACCAGGGACTGTGGAAAATTTTCAAAAGACACTTGTGAAGGGTCCGCACTCCACAGTAGTGTGGGATTCTTATCCACTAAAAACACATTCCTTTTTCCACGATGCGTTCATCACCCCGGAACCGCTCTCGCATTACTTCAGGGTGATGTCGTGCTTACTTTTATACTTCTTCTTTCTTCATTTTTGTACGCTTCCAGATCCCGCTTTCTCTGGTGAAGGACATCCTCCACATACACTGATTCATGATCCTATGTTTGCTGGTTCCGTAACATCACAGAAATTATATTATCTGGTGTCAGTTCTCTCAATTTAGTTTCCACGTATTCTCTCTTTATCATCAAATGTCCACACACGAAGAAGGTGTGAAGTACATAATCGATGTCGTCACAATATATGCATATTGCACCACTCGCTCCGCCTACTCTATGCAGGAATTTACGGAAATATCCGTGTCCTGTTAGAAATTGTGTGAAGTTTCGACCCAGGTATCCAGGCGTGGTATCAGTCGCTTGGTCCATTTACCACGAGGGTCACTTTCCCATCTGAGTTGCCATCGCCTCATCCGTTGATTAAAGGAACGCTTATTTGCACCTTTCTTTCCCAGCTCTCCTTGGGTACGCCAGATTTCTTGTCGCTCCTATGCAAGTAGATCTATTGGGGCTAATGCTGCCACCGTGAGGATTGCAGGTTCGGAAACCGTGCGGTATGCACATGCAATACGTAAAGCTGCTCTCCGTTGCACAACAGCTATCCTTCTCCGATACCATGCAAATCTCAAGGATTCGGTCCAAACTTCAGTGCCATACAGGAGCACTGACTGAACCGTCGTCATGAGGAGGCGTCTTTTACTTGATTTTGGGCCGTTAATATTTCCTATCAGCCTACTAAGTGCTGTCATGTATTTTACTGCTTTATCTGTCGCTCTCTGAATATGGTTTCAGATTGTGAGCTTGGGGTCAAGTGTCACTCCTAAATATTTTGTACTCGTAGATGTTTCAATCACTGTATCTCCAACAGGCATTGGTATAAGAGTCTCGAGGGGCGTGGTGGCTCAGCGGTCAAGCTGTATGCCTCTCACCAAGGCGGACCGGGTTCGATTCCCGGTCACTGCATGTGAGATTTTCGATGTGAAATGCCATGTCCTGTGGTTCGGATTCCACGTAAAACGGAGGTCCCGTGGCTTATGATCGCGAGATTAACGGTCACGTTAAACTACAAGCTTCCTTCCTTTTTTTTATAAGAGTCTCAATCCTTTTCCTTGTCAGAAGAACTATCTCCGTTTTCGGTTCTGCTAATGTTAGTCTGTGACTCGTCAACCAGTTTTTTATGCGCCGCATCACCTGGTTCAATTTGATTTGAGCCATCTCAACATTGCGGGCCACTATCAAGGCAGCCACATCATCAGCGTAGCCCACTAGATTCGTATCCTCTGGCATCTCCAGACGTAACAAGCCATCATACATGATGTTCCAGATATCTGGACCAAGGATCGATCCCTGCGCTGCTCCAGCCGTTAGTCGCTTTGCCCTTTGTCCATCTTCCGTATCATACAGCAGAGTGCGATCCCTGAAGTAGTCTCTCATTATGCGCATAAGATACTGTGGTACCTTGAAAGTCTCTTCAAGAGCTTCCGACATATCATTCCAACTTGCCGAATTAAAAGCATTCTTTACATCCAGGTCACAAGAAATGTCACTTTACGAGAATGATGAGTGCCCGTTTGCGCACTTTCTACTGTGTTCACCACCTCCCATATTGCATCATTAGTAGAATATCCTCTCCGAATTCCATGCTGATGAACAGATAAATCACTTGCTATAATAATAATAATAATAATTGGTACGTGGCCCAAATGATGTCAATACGATTAACTTATCGCATTTTCACTTCTTTCCAAGAGACAAAGACAAAGGGATCCTGGTTGATAGTAAAGCTTAATATTGTTTTCATTAAAGAATTTGGCCAATTATAGACCGCTTTGAGTCTAAGACTATGGTACAAGTACTTCTTCATACGTTGGCTGATTGTCTGTCTTTGTTCCTCCGACATCACTTTCTAGAACAGGGGTTCTTAACCTGTGGGGAGTGCTTCTCCTGGCGAGGTGCAAAGCGGTTAGGTTGTAATATTGCTTTTCAGAATTTACACCAGTCTGAACGTAAAACATAATGCTATAAGAATTTCTTCTTTATACACACTATTCTGATCACAATATTTGCTCTAATGAGATGGATACTTAGTTTGAATAGCTACAACAATGGATTTATTCAAGTTACAATGCTTAATATTGCTTTTATTGAAATGCACAATCTGCATGAGTGTAACAATGATTTGTACAAGACCGTTTTTGGCCTATTTTAATTTATGAAAAAAAAATAATTGGCTTATGAGATCACCTTTTGTCCGTGTGTCTAACTGTGTGTGCGTGTGTGATTCGTGTGTGTGTGTGTCCCTAATAACTTCTAAACGGATGGAGGAATTTCAATGAAACTCAGTAAGTTCATAGCACTATTCCGGACGACCCCGACCGTGCCCTTCAAAGTTTGTTACGTTTCACCAATCCAACATGGCGGCTGTGCGAAATATTTCACCTGCATTCAATATCTCCGAAACTATTACAGATATAACTCTGGAATGTTGTACGGTGATAAAGTGAACTACTAGAAGTTCACCTATGTGTCTTTTGAAAAACTGGTAACTACAAAACCAACATGGTGGCCAAGCAAAGTTGCGATTTTTATATGGACGTTTCTCGCGATTTGACCAACCAAACACAATGAAACTTGGTACAGTATATGCTTATACACATTGTAATGCACCGACATCTAACTTCTTTCAATTGTTTACATAACCTCAAGATAGCGGCTGTGCGAAATATTTCACCGGCATTCTATATCTCTGAAACTATTACCGGTATCACCCTGAAATTTTGTACGGAGATACAGGATAGTGCTGGAAGATCATCTGTGAGACTTTCAAACACCGGTTAACTACAAAACGAACATGGTGGCCAAGCGAAGTTGGAAGTTTTAAATAGACTTTTCTCGCGATTTAATAATCCAAACGCAATTAAATTTGGTACAGCATATGTTTATACACATTGTAATGCACTGGTATTAAATTTAGTTAAATTGTTTACATAACCTCAAGATGGCGGCTGTGCGAATTTTAAAATTAATTTTTTATTTCTTGTGTCGTAATCAGGCGATCGAAGTGAAAGTTTGAATAAAGAACCTACGCAATAATTTTCCTGAATTGGTACATGATTCTATGGCCTACACATATAACAATCCAATATGGCGACCATTCAAATTATTTAGACGGATCTCAATATCTACGAATCTATTACAGCAATCAAACTGAATTTTTTAATGTTCATAGGGGCTATGGACATACGTTCACCTTTAGGACTTTCAATAACCTGATGATCACAAATCCAATATGGCGGTGACGCGAAGTATAAATATTCACATGAAAGTTTCTCGCAATTTAACAATCCGAGTGCAGTGACACTTGGTACAGTAAATTCTTATACAAATGTTAATCCACTGGCATCTAATTTATTTCAATTGTCTCCATAACCATGAACCGTTTTTCTTTTCCTCTTGTAGTCTTCCCCTTTTCCTCTTTTCTTCGAAGTGTCAATTATCGGAATTGTTCTCTTTTCTTCTTGGTTACTACTGGCCAGAATAGCCGAGCAGATCAGTGGACATTTCTATAATTGCTTATCAAGGTTCGTTATAGTGATTTCTTACTATGCCGAATCGTGATTAGTGACACCTCTTTCCTCTTAACTTCCTTTTTCCGTCACCTGTGACAACCGTTTGTTTCTCTCTGGGCAGTCTTCTGTTTTTTCTATACTGGTAGGACCTTTTTGTTTATGCAACCGCTCTCATTTTCGAGATGCCTTGTTTTTCTATCCGTTTTTTCCCGTTCGTTTGTGTTTTTTATAAAGGTGCGCGTAGAGGTGCGAATCTAGTTTATTTAATGTAATTCCGTGATGCCGGATTAATGTTTATACCATCAAGGTAGGTTACGTATTTTTGTCTTTGCTCATTGTATGGAATGCTAGGGCGTTTTGCCTATTCTAGTATGCCCATGGAGTATCTGTTTCGTTCCCATTATCTTTGTCCCCATTTCGTCGTATCTTTTTGTGTAGGTATTTGGTCCGGTTTACTGAGTAACGTGTGTTCAACAGTAAGACCTATGCTATGCCTCTTATCTTTTGTTTGCCTCTTATCTTAGGATTGCGTTTTCTTATGCAAGTCCATGAGTTTGGCTTAATCCCTTTCTGACGTAATTTATTTTGATGGGTATCTTTTATTTTGTGTTGCAATACCTTTCTCGTAATTATTTTTAATATCGGTTACTTGCCTCTTTTTGTGTTTATTCTTTTACGTCATATCTACGCGCGCTTTTATTAATACTCCGTCCCCCCTCGCACTCCCTCATCTCCTTCAGGGCTATTTGAGCTACCGTTCGCTCCTTTGACGGTAGACTCACTTTCCCCGACACTTTGTCTAGCCCTTTTAATCTTTATGTTTCACAATTTAATTTTACTCTTTAAGAGTATACTTTCCCAGATGTGTCCCCCCCCTTTATCGTTTCTCCTACCGATCATGACATTTACGTTTCGATCCTTCCGCCCGTTATTTTACCTAATACCACAGGTTTGACGTCCACTTAACCTCATTCATAGCATGTAATGCTTCCTCGTCATTCCTTGATGTTATCTCTTTGGTCAATACATTACCTCTTCTTTGCCTATGTGTTGAGTATGCGTACCTTATTTAGTCTTTATTTCTTTAGGCTAAGCTAAACTAGGCCCATAATGTATAGCGCATTCGAATAGAACTTGCATTCACACGGCAGTGAATGTACGTTCAATCCATCGCCTCTGATACCTTCATAATCTTAGTCCGGTTTAATGGGCCCAGCGCCAGGCTAATCGGTACACACTTCCACTGCGAACTACATCTTGCGATAGGCCAGACGGCAGCTGTGCGAAATTTTAAAATCTCGTTTTTACTTCTTGTATCCAAATCATGCGATTGAAGTTTGAATACTACACGTACACAATACTCTTCAAGTAACAGTACATAAGGCGGCTTCGGTGGCGTAGTCGGTAGCATGTTGAGCTTCTATGCCCAAGATAGCGGGTTCAAACCTTGCCGAAGCCGTCGGAGGGGAAGTAAAGCCGGCGGTCCCATGTCATAGGTTTATGGCATGTTAAAGAACCTTCCACTAATTGCACCTGTGTGAAGCTAAATTGGATAGGTTAAGAATGTAAACAACGCTCTTAGGTTTCTACGTTCGTTGCCAAGAGCCGACTGCTGTGGAGTCTAGTAGCTAAGTTCTGAACTTGGCCTAGTAGTCGTTGACGGTGGCACTTGGCGGCAAACGTAGGAACTATTTGAAAAATTCTAAGTTGCAGTACTTAAATTAAAAAACAGATAACACACACTTCCTAATAGGCTAAGCGGCACGAGACACTGTAGTCCACGGGGATCGTGGTACATGGTGACGATGGTCATAGACTGCCTAAGGAAAGGTTCACCTTATAAACTAGACTGAGAAATTAAACATCCAGACTTAAGTAAAACATCGTGACAATTTATTAAAATTCACAAACCCCTAGCCTAGTTCGGAGGGTTATAATCGGCTAGTCCGCAAACTAATAAACAAAAGAAAATAAAGAGCAGGTCCCTACCTGAGAAGTTACTTAAAACCCTCGCGAAAGATCTAACTCACAATAATAATAAAGCAACAACAGCATCACTAGGAAAATGGTACGACGCAAGTCCCTAGTTCAAGTTACAAGATTAAGCTAATATCAGAATTTACATTTAACAGGGTAGCAAAACAAATCTAAGTTAGGATGATACCATTTCCACATTTACATTTAACGGTAATCATCTAGCTAAGTCCTAACAGTTAATAACAAAATTTACGGCGATGACGTCCGTAACAGAAAACAATTACAACAAATCTGAGTGTACAGCCATGAAAAACATTTAATTATTCTTAATAACTACGTGCTATCAGCACACAATAAGGTAACATGTAGGATTTACACACTTGTACATCATAAATAAGTAATGAAATAGACACAAATTTTTATTAAATTCCTGCCTACACCTTGGTTAACTCTTTGTAAGCCATAGTCATCTAATGTGTGTAATTACGGTGACGAATGCGTAGTAGAGACCACGTCTGACATCGCATGGCCTGAGCTCCACAAGCTACGAA
Source organism: Meconema thalassinum (assembly GCA_946902985.2). Lineage (NCBI taxonomy): Eukaryota > Metazoa > Arthropoda > Insecta > Orthoptera > Tettigoniidae > Meconema > Meconema thalassinum. The sequence continues at coordinate 288,234,274 of OX336394.1, forward strand.
CTCTAGGTTCGCGCATGCTTCAGGTCGCTACAAAAGTGTCAACTGTCCTAATCATTTCCACACAAGGAAATATTACCTTCAACTGCACGGCTATGTCAACAGTTCCAAAATGCAACAGAACAAAGTTAGATAGAAAGAATTCATTAGTTAGCTTTTGTTTTACCAAAGTTATGCGTTTTATTATTAAGATGTTGGTTTAGGTTTATCGTTTTTTTATGGCGAATAATACTGACAATAGCTCGGGCACGGAGTGTCTACACTGAGATCATTCTCCACCAAAAAGCCTCGACTCAACAGTCGGAATAAGATCAACGAGCAATAACAACTCGGACACACAATAACACGGGTTACCAGCGGCACAAAGCTCGCATTCAATAACTCTGGGATAGGCCTGTCCACAACAGTTACCTTCCAATAACATCTAGTCAACGGGAACCCTCCCGGACAAGGTAATCACAAGTACCTTCATACAATAAATTCCTGCATTTAACAGGGTCGCCTGCAACTCACTATAGAAAACCTGACCTAATTGTACACGTCAAGACGGTACACGCAAGAAGTGCGCTCAACTAACAAAAAGCAATCTATAAAACATGTGATCTGAGACAGGGTTGAAAACTGGGTTACATAAGCTATGTTGCAATGAAAGAAAGAGCGAATACTACAAGCATTCTGTCTCTTGTCAAAGTCGTTCTGTTTCACAAACAAATGAAGCGTGCTCTCAAGGGCACTGGATTACAAAACCAGTTTATGTCACCAGCAGGCTACCACATTCCTGCGTTCGGTGGACACAAAACACACAATATTCAAGACCGGCGATTTAATCAATATAAAATTATACATCTAGCCTGTTCATAAAAAACTTTACCATAGGTTATGAACCTCTAAAGAGTCCATGCATAAAAACACGCAATAAATCTGAATAGAATAATATAATTCCGTCTTTCTACCAAAGACGTCTAAATGATAGTAATCTTACAATTACTGGAGCTCTTTGCTCTCAAAATACAATTCAATAGTTGCTAGTACAACATCAAACAAAAACGTGTCTTACATGACACAAGCAAAAATGATAATTGTGGCGCAGATTCACACAAGGATCTGCTTAATGATACGTTGGGAACTGAGTTCGATGCTAGGCAACGAAACATTCCTTCTAATTGTTAGGTTCAAACTTGACCAAGAATAGCTTCTGAGCTTATTCAAAATGAAAATATAATGCATTTACAAAACTGGCAATTACAGTCGATTACCTAACTGATGCGACTGTTCTAACGAAAGTCAGGGGTGTATCAAAACTGGCTGCAATGAATGCAGTTAAAGAAATAACCATGATATCTGATTGTCATAACTAAAGTCAGCAAATACTTGAAAAATCACCCCAAACAGGGTTGGACAAAATAGCCTCGAATGACTACGGTCACATCCAGCAAAAGATAGGCTTTGACGTTCTACGACGTTCATCAAGCTGCACCAGGGTTAACCAAAATGTTAGACCCAAGGGTGTCTCACTATACTGAAATAAATGACATTAAATTAAACTAGATACAATCCCTACCTAGAAAAATGGCTGACACCGAGTGTGGTTGATTCACAAACTACATTAAATCTAATATACCACCAGAACTAGAACAAGAGAAGGGATGTTCAAAAACTCACGACATGGAGAAGCTATCACTTAGCCCTATATTTAATAACCAGGGTTGTACTAATTCCTCTCTGGATCTCTGGAACGGTATTATCCCCATCAGGATTCCCATCTGGACTCCTACAAAGACCAGGGTTCGATTCGTCCCTGTCGACAACTCCGTGAATATGCTGGATATGCCTGGAAATGGCATCTTGGATTCCTTCCTTCTCGTCCTCGGTTCTGCAAGCTTCACCATCATGCTAGTTCTCGTAGAAATGTCACCCTCATACCAGGATTGTATTAGCCCATGATGACTGATTCAACCATGGTGTGGAATAGTCTGGTCACGTTGACGGTGAAATAAATTATGAAATTCATTCTTTCACTTTCCAAAAATATAATGTTCGTCGTAAGTATTGTAGGCTTTGATAGTAATTGATAACACAGCCTTAATTTCGTGGATGTGAATAGATACGTGAGCTAGCACTGTTCTATAATTCTACACATGCTAATGACGCTACTTTTCTATCATGCAGCATCGGTAAAATGTACGTCGTTTTGGAAATAAAAACTTCACTCTGGCAATCCAAATATGTTACACTATCGTAATCACACTTATTTGAAGTAATTGCAACACATTTACCTGTATATCTTCCACAAGGCATTTGGCCCTCCACAAACACGTGGGTACTAAATTGTGGTGTTCCGGTAAAATTATATAATTCACTAATACTTGCCAATAATTATCTTCAATATATTTCTGTGGCTCACTGTGCATAAATACCAGTATTTTCCAATATGCCAGTGCACGATGGCACCTGATAACCAATTCAACGCTAACAAGCGGATATTCTTCTATGTCTTGCAGGACAAATGCAAATACACGCCTGTACTGGGCGGATTCTCCAGACGTAGTGCAAGGCACTGGGTGTCTCAAGGAAGTAGGTCGTCAAACCGAAGTCGTTGAGCGACTACTTACGTTGCTATTTGCGTGTCTGCAAGGGTATTACCTTACCTTAAGCTAAAATAAGATTCCCAAAAATGTTTTAATAATGCAGCATGACGAAATGGAATATTCTGAGTCTTGAGAGGGCATAAAATTAATTAATAAGATCTCAGATAAATAATTAGCAGTTCTCACCAAAGTCAAAAGTGCGATTCAACGCTACTTCAAAGAGTATCGCGTGAGCTCTCAGCTCCACGTGGCTTCCTGGGTGTGTTCAAAGGTACAACATCCCATCATAAATGTTCTGTCATAAAAATATCACATGGACCATAGCTCAGCGGGTTCATCTGCCTCTCCGTCGTTTCAAATAAAATGTTGGGACGACATTTTTATTTGACTTGAAATTCATTCAAGAGTGATATTTTTTTCAGATTGGCTGCATTAAAGGTTCCAATGCACTCTCCTGTCCTGATGTCTTCTACTACATAACTTCCATTGTTCAAAGGCTGTCGGATACGACTGGGGCCATAATATAAGGATAGAAATTTCCCATATATGCGGTCTATAGGACTTGAAATTCCGGGTCTCCTTATGAGGATAAGGTCTCCCTCAACTAGTGGTTCTCTAAATCTCTGGCGTCTAGTTCTTCTCAAGCGCTTGGCAGCTTGTCTGTCCATAGTTTCCCTTGCAGCTAAGAGTCTGCTGGCATGTGATGGTTGTAAACAAGGTGGATTTACAATCACACGGTCCCATATTCTCAGCGGCATCTGGTTCAAATGCAAGACCATAGGTATTTGACCAGTGCTCTCAGTAGTAAGTGTTTGTTAGACTCTAAATATTGCATCATCATGACCAGAAATTGCGTAATCCTGACCACGTGGTCCAGGAGCGGGGCATGTGCACTGCACGTGTTAGCGTGGGAAGGGGTTGACCTTTTGGCTTGTTTATGTGATGGTGATAAAAAGTTAATGGGTGTTGACGGCATGGGGGTTGTTTATTAGGATGGTAACTCGAAATTCAGACTCCTCTTCCACTCCTACAGGGGGGTTTCTTGGTTCGATTCCGTGTTTTGTTATTTAATTCCCGGGGGGCAGCCTGTGTATCATGGTTATTAAGTATTGATTGATTATTGAATTATATTTTGGTAATTTCCCAAGGAAGTGTAGAGAGTCTTGGGTGTCATAACTTTTGAATGAGAGTGTACGGTGAGGCACTCGACATAGCCGGATCGCTACCAGACATGTGTGTGCAGCTGTTCCGTTTTTGCTCGCGCCGTGCGGCAAGCCATGAGAGCACTCAGCTCATGTAGTGCATGGTTGTCGTTAAAGTTTTTGCTCGCGCAAGCTAAATAAGCAATCATATGTTGTAATGCTACACTCCGTTTAAGTATGACATATATTACCACGGCGTGGGAGTGGAGTTGTGTTACTCCTTCTCGCTATGTTATGTCTGTTTAATTTAAATGATGTTAACATTTTTGTGTTCTGGCTTGCTTCATGATCTCAATCTGGTTAAAGTGTTTTATATGACATGTATAACTTTGAGTGTGTGAAATGAATTTCGATCTGTTTGTTTTTAGATTCCCAGACGTCATTAGTCAAGTCTGTAATTTTTAATGCGAGAACGAGATTGGATGTCGGTTCCCAGAGCTTCATGCGAAATGTTTTAAAGAGGTTTTTTGGCGCTCTAACTTCTTAATATATATATAAGAGGAGATTGCTATGGAGCAGTAGTTAGCTATCTTTATCTGCAATATCATGAGTCTGTGCGAGGGGTTGATAGAAAAGTTAGTAAAATTGCAACACATTATGATGTTTGCGGAAAGTGCCCTGAATCAAGGGTTGCATTTCATCGTCAGTGCGACGAAAATAGAGGAGGAGGTGTGGTATAACACCTTAACACCGGGAGAAAAGGAGCTTTTAAGCGCCGAAATATTCGAGTTGATGAGGGATCAACACCACTGCCGTGAAATTATTTTCAACGGCATGACATTTCACATTGTCAATATTATTATTGACAAGTTGAGATCCATCGGCTCGATGAATTTCAACGTGTTTGAACCTACATTGGCGGAAGAGCTAATGGCCGTGTTTGAACGGCCATTAGAGGAACAGCATATGGAAGAGCATATGGAAGAAGTGCAAGAAGAAGCAGAATAAGAAGAAGACCATCGAATGGAAGAAGAAGAAGAACATCGAGCGGAAGGAGAAGAAGAAGACCGACAAGAAGAAGAAGAAGAAGAAGAAGAAGAAGAAGATGATGATGATGATGATGATGATGATGATGATGATGATGATGATGATGATGATGATGTTCAAATCTTAAATTAAATTCAATGGACAGTGGACAGTGGATTAATATTGTGCAGTGTAAATTTTATTTTTTAAATATATTTATTTGATCATTTGTGGTTTACATTAATTATATAATATGAAATAGTGAAAAATGATATGATCTTCGTTCTTAAAGTGGTAAGTAGTTCCTTTTCCAACAAGCTGCAGAGAGAATTGAAGATGCTGTGTTGTTTGCAGAGTGGAATATGCTGGTCTTGTGCACGGGGTAAGTACAATCATTCTTTTCTTTCTTGCGTGTGTTGGTTTTAGTGAGCTGAAAAAAATATATATAGAGACACATTAATAATAATAATAATAATAATAATAATAATAATAATAATAATAATAATAATAATAATAATAATAATAATAATAATAATAATAATAATAATAATAATAATAATAATAATAATAATAATAATAATATCTTTGTGAGGAATAAAAAATAAAAATAAAAAAACTTACACTGTTCTAATTATAAGATATTTTTGTTGGGGATCCAAGAGTTGTGAGTTGAATCGAATCCAAGCCAAGATACGAAGGCTCGGGTTCCTTTTCTACGTAGTACTTTGTTGACTAAGTAAATATTAGGATGTTTTGTTCGTTGTAACTCTGCTTCGTAGAACGCACCAAATATTGGGGTATTTTTATTATCTTTTAAAAGATATGTTCGTGGATTAGTATTTTGAACTTTATAAATTGTAAATAATTCTGTTGTCCAATTACCTTCGTACCCTTTACTGAAGTGTTTCTTGATTTTTGATATCCTTACAATGTCGCCGATTTTATATTTTGGTTTTCTTAAAGTTTCATTATATTGTGTTGGCAAGCGGGGTGGATTGTTTCTTTTCACATCATTAGGTTTCATGCCAATGCTGCGATGTATTTTGTGATTATACTTTACTAGTAACTCAGGCAAAATATGTACCCATCGGTAAGAACCTCGTGTTGTGAATTCTTTCCACATCGATTCCTTAAGAGTTCGATTTAATCTTTCTATCACACTCGCTTTAATGGAGCTGCCAGTGGAATAATGCTTTAGATTTTGTTTCTGAGACCATGTTTTGAATTCACTGTTATAAAATTCCGTTCCTCGATCGGTGTGAAAATAATTGGGCAATCTTTTACTTTGAGAATAAACAAATTTTAAGCTGTTCACAATCTCACTTCCTTTTTTGGTTTTAAGAGGAATTGCCCATGCATATTTCGAGTAAACGTCAATAATGGTTAATAAATATTTAAATCCATTATTCCATTTTGCAAGTTTGGACATGTCCACAATGTCAGCTTCATGGAGGTCATCGATTCCTTTGCTAATAACACGTCGTCTTTTAAACTTTTTTCTAAGCGGTGCGTGAAGTTCTTTTGCAATTTCTCGTCTGATTTCGTTCATAGTTATTTTCCAAACAATGTTTTATAACATACTGTGCATTGTTTTACAAACGTTGGAATTTTTATTCAATATATCCAGCATTTCTTAGTTCTTCTTCTATTGCAAAGATTTCGCTGTCTACTCCTGTGTGACCTGCAGCTTTCGATGCAATTAATGTTTTAAGTCTTGATACCAATTTGTTTGGTTCATTCCAGTGAACGAATTCAATATTGTTTCCGCCTTCAAATTTCCAAATGGCTTGTGGCGCGATGTGTTTTTTTTGACCATATCCAGTATGCATTGTAGTATTTGCTTCTTCATTTTCATCTGCTGTTTTTATAATTCTATCTATGTCTTCAGTGAGAAGGGGTTCAATTATATTTTTATACTTATAAGATTGCGTTCCTCTCGGAGCTGCATTGCTTGTATAATTTCTTTTGTGCACGTTTGAAACATTTAATAATTTCAAATATGAACTTAAATCACTCCTATCTATTAGAGTGGGGTCTGGTACTTTCCTTTGAATCAATTCAAGTAGACCTTCTGTAATAGGAAATTTTTCACCGCCAACTTTTATCCACTTTTTATCGAAGAAAACTCGTTCGCGTCCCAAGTATTGTTTATCATTTCTTATCGTTATACCAAATGTTCTATCCACGTTTTGTTTAATGAACGGATCAAAGTAGCGGTTAAGTAGTGAAATTATTTTGATGCTATCTCCATCTTCTTCGTCTGAAGTAGCAGTGGATTCAGAATCGTCATATTTTCCTTTTCTTTTTCGATTTTCTTTATTTTGAGTCGACGTATTAGCAATAGCTACAAGTTGATTTAATGAACTTGTTACTGGTTTAAAGTTAGTCTCTATATCTAATTCTTTTCGTCTAACATCATCTTGAAGTGAAAGATACTTGTCTTTAACATCTTTTTTTAAGCGAGAAAGTTTATCCTTTACTCGACTTTCAGCTTTAATCTTTGACCTCTTCTCCATGACTAAACGGAAATTGTGGTTGTTTTACTTATTTATAGTATATTCAAAATCGATTTGAAGAGGAAGATCATCAGTTTTATGTTTTTTCGGGTCTCTAAGTCGAAACTGAATTTCATCTTGCTCTTCAACGACAATATCACTGCCATCCAGTTCAATCTCTTGACGTATATTTAAAATTGCATACACAATTGGAGATCTTGGTGAAACAAAAATTGGTTTTAATACACCTTTGTAGGGAAGTTGGTACTGTATGCTATGATTATGAAGCGTGTATACTGGTGAATGGATTGATGGTGTGTTGGAGAATTTCAGAATAAATTTCGATAAGTTCTTTTTCTTTACTTCATCTTTTAATATACCATATTCTTCTTTGGATGCAGTAAAACTTTCGAGTGGTTCTTTGTTAACCATTTGCTCAATTTTTCCCAGTTCAGTTTTTAACTTGTTATATTCTTCTTTGGATTCAGCAGCATAACTTTCAAGATCTTCTTTTTTAACAATATTGAGATTGTTAGCAACACCCTCAATACGAGTTTGTAAATTGCTTAAAATTTCTTTTAGTTGATTAACTTCAGTTCGTGACGCAGCATAGTGTTCTACAAACCGTTTATTTGTCACGTCTTGGTCGTTAACAGGGAACTCAACATTTGTTTGTTTTTGATGTTGTAGATTGTTTACAGTTTGTTTCAATTGATCAAATTCACGTTGGGAAGCGGCATATTGCTCAACAAACGTCTTATTTGCAACATCGTTATCGTATATGGGGTTGTTTACGTGAGTAATTCGTCCACTCATCATATTTAAAGTTCCACCATCGTCTACGTTTAAAACGTTTTGTTTATTAAATTTAGCGATTAAGTCTTCTAGATCTTTTCGAGAGGCAGCAAAGTTTTCTAAGTAATATTTGTTTATTGCATCTAACGAATCGATTGGTTGAGATATGTTTGTTATTCTTCTATTTAACATATCTACAGTTTCATCATCTCTGTTTATATTCAAAAGAGATTTTTTAATTTCATCGAGTTCATTTGTTACATGAGTTTTAAGAAAAGAATACGTTACCGCATCTTGATTTTGAATTGGATCTTTAACATTTCTTATTCTTTTGTTACCCAAGTCGAGAGTATCTTGATCATACGGAAAGTGATCTTCTGAAAATTCTCGCACTAAACCATGAATGAATTCTACTCGTTGTAACACTTCTGTTATTCGGGTCTCAAGATATTTTTTTATATTCGATGTATGTTGCTGCATTGCAATAAGGTTTACTGCATCATTTGCAGATGATGGTAAAGCTAAGCCCGCGAGACGTTTGTTTTGAAAGTCAAGTTCTTTTTTCTCTATTTTACAAATTGAAAAAATTAAACCTTTAAGCTCGTTAAAGTTTCGTTGTATGTCTTCTTTAGACTCGATTTTATTTAGCTCATTTAATAACTTCACTACATAACCTTTGTTGCATGCATCTTCAACATGTATTGGCATTCCGACATTTTTTAACCGTTTGCCGTTAATACTTAGATGTCCGTCGCTTGTTGTTGTTGTTAGTTGATTTTCATATTGCACTAGCTTATCATCAACATATGATTTAGTTGCAATATCATGTCGTGAAGTCGGTCGTCCGATAGACACATTATTGGTTTTGTTAAACGATGTCATAGTTAAGTTGTTAACCACGCAAAAGCTATAACACGAATGGCCATTTACCTCTTTTTGAAGTCATATTTATAACTGAAAATAAACATCAAATCCATTGCGATATCGACCATTTTGTAAATCGCTATCTTTATCGATAACCAAAAAACCAAACTTAGAGTTTTGCCAACAATACGAACAAATATCAAAGAACTGTTCATAGCTCATATCTGTATTTACATGATCGTTATATACGTGACGCAAGTTTGTTCCGTCTTGTTTAAAAAGAATTAAAACATTAGCGTTATCTCTAATTAGATGTTTAGGTATACAAGAATATGTTTGACAAAGATAAAATACGTCAACGTCGTGATGACGACCTCTACTGAAATAATCTTTCATGTGTTGTTGTTTATTGCTGGCTACATCATCAAAAACAAATATAGAGTTTTTTCTAGCCATTTCTGGAGGCATTACTTCATCATTATCGGAAAAAAAATCACTTTTTATTTCTTTTATGGAGTCCAAAAACTTTTTTAATTCAACATATTTACTTTGAGCAAGTGATTTAGAATAAATATAAACGTTTTCAAAACGAACTCCATTTTTGTGGCATAATAAATTTAGCATTACGTTTGTTTTACCGCAGTTCGATGGACCGCAAATGATACATCGAATTGTGTTCGGTAGTAAAACACCATGCTTTCTTTTTTCACTTTTACTCTGGTTTTCAGCATTAGTAAATGAAATTACTGGTAGAGTGTTTGACTGCTTAACAAACTTCAACATGTCTACGTTTACGTCTGAGAATGCACACTGCACAAAAAATCACATCACATCAACATATATTGCTTCCACACGTATCATAACTTGTATTATGTGGAATAATAGTAGGATTTTCAGGATTTAAATCAACGTTGCCGACGTAAAACCCTCTTATATATGGACAATATGGCGCCCATTTTTCATGATCATTTAAAGGATTATCGTTTTCCCTCCAATTTTCAATTTCAATCTTACAGAATATACATTTCACCTTATCACCATGTCCAGTATAATAAAACCCTGCTGGTGCTAAACAAAATTCGTTTGGACAGGGAAGAGGCCAATTTTGAAAAGTTTTAAGTCTATCATATTCGCATTTCAATTCTATGCTAGGAGAAATATTGTTTACGTAGGGGCAAGAAAAAGCCCATTTCTTATGTTCTTCAAACGGATCATCATCTTCTTCCCAATAACTAAGTTGCAGATTACAGAAAGCACACCTAACCATATCCTTATATCCAAAATAGAAAAATCCTGCAGCTGCTAACTATGCAGTGTTCGTAAAACTGTCTGAAGACCAGGTCTTAAATGTTTTTAGCCGATCTCTTTCAGATTTTAAATTCATTTCTTTTTGACTCAATATCATTTGCATTAACTGTTTTTTGGAATACTTTACACAATTAAAATACTTCATGATGCTGGTTTACTTCACAAAGAAAAGATGTTCACCACACAAAGCTAAATGCGAACTGACATGAATCAACAAAACACGTTGGCTAATATGCACGTGTTGGGTTGGCCGAGCGGTCTAAGGCGTTAGACTTAAGATCTAATTTTCAGAAATTGAAAGCGAGGGTTCGAATCCCTCACCTGACAATATTATTATTATTATTATTATTATTATTATTATTATTATTATTATTATTATTATTATTATTATTATTATTATTATTATTATTATTATTATTATTATTATTATTATTATTATTTTATTTACATGTAGAGTGAGGAGGTAATTGATCATTAATAAGAACTTTCATATGAAATGGTACAAAAGACTTTTTTTTTTCTTCTTTATTCATTTAGAATTACAATTAATACAATTTTATTTCTCTTGAAGTAATCTCATTCTTTTTTTAGTTGTCCAGATGAGTGTGGCTGTGTTGAGATGATCTTCTTCTTTTTAGTTGTCCAGATGATTATTTTCTGTAGACAAAAAAAAGATACACTGTGTTAAAAAGCAAACTAAAAACAAAATATGTATAGCTGTCAACTACAGTAGTAGATCTAAATTATTCACCTTTTATAGATAGCGATTACAGTTGTCACATTTGCAGCGAAGATGAAACAGTTGAAATTTCCTCTTTAGATGATCTGGTAGATGTTCCCACTCTAGACGAATTCGTTGTGGTTCATATATAGTCAGCACGTTTATAGGAAAGTAGTTCCAATCAAACTTATTAAAACCTCGAAGTCCACTGTTTCGAAACTTGTTTATTATCGAACACACGATTTTCATGATGCCATCAGAAGAATTTAACCAATGTTGAACAGCATTGACGTTGAATTTAGCACAACTATTGCTTCCCATTGCTAGAGATGGTAAATGTTTTGGACAATCTGTAGGTAAACGATGGCTATGCCTCAACATTAGGTCTGACATTCCATCAATCGTATTAAGATCGAATAATGAGTCTGGGGAAAGTGCTTTTAGTGCAAACAAAGAAAATTCCTGTGGCAAATTATATACAACTAAATAATCATATTTATTCTTAATAGACTCAAAAAAAGAAGAAAGAGTTTTTTCACAATATGCTGCAACCCATGTGATCACGGGGCTGGATGAAGGTATATTGCCGTTATTTAACATACAGTAAGCAAGTTCCAAACTACCGTTTGGTAGCTTGCGAATGTCTGCAACTATTGGTTGCTTCTTATTCCACGTGCCAGCATCAGTAGAAGGAGAGTTTGTTGTTGTCAATTCCATGATTGCAACTAAAGTGAGAATACTTGTTTACTTGCTTGCTTATAACTTAGCAAATATTGGTTTAGATAATTACTTCATTCGTTAATGGTCTGTAAGATATTTGACGATCATGAATAAGAACACAATAAAGAGTTGTATCTTCAGGTATATTCTCACTTGTCTCGATTTCAATTCGCACATCGACTGAAGATGTCTTCACTGCTTCCACTTGTTCGAGACAATTAATTACAATAATAGGACAAAGAGACTTAAATTCATCTCGTGAAACCAGAGTCTCTGAACGAACATCATCGATCTGATAATATACATTACGAAATTTAACAAACATGTCATACAACTCGCTGTAGTCATTTATGGCAATTTCAGAAGTTGGCATTTCATAGGGATAAAAAATTGAATTTAAAAAAACTCTTATAGATTTAATGTTACAATGGTCGAAATAGGAAGAGCATGTGTTTAGTAAATTTCTTCTAGTTTGAAAACCTAATAAAAATTGACGCGGTTTTTGAGTTTCAGAAGTTGTCATTACAGTCCAACTATATTTAGTTGTTCTAGGAAGAGAAGGCAAGACGTGAACATCCCACGATCGATAACCAACCTGAATGGGAATATTTTTCTGCATTAGTTTTAATCTTTTAATTTGTTCTTCGTCTGATAATAATAAAACGGGGATTTTTAGATAAACTTTAAATAACTTGACCTTAGAAAGATCGTTTTCGGTTGTCGATTGCAACGCACGTGCGTCACTTGACGATCGGAGAAGTATTACCTCATGCTTGCAGTTTAAAATCGGCTTTCTGTAATCCTCTGCTATTCCTAACAGGTTGCTTAAAGGAAGTATTATATGAAAACGTTTTGTGTTACTATCAACAATATTTGCTTCACTTGCTGGCGTTGTTAAAGAGGGAAAATAACCGGCATTTTGTAAAGCTGTATATTCGTTTTTTGAATATGATGCAAAGGTTTTTATAGAACTTGTTATACCTAGATGGCGTGTACGATCAATTTCTTTACCATTTAACGTGATGCGAATTTCGCTAAAAAGATTAGCCCCAAAATTTTGGTCAGGATGCGCTGTAGTAGAAGCAGCTGGATTTATGTTAGAAGTAATAATTTGACCTTCTAAGTGAAGAACACCTTCTGATAATACAACTATGTTTTCTTCATTTTGAATCGGTATTCGAATTTCATCATTATTTTCGAATTTATTAGCTGAATAAGGTTGATAAACTCTTTCTTCTCGTCGCACAACTCTGTTGTCAACCTCTCTTTTATCTGTTATGTTAAACATGTTAACAGCTTCAACTATAGATAGAAACTAAATAAGATTAACAATTGCATATATATTTATATTGAAATTAAAGTACGCGATAGCCTAAAGACTGTAAGAATTGTTTGTTGTTACTCGATAACTGTTTCTTAGATTTCAAGGTGCGATGTCGTTGTTTGTTTTTTTTACAAATTTTAGCTGATTGATTTATATTATTTTTTCGAATCAGAGTCGACTTCTTTTTTTTCAAACTTTGAGTATTATATAGTATAACCATATTTGTGATTGTTTTCTAGTATGCTTACTCAAGTAGAATGAAAACATAACAGTATTTCATTACTTTATATAGCAAGATATCGTGCTGGACGAATAATTAATTCTACAGTTAAATCTTCATCTTGCAAATCAATGAGCTGTTGAAGATGATCTTCAAGTTGCACAGATACATGTTGAATAAGCTTGGTGTTCATGGGCAAAAAATTAATCGTTGTTGGTTGTACAACAATCGGGTAACCAGCAGGAACATGAGCTTTAAAATTATATAAAGAGTGTGTTGGTTTATGGTTCAAATAAGAACTCGTACCAAGCACAAGGTTGCAACATACTCGAATACTATTAACAGTGTTAATTTTAATCATATATTCAGAATGATGAGTTGTGTTTGCCTTGAACTTTCTATGAGAAAAGCCTAACAAATCTGCAATAGAATCTGCAACACCAAAATCTATAGCAAACACTTTCGAATGTAGTTTACAATGATAAAAGACTTTATCATAATTAATATAAAATGATGGGAATTTGTCTTTGTCGCCTAATAAATGTTCAACTAATAAATCATCAATCTTTCCACTTAATTGTTTTAACGTATAGCTAGCATTGGGTATTATTAAAATCGCTCTATCCGCTTCGTTCAACTTTATAGCCAAAATGTTATTATTCTCGTTAATTGCAAACTTCATTATCGATTCTATTTTTCGATGAATTTCAATTTCTCTTTTATTCTCTTTAGGGTAAACTTTCTTTTCAATACCTAAAGGCCCTGCTACACTGTTGGCTACAGTGAAATCAATATTAAACGGGGAAGACAAAACGAGACGGTTGTCTCTTTTTCCATCTATATCCTCTTCCACATACAATTTTGTTTTTTCTAAATGTTCTGGTATAAGTTTCGACAATGAGTGATAACTAAGTAAATCATCAAAAGCTGAGGCTAGATCTTCAAATTCATAAATACCCGGTGGTACCACTAAATCAATTGATAAAAAATTAGTAAAATGAATGCGAAATTTATTATTTCTGTTGGTAACATTTCGAATAGAATTAGATGTATACAATCCTGCAAGTCCTATTTCAAAAAACTCTGCTCCTACAAGATGAATCGGGTTCTCCAATGTAACATCAATCTTCGAGCCTTTACCTTCAAGAGTTATCCGTCTTTCGAAAGCCATCTTTGAAATGTTTAAAGACGGTCTGTGTTTCCCTTATTTATACAATACAAGAAGACTAAACATAAATGTCCACAAATCGAAGAAGTAATCGATTGATATGAATGAAAATTATATTGTAGATAGCAATTTTTAAGATATGTTAAAATTTCAAATGGTGGTCTTAAATTACCAATACTATCAAAATAATGCACATATTTACCATGTTTACTGAAAGCTACCCAATGTGAACCGGATTTATCCATCGGTTCAAGGTTAACAATACAGTTTTCATTTTTTCGAGGATATCTTGGTAACGTATCTCGCATAAAGACTCCTCTAAAATTTGGAATCTTTAATTGATGTGCGTATTTAGCTAAATCGAAATTACTTAATGCTTTATTTGGTATTTGGTTAATTATCTTTTGTATGCAGGAGGATTTAAATAAATGCCTTGACCTCCTTTTCCTCGCATTGCTTCTATCATTCGATTGTGTCTTTTCATTTCTTTTAGTTCTTCTTGAGCAGCTTTCGCCTTGTTTATAGCAGACGCCACCCCTGCTGCTCCGCCTGCTAGACCCCCCAAGCCCGACAAGGCTGCAAATATCGGAAGTAGGGGTAAAATACCACCTTGCTTTTTCGATGTTCTTCTTTTTTTTTTAAATCTTTTCTTGTTTTTTTTTTATTATTTAAGTTTCGCTTACCTCCTCCAATCTTAGACTTAGCTTTCATGATGCCACCCACTGTTAGTGCAGCCGCTCTCTCTCCAAATGATGCGTCACGGGATTTTACACGAGACCAAGCTTTTGAAGCTAAAATTTCATCAGCCTCTCTTCTTTTGTTTGAATCTTTATGCTTTGCGTAAGCAATGTCGTGCTCTTTGCACGCTTTATCTAATATATTTATTCCTGGATCACCACGGCTCAATCGCTTTTCTAATTTTGTTCCTGGTCCACAATATTCATATCCCGGGATGTGTAATTCCACGGGTAAATTATCAATAGTTTTATTAAGTACACGACTGATTAATGATCCACTTCCTGTTCGTTTATATTGAGTGGTAGAGTTGCTCCTCTTACAACGCACCATTACTAAATGATATGTAATATAAAGTAATTATACATATATATTTCTGGAAAATGGGAAATGGTGGGGGGAGGTGTTTTTTTTTATTTTAAATAATACACACAAAATTTGGGTTATTATTTATTCTTTTTTCATAAGCAAAGGAACACACAAAAATTAGTATTATTACCAGCATAAAAGTGTGTGTGTGAAAGAAATAAAGTAAGTGAGATGAACTGCTTTAATCTCAATTTGTTTCTAATCATTTTTCAGAGAAAAATGACCAAACGGTAAAGTATCAATTCCGTTTTCAGTTATGTGTCTTTTATCTTCGTTTGATGAAATTGCCAACTTATTTTGCCGAACAGTAAATACAGAATGAGATTTTGAAATTATACAAACTTGAACTTTGTTGACTTTTTCTCTGTTATAAAGACACTTTCGATACTCATCAATATTCATACTTTTACTCACACTCTTCTTAATGCCTTTAGCCTTACACAAGCTATTCATTTCATCACACAATTTTATTGCATACATTTTGGGTCGTAACCCCACAAATTCTTCAACAATCCTTCCAGCATTTTCATCTTTCATTAAACCAATTTCACCTTTATTTTGTCTCACAATGCCAAAAGGATTGTTTGTTTCATAGTTTCCAGTATCAAACAAATTTGAATGTTGTTTCATGAACTCATAAATATCATAATAGAATATATACATAAAACTATCGGTGTCTGTGTATAACAACCTCACATTTGATTCAGGATTTGCTAAAATAACATTGTAATGAAAGTCATTCATTTTACATTTAGACAAATCTAATATAGATGCACCAACATATACTGGTTGATTGTGAAAAATCTTTAGTCTACTCATCTCGATGACCATACATTGTTCATCGAATATAATTCTATGTTTAAAATTAGCCTTAGCTCTTAAAGACCTACCACCACGAGCTCCATGCCATTTGGTGACCCATTTGATGTCCCTTAACTTCCTCACATTCATCAGTGAACGACCAAAAATTGCATTATTCATCAATTTATAAAAATTCTTTTCAAAATCATTTTTGGCTTGTTTTCGTTTCTCTGTGTTCACATCAATATATGGTTTTAGCCATTGGCTCTGATTGAATTCAATTATTCTGTGAATACGATCTAATTTCATTCCTAGTTGAATACATTGCTTTAACAATCTATAATGCAAAACATAACGTTCTTTATTATCTAGGGTAGCCATTAGCTTTGTCAACTTTTCTGGACATAGAGGGTAATCTGAATGTTTGTCATGTAACTCTTGAGGATAAGTCAAATCTACTTCCAAAATATATCCAATTTCTGAAGTATCATCAATAGTTAAAACATCAAAGCCTTCAACATTTGCAATCCATTTAAAGCCACCCGTTGGAAGATATTCCATCATCGCATATCCATACAAATTATTAACGTCAAAGTACATTATGTAGGACTCTTGCTTTTTCTCATCATAAGTTTTCATATACTTATTATTAGCAATCGCATGTCGTGTTATACACTGAACATTTCCTCCTCGAATAGATCGTTCAAAAAAGTGTAACATATCAATATCTTGAAGCAATTCAAGTTGAACGTTGGTTATCTTTTTCATAGCACACCAAGACATAGATGGAGCAGTGTAAAAATGAGCTGCATCAATGCCATAAGTTTCCATGCCATTCGATCTAAAATTTTCAAAGACATCCGCCAAAAGAAGTGTGTCAACTTTTAAATACAAATCTGCGTATTCTCCTAATGTTTGACAGGAAAACGTTTCCCACACCGATTGAGCAAACTCATACTCTTCATTCGATATTGTTTGATCATTAAGGCTGCTATAAAACTTGGATATTTCAGGTAATTTAGTTTCGTTAAGAACATCCATACTCGTGACGTATTCATAGGGAAACACACCTTTTCTCGCAGTAAGTCGAAACTGTGCATCATCATTAAAATAACGTCGTGTTATTTGCTTTGAATCTTCGCTTAACGAAGATGAACATTGATCTAGTGAACAGGACAAGAAATTATATGTATCGAAAAATCTTAACTGAATGAATCCATTCTTAGCCCGTACATACTTTGTAAACCCTTTGTAACGTTCCATATTCATCGCTAACAATTTTATATGACCAGGATTATGTAACACCTCTCCATCACGTTTCTCGCAAATTTCTTTAATTATAAAATGTCCATCATAGGCGGTTAGATTATGAAATGCTATAGGCAAAACCTTTGTTACTTTGTAATTTAAATTACAACTATTGTGTGCGCTTCCTCTATATTTTCCAGTTAAGTGACAATGATCGCGTACTTTGAGTTCATTAACTGCAATCGGTTTCTCGCAAATGTGACACATTTTACTTGACAAAAATAATCTTTCTTCATTTTCGGTCATCTTTAACATTGGCTTAACCGATAAGTAATATGTTTGAAGTTTATCCACAATACTATAAAGTTCCTTTACAAACAATTCAATGCAATTATTTCCCCTAAAGAGCTTGAAACTGCACAATTCACTATCGAAATTACAATGAAGGTATAAAGAAATGCTTTAAGGAATATGTTTATGTGTTAAAGTAGAGTTATGAATGTCACTATTTGGAAAACAGGAGGAAATTGGAGACAAAACGCATTCAGTGTCTGCATATATTATAAATGGAACTGTATCTTTAACTCGGAATTCTGTAAAATTAACAAATCTTTGTTCATCAGTCGGCATTATGCTTTTTGCAACAGGAAACTGTTTACAGTCTGCAAAGTGAACATTTAACTCATCCTCAAGAAGATAATATGACAAACAACGTCTACATATATAAATCCTTCTCTGAGTGCTAGTGATGCTTGAACGCACAAGGCGAGCAAGATTTCTAATTAAACAAAAGTGATAACTTTCACTGTTTCCAATCTGCAACATCAATAAGTCTACACTCCTTTCATATACTTTATCTGATACATACAAAGGTACAATAGTAAAAGTTTTTTTTCCTTTTACTTCGTTTGTTCCCATACATACCCAATTGTTTTCATCATATTGTGCTCCAAACACATTTACAGAAATATTGTTTTGGTTTTCAAACTTGTTTAAATATTTCATTTCCATCGGAATTGGAATACCATCTAAATTTAAAACATCTCTGTAATTAGGATAGGAAGAAAGATGATTCATGTTTCGAGTTTTTGGATACAAACCAGCAACCACACTCCACGCAAAACAAGCTTCCTTTGTATCATACAAATTTAGCACTGCTTTTTTATTGACTATTACATCAGGCAATCGACTAGTATTGGACATTCCTACTCGAAATCCAACATATTTATTTATATTAATTCTCAAACTATGAATTTTTTCTAAAGCCCACCCGGAACCATTTGCTTCAAATTCGCTCATTTTTGTCAATGTACCTTCAATGATATTCTTATTATAAAATTCATTTAAATCAGTATACTCGAAAACTACCTCATTTTTGATAGCAAAATATTTTGTTTCTGATATGTCGCGAAGCACGTATTGTGCACACAAAACTGAATTCACCTTTAAAGCTTGTACAGTTAACGCTTTCTTAACATACTTTGTAAACCAAATATTAGCATTCGCTAAAAATTCGCGAGGATCCAAAAACTCATTCTTAACATTTGATACTGCAAGTGTGTACACTCTAGAATTGAATGCCGTTTCAATTAACTCACAGCTCAAGAAAGATTCATCCTTTATTTGAATTGTAATTTCTTCGAAATTCACAGCTTGTTGCAATATGTGCTCACTAATAACTCTCCAACATTCAATCAACTCATCACTGTTCTCAATCAACTCGGTTTGAGTGTTTTCCCCGATTTGGTATGATACTGAAATAGCACCGTTTAGTTCACTTCGAAAATTAGAAACACTTTCAAATGCTTTGTCCAATTGGTTTCTTATATTTTCACTGTTATTATGTAATACAATATCGACCTTTCTACGTTTGCTAGGAGGCGAGGTCATTGTTGCTGTTGTCTAAGCAAATGTCCAAATTGCACTAAAGTTAATACACCACCAACAGTTGGTGTACCATCACTGATGTCTAAGCATACGTCCAATTTGCACTATTGTTAATACACCACCAGCAGTTGCTGTAACATCGGTTTACCATAAACCTATAATCTTTTAAAGTATATTCAAGCCATTGTGATAAATTACTGCCTGTAATCTCCAATGAACAATGAACAGCCTCAAAAGGAAATTCATCCTGAAGTTTACCAAGCAAATTGTTTCTATACACATTCAATTTTGTCACATCGTAACACGTCATGGAAAATTCGATTTTGAAAACTTCATCAAATGTATTGTATCCGAAGAAACAAATAAAATGTTCATCTTCACATAATTCTTTCAATAGATATCTTAGAACTGTTTCTGTCACCTCTCGCTGACTATCCTCTGATTTGCTAACATTGGTAACGTAGACTGAAAATGTTGAAATTCCACTCGAAGATGTCCATTTGTTAAAACAAGCTTCTTTCTCATTACAACTCACCTCGTTATCATCTTCTTCCTCTTCTTCCGGTTGTTGAAAGCATACACGATGATACTCTATTAGCGGGTGCGATCGATGTTCAGTTCCACTCAGGAAATTAACAGTTTTCCACTTCATTATGCTGGTTGTTTTATTAGTTTTTTAGATAATCTGAAAAATTAAACAAATTAAGAAATAATTAGCAAGTAAATATATCAATCGTTATATCAATCATTACATAATATATAATCTAATACTCACCAAAACCTGTCGATGTGAGCGGTTCTTCAACCCAAACTACACCGTCATCAGTTTGCCTTCGAGTACTGTTTCAAAATGACTTGATGCGAGCGGTTCTTCACCCCCAAATACACCAGCATCAGTGTGCCTCCCATTGAGTTTAGTTCATCGATCTCTGATGTGCTTAATTTTGAAAATACTGCCGGTAGAAATACACTTGTTACTTCATCTTCGATGTTAATATCCACAACTATTTTTCTTCCAAACCTCGTCTGTACGGGGCGAATAATTTGGACCACATATGGTAAATCAATGACTAGTTCAGCTAGTTTCTTATTAGAATACTCAGTACAAGATGATAAGTTATTGAACTTCGCTAGAGCTTCCATCACACAATTTGTTCCTCGTCGTTGACTTTCTTTATTTCTTTCACACACACTCACACACTCTTCGCGCAAAAGTAAAAGTTAAACTCTTCCATGCACTCATCCATTTATATATCCTTCACCCCCACCCACACTCCAGAAACCATATGCCGCAAACTAGCTTCTAACGCAATCATTTCCTTTTTCCACTATTGCTTAAAGAAGTCGAAGATTACATTCTTAGCCAATGACGTTAAAGGTCAACTCTGTCTCACGCGAACACAGCAGACGAGATCAATCACACTGCTGCACATGGTCAAACTTGCACGGGTGTCAAATGACGGTTAGCATCCAAAGCAAAAAAACATAACAGCTGCACACCACATGTGCGGATCGCTGGCACTGGCACACATGCTCACACTCGCACGGGTGTCAGATGACAGTTAGCATCCTAATAAACAACCCCCATGACGTCAACACCCATTAACTTTTTATCACCATCACATAAACAAGCCAAGAGGTCACCCCCTTCCCACGCTAACACGTGCACCGCACATGCTCGCTCCTGGACCACGTGCTCGCTCTAAGGACCCATGACGTCATCCCATGACGTCATCAGGATTACGCAATTTCTGGTCATGATGATGCAATATTTAGAGTCTAACAAACACTTACTACTGCTCTCATGGACTGTTGAATTAATACACTTTGCCATAGTGACTAGGATTTCAGTCCATCGCCAGTGTTTTTCTTGACAATATAATCGACAGAATTTTGCGATAATAGACATCACGCATTCTGCTGGGTTGCTCTCTGGATGACGAATAGATGATAAAACATGACCTATTTCAAGCTCATTCATAGCATTGGCAAATTCTGCTGAGGTGAACTGTGATCCGTGATCAGTCAACAGGAATTGTGGCTTTCCTGCCTCCGGTATCACTTGACGTCTAATCCTCTGAATAATCTGATGTGCAGTGGCTTTTTGAATCGGATGAAGCATCGTATATTTCGTGAACACATAAATAGTTACAACGATGTATCGATTCCCACGACGAGCCTTAGGTATTGGGCCATACAGGTCCTGTGCGTATAACTCTCTAGGTTGAGTTGGGAGTATTGGTCTAGGTTGTTCCTTCAACAAGTGTGACGTGTACTTGTTCCGCTGGCATGCGTCGCAAGCACGTAAACACTGTCTAACGGTGGCTCCTAACCCTTTCCATGTAAAAGATTCCTTGATGGTTGCAATGGTTATGTCTGTTCCACCATGACCAATGGATAGATGAACCATAAGAATAACAGATTCTTGGTATCTCCTAGGAATAACTGCATGCAGTTGAGTGTGGTCCTCGTCCACACACTTGTATAATACACGATGATAAATCAAGTAATTATCTGCAACAGCAGCAATTCTCGCATAATGAGCATCCTGTGGATCCATTCTTCGTTCCAGGAAACGGATAATGTGCCTGAGTTCCTCCTCACGTCGCTGTACTTCGGGTAGATGACGAAGTCGGCGAAGGTGTTCCTCGCATTCTCCCTCGATGTCTATGGCATTAACAGTAGCTTCAGAATTCCGGCTGAGGATATCGGCCAAAACATTCTCTCTGCCTGGTCGATAAACTATTTTCAAATCGAACTGTTGGAGAAACAGCGTCCAACGTGTGATCCTGTCGCTTGCCAGTCTTGTTCTTAAGATGAAGGTCAGTGCATGGTGATCGGTCCTCACAATAATCCTCTGGCCTAACAGAAGTTTCTGCCAGTATTCAAGTGCGTAAACTATTGCAAGTGCTTCTATCTCGGTCGTGAAGTAGTGAGATTCATGTGCCCTTAAACGTCGGCTTAAGAAAGCGATGTAATGACGTTTCTTCTCATCGTCCTCCTGCAGTAAAATGGCTCCTATACCAATGGCAGATGCATCAGTTTCTAGAATATAGTTCCGGGGATAATCTGGATATTCTAACTGAATTGAGTCCACTAGCATCTGTTTAGCTCTCCTGAAAGCTATCTCGCATTCATCATTCCAGTTCCACCTGCAGTTCTTTTTCAGTAATCCTTGCAGAGGTGCGACAGTCTCGGAATACTTCTCACAATGTGCAGCAAAGATTTGGAGAATTCCTAAGAATTGTCTCACGTGTTTCACACGGGTTGGCGTTGGAAATGCAGCAACAGTTCTAATCTTTGCCGGATTTGGTCTGTATCCTTCTCCATTGATTATGTGTCCTACGAATTTCACTTCTTTCTGAAAGAATCGACACTTGTCAAATTTTACCTTAAAATTCGCCTGTCGAAGATTCTCAAAAACAAGGCGCAATGTCTTTAAATGCTCTTCTTCTGTTTCTGAAGCTATGATTATGTCATCCACATAACATATTACTCTCTGCTTCACTTCAGGAGTCAGCTTGGCATCAATTGCTCTGATTAATGCGGCTCCGGCATTTTTCAATCCAAATGGTAGTTTTCGAAAGACATAAGTAGTCTGATCAAACAGGAATCCAGTATATTTCTGAGTATGCTCAGATAATCTGATATAGTAATAAGACTGAACCAAGTCCAATGATGAAAATATCCTTTTTCATTTGAACTTCCTGAGAATGTCCCTAATCTTGGGCGGTCTGTCGTACTCAGGAGCTAGGCGTTCATTCAAGGCTCTGGCATCGAGACAAAGTCTCAAGCTTCCATCTACCTTAACCACAGGCGTTATGGGATTCAAGAAAGGAGTCGGTGATTTCTTGATTGTGCCTGCTGCTTCCATCTCATGGATCTTCTTAGCAGCTTCTTCACGATGTTTCTCAGCAATCGGGTAAATTTTCTTCTGGAATGGGGAATCATCCAGTAGCACAAGGTCGTATTCGTAGTCTAATATCTCACCAGGTGTGGTGTCGAATATGTCCCTGTATTCGTTCAATATTATATCAAGATTCTCTCGTGTGGGTGCTGATAATGATTCTGCCTCTTCGTCGGCATCGAGTGTCTCGTCATTTTCCTTGCCATTCAAGTTTTCGACTACGTCGACTTCGGATAGGAATTCCGGTTCTTCTTCAACTAGGTTCATCTGAATGGGTTCGTTCGGCTTGAACTCTACCGTGTTACGGCCCATGTCAATGATACCATCATATTTTCTAATGAAGTCTGCGCCTAGTATGGCGTCATGATGCAAGCCCTTCATTACAAGAAATTCGTGCAAATACACATAATTTGAAATCTTCAGAGTACAAAGAATCTGGATTTTGCACGTCACAACCTGGTCAGGTATGACACCTCTGACTCTTACAGCTGAAACAGGCAGCTCTGTCACGTCAGAGTTGGCCTTTAATCTGGCAAGGCAATCGGCGGAAATAACACTAATCATTGCCCCAGTATCAATGAGAATGACTACGTTGACTTCGTTCAAAGTGTTGGGCAGGCGGGTCAACTCATAATTGTGGTTCGTCGTTCGTCGTTCGTCCAACAAGTCTTCTCGGATTGGCTCCCAGAGTAATATGGTAGCAGTTACTCGGTGCTCAACCTGACAAGAATCTGTTAATTTTTCGGCGTTTTTTTATTATCCTGGCGAGAAGTACTGGGCTGGTTGTGCTCCGTCTCCTGTGCCGAATTTCTGTTTTCCCTCGAAGTTGGGCTCCGTTCTCCCTCTTCTTGGATTTGCAGCTCTCTTAATTGTTGGAGGTATTCACGGCTCTCCCGTGCTCTTCCTTTCCAATCTCTGTCTGGCTGGTATCTAGGGTCTCGATCTCGGTTATATCCTCTAGCGTATCGATAGTCCCTTCGGATACTTCTGTGCTGTTGGTTTCTTCCGTTATTCCCGCGGTGGTAATTTTCGTGACGTTGGTTATCATTCGTCCCTCGGTCGAATCTCCGATTCCAATGACTACGACGGTCATCTTGTCGATCTCGAGCATATGGAGCGTTGTTCCATTCCTTCCTACGATAGTTGTAGTTATTATCACGATGCCCAGAACTCTCTTGTGTTTGCGTTTGTTGCGGAGTCTGGCTTACTTTATGGACAGTGGTCAAGTTTATGTGTCTTTCCTCGCGCCTGTCAGCCTTCTGCTGACGGTGTGTCGGGAACTGTTCCGTGTTCGCATCCAAGCGTCGCAGAATCTGGTCACATTGTTGAAACGTGGATGCCCCTGCAGCGATCAACACACGTTGTACGTCCGCAGGGTACTGCCAAACAATGGTGTTAACTAAATCTTGTTCAGACAACGGAGGCTGAAGACAACGAAGCTTCGCAAGCTGTATAGCGAAGTAGTTCGCATAACGAGTAGGCGTATTCGAGCTGTATCTACGAGTATACATTTCAGCTCGGATGCTCTGCTGAATGTCACTCGACCAATACGTCCTTAGTAATGCTTCCTTAAAGTCCTGGTAGCCTGTGAACGAGTATCTAAATGCTCTGAGCCAGGTACTGGCTTGCCCCTCAAGCAAACGTTCTATGACTCTGAGTTCCCTCTCTGGAGTTACCATCGTATCTCTCAGATAGCTTTCGACATTGGCTAGAAATTCCACTGGAGTAACACCACTTCCAGTTCCGGAGAAGCGAGCTGGTTGCTCCTATCTCAAACGTATTATCGTCACATTTCCCTACGTATGCGCGGGTCTAAATGTGTTCTGCGTATAGTCATGCGTAGGTGTATTTATCTCATTATTAGGTTGACTTGGTGCTGGTCGAAAAGGATGGGCGTTAAAGTTCAAAACCTGGCTCGGCGCTGAACCAGTGAATTGCAATGGTTGTAGTTCTGTAGGTGCGCTGGGCTGAAAATGAGTTGGCATCATTCCTTCAGATTGAGAAACGGGTGTTTCCCGAGATTCTCCCACTTGTGAGTGTAAGTGTCTCTCCCTAGGAGTCGTTTCGAGTCTGTCAAGACGTCTTTCTATGCCTTCAAGTCCTTGGATAGTTCTGGCCGCGACTTTGTTGCCTAAGTCATTCAATTGTAATTCGATTCTATCAACCTTTCCCTTGAGGTTCGCGTCTACCTCGCGTATGGCCGTTCTGAGGTTATGGCTAAGGTCTAACCTTTCGTTTACTGTGACCTCCTCAAATCGCTTTTGTAAAGAATCGATCTCTCCCTCGACTCTTGACATGTTGTCTTTGACCTCGGCTATCTTAGCCTCTACTATGGTCTTATGTTCGTTGAGGTCCCCTCTTAATAACATGAGGTCAATGTTATGTTCCTCATGATGAACATTCACTGTTTCGCGTAGGCTTGCTACGGTTTCCGTTAGTTCAGAAATGTTTCTCCTGTTAACGTTTAGTTCGTCTCTGACCTCTAACATGCCGTCAACGATCGTCCTAACATTGTTGTTCACAGCATTTGCAGCTCCTCTCATGAGAACTAATCCGATATTCATGGTTGTCATGTCCTTTTTTACAGTGTCCATGAATCCCTCGACGAGCGTCAATCGAGTCCCGAATTCTACCCGAGTGTGTTCCAGGTCAGCTTTCATGTCTATCTGGACTCTATTTATGGTGGTTTGAATTTGAGCCGTGTGCTCCTCCAGTCGGTTTTGCACATCCTCCCTAGCTCTGTTCATTTGGTCTGTTAGGCAATCTACACGCTGGTTAGCCTCTTGATGGTGTCGTATGACATCAACCCTAACTGCCGCTAAACCTGCCGCGAGATCATTTCTGGCTTCGACCCTAAATGCGTCCATATCAGCCCTAACTTGGGTTAAATTAGTCCTGTCATTATTAACAGATTGAATATTTATCTCTAAATCTAGTCTTATTTGGTCTACATGCCCACTAACATTGTTTATAGATTGGGTGTTTACCTCTAAATCTAATCTAACATTGTGAACGTCCTGTCTTACTTGGTCTACATGACCACAAACATTGTGAACTTCCTCTCTTACATCGTTGACAGCCTGAGTGTTTTGACCCAAGTCACCCCGGACTTCACCTAGGTCAGCAGTAATCTGTTGGAGATTGGCATTCACACCTGCCATCATCTCTCCAAACACGCGACGAATCGTTTCCTCATCCATTTGACAAGAAATATATATGAGAAAGTGACGGATCAATCTCTACTAGAACTTACAGCTATGATTAGTTACTTGGTGGTATAAAGCTTGTTTCATTTATATAAATATCACGATTACAGCTGGAGTATGCAAACTAAGTGCTTCTACATTTACAAAGACAACGACGAGCAAAGCAAAGTATTACATTTAGTCAGGATGAGGCATCATCAAAGAAAACCCTATCCATCATTTATCCAACACTAAAGCCTCACCCCATGGACTTCTATCAAACATGAATGCCATGCGGTCAATTGATCTGCAGTACGACTTTCTAAGTCCGTCCCAGTCCTGTCAATTTACCATTAATCAACATTAAGATCCTCCAAAGTAACATGGTACTGACGGTCACCACGTTAACGTCGGCACTGAGTTGGGCGCCATTTTCTTTATGAGACCGTTAGTCGAGTCAACAACCACGATGACTTTCCTAACATCCCATAAGTCGAATAAAATTTCCGTGAGGATCAGGAGAACTTCCTAATAGGCTAAGCGGCACGAGACACTGAAGTCCACGGGGATCGTGGTACATGGTGACGATGGTCATAGACTGCCTAAGGAAAGGTTCACCTTATAAACTAGACTGAGAAATTAAACATCCAGACTTAAGTAAAACACCGTGAAAATTTATTAAAATTCACAAACCCCTAGCCTAGTTCGGAGGGTTATAATCGGCTAGTCCGCAAACTAATAAACAAAAGAAAATAAAGAGCAGGTCCCTACCTGAGAAGTTACTTAAAACCCTCGCGAAAGATCTAACTCACAATAATAATAAAGCAACAACAGCAACACTAGGAAAATGGTACGACGCAAGTCCCTAGTTCAAGTTACAAGATTAAGCTAATATCAGAATTTACATTTAACAGGGTAGCAAAACAAATCTAAGTTAGGATGATACCATTTCCACATTTACATTTAACGGTAATCATCTAGCTAAGTCCTAACAGTTAATAACAAAATTTACGGCGATGACGTCCGTAACAGAAAACAATTACAACAAATCTGAGTGTACAGCCATGAAAAACATTTAATTATTCTTAATAACTACGTGCTATCAGCACACAATAAGGTAACATGTAGGATTTACACACTTGTACATCATAAATAAGTAATGAAATAGACACAAATTTTTATTAAATTCCTGCCTACACCTTGGTTTACTCTTTGTAAGCCATAGTCATCTAATGTGTGTAATTACGGTGACGAATGCGTAGTAGAGACCACTTCTGACATCGCATGGCCTGAGCTCCACAAGCTACGAACTCTAGGTTCGCGCATGCTTCAGGTCGCTACAAAAGTGTCAACTGTCCTAGTCATTTCCACACAAGGAAATATTACCTTCAACTGCACGGCTATGTCAACAGTTCCAAAATGCAACAGAACAAAGTTAGATAGAAAGAATTCATTAGTTAGCTTTTGTTTTACCAAAGTTATGCGTTTTATTATTAAGATGTTGGTTTAGGTTTATCGTTGGTTTATGGCGAATAATACTGACAATAGCTCGGGCACGGAGTGTCTACACTGAGATCATTCTCCACCAAAAAGCCTCGACTCAACAGTCGGAATAAGATCAACGAGCAATAACAACTCGGACACACAATAACACGGGTTACCAGCGGCGCAAAGCTCGCATTCAATAACTCTGGGATAGGCCTGTCCACAACAGTTACCTTCCAATAATATCTAGTCAACGGGAACCCTCCCGGACAAGGTAATCACAAGTACCTTCATACAATAAATTCCTGCATTTAACAGGGTCGCCTGCAACTCACTATAGAAAACCTGACCTAATTGTACACGTCAAGACGGTACACGCAAGAAGTGCGCTCAACTAACAAAAAGCAATCTATAAAACATGTGATCTGAGACAGGGTTGAAAACTGGGTTACATAAGCTATGTTGCAATGAAAGAAAGAGCGAATACTACAAGCATTCTGTCTCTTGTCAAAGTCGTTCTGTTTCACAAACAAATGAAGCGTGCTCTCAAGGGCACTGGATTACAAAACCAGTTTATGTCACCAGCAGGCTACCACATTCCTGCGTTCGGTCGACACAAAACACACATTATTCAAGGCCGGCGATTTAATCAATATAAAACTATACATCTGGCCTGTTCATAAAAAACTTTACCATAGGTTATGAACCTCTAAAGAGTCCGTGTATAAAAACACGCAATACATCTGAATAGAATAATATAATTCCGTCTTTCTACCAAAGACGTCTAAATGATAGTAATCTTACAATTACTGGAGCTCTTTGCTCTCAAAATACAATTCAATAGTTGCTAGTACAACATCAAACAAAAACGTGTCTTACATGACACAAGCAAAAATGATAATTGTGGCGCAGATTCACACAAGGATCTGCTTAATGATACGTTGGGAACTGAGTTCGATGCTAGGCAACGAAACATTCCTTCTAACTGTTAGGTTCAAACTTGACCAAGAATAGCTTCTGAGCTTATTCAAAATGAAAATATAATGCATTTACAAAACTGGCAATTACAGTCGATTGCCTAACTGATACGACTGTTATAACGAAAGTCAGGGGTGTATCAAAACTGGCTGCAAAGAATGCAGTTAAAGAAATAACCATGACATCTGATTGTCATAACTAAAGTCAGCAAAGACTTGAAAAATCACCCCAAACAGGGTTGGACAAAATAGCCTCGAATGACTACGGTCACATCCAGCAAAAGATAGGCTTTGACGTTCTACGACGTTCATCAAGCTGCACCAGGGTTAACCTAAATGTTAGACCCAAGGGTGTCTCACTATACTGAAATAAATGACATTAAATTAAACTAAGTACAATCCCTACCTAGAAAAATGGCTGACACCGAGTGTGGTTGATTCACAAACTACATTAAATCTAATATACCACAGAACTAGAACAAGAGAAGGGATGTTCAAAAACTCACGATATGGAGAAGCTATCACTTGGCCCTCTATTCAATAACCAGGGTTGTACAATTTCCTCTCTGGATCTCTGGAACGGTATTATCCTCATCAGGATTCCTATCTGGACTCCTCCAAAGACCAGGGTTCGATTCGTCCCTGTCGACAACTCCGTGAATATGCTGGATATGTCTGGAAATGGCATCTTGGATTCCTTCCTTCTCGTCCTCGGTTCTTCAAGCTTCACCATCATGCTAGTTCTCGTAGAAATGTCACCCTCATACCAGGATGGTATTAGCCCATGATGACTGATTCAACCATGGTGTGGAATAGTCTGGTCACGTTGACGGTGAAATAAATTATGAAATTCATTCTTTCACTTTCCAAAAATATAATGTTCGTCGTAAGTATTGTAGGCTTTGATAGTAATTGATAACACAGCCTTAATTTCGTGGATGTGAATAGATACGTGAGCTAGCACTGTTCTATAATTCTACACGTGCTAATGACGCTACTTTTCTATCATGCAGCATCGGTAAAATGTACGTCGTTTTGGAAATAAAAACTTCACTCTGGCAATCCAAATATGTTACACTATCGTAATCACACTTATTTGAAGTAATTGCAACACATTTACCTGTATATTTTCCACAAGGCATTTGGCCCTCCACAAACACGTGGGTACTAAAATGTGGTGTTCCGGTAAAATTATATAATTCACTAATACTTGCCAATAATTATCTTCAATATGTTTCTGTGGCTCACTGTGCATAAATACCAGTATTTTCCAATATGCCAGTGCACGATGGCACCTGATAACCAATTCAACGCTAACAAGCGGATATTCTTCTATGTCTTGCAGGACAAATGCAATTACACGCCTGTACTGGGCGGATTCTCCAGACGTAGTGCAAGGCACTGGGTGTCTCAAGGAAGTATGTCGTCAAACCGAAGTCGTTGAGCGACTACTTACGTTCCTATTTGCGTATCTGCAGGGGTATTACCTTACCTTAAGCTAAAATAAGATTCCCAAAAATGTTTTAATAATGCAGCATGACGAAATGGAATATTCAGAGTTTTGAGAGAGCATAAAATTAATTAATAAGATCTCAGATAAATAATTAGAAGTTCTCACCAAAGTCAAAAGTGCGATTCAACGCTACTTCAAAGAGTATGGCCTGAGTTCTCAGCTCCACGTGGCTTCCTGGGTGTGTTCAAAGGTACAACATCCCATCATAAATGTTCTGTCATAAAAATATCACATGAACCATGGCTCAGTGGGTTCAATATGTAAAAATCGAACATGGCGCCCATCCGCAATATTTAGTCGGTTCTCAATATCATCGAATCTATTACAGCAATCAAACTGAAATTTTGTATGTTGATAGTGGCAATTAACATAAGTAGGTTATATGAAAATAGGCTTTAGTTCTTCACGGAACTACTTGTTAATT
This sequence comes from Meconema thalassinum, assembly GCA_946902985.2. Lineage (NCBI taxonomy): Eukaryota > Metazoa > Arthropoda > Insecta > Orthoptera > Tettigoniidae > Meconema > Meconema thalassinum. Next base: position 288,265,173 of record OX336394.1, read on the forward strand.
CTTTAAATTTACTCAACAAGAGTTTGTCTTTATTACTTAAAGTAGGAGTTTTTTCATTATTATTTCCACTTCGATCAAAAGTATATTAAGTTACAGTGCTGCGTCTTAAGAAAAGAATATACAGTGATGAGTATGTTAAATATGGGTTCACATGCAACTTTGGCCGTGATGGAATTGAAAAACCGCAGTGTTTCTTATGTGCCAAAATTCTTTGCAATGACAATATGAGGCCTGCCAAACTCCAGAAACATTTCAGTACAGTACACCTGGGGAGCTCTGGAGAGTTGCTGGAGTCACTTAAGCTGAAGAGAGCTCGCTTCCAATCATCAGGTACGTTACCGAAGTTAGGTTTTGTATCGTCCCAAAAGCCACTGCTTGACGCCTCTTACAAAGTGGCTGTGAAAGAGATGGGGGGTGAATTTTTAAGTTTACTTTTAGGGGAGATGATAGTAAGAACCCCTGTCATATTTCGTGTTAAGCCCAGATGAAAATACATGTAGTCTTAGTATAATTTTCAAGAGAAGTGTCATAGGTAGAATAAGAGTACTTTTTATTGATATGTATAAGGGTTTGGTAACCCTGACGTTGAACTGTCGACGGTTTCCAAGACCTTATATTATACTGTAGTAAGTCTTTCACGATCACAGAAATAACCAATATTACGAAAGTGCCTCGGCTTACTGCTTACGATTAATGGGTAATTAGTCTAGTCTACTCTGCAGCGGAATACTGTGCCACTGTATGGCTTGAAAATGCACATGTGCATAAAGTGGATACTAAGTTGAATGAAACCATGCGCTGCATAACTGGTACTATAAAGTCTACACCTCCCCACTGGTTACCCGTTCTTAGTCATATCCCACCACCCCACCTGAGGAGAAAGGAAGCTCTGCTGAGAGAAGCAAAGACGATCCGGTCATCTCCCTCATTACCAGTTCTCCAGGAAATTTGTTTTCCAACGCCACAACGACTACGATTTAGTAGACCAGCAAGTGTATTGGCCGTCCGACTCTTGACGGACAATTTTAACCAAAACCGGAGCTGGCGGGAGGAGTGATCAAATTCATCATCTGGTACTAATGCTCATGGGATAGATCCAATTCGGAAAATGAATGGATTTGACCTCCCAAGAAAACTATGATGTCGCCTCAACAGACTGAGGACTGGGCATGAATGCTGTTATTTCTTGCGCCATAAGTGGGGATGGATGGATTCCCCAATGTGTGAATGCAGTGAAGAGGAGCAGACCATGGGTCATGTCATCCTGCGCTGCCCTCTTCATACCTACTCCAGAAGCCTCAACGACCTGTTTCATCTTTCAGAAAGTGCTGTTGTGTGGTTGAGAAACTTGGACCTGGACTAATTCATTCCTTGTTATAATCACTATACGATTAAATAAATATGAATTATATAATTTGACCTGTGACACGTTTCTTGTGTACCATCAAATTGGTCCATGCTATGTGTATAGACCTACTTCAATGTTGGCAAATGCCATCGTACATCAGTCGTCAAGGAAAATACAGGCATAGATTAGTGTATTTGAGGGCAGAGTTCATTGGGAACAGGAAGCAGCGATGTTATGACAGTAGACTACGTAATATGCAATTATGCTGTCAAGCGAGTGACACTATTCGTGGAACAGTAATCTGCATGCATTATTCCCGGCTCCACAGCTTAATTAAGTAGCGGCGATGACGAGCCTTCTTGTCCTTTCTCTCATGAGTTTAACCTGATAAATTCAGGGACTACGGTCAAGCATTTTCAGCTAAGTCCACAATGACTCGTCATTAACTCTTTAAGTCTTTTGCAAGGTCATATTGAAACCAAAGTATATCATCCCCGGCAGATGGTAGCACTTATCCGTGCATTCTTATCAAGAAAGGTGTGTAATTTTCAAATGTTCCTCTTCGCATATAATGGATTCTGCCATAGAACGTCTGCCTCCTCTATAAGAAGTCATTATCCCAGTTTTCTTCGGTGGCGTAGTTGGTAGCATGCTGAGATTCTATGCCCAAGATAGCGGGTTCAAACCCGGCCGAAGCCGTCGGATTTTTTAAGAACGTTAAAAATCCCTCAGTATGCCTTCCTTCGGAGGGGAAGTAAAGTCGTCGGTCCCATGTCATAGATTTATGGCATTGTTAAAGAACCTTCCACTAATTACACCTGTGTGAAGCTAAATTGTATAGGTTAAGAATGTAAACAACGCTCTTAGGTACCTACGTTCGTTGCCAAGAGCCAACTGCAGCGGCGTCTAGTTGCTAAGTTCTGAACTAGGCCTAGTAGTCGTTGACGGTGGTGTTTGGCGGCAAAAGTAGGAACTATTTGAAAAAAATTCAAAGTTTCAGTCCTTACTTGAATAAAAAAACCAGATACACACACTAATACAGTCATCACAATTAACACCGTTTATCAGACAGATTCTACACACACCCTAAGTACACGGGGCTACATGACCGCGTTGTCGCAGCCCCTAAACCAACCAACCAACCAACCAACCAACCAACCAACCAACCAACCAACCAACAGTTTTCTTCCTGTTCAGCGACAATTCGTTTAAATGAACCCAAGTCATCAGTTTGCCACATACAAAACCAACCAATCAGAGCTCAATATTCATTGACCAATTAGGTAAGGATAGCGTCTGACATGCACTGAAAGTCCAACATGTCGGACATGAATTACATGATTCGAAAGTTGACAATGTAGCCTATATTGGATCAACCATTGTTGTTACAATGCATAAACAAACTGGGCAATATTGCAAAAGATATAGCACTGTACCTTAATATCCGCAACTCCAATTTCTAAACATTTGTATGATTTCGCCGACAATTTTAGTGAATGCAGTTGTTGACATAAACACACCATAACGCCATGGAGGAAGCATGCATTTGACATTAGTTCCACCGAAATTATAATCCAGCTCCCTGTTCAGTAAATGGATTTCTCATGCAAAACTCTTCCGCCAGATACCGTTTGATTTGCCTTCCGTTGACATTCTATACGCATCGAATTTGAAGAATAACTAGTTGATAATACGATACATTTAAATTTTAAAGCCTATTTTTTTATTTGACCAAAATAACAAAATGATCATACATAGTACCTGTGCGCTATCTGTTGGTGGAACTTCAGGATAAACAATGTTTCAAAGTTTCGGGATCCGTTACTGGGTAGAGATCAAATGCTGACCCCACACACTTCTCAAGGAGAAGAAGAAGTCAACCGACAGAATATCGTCAGATATTTATGAATATTTATGTTAGAACATATAATAAAGTTATAATTATGGACGAACATAAACAGTCGTACGCAACTCGCCTATAATGGTAATTAAGACACTCGTTTGTAAATTATAAAACTCGCGAAGTGTCTTAATTATTACCATTGTAGACTTGTTGCATAATGTACTTATTATTATTATTATTATTACCATATGGTAGGCTACAACACAAAACAAACAACATAAACAATATACATACATACAATAGGTTACACATTACAACTGTAACAATCATGCAAGGGAAAAGGTGTTCAAAGATTAATGTCTAAATTTTCTAGCCATCTTATGGCTTCAGTAGAGGCTGTCCTGTGTTGATCCAGTGAATGACCTACTAATACACTCAGTGACAATATGGTTCATACTCTGTCTAACTGCACCACAATCACAGGTTGGTGAAGATCGCATACCCCACTTAAACATCATTGTTCCGCATCTCCGTGGTTAGTGCGGACTCTGTTGAGAGTTACCCATGTCTTGCGGGGCAAATCAAATCCAGCTGGCAGATTTTGAATGTTGAACAATGCCTGCCATTGCATTGGAGCTATGCTGTTCCACTCTTTTTGACAATCAGCTTTTGGATCATAAACCTTCCTAACCAGTTCCTGTGCTGTTTGAATAGGTTTGAGACGGCTATATCTGGTGCTAGCATCTTCATGAATGGGGAGTTCAGGATTGGCCAATGTCTTGTTGTATTCCCTGACCATGTTGTTCAGTCTTCTAATTCTAGGCGGTTCTATGTGACTGAGCACAGGCAACCAGAAAAGAGGGGTAGATTTTATTGTGCCACTAATGATACGCATTGTCTCATTCAGGACTGTGTCCACCTTTTTAACATGAGAGCTGTTGACCCAAACTGAGGAACAGTACTCAGCTGTTAAAAGTACCCGTGCCATCGCCGAAGTACGCAATGTAGTTGCAAACGCTCCCCATGAGGAGCCAGCAAGTTTGTGGATGATATTGTTACGTGTCCTTAATTTGGCTGCTAGGTTGGTGAGATGCTTGCTGTACGATAACGTTCGGTCAAGAGTAACTCCAATATAATATTTGGGGTTGGCTTTATGAGGGAGAGGGCCTCAATTAAGAGACATTTCAGGGTCGAGTTCGCTTGCCGATTGTTTAAATGGAAGAAGCAGGTTTCCGTTTTACTAGAGCTGGGCTTCAAGCACCACTTTTCGAAGTATTTGCATAGGACATCCAGGTCTGCATTTAAAGTTCTTTCTATCACATTAGCATCCGCATGTTGAGTAACTATTGCTAGATCATCAGCATAAGCAAACTGACGAGAGCTGGTAGTAGATATGTCCGCAATATACAGATTAAACAATAATGGAGAAAGAACAGATCCTTGTGGAAGACCATTATTGAGTACCCTCATTTTGCTGTGGTTTCTATGCATAACTACCTGGATTATTCTATTTGAAAGCATATTGTTAATCAAACGTGACATTTGACTGCACTTTGTCAGTTTAAAGAACTTGTACACAATACTTTATCTCCACACTGTGTCGTAGGCAGCCGTTAGATCAATAAACACTGCCCCACTCTTCAATCGCTTTTCAAAACCTGTCTCAATATGTGTTGTCAAGGCAAGCACCTAATCTTCACAATTACGTTCAGGTCTGAAACCAGCCTGCTCGATTGGAATGCTTTTACAAATTAGGGGGCTTATTCTATTATAAATAAGTCGTTCCAGGAGCTCATTAAGGCGATTGGTCCGTAGCTTTCAACAGAATTCGGAGGTTTACCAGGTTTTACGATAGCTAGAATCTTAGTTCGTTTGAACTCGGAAGGAAGTTTACTTGTTTGAAGGATGTTTGAAAAGAACTGCACTAACCAATTCCTTACATTCTTTCCAAAGTGCTTCAGAAATTCTGGGTGTATACCGTCAAACCCCGGGGCTTTTCCATTTTTCAATACTTTTAGGACAAGCAGTAGCTCTTGTTCAGTAAAAGGATCAGAAATGTTGGAGGAAGTAGTATAAAGCTTTCTCAACTGAGACAGTTCATTTTTTATAAACCTTTTATGACACATTTCAGGCTTGACTTTAGACAAGCTGGCAATGCGACTGGCAACATGATTGGGTGAAATCTCTGGCTTCAGCTGGGGACTATGTGGTATTCTTCCTAGCTTACTATGGAGGCTCCAAGCTTTTCTACTCGAGTGTCTGAAGTCTAAAGTTTCCACGGTTTCCGTCCATCGGTTTCGTCTAGCTTCATCTAGGTTATGAAGGAGATCATCAGCTACATCCTTTTCTCCATTTCTCTGGTAATCTACGTATAGTGCTTCACAAGCTTCATCCCAACCTGGGATAAATTCCTTTCTCATTCCACGAGGAATATATCTTTTAACATATGCCAGAACAGCTTTCATAAACCTAGAGTAGTTATCTACCTCTGGAGGAATCCATCTAATGGTTCTGTCGAGATCGGCTGAGAAACTCTCCCAATTAGCTTTACTAAAGTTTCATCGAGGAAGTGGGGACGATCTTATAATGGGAATCTGCATTCCAATTTCCAGGAAGACAGGCCGATGTTGACTATGTGGGAAGTTCATAAGAACTTTACGAAACACAGGTACATTGGATCCCTGATGATCATTTGATACAAAGCACAACTCAGGATTAGTTTCTGATTCCCATCTTCCTGACTTAAATGTACATCTGTCTTTTGGATTGAAGATCAGTTGCATGTTACAAAGCTCTGTCCACTCTATAAGTTTCTCTCCACACTGATCGTTGTTCCTATAGCCTCACTGAGTATGATGACCATTGAAATCACCCACATAGATGGACGGAAGAGAGATTGCTGGAAAAACACTGTCAGACCATTAAGTTCCTGGAGGTTTATAGATGTTTATGATAGTCACCTCATTAACTTTTGTTGTGATGTTGAAAATGTCTGCATCAGAATTAGCCGAGATTAACTGAGAGCAGGCGATGGAATTTTGAACAAAGGTAGCAGTTCCATAAGATTGGTGGTAAGTAGCTCCAACTAACTTGTATCCAGGGATATTTCCTCTTGAACGAAGCTCAGATTGATCAGAGGCATGTGTTTCTTGAATACAGATTACATTAACATTATTTTCCAATGCCAACTTGGAAAGATAGTCACTTTTAGATCTACTGATACCTTCGATGTTGATTTGAAGGACTCTTAGAACAATTCCCAATGGCTTTGCAGATTGACTCTGAAAAGAGCTAGTATCTTTAGTTTTGTGTATCATTAGCCAGGAGATCACAAGTGATAGTCTGGTCACCGAATGCTGACGCTCAGTTCAGTACTGGAAAATCGAATCCTAGTACCTATGCAGGGGCACCACGAGCAGGAATCGCATAATTCACTATTAATACAGTATGTACATATTATGACATTCATCTAGTCTTTCTTTAACAATTGCATACATTGTATATTACCGGTATTCAGATAACTATGCATGCACTGTGCAGTCGAATATTTTAGAAAATATTTCAATAATTCTGACTTTTGATGTGTAACATCTTTCCACTCGGTATCTGGATATTTTTGTGGCACTCGGTAGCTGAACATTTTTGTGGGAGTGATTTTGGAAAAGAGACGGAAGTGGATGGGACGGAAGCAATGAGCGCGCGTGGTGGCGGAGATCGGTACAACGACGTACTGTAAGCCATGTGTCTATGTGGAATGTAAATCGCATATGGCTTACATCAAAGTTTGGAGGCCCCATTAAAGAAATTCCTACAATAAATGATCTTCAAGTTGTCGTTCTTTGGTGTGAAAATATTCATTTTATCATATTTGCTGAAAACAATTACGATTTATTAATTTTTCATACTTCTGCTGTATTCTTATTTAATGTAAGGACTCGATACCTTGAGTGCTATATCGCATCAACCAACACTCCAAACAACATAGGAATTCACTATATTAACACCGACTACTAACAACAATTTAAACTTCGTTGGTCTAAACGTATCACTGGGAGAAACGCATTTAATATACCTACTGCACACCTAATTTTTAATCGCGCCTATACTTGGCAGTGCGCTATATCGGCAATAAGAGGCCATTTTCAATAACACCGCTGGCATGGGTTCACTAACTGGCCGGTATAAAGCGTAGCTCGCATACATTTGCAGTTATATGTCACTACTGCAGATGCATTGGAGAATCCTTTCATGTTTGCTGGCACAAAGTAGCACTTTGAGTTCATTCTTAAAAAAATACGAGTAAGTAATATGGAATTATTCGAATAACATGTCAGATGTTACACATCATATGCGACTACTGTAAGGCTCGTATTTTTAGCCTACTTTACACATTTTGCAAAAATGAGGAAAAAGTAGACTTATGAGATCGATCCGGGAAAATGTGTGCCTGTCTGTGTGTGTGTCCCCCCCTATCAACTCCTAAATGGCTGCAGCAATCAAAACCAAATTTAGTATGAGTAAAGATGTGCACCGGAATATCTCAGGTTCATATTTGAAAATGATGTCAGTGCTACCAACTGCTGAAAAACGCACTAGAAATTTGAGCTCCATGTTGGATATCTCGCAAGGTATGCATGGGAGCTATTCAAAAATTGGTACACATGCATATAATACTATTTCAGTTTAATTTCCAGGAGGCCAACAATGACAGTGTTGCCAAAATAATTTTAAGCCTTCTGATAGGTCCAGTGTTTAAATGCATATAACTTCTACACTATCAATTGGATTTCAACCAAATTGTGTATCTAATATCTGTACATAAACAGATATGATTGAGCGTATTCTTAAGAGCCACCAGGGTTGCCAACTGTTAATAATTGTTCTCTCTATTTTTTTTTATCCAAATACCAATATATCAGAAAGTATGCAAGCCAGCAGTTTTAAACTATGCACACGTATATTCTGACATTTTAGATTAATTTGGAGTAACTTATATACGTCAGTTCTACCAACATGATTAAAAGCCTGCTGATAGTACCAATTTTTAAATACATGTAACCTCTTTACTATCAGTTCGATTTCAACCAAATTTCGTATGTGCTATGTGTACCATAACAGATATGACTGTAAGTATTGTTAAGAGCAATCAGGGCTGCCAACTGTTAATAAATGCTGTCTATATTTTTTTACCCTAATATCAATATATCAGAAAGTATGCAAGCCAACAGCTCTATACTTTGCACACGTATAGCGCCTGACATTGTAGATTAATTTGGAGTAATTAATACAAGGCAGTGCTGCCAACATGAATCTATGCCTGCTGATATGTCCAATTTTAAAATACATGTAACTTCTATACTAACAAATGGATTTCATCCAAAATTGGCACAACGCATGGTATTGTTGGCAACATGCTTTTACGCGTGCTGATAGATCCAGTGTCTAACTGCATGTAACGTCCATTGGACTTCAACCTAATTTTGTATTCTGTACCTTAAGAGATGGAACTAAGAATATATTCAGTCACCAGGGCTGCCAACTGTAGTGCTCTATTAGGCTACATTATACCAGGTATATTTTGAACTAATTAGATATTTCGATATTACCAACTTAATATTGTCATTATTCTAGATAGGTTCATATACTGTAGAATAATCATTGGCATGAAAAGTAGGCTGTATAGTTCTTCACGGAACTTCTTGTTTTATTTATAATTTGAACTAGACCTCACCCCTATTAGTCCGAATTAGTGAGAGTTTACTGTAAGTGAATCTTGTGTCCACTCATCTTGCGCACATGTCAACAACAATGGCGGAATTGTGAAACGAAGTATTTACAATTTTTTTGTATAAAGACTATTAAGATGTTGTTCTACAAGAAATATCAACAAGTAGTTTCGTGGAGAAAAATATAGCCTATTTTCATATATCCTACTTATGTTAATTGCATCTATCAATATACAAAATATCAGTTTGATTGCTGTAATAGATTCGTAGATATTGAGAACCATAACAATATTTCGGATGGTCGCCATGTTGGATTTTAATAAACGTAGGCCATAGAGGTATGTACTATTAGATGAGGATTATTGTGTACGTTCATAATTCAAACGTTGATTTCGATCGCATGATTAGAACACAAGAAATAATAACTTAATTTTAAAATTTCGCAAAGCCGCCATTTAGAGGTTATGTAAACAATTGAGCTATATTAAATGACAGTGCATTGTAATTTGTACAGTCATTTGCTGTAACAAGTTTCACTGCGTTCGGATGGTTACATCGTGACAAGTCTATTTAAATGTTTCAACTTCGCTTGGCCGACATGTTCGTTTTGTAGTTTTTGAAAGACACATAGGTGAACTTCCAGTAGTGCCCTTTATCACCGTAAATTTCAGGGTTATATGAGTAATAGTTTCGGATATATAGAATGCTGGTGAAATAATTCGCACAGCCGCCATGTTGGATTGGTGAGACGAAATACAGTTAGAAGGGCACGGTCAGGGTCGGCCAAAATAGTACTATGATCTTACCGAGTTTCATTGAAATCGCTCCAGCCGTTTAGAAGGTATTAGGGGGAGGGGGGGGGGGGGCACGCACCAGGACGCACACACACGCATACACACATACGGGCAAAGGTGATCTCATAAACCTATTTTTAGCCTATTTTCAATTTTGAAAAAATAGGCTTATGAGATCACCTTTTGTCCGTGTGTGTGTGTGTGTGTGTGTGAGGTGTGTGTGTGTCCCCCCATAATAAAATCTAAACAGCTGGAGCGATTTCAATGAAACTCGGTAAGTTCATAGCACTATTCCCGGCGACCTCGACCGTGCACTTCAAATTTTGTTACGTCTCACCAATCCAACATGGCGGCTGTGCGAAATATTTCACTAGCATTCTATATCTCCGAAGCTATTACCGATATCGCCCTGAAATTGTGTGCGGTGATAAGGGGCACTACTAGAAGTTCACCTATGAGACTTTCAAAAACCTGGTGACTACAAAACCAACATGGCGGTCATGCGAAGTTGAGACTTTTAAATAGACTTTTCTCGCGATTTAACTATCCAAACGTAATGAAACTTGGTACAGCAAATGTTTATACACATTGTAATGCACTGGAGTCTAATTTAGTTCAATTGTTTACATAACCTCAAAATGGCGGCTGTGCGAAATATTTCACTGACATTCTATATCTCCGAAACTATTACAGATATCACCCTGCAATTTTGTACGGTGATAAAGGGTACTGATACAAGTTTACCTATGTATATTTCATAAACCTGTAAAGTACAAAACGAACATGGCGACCAATCGAATTTGAAATGTTTTAATAGACTTTTCTCGTGATTTAACTCTCTAAGCGCAGTGAAATGAGGTACAGTAAATGATTTTGCAGATTGTAATGCACTGCCATCTAATTTAATTCAATTGTTTACATAACCACGAGATGGCGGCTGTGCGAAATTTTAAAATTAAGTTTTTATTTCTTGTGTCGTAATCATGCAATCGAGGTGAAAGTTTGAATAAACCTAGGCAATAATTGTCCTTGAATGGTACATAACTCTATGGCCTATACATAGAACAATCCAAAATGGCGAGCATCCGAAATATTTAGACAGTTCTCAATATCTATGAATCTTTTACAGCAACCAAACTGATTTTATGTTCATAGAGACTATGAACATATGTTCACCTATAGGACTTTCAGTAACCCGGTGAGCACAAATCCAACATGGTGGCGACGCGAAGTATAAATATTTAAATGGACGTTTCCCGCGAATTAACTATCCGAGTGCCGTGAAACGTTGCACGTTAAATGCTTATACAAATGTTGATCCACTGGCATCTAATTTATTTCAATTGTTTGCATAATCACAAGATGGCTGCTGTGCGTAATTTAAAAATCTCGTTTTTACTTCTTGTGTTCTAATCATGCGATTGAGGTTTGAATACCACACGTACACAATAATCTTAATGTAATAGTACAAAAATAATAATCCAACCTGGCGACCATCTGAAATATTTAGACGGTTCCCAATATCTACGAATCTGTTACAGCAATTAAACTGAAATTTTGTATGTTGATAGAGGCAATTAACATTAGCAGGATATATGAAAATAGGCTGTATAGTTCTTCACGGAACTACTTGTTTTTCATAAATAACAAGTAGTTCCGTGAAGAACTACACAGCCTATTTTCAAATGTCCTACACATGTTAATTGCCTCTATCAACAAACAAAATTTCAGTTTGATTGTTGTGATAGATTCGTAGATATTGAGAACCGTCTAAATATTTCAGTTGGTCGCCAGGTTGGATTTTTATTTATGTACTATTACATGAATAATATAGTGTACGTGTGGTGTTCAAACTTCAATCGCATGATTAGGGCACAAGAAGTAAAAACGAGATGTTAACATTTTGCATAGCGGCCATCTTGTGGTTATGAAAACAATTGAAATAAATTAGGTCCCAGTGGATTAACATTTGTATAAGCATTTAACATTCAAAGTTTCACTGCACTCGGATGGTTAAATCGCGAGAAACGCCCAATTAATTATTTATAATTCGCGTCGCCGCCATGTTGATTTGTGCTCATCAGGTTACTGAAAGTCCTATAGGTGAACTTATGTTCATAGCCTGTATGAACATAAAAAATATCAATTTGATTGCTGTAAAAGATTCGTAGATATTGAGAACCGTCAAAATATTTCGGATGCTCGCCATTTTGGATTGTTATATGTATAGGCCATAGCGTTATTGTACCATTAAAGGAAAATTATTGCGTAACTTCATTATTCAAACTTTCACTTCAATCGCATGATTTCGACTCAAGAAATAAAATCTTAATTTTAAAATTTCGCACAGCCTCCATCTTGAGGTTGTGCAAACAATTGAACTAAATTAGATGCCAGTGCATTACAATATGTACAGCATAATCATTTATTGTACCACATTTCACAGAGCTCAGATGGTTAAATCACGAGTAAAGTCTATTAAAATGTTTCAACTTCGCTGGGCCGCCATGTTCGTTTTGTACTTTACAGGTGTTTGAAAGTTACATAGATAAACGTGCAGCAGTGCCCTTTATCGCCGTACAAAATTTCACGGTGTAATCTGTAATAGTTTCAGAGATATAGAATGCCAGTTAAATATTTCGCACAGCCGCCATTTTGAAGTTATGTAAACAATTGAACTAAATAAGACGCCAATGCATTAAAATGTGTATAAACATTTGCTGTACCAAGTTTAATTACGTTTGGTTGGTTAAATCGCAAGAAAAGTATATTTAAAAGTCTCAACTTCGCTTGGAAGCCATGTTGGTTTTGTTGTTACCAGGGTTTGAAAAGTCTCATAGGTGAACTTCTAGTAGTGCCCTTTATAACCGTACAAAATTTCAGGGTGATATCCGTAATAGTTTCGGAGATAGTGAATGCTGGTGAAATATTTCGTACAGCCGCCATGTTGGATTGGTGAGACACAATAACATTTGAAGGGCACAGTCGGGGTCGGCCAGAATGGGGCTATGATCTTACCGAGCTTCATTGAAATCGCTCCAGCACACACAAACACACGGACAAAAGGTGATCTCATAAGCCTATTAGCCTACTTCCGATTTTTGCAAAAAAATGAAAGTAGACTTATGAGATCAACACAGGGCGAAAAAAGTGTGTCTGTCTGTGTGTGTGTATGTGTGTGTGTGTGTGAGTCTCTCTGTGTGTGTGAGTGTGTGTACTCTGAATGTCTGTCCCCCCCCCCCTCTATCAATTCAAACACGGTGAACGCGAATTGAACGAAATTTAGTACAAAGGTAGCACTAGCAAAGGACACCTCAATGTCATGTTTTATATCGCCGCCATCTTGACGGAAACGTAATGGCGGCCGTACAAATGTTCAAATCTTATATCAAATTACGACTAACCTAATCATCAGATCTCTACCAAATTTTGCAACAACATACATTCATGGGGGGGGGGGGGGGGGAGCATCCTTTGACCAAACTAACAGGTCATCAGCCTAATAGTTTGCGGATGGCGGCCATCTTTGTGTCAGAATAGATTCCCCCTATTAATTCGAACGCGGTGAAACCGAATGGAACGAAATTTGGTACAGAGGTAGTACCAGCAAAGGGCACCTCAGTGTTATGTTTTATATTGCCGCCATCTTAAAGGACACGTAATGGCGGCCACACAAATGTTCAAAGCTCAAATCAAATTACGACTAACCTAATGATCCGATCTCTACCACATTTTGCAACAACATACCTTTATGGAGGAAGCATCCTTTGACCTAATTAATAGATCATTAGCCCAATAGTTTGTGGATGGCGGCCATCTTTGTGTCGAAATAGATTCCCCCTATTAATTCAAACACGGTGAAACCGAATGGAACGAAATTTGGTACAGAGGTAGCACTAGCAAAGGGCACCTCATTGGCATGTTTTACATCGCCGCCATCTTGACGGAAACGTAATGGTGGCCACACAAATGTTCAAAGCTTAAATTAAACTACGATTAACCTAATCATCCGATCTCTACCAAATTTTGCAACAACATACCTTTGTGGAGGGAGCATCTTTGACCAAACTAATAGGTCATTAGCCTAATATTTTGCGGATGGCGGCCATCTTTGTGTGAAAATCGATTCCCCCTATCAATTCAAACACGGTGAAACCGAATGGAACGAAATTTGGTACAGAGGTAGCACTAGCAAAGTGCACCTCAGTGTCATGTTTTATATTGCCGCCATCTTAAAGGAAACGTAATGGCGGCCACACAAATGTTCAAAGCTTAAATACAATTACGACTAACCTAATCATCCGATCTCTACCACATTTTGCAACAACATACCTTTATGGAGGAAGCATCCTTTGACCTAATTAATAGGTCATTAGCCCAATAGTTTGTGGATGGCGGCCATCTTTGTGTCGAAATCGATTCCCCCTATTAATTCAAACACGGTGAAACCGAATGGAACGAAATTTGGTACAGAGGTAGCACTAGCACATGGCACCTCAGTGTCATGTTTTATATTGCCGCCATCTTGACAGAAACGTAATGGCGGCCACACAAATGTTCAAAGCTAAAATCAAATTACGACTAACATAATCATCCGATCTCTATCACATTTTGCAACAACATACCTTTATGGAGGGAGCATTCTTTGACCAATCTAATAGGTCATTAGCCTAATAGTTTGCGGATGGTGGCCATCTTTGTGTCAAAATCGATTCCCCCTATTAATTCGAACGCGGTGAAACCGAATGGAACGAAATTTGGTACAGAGGTAGCACTAGCAAAGGGCACCTCATTGTCATGTTTTATATCGCCGCCATCTTGACGGAAACGTAATGGTGGCCACACAAATGTTCAAAGCTTAAATTAAACTACGATTAACCTAATCATCCGATCTCTACCAAATTTTGCAACAACATACCTTTGTGGAGGGAGCATCCTTTGACCAAACTAATAGGTCATTAGCCTAATATTTTGCGGATGGCGGCCATCTTTGTGTGAAAATCGATTCCCCCTATCAATTCAAACACGGTGAAACCGAATGGAACGAAATTTGGTACAGAGGTAGCACTAGCAAAGGGCACCTCAGTGTCATGTTTTATGTCATCGCCATCTTGACGGAAACGTGTTCGCGGTCACCCAAATATTAAAAGCTAAAATGTAATTACGACCAACCTAATAATCTAGTGTCTACCAAATTTTGCAACAACATATCTTTATGTGGGATGCATATTCTGACCAAACTGCAAGATCATCAGCCCAATAGTTTACAGATGGTGGCCAATTATGAGTGCAAATCGATTCCCCCTCTCAATTCAAACACGGTGAAACCGAATTGAACGAAATTTGGTACAGAGGTAGCACTAGCAAAGGGCACCCCAATGTCATGTTTTATATTGCCGCCATCTTGACGGATACGGAATGACGGCCACCCAATTTGATAAGCTTAAATCAAATTACGACCATCTTAATAATTTGATCTCTACCATATTTTGCAACAACATGCCTTTTTGTGGAAAGCATCTTATGACTGACTACAAGGTCATCAGCCCAATAGTTTGCAAATAGCGGCCATGTATGTGTGCAAATCCATTCCCCATATCAATTCAAACACGGTGAAACCGAATTGAATGTTTTTTTTTTACAGAGGTAGCACTAGCAAAGGGCACCTCATATTCATGTTTAATATCCGTATAGCACGTTGTATTTCAACAAGCTACTACAACCAACATTCAATTATACTCCTTGAAAAGGACAGAGAGTTATAACAATAGCCATGCATTTAGGAGAAAGTAGGCTATATGTTCTTTACTGAACATCTTATTTTTTTCATAAAATGAAGATAGGCTAAAAGTTATCCGCCCTACCTGGCGGTCTAATGACACTGACGAGTCAAAGCACAGTAAAACACTGCGTCAAACCAGGGTCTGCATACATTGCAACACTGCTCGCTGTTGCTATGAAGACCGTTACCCCTCTCGTCTCCACTCCTCACCTCACCCTTCACTGTTTAGCTTTGGTAAATCAGAGTATAGTCTAACAATCTTATTACGAGTACCTTCCTGCCATTGCTCACATCTATTTGTCCTACGATAGCTATCATTCGTTTGTCAAATGAATATCATCAGATTCAGGCTCGGTTACAATGTGTGAAATCTCGTAATATCATACTAGTTTAACGATGTCATTAAAAGAAAGAATATACCACATATTTTCATCTGTAAGAAGGCAGTGACATTCATCTGCTGTACATTCCTGATCCCTCATTCTTCGAGAGGTCAGATCTCTTATTTTCTTTTCATTGTATCTCCTGCCTTCTGCTCATGGCCTCGAGGAAGGCCTTGTTAAGAAAAATGGTATCACTAACAACGCAATCACAAAATAATCAAACATACAAAACCAGACCAACTTTTTGCAAGCTACATGGATAGAAATTTGATGCGTTTAGCGCACCAAAAATATTCGTACAAATTGCAAGGGCGTGTTTTGCGACTTTTCCATCGAGCTCCGAGAAAAGTATCAAGGTTCGTTACAGTTTCGGCAAGTCTAGTTGGTACCGACAAAGGGAGAAAGTCACAGCTTAAATTGCCAACCAAGCTTGCAGTTTGGACGTCGGCAAAATGTTTTGGTTAGAAAAAAGCCCCAAATTCCTATCCGTGCATTGCACCACATTCATCGTGACATCACTATAGACATCGATTCGGTAATCACAAGGTTTGCTAAACAAAATAGACGAGTTGATTTGGTTTTATAAATAATCGTTTTTGTATAACAGGTATGAAGTTGTAAATATGTACAGTTGTAACAGAACATAATAATTGCAATAAAGATATTTTCAGTATTGAATAAAATAAAAAAATAAAACACTGTTTTTCAGTTAAATTCGTTAAGTTTTATTTGTCTGCTTATTGTGTTTTCGTTTGCAAAAAAATTTGGTCTCCGTTTGGGGGGGGCATGACCCCCGTGACCCCCCCCCCCCCCATTGAATCCGCGCCTGTTGACGGCTTCCTGAGCAAGGTTCGGTTTATCTCCTTCTTCCATTGCCTTTGGGGCGGTCTCTCTCCTCTTTACCTTTGCTATCTGTCTTTCCTGTCTCTCCTTTCTTCCAAATCCCTTAATTCTCATTCTTTGAGGGTTGAGGGCATTTCCTTTCCTCTTGTCTTTTGTTTCCCTTATTCTTATTATTGTTTTCCATTTCCTCTTCTAGTATGTAGTTAGTTTTAGGTTTAGGTTCATTTCGTTTACATTTTCACTATCACCCAAACCATTAGGAACCGACAACCTAGATGTTAGGACCCTTAAAATAACAATCATCGTCATCATCTGCTGTAACTTTAATTGTTAGGATGGCACAGCTAAATTAATGCCTTTTATAATACAAGTCCATTACTTTGCAAACTTAATTTAAACAAGAAGTTCCGTGAAGAACTAAAGAGCCTACTTTTCTTAAAATTTAATATTCATGCCAATGATTAATCTATATGGATCAATCTAGAATAATGACGAAATTAAGTTGATAATATCGACATTTCTAATTAGTTCGAAATACTGTATACCTGGAAAAATGTAGCCTAATAGAGAACTACAGTTGGCAGCCCTGGTGACTGAATATATTCTTAGTTCCATCTCTTAAGGTACATAATACAAAATTTGGTTGAATTCCAATGGATAGCATGGACGTTACACGCAGTTAAACAATGGATATAACAGTGGGTAGATTATTAGCTTGGGAATAACCTAACCCCCAAGGGAAGATGATGGAAAAAAAACAAGTGGGTTTCGGACCGGAGAAAAAGGATGGAGAAATAGGAAGAGAGTTTGACATAAGTTATAACTAAGAGTTCTTGCTCAAATGCAACAAGTAGTGAAAACATTATCAATGGATTTATTTTTACTGAATAGGAAGAGTCAAGGAAGACAGGATCTTGCCTAACCGTTATGTTTGAGAAATGATAAATCAAAAAACAAATCTTTAATTTATTTAACAATGTAAAAGGAAGTAGTTTTTGTAACAAGTATATAATTTTGATTTTGTATAAACAATTGCGGTCGCAGACCTCCGAAAACATCTAAAGCTTGCGCCAGGCAATTGATAACACTTTTGGTTTTAAACCTTTTATATGCTTTAAAATCTTCGTAAGATTTTGAAATGACGAAGATAAATAAACGAAAAATTTAAAGATAACTGACGTAATTAAAGTTAGACAATAAATCAAGTACAAGGTGTGTACTTTAAGGATTTCTAGATAAGTATCTTAGAGATAATTACAACTTCGAAAGTAATAATAATAATATCGTATGGCCTCGGGTGCCTGGTGCAAGCTTTGTTAATTGACACCCAGAGGGTAGCTTGCATGTCGAATTTCGTCGTTCCTTTAAACGCTAGGAAAATCAAGGAGGTTAGATATCTAAACTCCTTGACACTACAGCGCTTTCAAGTAGAGAATGGAGGAACTTTGTGTTGGCGGAAAATCCCGAGATTAATTTTGCCATTTAACACGGCCTACTGAATTCAAATGGTTCTTTAACATGCCAACAACGTATGACATGAGTGTCATGATTTTTGTCGCCTTTCAAAAATCACTTACCATGGTCAGGAGCGAACCTGCAGTCTTGGGGTTAGTAGTCCGACACTATAACCACTCACCCACCGTGGCAAGCTACTTCGAAAGTAACAACAACAAAAAGCAGGAAGAATAAAATAGAAGCCTCTATAACTTCTTATATTGATACAGAAATACTTGTAAAGATTATACATAGAAGATTATGCAAATAGGGCAGGTCACTTATTGTGAAACCTGAAGAGAACAATCGAAAGGAAGTTTCTAGAACCCCTATGTTTAAGTAGGGATCACGAGAAAAATGGGGCAAGTTTCCCTTTCGTGAAACCTAGAGATAACTCACTTATGAGTTGTAAGAATTGGATTCCCTCATTAGAAGGGAGAAACAATATAATTTAAGGCGTGTACTAGACATGAATTTTACAGAAATTAATTCGTTATACATAGAGCAAAGAAGGGAGGGCACTAATTGAGAGTGACACCTCATTGAAAAAAAGACCTAAAGTAACAATTTTATTATTTTGGTTTGTTAGTAGAGGGTTTGGGAAAGATCAAATGGGATTGAGGAAAAGTGTTCATGGCCGTATTTATTGTATTCGGACGAGCGCGACGCGGATGAAAGGTTGAACAAGCACTGTTTCCACTATAGTCTGTTGATATAGTTGAAAAGTTCACTGTAGTAGCACAAAGAGTTGATGGCAAAGAAAGTTATTGCATTGATGGAAAATAACTAGTTACACTAGATATGCGAGACTCTATTGCTTGAGAAACTTGTAGGTTATAGTTGAGTGCACAGAAAAAAAAATCTCAACGGAGGAAGAAAAATTAGATATTGATTAGCCGTTAATAAGGAAGATTCCTTAGTATGAAAAAGTATTCCCATATGTGAGTGGAAAGTACATGACAGTATAACTGGTAGTTAGAGTGCAAGTTCTGGAAGGTTCCAGAGCAATGATGACTTGTTTAAATTGGGTAGAGAATCCCTCGGCGGAAAGCTAGATTGTATAGACAGTGGG
This sequence comes from Meconema thalassinum, assembly GCA_946902985.2. Lineage (NCBI taxonomy): Eukaryota > Metazoa > Arthropoda > Insecta > Orthoptera > Tettigoniidae > Meconema > Meconema thalassinum. The sequence continues at coordinate 288,284,458 of OX336394.1, forward strand.
TATTTTGGAAATATCCCTCGATGTGACATAGCATCTCAGAAAATCTTTCATGGTGAAAGTTAGACGTGATAGTTTAAGTTAGATCAAGAAGATCTCTAGAAAGCAGTTATTTTCACATAGCAACTTTCACTGTCTATAAAATCCAAATAAAAGCATTGAGCCTTTTAAAAAGCGATGAAAATGAGGTTAAAACATGAAGTCGGTACTTATCTTTGCTTCATGTAGAAGGCGATGTTCCAGTTGAAGGTTGATACTAAAATTCGAACATGGCGTCGAAATTTAAAAGTTTGCCTCTAGAGTTGAGGAGGCGAGCTTTAGAGGAGCTCTAACTGACTGGGTCGACTTCCGACGTACAAGTGAAGGCTGCTAGACGCAGAGAAAGTACACTGGCCTAGACGGCATGTTTAACAAGAAGTTGAGTGCACTGAGAGGGTGAGCGGTTGCTCACGACACGGAGACAAGTCGAGACGAAGTGTAGAAGTGAAGTGACCGAGCGAGCGGGCTGTGCGCGCGGAGAAGAGAGCAGTAGGAGGCGAGAAGAGGGGGAAGCGGGCGAGAGGGGAGGAAACAAAGAGGTTATACATAAACATGAAAAAACTTTACAAAAACAAAATTCTTCTTGGAGTTGTGTCTTCATGGAGTAGATGGTTGGTGAAGAACACGACGCCCTGCGGATTAACGTAGAAGTCTTCATGGCTTGAAGCAATGGAAGTTCGGAAGGCAGCGATGGGACGCTGTCAGGCTGGTTCAGCGGAATATGCGTTTCTGTAAAAAACTGACAGAAAAATGAACAAATGCACGGGCCAAACGGGGGGTAACAGTTCGATGTTGGTGTGTGCGGGAAAGAAATTTAAATAAATGGACTGATATAAAGTAATAAAGAACAGCAAAAGCTAATTCTTTCTTTCCGTGTATTTGCAAAAATACACCAAACAGCGCTCGTAAAATCCTGTTGGCAACAATGACATACTTGTATTGGTCAGAAATAATCTGAAATAATATGATCTATTGTTGTGTCAATTTTGAATGAAATCCATTAGTCAGTATATAAGTTACATGCATTTTAAAATTGGACCTATCAGCAGGCTTAGAATCATGTTGGCAGCACTGGCGTGGGCCTATATTAGTTACCCCAAATTAATCTAGAATGCCAGGTACTATACGTGTGCAAAGTTTAGAGCTATTGGCTTGCATACTTTCTGATATATTGATATTAGGGTAACAAAAATAGAGACAGTATTTATTAACAGTTGGCAGCCCTGTTTACTCTTAAGAATCGGCATAGTCATATCTGTTATGGTACACATAGCACACACGAAATTTGGTTGAAATCCCAATGATAGTATAGAAGTTACATGTATTCAAAGTTGGACCTCTCAGCAGGCTTAGAATCATGTTGGTAGCACTGACGTATATAAGTTACTCCAAATTAATATAGAATGTCAGGTACTATACGTGTGCATAGTTCAAAGCTGTCGGCTTGCATACTTTGTGTTATGTGGGTATTTGGATAAAAAAATTAAGAGCATTTATTAACAGTTGGTAGCCCTTGTGGCCCTTAAGAATACGCTCAGTCATATCCCTTTATGTACACATAGCACATACGAAATTTGGTTGAAATCCAATTGATAGTGTAGAAGTTATATGCATTTAAAATGTGGACCTATCATCAGCCTTATAATCATTTTGGCAACACTGCCATGGTTGGCCTCCTGGAAATTAAACTGCAATATTATTATCTATACTGTGCCAATTTTGAAATAGCTCCCATTCATACCTTCCATGATATCCAACATGGAGTTCAAATTTCAATTGCGATTTTTCAGCAGTTGGTAGCACTGACCTCATTTTCAAATATGGCCGTGAGATACTCAGGTATAGATCTTGACTCCTACCAAATTTTGTTTCGATTGCTTCAACCGTTTAGGAGTTGATAGGGGGTGGGGGGTGGGGACACACACACACACACACACACACACACACACACACACACACACACACACACACACACACACACACACAGCCAGCCAGCCAGACAGACTGACAGACAGACAGAAGGACAGACAGACACACATTTGCCCGATCTCATAAGTCTACTTTGTCCTTATTTTTGTAAAATGTGAAAAGTAAGCTAAAAAATCATGTTCTCATCACCCTTCCTTATCTATGCAGAAAAACAGCAATCCTGTTGAATATGAATGCTGGACAGCATTTCCATGAGATGTCAACCTTGTTTTCTCAGAATAACAACTGTATTGTTGACAGTTGCGTGTGTGATGACGTAATATTTTAATTGGCCTCATTCTTAAGGCAGCATGGTGAGGCTGGTCAAGGAACTCAGATCAGTAAGACCAAGGCCAATCAAGCACAGTTTTTACGAGTTCTTTGCCCATATGACGACAGTCTACAAAAACTAGTAATGTCAAGGATGTGGACACGTAAAATAGACTTCATCAAACAGCCCAATTCGCTTATAGGTCCATTGCATGACCGAATATAACTAAACCAATATTTAAATGATTTCTACAAAACAAATCCCACACAATTTATGGCTCAATATGTACAAGCAGGGCAAGTCAACTAATTAATCACGAACCTCGGACATTTCATTCTGAAAACATATGCGTGTAAACAAATTGAAACTTGGCACACGCACAATGTTGTAGATATAATTTTAGCAATACGATGATTGTTAAAACTCAGCAATCATTCTAGGTTTGTGCCATGTCTTGTGTAGGGTTTCGCCTAGGACACCAAGCTGGCTCATCAGCGGGCTCTTGGTATTCCCGCCAAGACCCCCACAGGAGTAGCGAACTGCGCGCTACCTCCCTTCTCATGTAGCGCACCTGCGCCTCTTTACTGTGAGAACTAAAAGCTCAAGCAGCCTTTACCTCCCTATGACGGCTTCCAAAAATATGGTATATTGCCTTTCACGGCCAGTGAATTATAACCCAGCAATTTTTCTAGGTTTGTGCCGTGTCTTGTGTGGGGTTTTGCCTAGGACACCAAGCTGGCTCATCGGCGGGCTCCACCCTCTTTACTGCGAGAACTGGCTGGTTGAGCTTTTAGTTCTCGTAGTAAAGTGGCGCAGGTGTGCTTCATAAAGAGGGAGGTAGCGCGCAGTTCGCTACTCGTGGGAGGGTCCGGGCGGGGACACCAGGAGCCTGCTGATGAGCCAGCTTGGTGTCCTAGGCGAAACCCCACACAAGACACAGCACAAACCTAGAAAAATTGCTGAGTTTTAATTCACTGGCCGTGAAATCCAATATACCACGCTCATTATTGTTATTATTAACATCATAATATAAGGCATGATCATAAGGTTGCCGTTTGACGGCCGTACAGTCCAGAATCAGTTGTTGTTGTTTGAGTCTTCAGTCCTTTGACTGGTTTGATGTAGCTTTCCAGCCTCCCTGTCCTGAGCTAATCGTTTCATCTCTACATCGCTTCCACACCCTACGTCCGAGGCAATCTGTTTAACATATCCTAACCTTGGTATACCCCTACAGTTTTTGTCCTCGACCCTTCCTTCCATAACTAAGCTTGCTATTCCTGGGTGTCTTAGTATGTGTCCCACCAACCTATCTCTTCTCTTCATTAGCAGTCGCCAGAAACATCTCTCCTCTCCCACTAGACTTAATACCTCTTCGTTTGTAACCCTATCTACCCATCTGATCTTCATCATTCTCCTGTAACACCACATTTCAAACGCTTCAATTCTCCTCTTTTCTGCTGCACCAATAGTCCAAGTTTCACTTACATAGAGTGCCACGCTCCAGACAAAGGCCTTCAAAAATGACTTCCTAACACCTAAATCTATATTCGATGTCAACAGATTCCTTTTCTGTAGAAATGCTTTCCTTGCCTGAGCTAACCGACTTTTTATATCCTCTTTGCTTCGTCCATCGCTGATTATTTTGCTTCCTAAGTAACAGAAGTCTCCTACTTACTTTAGATTTTCACCTGCCAATTTGATGTCCATAGAGGTTTCTGATTTGTTTCGGCTGGATTCCAATATCAGCCTACCTTTGATTTTTGCAAAAAACGAAAGTAGACTTATGGGATCTACACAGGGCGAAAAAATATGTGTCTGTCTGTGTGTGAGTCTGTGTGTGAGTCTGTGTGTGTGTGTGTGGGTGTGTGTGAGTGCGTGTACTCAGAATGTCTGTCCCCCCTATCAATTCGAACACGGTGAAACCGATTTGAACGGAATTTGGTACAGAGGTAGAACTAACAAAGGGCACCTCAGTGTCATGTTTTATATCGCCGCCATCTTGACGGAAACGTAATGGCGGCCACCCAAATGTCAAAATCTTATATCAAATTACGACCAACATAATCATCAGATCTCTACCAAATTTTACAACATTATACCTTTAAGTATGAAGAATCTTTTGACCAAACTACAAGGTCATCAGCCCAATACCTTGCGGATGGCGGCCATGTATGTGTGCGAATCGATTCCCCCTATCACTTCAAACACGGTGAAACCGAATTAAACGAAATTTGTTACAGAGGTATCACTAGCAAAGAGCACCTCAGTGTCATGTTTTATATCGCCACAATCTTGATGGAAACATAATGGCGGCCACCCAAATGTTAAAAGCTTAAATTAAATTACGACCAACCTAATCATCTAATCTCTACCAAATTTTGCAACATTATATCTTTATGTATAGAGAATCTTTTGACCAACCTACGAGGTCATCTACCGAATACTTTGCGGATGGCGGCCATGTATGTGTGCAAATCGATTCCCCCTATCAATTCAAACACGGTGAAACCGAATTGAACGAAATTTGGTACAGAGATAACACTAGCAAAGGGCAACTCAGTGTAATGTTTATATCGCCACCATCTTGACGGAAACGGAATGGCGACCAACCAAATGTTAAAAGTATAAATCAATTTACGACCAACCTAATCATATTTTGATCTCTGCCAAATTTTGCAACAACACACGTTTTTGTGAGAAGCATCTTTTGATTAAACTACAAGGTCATCAGCCCAATAGTTTGCAGATAGCGGCCATGTATGTGTGCAAGTCAATTCCCCATATCAATTCAAACACGGTGAAACTGAATTGAATGATTTTTTTTACAGAAGTAGCACTAGCAAAGGGCACCTCATATTCATTTTTAATATCCGTAAGTACGTTGTATTTCAACAAGCTACTACAACCATCATTCAATTATACTCCTTGAAAAGGACATAGAGTTATAGCATACCCATGCAATTAGAAGAAAGTTGGCTATATGTTCTTTACTGAACATCTTGTTTTTGTTTTACATTTATTAATTTTCATCATGAATTCTTTCCTCAAGACGGAGTCCATACCATTCAAAAACTAATTCAAATCCTCAGGCGTGTCGGCCAAGATTACTATCAGTTGGCCTAAGCCAATCAGGCAAAATCACCGTGAGTATTGAGGCACTCATCTCACCGTCGTACCGGGTTGAAAATCCCCGTGTGGTAAAACACAGCATGTTGCTGGGTAATGAAGTCCGTAAGCGCCTGCTGAACATCCTCGTCCGAGAAGAACCATCAATCCTTCAAGGTCTTTTTTAACGGCCAGAAGGTGTGATAATCGTATGGAGAGACTTACTTGACTTAATTCCTTAAACTCCTGTTGAGGAGCCTAGGGCCGAAACAAGGGTTCGCCATCTGATTCTGTTACGTACTGTGGATTTTCACATGCATATAGCAGCACAGACTGGACATTGCTATTGAAAATCCGTCCTTTATCATAGTAAATATCGCGCCTTTTGAATCAGTCCGGCTGTTTCTTGTTTCGGTTTCTTTGATAGGATTTATTCGGGTTAGCATAGGTTATCAGCCCAAGCGCTCTATCCTGGTGGGGGGGGGCTGCCCCTTCCCTCTTTCAGGATCGTGGCAGTTTTCTGTAGGGGTTGTCTCCCTTAGCCTTTGTAGATCTCTCTACTGACTGCAAGGCAGCAGTTGTCGGCTGGTGGGTTATTTCATCCATCACCCTCATCCGCTTTCCAAGCCATCCTCCCCTCGGCCTCTTCACCAGAGCCCCGTTAGCTGTCGCATTTCAGGGTTCCTGTAGGGCCTTTACAGCTACCGTAACGGTCCTGGGACACACAAGGTTCCCACTGTACTTCGCCCCTGCCGGCAATCCCCTACTTTATGCCGTTGCCCATCTCCCACGACGTGGACGAGGGGTTGGTCTTATGGGAGACCGTCAGGGAAGAGATCAGGACTATAGGGCGGACACTGGAGTGTTTCCAACTTGAGTTGGCGTACCTTCTGCGTCACAAACTTTGCGGTATGGTGGCGTGCGTTATCATGAAGCAGCAGCATCAGGTTCCTTGTAATCAAAGAACAGGGTGGACATCGGGTGAGTTAGCCGTGGTCGTTACGGCATGACTGATGGCAGTCGCTCACATCCGGGAGGCGAGGAGGTTCGAATCCCCCCGCCGGCAACCTTGAAGATGGTCTTCTCTGGTTTCCCATCTTCCTTCCAGGCAAATGCCGGGGTTGGTCCCTAACTATAGGCCACAGCCGCTACCTTCCAACTCCTCGTCCTTACATTCCCGCTTTCATCCCCAACGGTACTTGTAGCTCACCCATTGGGTGTCCGTCTCGAAGCAGCTACGAAACTGGCGAGCCGAACATGTCCTCGGACACTCCCGGCACTAAAAGCCATACGCTAAAAAAAAAGGTGGACATCACCTTTCCATAGGCTGGTTGACTCTTGAACGTACTGCGATGAGGGGACGATGGATGACACCACTGCATCTTTGACGCATTTGATTCCGGTTCTCAGTGGTGGCACAGCTTTCATCACCTGCAACAATGCGCTTCAGGAACGTGTTGCCTTCAACATTGAATCGCATCACGTGCTGCAGGAAAACAGCCATCGGTGTGCGTTTGTTCGGCATTCAACGCCCGGGGTATCCATATACTTTGCATATACGCCTTCAAACGGAAACTTCTTGATCACCCCTTATACTAGTACCCCTAGTAGTGCTCTAGAGCAGGGCCATCCAGACAGCGCTCCCCGAGCGCTAGCACTCCGGCCGCGTTCTAAGCCAGTGCTCCGAGCGCTTTGTTGGAAGGTAGTTTCAAAAGTGGTGGGAGGAGTTTGGCTGGCTGAGCATGCTGAAGTGTGACAGCGTGTAAGTAAATCAGTTTCGCAGTGGTCATGAGTGAACAGCATACAAAAAAGGAGTGATGAAGCAGCAGTCTTTAAAGCAGAATGGGAAATTTCATTTTTCTGTACAGCTTATAAAGGGAATGCCAAATGTTTAGTGTGCAACAGAGATGTAATGTGTTAAAAATTACACAATTTGTTGTGGAAGTTTCCTCTCTAATATGTTCACATTTCAGTTTGGAATAAATCACAATATTCTTTACTTAACACTTGTGTTCGTTTCCTGCACATTCCATACATCGGAGTACCATTCAAGTTGTATATGCGGTATATTCGTTACGGCAAAACAGCCCTATTATTATGTCAACAATCCCACAAGAGCCGTCGGCCGCACGACTGTACGTACATACCTAGTCAGCGTGGTCCAAACATCGTCCGTCTCCTCGCTGCGACAGTGTAGTGGTGGTAGGGGAAGGAGCACTAGTCCGACAGCCCAGTGCTCCCCGAGCGCGGCCACGCTCCCGGAGCGCAATTACTGGATGACCCTGTTCTAGAGTGTGATGTATTTGGAAACTTGACACAATGTGCAGTGGCGACTTTCAGAAAGAGCAGATGCAGTATATTTGAGGTTAGATTGGCCAACAATCAAAGAGTAACGTGTTTTTCGAGGGGTTTTTATGCAACTGGCATAAGTCAGTAGGAAGCCATTCTATATTTATTTACGCGGCAAATTGTTCAGCCAAGAGAATTTTTCATGTTAATTTATTATTATTATTAATTTATTATAATTATTATTAAGGTATTTTCGGAGCATTTTATAAAAATTATTAGCATTCAGATAGGTTTTCTATGTCTTAGAAAACGCTATCAAGCAAATTATTACGAACGACAATATCATAGAAAATTATGTGATTGCGGAATTTTACGGAGTTTTCGTCAGTTAGGATATTTTGAGAGACATAAGTCACTGGAAATTCATATACAGGATTAATCTTGTCGGGAAGCATGACGCAATCCTGCGTTGCAGCTTAACGAAAAGGCGGATGTATGGAACGGAATACGACTTCACCCTACCGCCGAGTGTAATGAGCCAGAGGAGGGGAATATAGCGCGTGGGGTGCAGCCAATCAGTGGAGACCACGTAAGCTAGAAGTCGGATGAAGAGTGGGGATGCGACGTGTGGATATATCGTTCAGCGCGCCGTGGAACGAGGACTATCTGTATAGAACTTAACGAGTACGGTTGTACGCGGGAGTTGCTCCGATGTTCCGTGGAGTGGAGGACTAACTTTTGTAAAACTTAACCAGTGTGGTTGTACGAGTGTTTGGGTCCGATGTACGGACCATAGAATTATCTAATCTACCAGAATTATCATCAAATATCGACAAAGATGTCGACGTCCAGGAGACTGTGGGAAGCTCACAGCATCATCCAGTACGAGGGAAAGGCTTCGGCCATTTCCAGTGGTAAGCGCGAATGACGCAGAAATACGCAATCTCTCATTTCTCTTTGTTTTATATTTTATATTTCAGTAACTTCATAGCTTGGGAATAAGAGTAAAATCAATAATTTATCAGACTCCGTTTTCACGTAATTTTCTATCGGTAATATTAAAATCGCAACGCTCCAATTTAAATTTTAAACTTATTATTATTATTAATTTTGCTATACTTGTTTTATATAATAAATTCAATTCTTTTACAATGCAATCTTTGCTTTCAGTAGGTAGCATTAGATATAGACCAATTCCTTCTCCTGATACAATTGTTTGTTGGGTTAATGATCAAATCATACCACGATCTGAGTGAATAGATTCTTGAAGGTGTTCTACCAGAGCTAGACGTTGTTAAATACAAATTTAGATTTCAGCATTGCATTGAGGTCTTGGCACCCATTAAAACAACATAGCTTAGGCAAAGGTAAACAGTTACATTTATCACCCAACAGTTAGGGGCAGCCAAACCGTTACACTTGTTGCTACCAACATGGGGCATTAATTAACGCTACACTTGTCGCTCAACGTGTGGGCTAGCAAAACGTTACACTTGTCGCCGACAACTTGGGGCTGAAAACCTAATAACATTTGTGGAAGGAGAAGGGTATATATTTCTATGCCTGTATTTTGGGGGTTATTTGTCTGTATCAGTGTATATCATTATGGGGGATGAGAAAGAAAGACAGATGAGGTTACGTAGGGGTCATCAACGGGAGAGTGATGATACGAGCAGTATGTCGAGTGATGGTAGTACCGGGGTAGCGGAGGTAAATCCCGATACTGAAACAGGGAGTGTAGGCGGCCAACCAGAATTAAAAACTTTACTTCTCGAGTTCATGTATCAGAACAAAGTTAGTAGTGATGCCTTAAATGCAAAATTAGAACAGAATAATGCAAAATTAGAACAAAACAACGCTAAATTAGAACAAAACAGTAGGGAAAATAAAGAAAGTACAGATGCCTTAAACGCCAGATTAGAACAAAACAGTAGGGAAAATAAAGAAAGTACAGACGCTTTAAATGCTAAACTGGAACAAAACAACGCTAAATTAGAACAAAACAGTAGGGAAAATAAAGAAAGTACAGAAGCTTTAAATAAAAAATTAGAACAGAATAATGCAAAATTAGATAAGAACAACAAGGAAATTAGTGTGAAAATGGAGCAGATTAGAGGAGAAATCAGAGGAGTAATGGAAGAGAAGGTTAAAGAGATCATTGCAGATGTAGACAAGAAATTAGGAAAAGTACAGGAGGAGTTAGAAATTTGAATCAGTACACAGGCTGAAAATTTAAAAGAACTAGTGCAACTGGAAACACAGCAGGTCAAAAAGCAATTGGGGGTAGAAATTGACAAGATTCAAGTATCAACTAAAGAGGTTAAGGAACAGCTGGGGGGTAGAATTGAGAAAGTCCACTCGCAAATAGTTGCAGAAGTAAATGATTTAAGAGAGAGTAATAGAGAGAGAATTAGCAAGATTGAGGAGAAACAAGCAAAGCTATATGATAAAGTAGAAGAATCAGAAGGAAACATTAAATTAACAGTAAATAGTATTGAGAGGAAGGCTGAGGAGAAAATCGCAGAATTAGAGTTAAAATTAAAAGCTAGGAATAGGCAAGAAAATAGTCAGAATAGGCCAGTTTTTGTGAATAGCACACACAGGGAGGTAGAACTGGGTATGTTCAGCAATCGACAGGGGTGCCCAATGGAGTTCATGAACACTATAGAAAATAAATTCGGGGAGAGGTTGGAAAATGGTAGTATTGAGTGGTGCCAGGTAGTTGAAATTTTAGAACAAGTGTTTGTGGGGGAAACGAGGAATTGGTTTGCTGTCTACAGAGACAAGTTTACTGATATCAATGATTTTAAAATGAAATTCTGTGAAAAGTTCTGGAATGAGGTTATTCAGTCGCAGCATCGCGAGGGAGTAGTGTGTGGTAAATATAAACCTAAAGGAAGCTCCACCATGACCGAATACTTTTTAGGGCAGGTATTAGTGTGTAAATATCTGGATGGCTTGAAGGAGGAAAGTGATGTGGTAAGGTTGCTGCTTAGGCACTTTCCCTATAGGATCAAGGAGGCTGCTTGTATCCAGAATGTAAAGACAATATCACAAGTAGAAAATTTGTTAAGCACATTTGATGCACTAGGGAGAGGGGGTTATGAGGACAATTTCAATCATAACCAGGGTAATAATAATAATAGACCTAATGTAGCCAGGCATCAAGAAGTTCAAGGGAACGGTGGCGAAGGGACCAACGCTCAAAATAGAAATAATAATAATAATAATCAGCTAAATCAGAACAGAGGAAATGGCTATGGTAATCAGTATCAAGGGAGGAACAATGATTTCAGGGGAAATCAAGGGAGGAACAATGATTACAGGAGAAATCAAGGGAGAAACAATGATTTCAGGGGAAATCAAGGGAGAAATTATAATGACAATAATTACAACCAGAATAGGGGTCAAGGAAGAGGACAGCCTAGTGGTAGTAATATACAGCCAAACAATGACAACACAGCCCAGAACAACCAGACCAGTTCAGTAGTTAGTAGTACTACGGCCAGCTGTAGCGGTTCTTTAAACGCAAACCAGGCTGCGAAGTAAGGTCAGAATCTCAGTCTGTAGCATGCCCTGTCCATACAATTATACTGGGGCCCTATGACCTAAATGTAAGAAATGAATTATTACATGAACTAAATGATGAAGGTATTATTCAGGAAGTGGTTAGTAAGAGCCCCATAGTTAAATTTAACGTGTCCGAGGCGTACACAGATGTTTTAATTGATAGTGGTTGTATGAAGAGTTAGTGGTTGTATGAAGAGTTGCATAAGTAGTGCATTTTATGATAAAATGAAAGGAACTGGAGTAAATTTTGAGGAGATGCCAATTAAAAGCACTTTTGTTATCACAGCTGTTGGGAAGAGGTCTAAAGTAATTTCTAAGCAAGTTTTAGTAGACATTAAAATTAATAATCATGTAGAGAAGCAGATTTGCCTTGTAATTCCAAATTTAGTATTCAGTGTTATCTTGGGTTCAGAGTGGCTAAGTAGAGTGTCTGGTAACTTATGTTATGATGTGGGGAGTTTGAAATTTAAATGGGGAGATTCTGAAGTAGAAGTAGCGTTCAATGACCATATTCAGAGGGGTAGTATTGTAGGTGTGATTTGTACTTTAAATGAGATATCGCCAGCCGTAGAGCGGGGTTCTCCATGTTTTGTGGGCAGTGTGATTACGAACGGATGTCTAGAGGACTCGTTACGTGATGCTGCATTTCAGGGAAATATAGAGGTGGAACAATGTGTTCGGCTCTATGATGTGTTATGGTCTAATAGGAGAGATTTTGAGGATCGCATTGGTATGGCCAATCGCTATACACATTCATTGAACGTTATTGATAGGCCAGTATTCACAGGACATAGATATCCTGTACCTTTCGCTTATCAGAGCGCAGTTGAGGCACAAATTAACCAGATGCTTGAAGATGGGATTATTGAGCACTCTAACAGTCCATATGTTAATTCTTTGATCACGGTACCCAAGACCGACGGCACTGTTCGTATTTGTTTAGACGCTCGTTTGGTTAACAGTAGAATTAGTTCAGATCAGCTGAAATCTATGTCAATAGAGGAATTAATGCAAATATTTGAGGGGAAGAAGTATTTCACTTGTGTAGATTTGAGTTCCAGTTTTTGGCAAGTGCCACTTATGTACGAAGATAGACCATTTACAGCTTTTAGTCATAAATATAACCTTTATCAATTTTGTAGAACACCTTATGGGTTAAAGAGTAGTTCAGCAGCTTTAATTAGGGCTTTAAACATCGCATTAGGGGATGACACAGGAGAGTTTGTAACCATTTACATAGATGATATGGTAATTAGTTCACGCAGTTTTGAGGAGCATCTACGTCATTTAGATATAGTTTTTCAGAAGTTAGATCAGGCAGGGTTCACTTTGAAGCTGTCTAAGTCGTCATTCTGTCAGTCAGAAGTGACATTTTTAGGTCATAGAGTGACGAGTAGAGGTGTAACACCAGAAGAAACTAGGGTTAATAAGATACTTAACGCAGAGGTGCCACAGAATGTTAAACAGTTATAAACTTACCTGGGAATTTGCAACTTTTTCAGGAGGTTCGTTCTTAAATACTCAGGGTTGGTAGAACCATTCAGGGAATTGCTTAAAAGTGGGACTCGGTGGAGATGGGAGTCCAATTATGATCAGGCTTTTAGAGCGCTGAAGGAAGGTTTTGAGAAAGCTGTAGTGCTGAAATATCCGTTAAAAGATAAGGAATATGTGGTTATGACAGATGCTTCACATATAGGCATTGCTGGAGTATTATGTCAGAAAGATGATGAGGGTAATCTGTGCATTGTATCTTTAACCTCGCGAGGACTGACAGCAGCAGAGAAAAGATACACGATTACTGAGTTAGAGCTTTTAGGTATTGTTTTCAGTTTAGGGAAATTTAGAATGTATTTAGTAGGGGGGAAATTTGAGATCCACACAGATCACCATGCATTACTGTATATGAGAACTTGTAAACTCAGTTCTAACAGAGTTAGTAGGTGGATTCTTGCTCTGCAGGAATACGAATTCACAGTAAAATATATTAAAGTTAAAGATAACATTCTTGCAGACATGCTATCGAGGGACACTAATTTATGTAGGGATTATCCTGTGGTTAAAGCAGAGGACGGTATTTTAATATGTGCATGTGTGGACAGTAGCAACAGGGCATCGTTACAGTCACTGAGAAATATGCTAGGTAGAGCAACGTGATGACGTTCATTTAAGGGAGCCACTTGCAAGGTTGGAAGCTGGTGACGCAGAAACATTTATAGTTTCCAAACGTATTGGGAAAACAGCATATGTGCTGGAGAATAGTGAGGGAAACAGATTATACGGAACGTATAATATACATAGTCTACGAAAATATGTGTCATAAAGTGAGTGTGTTTAGCTGGCGAGCCAGCCTATCAAAAGAGTAAGTGTGGTGTTTGGTGCGTGGAAGATCTGGTCTTCAAGGCAGGCGTATCAGAAGTCGCACAGGGGGTAGTATGTAAGTAAATGAGAGTTTTTAAGGTACAGGGAAATATGACGTGATTGTCGGATGCTCTTGAGCACTAAAATGTCTCGATACACCAAGGCCAGAATTTGGTAGCGCTGGTGAATTCCCATTTGCCTCCTAGAGATGGGTGAGCGCTTGGACAGGGTATTTTTGCTTAAGGCGTCAACGAGGCAAAAGATGGGCCATCAGAAGGCGAGACAGTCCTTCATGAAACTCATACATATCAGCACACGTGATTTCTGTTTACGACCTCGCCATGTAAGATTTGTAAGTGTGTAATTTAAGGTAATTTGTACAAAGGTATTATTTGTGTGAGGAGAACTGGTCTGTGTTGAGAACTAGTATTAAGTAGAATATGGTCTACGGGAACTTAACAAGACAGGGCGATTACGGCACAGAAATATTTGGTGTTATATGTAATGCGCATTTACTGTTTTTTTTTTCAGAAGTCAATATTAATTTAATCTACTTTAAAGAGGGATTAAGTATTATGGTCACGAGGCGCTGCCACAATAGTGTGATCGTGTGCTCAGTGATAAGTGAGATTAAATTTCACCATGAGGAAGGGACCTCCAGTGAAATTAGGAAGTTCTATGGAGATATAAATATATCAGAACACCTTCAATGCCTGTGATATGACATCATAAATACATAGTGCTCACACATTAATTATGTCTATTTCTCCAACATAGAGAAATTTGAGAGGCAGATATATCCGTGGAACACTATTCTATATGTAAAACATTGGACTGGTTGCAAAGTGCAATCCATAGTGACAACAAACTTTGACGCAATGTGCGTGAAGAAAAAATTATGAGTGTATATATCTGTAATTTAGGGTGATGTCATTTATGTAATATGTATTTTGGATGGGGTTTATTAACGTGTCTGGGATAATCGGATAATGGACCGTCGTCACGGTAAATCATCCGATAATCCGAGGCGAATATGTAACGTGTTTTTCGAGGGTTTTTTATGCAACTGGCATAAGTCAGTAGGAAGCCATTCTATATTTATTTACGCGGCAAATTGTTCAGCCAAGAGAATTTTTCATGTTAATTTATTATTATTATTATTAATTTATTATAATTATTATTAAGGTATTTTCGGAGCATTTTATAAAAATTATTAGCTTTCAGATAGGTTTTCTATGTCTTAGAAAACGCTATCAAGCAAATTATTACGGACGACAATATCATAGAAAATTATGTGATTGCGGAATTTTACGGAGTTTTCGTCAGTTAGGATATTTTGAGAGACATGAGTCACTGGAAATTCATATACAGGATTAATCTTGTCGGGAAGCATGACGCAATCCTGCGTTGCAGCTTAACGAAAAGGCGGATGTATGGAACGGAATACGACTTCACCCTACCGCCGAGTGTAATGAGCCAGACGAGGGGAATATAGCGCGTGGGGTGCAGCCAATCAGTGGAGACCACGTAAGCTAGAAGTCGGATGAAGAGTGGGGATGCGACGTGTGGATATATCGTTCAGCGCGCCGTGGAAC
The DNA here is from genome assembly GCA_946902985.2 of Meconema thalassinum. Classification (NCBI taxonomy): domain Eukaryota; kingdom Metazoa; phylum Arthropoda; class Insecta; order Orthoptera; family Tettigoniidae; genus Meconema; species Meconema thalassinum. The sequence continues at coordinate 288,299,650 of OX336394.1, forward strand.
GAGGACTATCTGTATAGAACTTAACGAGTACGGTTGTACGCGGGAGTCGCTCCGATGTTCCGGGGAGTGGAGGACTAACTTTTGTAAAACTTAACCAGTGTGGTTGTACGAGTGTTTGGGTCTGATGTACGGACCATAGAATTATCTAATCTACCAGAATATCATCAAATATCGACAAAGATGTCGACGTCCAGGAGACTGTGGGAAGCTCACAGCATCATCCAGTACGAGGGAAAGGCTTCGGCCATTTCCAGTGGTAAGCGCGAATGACGCAGAAATACGCAATCTCTCATTTCTCTTTGTTTTATATTTCATATTTCAGTAACTTCATAGCTTGGGAATAAGAGTAAAATCAATAATTTATCAGATTCCGTTTTCACGTAATTTTCTATCGGTAATATTAAAATCGCAACGCTCCAATTTAAATTTTAAACTTATTATTATTATTAATTTTGCTATACTTGTTTTATATAATAAATTCAATTCTTTTACAATGCAATCTTTGCTTTCAGTAGGTAGCATTAGATATAGACCAATTCCTTCTCCTGATACAATTGTTTGTTGGGTTAATGATCAAATCATACCACGATCTGAGTGAATAGATTCTTGAAGGTGTTCTACCAGAGCTAGACGTTGTTAAATACAAATTTAGATTTCAGCATTGCATTGAGGTCTTGGCGCCCATTAAAACAACATAGCTTAGGCAAAGGTAAACAGTTACATTTATCACCCAACAGTTAGGGGCAGCCAAACCGTTACACTTGTTGCTACCAACATGGGGCATTAATTAACGCTACACTTGTCGCTCAACGTGTGGGCTAGCAAAACTGCTACAAAAGTACGGTATGCACGTTAGTTAATTACGGCGCCTAGAGGCCTGACTATCACTCTCAAATTCAGTTTCCATTAATTCACTAAACCTTGGTCAATTTGAATAATAATTCTTCTATAATTTCATCGTCCTATTATCCAAGCCCTCCATCTTGCCATTCACTGAACGTTGATGTTTTGAAACTAAATCAAAAAATAAAATAAGGTCGTGAATAAACGGAAAGTGGCACATATACATCTACAAATATTCTATTCAACGTGATTGTCCGAAATATTTCATGATTCTCAAGCCGTGCTGCTGGTAGAATTGGCAACACTGTGGTGAGGCTCAATGGTGTGTAAGCAAGCTAATCTCACATGTTAAATTTTATTAATACATATTGTTTATTTTAATAAGACAGCATTTAAAATCAATTCGTATTTACTATTTCAACACCCATGAAATTCTTCGCGGTAAATCAGACCTGCTGAAAGTTGTAGAAGTGAGTATTTCCCGTATTAAGTTGTATGTATAACCAATCAGGGAGGGAAGTGAGGCGGTATGCGCCGGTATGCAATACCGGCACTGCTTTCAAAGGCCCAATAGCATACCGTCACTGCTTTCAACTAGAGTGGGAAAAAAGAACGGCCATGGCTGTCCATGCAGCAAAACTCATAAAGCGAGATCTCTTCACCACCGCTGCAGCAGAGCGCTTAAAAAAACAACAACAAAAAAACAAACAAACAAACAAACACATGGCTTTGACCGGTAGCTTAACTTGTGATGACCATAGTCGCCACCTTAAGAATATACCGCTACATCTGATGTTTATAAACATATTTCTCAGTAAGATAATATCATAACTTTTACATTGTTTAAATAGATATTTACTTTTAAAATATCTCTAAAATATCTACTGTCAATCGACAAGAAACAATATTCTCGACTTTTGGGCTCCTGCTTGGCGAAAATCTATAAAGCAAGGTTGGTTACTCGTGGAGGAACTTAATTAAAAATACGATAGTCTCCTGCCTCGTTGTCGGGTTAAAAACTAGTGTTGTGGTGTATGGTCAGTACGATTGTGTATCAAGTAGCATCATTGCAACTAAAGTATTCTTATCAGCATCGGCTGCAGAGCTGATATCAGGGATAAATTTGCCGTAAGAGGACAAAAGAGAAATTTCAGCGAAACTGGTGATTGTGTTGAAGATAAACGGTCTGGGAAAAATTTGACGAAATCAGTTTTGTCTCTCACCTCTCACAGACAACAAAGCGCAAGTGAAATAGAAACCAACAATGTAGGCCTAGATAATGCAGATTTTGAATGTTTGCCAACATATCTGAATCCTGTTCAGTGGAAAACTAAATTCAAAGAACACGAATGGTTATCCTACAAAACCGAAACAAAAGGATTCGGTTGCAAAGTATGCGTCAGAGCTCGTGGAACTTTGGGTGCTTTTAAATCAGAACGAACTCGCTTATCAAATGAGTGGTGTTCTTATTCTGTAAAGGCTTTTGGTGATAGTGATGTGAAAATGCGTCAGGCAATAAGAAACAAAAATCTTTGATCACAAGAATTCCCATGCCCATGATCAGTGTGTTAAAATTCTTGAGGAGGCCAAGAAACAAGTTCTTCAAAACACAACTGCAAAACAAGAAGGGGTTTACCACGAGAATACATGCAGAGTTTTTCGCACAGTGTACAATCTTGCAAAGCTAGGAAGGCCTTTTCTGATCTACCTTCAGCACAAAGTGCAAATGGTTTAGATATGGGACAGATTTTGCATTCCAAATATTCCTGTGCTGACATTACCAATCTGATTGGTGAAGAAATGAGGAAAACTGTTGTTAAACAAATTGTTGAAAACGACCTCAAGATTGGTGTGATGGTGGACGAGTCAACAACTTCAGTGGGTCAAAAAATCTGTTCTTTGTATTTGTCTTCGGGTGAATTTTAATAATTCTGAAGAAACCAGCAGCATAATTTTCGATCTAGTTGAACTTCCAAACACCTCAGCTCAATGTATATATGATTCCTTAAAGTCTAATCTTCATCAGCATTTTTCACAGGAGTTTCTAGCCAGCAATTTTATATCATTTGCTTGTGAAGGTGCATCTAATATGCTAGGGAGTGTATCAGGATTGGCAGTAAGACTCCAGTAAGAACTCCCTCAGCTTTTATATGGCACTGTGCTAACCACCGTATCGAGTTAACAGTTGGTGATGTCTTTTCCAAGCTGACAGCTATCAACCACATGAGGAACTTTTTTGATAAATTGTATTCCCTGTACCATGCATCACCAAAGAACAAAAACCAATTGCAGCATTGTGCATCAAATCTGAGTACTAAAATTCAGGTTATAGGAAGAATTTTAGGAGTTAGATGGGTTTCGTCTAGTGCTAGATCAGTTAGGGCCATTTGGAAAGATTTTGCAGCACTCTCCCTCCATTTTAAAAGCGCCATGGAGGATCAAACAAGAGACTCTAAAGAAAGGGCCCAGTACAAAGGACTACTGGATCGTCTAATAACTGATATAAACTTTATCCTGAATATGGGTTTGATGATAGATGCTCTGAATGAATTACAGGATCTGTCGCTTCAATTGCAGAAGAGGGAGATGTCTGTTACTCAGGATCATAAGCTAGTACTCCAAAAACTTCAAGTTTTCCACTCTTTACAAACCCGACCTGGGGAGTATACAGAATTAGCAAGAAGTGCAGCCGAGTGTAAGGAAATAAATGGTGTGAACTTGCATGGACCTGGAAGAGTGCACAGAATTGATGAACAAGCCTTCTACAGTCTACTTGTGGAAGATATGGAAAAACGAATGCTAAACAGCCAGTCTTCGAGATCTTCTGCTTCTACTGCACAATCTCTTGCAGCAAAGTATCAAGAACTTCTAAGTAATTTAGAAGTATTTGATGAAACAAAGTGGCTAGAAGATGTGACCAGTGATATTTGTTTTGGGTACAGTAAAATAAAATATCTGTGTGAGAAATTTTGTATAGGTTCCATCAGGGAAAGTGTAACTGGTTTCAGGCTGTATGCATCAGACAAAACAGTATCTGATGATCTGAAACCACTTCTTAGGGCTGTGAAAACCATAATCATATCCACAGCAGAATGTGAACGATCTTTTAGTGCCATGAATGTAATATGTTCACCTGAAAGGAATCAGCTTCAGGTGAAAACTGCTGGAAAGTTAGTCTTTTTGAAGTTGGTTGGGACCCCAATTCACCAGTTCAAGCCTGAGAAATATGTTAAGGCATGGCTAGGTAAGGGACGTCGCAGTCCTGATGGCACTAACTCCATGAAGCGAAACATGTCAGATGTCTCTCCTCCAGGGTTAAAAGTAGTCTGGGAGTTTCTACAGGAATAAAATGGTAGGCTACAAGTAAAATGAACCTTTCTGCAAAAGCACAAATTTCGAAACACTATTTTTCGTTAAGTTAATGATAAGTGCATTTAATATTTTTTTCCTATAAAGTTAGGCCTATCAGTGTTAATTTTATGTATTTTTTGCAATATAGACTTTACTGTTTATATTGCTGTACTGTATTTTCAGGTGCTATCTTTGTGTGATTTTCAGACTAATCTATTGTGACTTATGACACATTTACTGTTAATGTTTCCTCTTATACGGATGCTAATTATATGTCAGTAACAAACAAACAAAAATTAATTTAGTTCCCCACTTCACTCATTTAATTTTATTTAACTATAACCGACAGTAGTGGCTACGCTGGCTAAAGCGCAGTGTTAGGTCATGGGGCCAAGCTCTCTGCTGATTCGGTAGACGCGTGGGTTCGATCCCCACCGTCGGCCGTCCTTGAAATGGTTTTCCGTGGTTTCCCCCATTTTCAACACCAGGCAAATGCTGGGACGGTACCTTCTGATAGGCCACGGCCGCTTCCTTCCACATCCTTGCCCAATTTCATTCATCTTCATCCGTTCCATCTTTCATCCCGACGCGCAGGTCGCCCACGGGCGTCGACTAGAAAAACCTGCATTCGGCCTCTCAGGAGGCCACACGACAAAAAAAAATTATCTATAAAGCCTAAATAATAATTCACACATATACATTAAGTGAAAAATAAAATTAATTACTTGAGCATGATGCAATTCTGAGTGAATAGAACAATTTCCTGCATATCACGTTACGTTGTAAGGGAGGGGTATGCTTTTTTGAAGTTGAGGTATGACAGGGAAATATCTTCGGATAGCATACCGCCTCTGGTGTTTTCCCACTTCCTTCACTGTAACCAATGCCTGGTAATGAATTTAACCAACAAATTCTTCACTAATATTTTATTAAAATAATTCAGATGCCCAGGGAATGTTGTGTGCCTGGCTGTAAGTCAAATCATGACTGCACTATGAAAATAACTGTTTAGGCTATATTACTACGATTTGCTCACTTACAGCGGGGGCAGATGCCTTCGCTGTTCCACGCCCGTAAAACCACATCAATCTATCAATTAATCACTTACATCGTGGAGGACTTTCAGTGCCTAGTAATTTAGTTTTGGGTATATATCTCATGTGGCTCAATATTTCGGTACATCATGAACTGTATTCAGTTGGCAAGTGCTTTTTTTTTTTTAAATAAGTGACCAGTGAAACATTATTGTTAGACTGGCAAGTTTAAGCTTGGAGTCCTATTGCGACTATGATAAGCGCATCTGTGGACGAAAAGTGAAGGGTTTAAAATCAAAGGCAGTCTATAAGTTTAAATATTTTCTGAGCGCGTCAATGACGGTAGTGAGCGTAGCAGCAGACATTGGGACATTTTTGAGGTACAGTACAGCATTTTATTATTACCTTTCCGCGAATTGACATTCGATAGCACGATAATATTTATCCTCTATTTGTGATATTCATGTGTTGATTTATCGGACGTTATGTTCTGTTGTATCTTCGGAAACATTTCGTGTGAAAATCTATGTGTTGACGCAGTGTTAGCAATAATTACCGTGTGCTTGCTCTAGGCTTACCAGATGACCGATGGGCGGCGTTGCCAAGCGTAATGACATGGCTTGAGAATTACAGACGGCGATGGTTCAATACATGTCCAAGAGATGGCGCAGGATTACTGACAATAATGTGATTAATACCGAGATTTCTCGGGACTCGTCATACTATCATATCTACACCAATCACCTGAAAACGTGAAGGTTGGTTGACTCCAAACACTCGATGTCTACATTGTATGAACGGAAAGGTGTTACCTCTCAGACAATATTTGTCTAGTTAGGAGGGCTGTTTGAAGACAAGAGATGTCTGTCCTCAGCCTTGACCTCTCATGTATTGTTTCTTCACGTGGCAACCGCTCTCCTACACCATCATCTCTCTCCTCATTCACATCACCAGCTCTCGCGCTTTTTAGACATCACCATATCTCTTCTCATCCTCATCATCTGCTCACTGGCCCATTCATCCTCACACTTCTTATTCGAAAAAAAAAAAGAAAAAGAAAAGAAAATCCACCCCCATTCACCACAATTTCTCTTTTTTACACCATCGCGTTCTGAAATCACCATACCCCTTTCTATCCCCACCGCCTAGACTTAATCGGCTCATCATGTCATTCATCCCCACACTTAAAAAAAGAAAAAAAAGAAGATAACCCCTTGCCCAGTCGTTCTACAACGGCGCAGTCCGAATCCCCTTTCTCCACAAGTTTCTCCCCATCACCCCACTTCTCCACTTCCCTTCTTACCCCTTAGACGGTCTCGCCGTCTCTTCAGGCCAGGGGAGTAAAGTATTTTGGAGAGATATAATTATTGGAGAGGGGAAAGGTTGAAATATGTTGTTTGATGTAGTAGTGGAAGGCAGTTTGTGGGGGCAGTATTGTGCCCAACTCTAGGAATGGGTATTCCAAGATTCAGACACCTAGATATCAAGGGAAAGGCTACAGCCGCTTTTGAAAGTTGAGATATTTGAATATCGCGCTACATTGCTTCTCGAAGCAATTGGAAAGAATTTACCGATACTTGCATGTCAAGTGACGTAGCGAGTAATAGCAGAGGTCGAGGCTATTTATTGATTAAATAGTTAACCATGGAGTAGAGACTTGAGACTTGGATCAGATTACTGGCACGGCCAAATGAAAGAGAATGCACTTAGTATCAAGTAAATCGGACCAGGGATACCAGAGATATGAGGATTTCCAGATATCAGCTGATGACGCGTGACCCTGGCAGTTTTGAATAAAAGCCGGCCGGCCGAGGCATCGATAGCTCACTTCAACACAAGCACTTGCAGAGCAAGTTGCTGCTACGCTGAGCCAAGGCACATGGTTGCCGGATCTACGCAGAAGTAATTTTCAAAGTTGTGATAGTCACAAAAAGTGCTGCGCTACGAAGTGGAACTTAGTAAGTTTCCGGCGAGGAGAATCACTGAGGTGATTGAATATTTTTTTTCTACAGACATTAGTGGAAATATTTATGTTTCTACATGGACATATGCTAGACTTTGTCTAGAATTAGTACTTTGTCACAGTCCAGTAATAACCTAATACTTGGATGTTTAGTCCATTTCAGTCAGTTTTCATATTGGTAACTTGTTAACCACTTCGATCTATCAGTACACTGAAGACCAGTCTATCACGGTGGTGTTCATTAGTCTACGCAAGGGAATCTACAGGTTGCTTAGCGCATGGTAGATGGTGTTAAACCATGCCCAGGGAACGATCTTCAGAACAGCCGTTGATTGGTTAGACTGTCAGTGTCTTCTTGTATTGATAAGATTACCGTGAGTTATGTTACAACTGACATATCTAAGAATAGATCACTTAGATCTGACCCCATTTAAACAAACTGTTATGGCTTTGATAGAAGCCCATATTAAAATGGAACAACAGTTAATTCAAACGTCAAGAGATACTACCACTATGTCTGACTAGACGGATTGTGGGTATATAATGGCGGCCGATACAAGGATTATACATGCTTGTCCGATAGGGCATGTCTATGGATAAATCTGGTACAGACCAGGTTTACTACGCTTCAAGACCATCAAGAAATGTAAGCCACATTTGAATTATATTATGCCTAGCTAATTGGAACAAACTATTTTTCTGCAGATGACCAACACATTTATTTATTTATTTTTCTTCGCATTTAAATCTTGCAATGATTTACGCAAGACTTGTTAGAGTTATTCTGAGTATTTTCAGCACTCAGAACAGTTTAGGATCGATGACCGAGCATTTCGAGCATTTATTTGAATATTTCATATTTTTGGGAAATCACGGTAATCAGCCGATGTAACTGTAAAAGTTGATAATTATTTTTGTTGAGGAATGGATATTTTTTTCCATATTCGAAGGTTCGAACGTGTGGATTCTCACATAATGAGATGATAATTAAACATATTTAAAATAATATAACTAATAATAATAATAATAATAATCCACTAATAATAATAATAATAATTTTTATAATTTTTCTAAATAATTCTTGGATATTATATTTTATAATAATCATATGTATTGAGAGAGAGCCTATGAAGTAGTTTAATCATTTCTAGTCTGGAACAGGAGATTTTCCGAAGGAGAGTGGTTAGCGCAAGCCCGCATTCAACCAACATTTCAGTTCTGGTTGAACAGTTGATATTTGCAATGAGCAAAGTATATTTTTCAGATAACACGGAGAGGCATGAAACGGGAAGCAATTGATATTTGTATCAAATAGGATATTTTTGTATTTATATAAAATCATGACGTAAATACACTCGAAAGTGAAATAAAGATTTTCATAAGTATGGTAAATTCACGGGTTGAACTGAATGGTAAAATAAAATAAACTTGTAAGTTTATTAATCTTCCAGTGTTGATAACAAGCAGAGGCTTGATTTATTGTATAAATTTTGGGAAGAATATTTATGTGTGTGGAGTAGTTGAAATGCCATTCCCAGGTGCGCATGTTTAAGTCGCAGGAATGAGGAGATTTTTTCGAGCATCAATCAAATAGCAGGTTCGATGGCTCAGGTTTATAGGAGTATTGGAACTACACATTTCGTCGTATGAATGACCCGAAGGTTATTTCTTAGAAACCATCAGTTCTTATTTCAACCTGGTTTACGGATTCCATTTAGACTTTGATTTTGCTAGAACCCGGATTTGTCATGATAGTAGTTTATTCTTCTTCAGAGGAAGACCTTTGCCGTTGTTGTTGTAATATTGTGTTCTTACACAAATAATAGAATGGGCCACTGCCAATTTAAAAATAATTCTTTAACCACGAATAATTTGAAGGATATTTTCAATCCTAGTGCCATGAACTAAATGCATTTCTTATGAAGCTACAATTCTTATTTCCGCATTCTGTCGAAGAATTGCAAGTTGTGAAAATTGCTAAAATGGCCATGAATATAAATATTTTTCATAATAATGATTCCAAGTGGAAAATCAAATAGTTGAATGGTTCAACCATTTATTGATCAAGTTGATGATTCAGAAATCATATATTTTGTGAGGAACTTGAAGTTCATAATCGAGTCACTTCTCGAATGTTTAATGTCAGAAGAACAATTTATTTTTGTTGTGCTTCGCACAGTTCTTCGATGCTATGCTCAAGGTCAAATACTTTTCAGATGTTATTAATATGTGTAAATAATTTGTGTTGATTCAATGATGATAATAATATTTTTCGACAATATAGTTTTTGAAACTGGAAAAATAAGTGAAAGTTAAAAATTCTATGAACATTTATTCTACGAGTGTTAATATTATGTAAAAATTCAAACAGTGAACTACGATATTTCCAGTAGAGACAATTAAATTTGAACTGGATTTAATCATTAATTATAAATAATTTTGGAACACAGTCTACAGGACTAATAATCAGACTTGTGTCTCCAAAAATAATTGTCAAATGTGTTTGGAAAATTTCTGTATATTGTGTAAATAGGAGTGTGGATCGCCACACGTGAGTGATGCTGCTTTGAGCATCTTTGCAGTCAATTTTAAATTCAAAATAAACTGAGATAATTTTACTTGATGTGTTATACCACGGCGTTCTTAAGTTACAGGCGGGAGCGGTACCCCCACTCTACCACCGGCGAGTGACGTCAGGGGTCTTAGCTGGCCGGCGTACAGCACGATAGTCATATGGCAGAGAGATGCATTCATGTAATTAAATCGGTTTTGTTTACAGAAGAAATTGGGATGGACTTCCGAATTTCACCACAGTCCTTCCTTAGTGATCGATGGATTGTGTGAGACGTTTTCCGCTGTCACTACGGGCGATTAAAGCAAATGACTGCGATACAAGTCAGCCCAGAGCGGTATACAAAAAGAGCATGCTGGAAACTAATGTTTGATTGCACTACAAGTAGGCGGTTTTTGTATCTTCTACAGAACACAATAATTAGTTGAATATATTTAAGTGAGAATATCATATCTGTTTATGTACTTTAACAAACGAGAAATTTCTTCTTTAACATATATTTCATCAAGTTGCAAAATTACCCACTTATCATCACACTTTTCAGCGGCTTTTTTCATGAAATGAACGTTTTCGTTAAAATTACCCGGAGCTACACTAAGGGAAGAAGTCAATCTTTGTCAATGTTTGGAGTGAGGAATGGATAGAAATTTGTTCTGCCTGATAGTATCATAACACTTCGCGGATTGCATGTACAATATGTAAGAGTAAAGTATCATGTTGGGGGACCTTTTTTTGTTCTTAAATATAAGAGAGAATTGCTCGGATAAAAATTAACTTGCGGAGAATTTCCCTCTTCTCCACTATCCAATAAAGTTTCTTGAATGACATCCAGCAATTTTAAGACATTGGCCACGTAATTTTCCAAGTTGGTTTGGAATCTCTTCTCAGTAAGATACTGTAACAAACTGAACAGTGTTCTCCAACTCTTCACAGCTGTTTCAATTCCCAAACACTGAAGAAAGTTCTGTAGAAGGCAATTGCAAATTGTTATAGAAAGCCGAAACAAGTAAATGATTATCTACATTAATATAAAGAAACAAAAGTCATAGACTCAAAATTGATTCTATATATAACCACTCTATCGTCAAAAATATTGAAATTAATAGCTGAGTCCCCTTTCACTTTAGTGCTATTATCTGCTAATCGTTTCTCAAGAGAATTGCATAAATTCTCGAAACTGATTATAACATCGTCCCATTCTGCAGCAGCAACAGCACTTTCTTGAGCATGTTCCTTCCTCACTTCGATTTCTCTTCTCCTCTCTTCTGGTTGTTTCCGCTTAATTTCACTTTCCTTTGTCAAGTATTTCGGCAAACCTTCAACAATAGTAAGACAAGAACCTTTAACTAGCTTAGGATGATCGTATTTATACACTTGTTTCTGTCCATTAGAATCACAGTATTCATTCTGTAAAATAATGCAGCCCGGTTGAAAATGTTTAATACACACAACACTGTTCTCAGAAGGTGTCCAGTCCTTCCTCGGGATGCTTCTCAGCCATCTATTTCTCAAGTTTACTTCCTTGGGAAAAGAGAAACATTTCACGTAGGCGGTTTCAACTCCACGAACCAGAAAATTACTACTACATCCTGGTACATAACCCCTTCGCGGCATTGTATTTGCTATTAAAATATACCACGTGGGGCACGGGTATATTTAACACTTGTCACTGGACAACAGGAAAAGCAATATATTGTGAAATATCACCCTCGAAACATAGAAACAATGACCACATCACAGCGCTCCAACAAGACTGAGCATCTCTTTGCTGTCTGTAGTAAGACCCATGACGTCACAGCCCCGCCGGCAGTGTTCCCGCCTGTTAACTTAAGAACGCCGTGGTTATACCCAATTGAATCTCCTTCTGTCTTTATTGTTGCATTGAGCCAAAAATCAGTAGAGCATTTTTTCATTTGATGTCGTTTTTGCGATTTGCTTTAACCCATCTGGCGCTCCGGGATATTTTGACTCTCGTGCTGACTGATTATTGGTAAAATGCATATGTGGTCGTGCGGACTCCGGTCTAAACGGGCACATAAAATAAGATAGAGAGAGAAATGGCTTCGAACGTGGGTCTCGATTTAGACATGGTCAATTGCATGCCGATTTAAATTGTGATAATTTTTATAGAAATATTTTGGGAGTTGAGAGATGTCTGGTTTGGATGAATAAATTAGTAGGAAACCCAATTAGTGGGGAAAATTAAAAATTTAACTGGATTAGTAATTAGAATGGGTTTGATTATTTTTGATAATGGCTTAACCATTAGGGCGTCAGTAAAGGCAGTAGTAAACGTTCGATGACTGGACATACGCATTATTAGAATCCAGGTGGAGGATATTTGAGAACTTGCATATTTTTTCTTGTGATATTGTGGTAAATGTAATTCGTAAAAGTAGAGAATTTTGTTTTTCCATCACGTCGACATTAGGACAAATCTCATTTTATTAGAGTGTTCCAATTAGCTATTCATATTTCTTGTTCTAGTTATAAGCTTGTGTTTGCCGATATTGTATACCCCTAAGCTTTGAATAATAATTGAAATTATGGAAGAAATGATGAGAATGATGAGGAGTTTGGAGGAGAGTTCAAAAGTAGCTGGACTGCGTGTAGCAGCCATTATGAAAGAAAATTCTGATTCTTTAGAAAATAAACTTAAAGAAAATTTAAACGATAAACTTAAAGAGAATTCTGATTCTTTAGAAAATAAACTTAAAGAAAATTCTGATTCTTTAGAAAGCAGGTTAAAAGATAACTTGAATGAATGTTTAGATGAAAAACTTCAGGAAAATTCTGATTCTTTAGAAAATAAACTTAAAGAAAATTCTGATTCTTAAGAAAATAAACTTAAAGAAAATTCTGATTCTTTAGAAAATAAACTTAAAGAAAGTTTAAATGATAAACTTAAAGAAATTTCTGATTCTTTAAAAGATAATTTGAAAGAAAATTTAAACAGTAAATTTATTTCTATGGAGAGTAAATTTAAAGAGAATTCCGAAATTTTGAAAATGACACTTGAGAGTAAAATGAACAAATTATGCGAAAAAACACATGAGCTCGAAACTTCATTAGCTACTAACGCAAGTTTAATGGACGATAAATTTCGCGATGCCGATCTTCGATCTCAAAGCTTAGCTGATAGGATAGAACATGGTCTTAGGAAAGTTGGTGAAGACATTATCAACCTAGAAGTCAGAGTGAAGAAGGAGAGTAATGAGATGGGAATTCTAGTTGTTCAACGGTTGACAGAACAATTCAAGGAACTTGTAATGGGAGAAATAAGAGAAGGTGTGATTAGTGAGTTGCAAACTGAAATTAAAACCACAGTTGTCAATGAAATTAAAGACACACTCAAGCTGGAGAACCAAGAGGGAATCAAGGAGATTAGGGAATCTTTGTCATCCCATATTCAAGTAATTTCCAAAGATATCCAAGCAACTCAGAAGAACATCTCAGATATGACAGGGTCATTGAAAAGTCATGAGGCTGTTATGGACCAGATATCCACTGATGTTAAGGAGAATTGTAAGGAAACTGAAACAATTAAGAAAATGGCAGAAGAAAACCAGAAGGAACTTGAGGCTATGAAAACCCAAATCAAGGACGAGAAACAGTCTGACCATCTGTTAAAAATGCCAAGTATAAGGGGAAACGAACCGATACATATAAATCTAGGAAAAGCTAGAGAAACGGATAGTCAAAGACAGGATGAGGTCAGGACAGTATTTCAATCCAACCCCATAACTGTATTTAAGAATGTAGAAGATAAGCCTTCTAAATTTTCAGGGCGAGATTCTGTGACACCCGTGGAATTTTTGAGAGAAGCAGGTGATTACCTGAAAGATTCCAAGATCCCTAAAGAAAGACAGATCCGAGTGATAGGGAAATTTTTGGAAGGTCCTGCACTTCTTTGGTTCAGAGCATTTAGATCCACTCTAACCACTTTTGAGGAGTTTTCTCGTGGGTTATTGAAAAAGTTTTGGTCCCCGGAAACCCAACAGCAAGTCAGAGCAGAATTATATTCTAAGAGATTCTCGACGTCACAGCCTACTCGATACTTTACGTACTTTTCTGGACAGCTTTCTAAACTGCAACATTTAGATCCGCCGATGCCAGATAACGAATTAATTACTGCATTGATACGTCAGTTTCCAGCAGACGTCCAGAGGACTTTGATAGCTGCTGACATATATAACATGGAGCAATTTGACGAGGTATTACAGAAGCTGGATCATACGAACGCTCAATTCTTCCATCAGAAGGGAGGAAAGAGTAACAACGCTGTGTACGCTGTTGTGGCTGATAGTTGTTCTCAAACACCTCGAGAGATTCGAGAGGGGCGAGAAGAGAAAACGCCGAAGGAAGATTAAAATAAGAGAGGATGGAATCAGTACAGTAACAGATACAGTTACAAGCCTTATGCGAGACCAGATGGTGGAAATCGATACAATACTCGATGGAGAAGGCCACGGGATAATCAAGGAAGGTACCAGGAAAGAAGATACTATGGTAGAAACAACTACAATAACAGAGGGAATGTGGATACTCGTCTGTTCAATGAAGAGTTCAACAAGGAGACGAGGAAAAACTTAGAAGCAAGACACCAAGATAACTTGCAGTTTATGGAGCAGAGGCCCAATGAACCAGGTCCATCGGGAACACAACAATCCCGGGGGAATGGAAACGAAAAAAAAAAACAACTTCGAATTCACAGTAGAAGATAGAATTTTGAACACTTTCACTTCCAGAATTATTAAATGGCAAGCAGAGGATGATGACTTAATTCAACAGAATGACGAACGGAAAGAAATGGGTACAAGAATTAGAATGCCAGTCATATCATGCGAAGTATTCGGTATGCCTATCGATACTTTGATTGATACTGGGGCTATGCTTTGTCTTGTGAGTGAGAAACTTTATATTCTGTGGAAGCTCAAAGAGAATTTAGAGGAAATTCCAGTATCAGGAATTAGGATACAAGGAATAATACCCAACAAAATATCTCTGTGCAAAACACAATTATATTTATGTATTACGATTGGAGGACATGATTTTCGACATGTGTTTGTAGTAATGAAGGACATGGCTTTTGACATGATATTGGGAGCAGATTTCATTCAGAAATATCAAGCAGTGATAGACATGAAGACAGAGACGATCAAATTCAAGAATACCGAAGAGATTAACTTCGAGGGAAAAGAAGAGAAGACATCGAGGGAGATGCTCAATGGTCTCTGATTTTTCATGAAGCTGAAGGAAGAGAAGTCTACACTGAGAAGGAGTCCCCAGAGCTAGGGAAAATTTTGGAAGAGTATCACGATATTTTTGATATTAAACCTGGTGAAATTGAAGATTTTGAATATCGTATTCGTGTAAATGATGATGCACCTTTTCATGCTAAATTGTATCCGGTTGCGGAAAAGCATCGAGAAAGGGTAAAAGTGCTTATCAAGGAGATGGAAAGCAACAATGTGATTGAAAAGTACACTACATCTTATGTCAATCCATTAGCAGTAGTGTCTAAGCAAGATGGAAGTCTGAGACTATGTTTAGACGTGCGAAATTTGAATTCAAGATTACTGCCAGAGTATGACAGACCACCAATCATTAGGGAACTGTTAAGGAAATTCCAAGGCAAGGTCTGGTTCTCTAATATTGATCTCACTTCGTCCTACCATCACATTAGGCTTAGTGAAGATTCTAAGAAGTTTACAGGATTTATGTTTGACCAGCAGACATATGTATTCCGCCGTCTACCATTTGGAGTTAAAACATCTGGATCAGTATTGATCAGAGCACTGGAACAAAATTTGAGTCCTGAAGTAAAATAGATAGCAATTCGTTATATAGATGATATCTTAATTGCATCCGAGACTAAAGAGGAACATTTGTTACATCTTCAGATGTTATTCGCAGATTTGAGAAAAGCGAATTTTAAAGTAAACCTTCGAAAATGTCAGTTCTTTCGAAAGGAAATAAAATTTTTGGGTCATATTTTGGATGGAGAAGGATACCGTCCCAATGAGACGAAGATACAGGCAATTGCAAATTTCCCTAGACCTACTAGAGTGAAGAATGTCCGCAGTTTTCTCGGGACATGCCAATTCTTTGCAGGGCATTGTCCAAACTTCACCAAGACGGTTGCGCCATTGCAGGAATTATTAAAGAAAGGAAACAAATGGAAATGGGATGAAGATTGTGAACAATCATTTCAAGATGTCAAGAGGTTATTGGTAAACAGCGTGAAATTGGAGTATCCTGACTTTACCAAGAATTTCATCATAGAATCTGATGCATCCACCGTAGGGATTGGAGCTATTCTTCTTCAAGAAGATGACGACCACAAGAGACATTACCTGGCGTTCATTAGCAGGAAACATCGTCCATCAGAAAGGAATTATTACACCACAGAGTTAGAAGCACTTGCTGTAATATTCGCGTTGGAGTCTTGGAAGAAAATGTTAATTGGACATTCAGTCATTGTGAGGACTGATCACCACGCATTGGAGTTTATCTTGAGAACAAACTTTGCCAGTGATAGGATAACTAGATGGTCACTTTTTATTCAACAATTCAACCTAGTTATTGAACACACTCCTGGAAAGTTGAACGTGGGAGCTGATTTATTGAGTAGAGCAGTGGAGTCTACATCTATGGTTTTTCAAGTTAACCTGACGCAGGAAGATGAGGATACCTTGAGAAGGTTAAGATTGTTGCATTTATCCCAGAGGGGAGACCGACGTCTTAGAAACATTTTTCGTTTTCTACAGGGAGACATGGATCCAAATGATGATGATTTTGTAGAAATTGAAAGAATTTCAAGAGATTTTATGATGTTAGATGGTTTAATCTACAAGTTTGCCGATCCCGACCATACGAAGCTGAGAGTAGTGATACCTCCACGAATGCAAAAACCCATTATCTGGATGGCACATCGAATCGCAGGTCATGCTGGAGTAGATAAGACGGTCAACATGATTCAAGAGAAATTCTCGTGGGAGCGAATGCGACAAACTGTCAGGAACACTATTCGAGAATGCGACTTATGCCAAAGGAGTAAACATAATTCTAGATTATTGAGGGAATTACCAAGGCCTATTATTCCTTCTAAGCCTTGCGAAATCTTCGCGACTGATTTATATGGTCCTCTCCCAAAGTCTAAAAGAGGTAACCGATATATTCTGGTGACCATGGATGTATTCAGCAAATACACTATGTTACACCCAATCCAGAAGGCAAACGCAAAATATTGTGCGAAGAGAATTAGAGACAACGTAATTCCGGAAGCAGGCAAACCGGAATTCCTTTTATCAGATCGTGGACCTCAATTTACATCTTTAGAATTTCGAACCATCATGAATAATCTTGGGATTAGACAATTGTTTTGTTCTATTAGACATCCTGAGAGCAATCCAGCAGAACGCGTGATGGCTGAAATAGCAAAATTTTGCCGCCTCTATTGTCCAAATGAGCATTGGAAATGGATGGATGTTCTCTCTTTAGCATCCGAATCCATCAACTCTACAATTCATGAGAGTACTGGACAGATTCCCATGTTGCTTCATCATGGAATTAAACCAAAAAGATTATGGGATCGAATCATCTCTATTCCACCTGAGATTGAACCAAGTCGTCAGATGAGGGAAACTCTAGCTTTAGACAAGTTGAGGAGCCAAGCTGAGAAAAGAGAGCGCAGAGAGAGAGGAAAACGTTTTCGCAGACCCTTGGGCGTAGGAACTCTTGTTTTAGTGAAAAGACCTACACCCTCTGACGTGCAAAATCGAGTGTACTCGAAGTTTGCAAGCCTTTACGCTGGACCCTATCGTATTGTGGAAGTAAACAACAATGGAAGCTATGAAGTCGCTAATACACGAACTGGTAACATCGTGGGAACTTATAATGCATCGAATTTGAAGATTTATTATTCAAGAACCAGATGATTTAATGTGTAGATAGGAAAAATAAAAATGTTTTCAATTTTTATTTTTTGCTAGGTGTGGGGTGGATGTGCCCAACTCTAGGAATGGGTATTCCAAGATTCAGACACCTAGATATCAAGGGAAAGGCTACAGCCGCTTTTGATAGTTGAGATATTTGAATATCGCGCTACATTGCTTCTCGAAGCAATTGGAAAGAATTTACCGATACTTGCATGTCAAGTGACGTAGCGAGTAATAGCAGAGGTCGAGGCTATTTATTGATTAAATAGTTAACCATGGAGTAGAGACTTGAGACTTGGATCAGATTACTGGCACGGCCAAATGAAAGAGAATGCACTTAGTATCAAGTAAATCGGACCAGGGATACCAGAGATATGAGGATTTCCAGATATCAGCTGATGACGCGTGACCCTGGCAGTTTTGAATAAAAGCCGGCCGGCCGAGGCATCGATAGCTCACTTCAACACAAGCACTTACAGAGCAAGTTGCTGCTACGCTGAGCCAAGGCACATGGTTGCCGGATCTACGCAGAAGTAATTTTCAAAGTTGTGATAGTCACAAAAAGTGCTGCGCTACGAAGTGGAACTTAGTAAGTTTCCGGCGAGGAGAATCACTGAGGTGATTGAATTTTTTTTTCTACAGACATTAGTGGAAATATTTATGTTTCTACATGGACATATGCTAGACTTTGTCTAGAATTAGTACTTTGTCACAGTCCAGTAATAACCTAATACTTGGATGTTTAGTCCATTTCAGTCAGTTTTCATATTGGTAACTTGTTAACCACTTCGATCTATCAGTACACTGAAGACCAGTCTATCACGGTGGTGTTCATTAGTCTACGCAAGGGAAACTACAGGTTGCTTAGCGCATGGTAGATGGTGTTAAACCATGCCCAGGGAACGATCTTCAGAACAGCCGTTGATTGGTTAGACTGTCAGTGTCTTCTTGTATTGATAAGATTACCGTGAGTTATGTTACAACTGACATATCTAAGAATAGATCACTTTGATCTGACCCCATTTAAACAAACTGTTATGGCTTTGATAGAAGCCCATATTAAAATGGAACAACAGTTAATTCAAACGTCAAGAGATACTACCACTATGTCTGACTAGACGGATTGTGGGTATATAATGGCGGCCGATACAAGGATTATACGTGCTTGTCCGATAGGGCATGTCTATGGATAAATCTGGTACAGACCAGGTTTACTACGCTTCAAGACCATCAAGAAATGTAAGCCACATTTGAATTATATTATGCCTAGCTAATTGGAACAAACTATTTTTCTGCAGATGACCAACACATTTATTTATTTTTCTTCGTATTTAAATCTTGCAATGATTTACGCAAGACTTGTTAGAGTTATTCTGAGTATTTTCAGCACTCAGAACAGTTTAGGATCGATGACCGAGCATTTCGAGCATTTATTTGAATATTTCATATTTTTGGGAAATCACGGTAATCAGCCGATGTAACTGTAAAAGTTGATAATTATTTTTGTTGAGGAATGGATATTTTTTTCCATATTCGAAGGTTCGAACGTGTGGATTCTCACATAATGAGATGATAATTAAACATATTTAAAATAATATAACTAATAATAATAATAATAATAATAATCCACTAATAATAATAATAATTATTTTTATAATTTTTCTAAATAATTCTTGGATATTATATTTTATAATAATCATATGTATTGAGGGAGAGCCTATGAAGTAGTTTAATCATTTCTAGTCTGGAACAGGAGATTTTCCGAAGGAGAGTGGTTAGCGCAAGCCCGCATTCAACCAACATTTCAGTTCTGGTTGAACAGTTGATATTTGCAATGAGCAAAGTATATTTTTCAGATAACACGGAGAGGCATGAAAGGGGAAGCAATTGATATTTGTATCAAATAGGATATTTTTGTATTTATATAAAATCATGACGTAAATACACTCGAAAGTGAAATAAAGATTTTCATAAGTATGGTAAATTCACGGGTTGAACTGAATGGTAAAATAAAATAAACTTGTAAGTTTATTAATCTTCCAGTGTTGATAACAAGCAGAGGCTTGATTTATTGTATAAATTTTGGGAAGAATATTTATGTGTGTGGAGTAGTTGAAATGCCATTCCCAGGTGCGCATGTTTAAGTCGCAGGAATGAGGAGATTTTTTCGAGCATCAATCAAATAGCAGGTTCGATGGCTCAGGTTTATAGGAGTATTGGAACTACACATTTCGTCGTATGAATGACCCGAAGGTTATTTCTTAGAAACCATCAGTTCTTATTTCAACCTGGTTTACGGATTCCATTTAGACTTTGATTTTGCTAGAACCCGGATTTGTCATGATAGTAGTTTATTCTTCTTCAGAGGAAGACCTTTGCCGTTGTTGTTGTAATATTGTGTTCTTACACAAATAATAGAATGGGCCACTGCCAATTTAAAAATAATTCTTTAACCACGAATAATTTGAAGGATATTTTCAATCCTAGTGCCATGAACTAAATGAATTTCTTATGAAGCTACAATTCTTATTTCCGCATTCTGTCGAAGTATTGCAAGTTGTGAAAATTGCTAAAATGGCCATGAATATAAATATTTTTCATTATAATGATTCCAAGTGGAAAATCAAATAGTTGAATGGTTCAACCATTTATTGATCAAGTTGATGATTCAGAAATCATATATTTTGTGAGGAACTTGAAGTTCATAATCGAGTCACTTCTCGAATGTTTAATGTCAGAAGAACAATTTATTTTTGTTGTGCTTCGCACAGTTCTTCGATGCTATGCTCAAGGTCAAATACTTTTCAGATGTTATTAATATGTGTAAATAATTTGTGTTGATTCAATGATGATAATAATATTTTTCGACAATATATTTTTTAAAACTGGAAAAATAAGTGAAAGTTAAAAATTCTATGAACATTTATTCTACGAGTGTTAATATTATGTAAAAATTCAAACAGTGAACTACGATATTTCCAGTAGAGACAATTAAATTTGAACTGGATTTAATCATTAATTATAAATAATTTTGGAACACAGTCTACAGGACTAATAATCAGACTTGTGTCTCCAAAAATAATTGTCAAATGTGTTTGGAAAATTTCTGTTTATTGTGTAAATAGGAGTGTGGATCGCCACACGTGAGTGATGCTGCTTTGAGCATCTTTACAGTCGATTTTAAATTCAAAATAAACTGAGATAATTTTACTTGATGTGTTATACCCAATTGAATCTCCTTCTATCCTTATTGTTGCATTGAGCCAAAAATCAGTAAAGCATTTTTTTCATTTGATGTCGTTTTTGCGATTTGCTTTAACCCATCTGGCGCTCCGGGATATTTTGACTCTCGTGCTGACTGATTATTGGTAAAATGCATATGTGGTCGTGCGGACTCCGGTCTAAACGGGCACAGTATATGGTTGTGTTATGTTATGTGGAGGTAGAAATGGGAATGCCAACACGCGTTAATTGGCTTGCAGCATACGATATTGGAAGGGACTGCTGAATCACCCAGTATATACTGTACTAACAGCAGAAGAAATCTCAAGAATGACCCAAAGGAGGGGAGTAATTTCGTATGCCTACGCAGACGATATTGTGATAGCTTCAATACCTACAGATATTACAAAACTTCAGGAATCGGTAAATGATATGGTAATGGTGCTCCAGCCGCGACTTCGATATAAACATATCCAAAAACGGAAATTTTGGTCTACAGAAATGAAGGAAACCCATCCGCATTAGCCAAAATCCTCATACAGGGAAGAAATCTTAGTTCGTATCAGATTTCAAATACTTCGGAGTTACACTGCAAATTGTGCGAAATGCTTCACAGAGCACACAATTGAGAAAGCATAGCAAGTAATATTGGCTATGCACAAAAAGG
Source organism: Meconema thalassinum (assembly GCA_946902985.2). NCBI lineage: Eukaryota > Metazoa > Arthropoda > Insecta > Orthoptera > Tettigoniidae > Meconema > Meconema thalassinum. The sequence goes on from OX336394.1 coordinate 288,321,242, forward strand.
ATACATTCAATCCCTTAGTCTGGAGACAGCTATATTATTATTCACAGTTAAAATATTACCAATACTAACTTATGGAATAGAAATAATTTGGCCACATCTTACGGTTAAGAACTTGTCCACACTGGAAAGAGTGAAAACAGTTTACTTAAAGAAGACGATCAAGACTCGTGTATATCCTGGCAAAAGAAACAATTCTCATCGCAGACCTGCGCACTTTGCTGACTACCCAATACTAGCGCATCAGACAGATTACTAACAACACTAATCAGTAGAAGAGAATACATATGCCCTGACGTCTATGGCAAAGGGGACATGATAGACCGAGCATAGACAAAGGAAAATTTCGAGATGGTACAAGTCTTCACAAGATTGGCAGTTCATGGCTTGCACCATCTTATCTGCAACAATACATCCTTTCATGATCCAAATAATCGTGTTAATAAGCGGTTTCGGTGGCGTAGTCGGTAGTATGCTGAGCTGCTATGCCCAAGATAGCGGGTTCAAACCCAGCCGAAGTCGTCGGATTTGTTAAGAGCGTTAAAAATCCTTCAGTATGCCTTCCTTCGGAGGGGAAGTAAAGCCGGCGGTCCCATGTCATAGATTTATGGCATGTAAAAGATCCTTTCACAGACTAAACTTGTGAAAAGCAAAATTTGTTAGGTTAGATTTCGTCAGAACGCTCTATCGAAGTTCCAACGTTCACCACTAGGTATCATTGATATCTGGTGGCGAAAGTTGGAACTACTTGAAATTGAGCGGAACTTGTAGTTCACCCTTTAGGGTATCCGCTGGAAGCAGCTACAGACTCAGGCGAGCCGAACATGTCCTCGGACACTCCCGGCACTAAAAGCCATACGATAAATAAATAAATAAATAAATAAATAAATAAATAATAAATAAATTGTGTTAATGCAGCCAATGGCCATGTACTTTTCTTTTCAGGACGGCTCAGGGAAGGGATATACGAAGGAAATCGGCCGTGCACCTATTGAAAGGAACCTTCCTGGCATTTGCCTGGTGGTAAAATGGGAAACCAGGACGTCCAAGGTGGGATTCGGACCCGTGCTCTACCGATGCCAGCGAGGCACGAGGTAGCGCATTTGCGCTCTTGGCCCCGCGGCCGGTTCATGATCCAAATACATACCGTGTAGAAACATATATACAAGGGCTGTTCTTTTTCAACATCCGATGGGCTGTGAAAAGAGACAGTTTGATATAACGAAATGATTTTATTACTAAACTCTTAGTTGTTTTGTAATTTTGTACGTTTAGGCATCGTATCGTGACACCAGCTTTCCAATGCCCTCTGCAAAGAATTCTGCCGTCAGTGAGATGGATACGTCTGGACAGTCTCCTGAAGCGAGGCGTTGTCGCTCAATCATATCTTCAATTCTCGAAAGAGGTGAAAATTACTCGGTGCGAAGTTTGGACTAAATGATGGTTGGTCGAAAAATTCCCACTTAAATTCTTTGAGAAGGTATTTTTCCACGTTGACTCAGTGCGGTCGATCATTGTCATGGATCAAAAGAACGCCGGACGAGACGTGTCTCTTAGTTTGCTTTGAATTGCTCTGCTTGCAGAAAACGGATCACACTTTCCAACTCACACTTGGCGGGAGTATCGATGGTAGCACCCGTAGCTCGGCTACGACTGGCGCGTTGGAGACCACAATAACACAGGTTATGGAGGGAGACGTAGCGTAATTGTACGGCGCACAGACATGGCTCGCGCCTATCTCTTGTTTATTAGATGCATGATCGGAGTTTGAGAAAAAAGCAGTGCTCGTATGACACTTGCTTTAAAATATGTTAAATTGCTTTAGAATTAGTAATACAGTATATTCAAACTAATACTCAGCAATCTTTCTAGGTTTGTGCCGTGTCTTGTGTGGGGTTTTGCATAGGACACCAAGCTGGCTCATCAGCGGGCTCTTGGTGTCTTCGCCCGGACAAGTCACGGCACAAACCTACAAAAATTTCTGAGTTTTAATTCACTGGCCGTGAAAGCCAATATACCTTCTTTTTGGAAGCCTTCAGAGAGAGGTGAGGACTGCTTGAGCTTTTAGTTCTCGCAGTGAAGAGGCGCAGGTGAGCTTCATAAAATGGGAGGTAGTGCACAGTTCACTACTCCTGTGGGGGTCCGGGCGCAGACACCAAGAGGCCGCTGATGAGCCAGCTTGGTGTCCTAGGCGAAACCCCACACAAGACACGGTACAAACCTAGAAAGATTGCTGAGTTTTAATTCACTGGGCGTGAAAGTCAATGTTCCATATTCAAACTACTTTACAAATTCTTTAAGTGATTGAAAGCATCTTTCTTAGTAATCAGAGATCAAAGTATTGTTATATTCGTGGGGTTCAACGAACCAATTTCGCTATAATGACGAAGAATGGAAGCTTTACTCCTCTTGAGTCTCGTCATTTATTTGAAGCAGCTGACGCAATAGCTGAGATTTAATTAACGATCTGCAACAGAAAAACAAGAGGAGGAACTCATTTCCTAGATGTCACTCGATCGATAAGGTTTAATTCCACGCCTCCTCAACGCCTGTCACCGAGACTGGTCCGCAACCAGACTTACAAGGAGAGCAGTTTGGGATTAAATTCTCCTCAATCTCTTAAACGAATGTTAGTCAAGAAACTCTTTCAGCGGAATAACAGACACATTTTGTTTCTATCAGTAATGGCAACTACCTCCAGATGTAGTGGCTAGCGTTATTGTTAGCTATCCACATTCGATTCTCACCTCAGCCATTCTCTAGAAGTGGTTTACGTCCACTTCCTGGTGTAGCAGCTAGCATTCTTGGCTGTCGCCCCGGAGGTGCGGGTTTGATTCCCGGTTCTGCCAGGAAATTTAATTCTGTTCTGAGGTCTGGAATGGCGTTCATTCAGCCTCGTGAGACAAATCTGAGGAGAGGTGGTTTCTATTCCCATCTCAGCCATCCTGGAGTGGTTTTCCAAGGTTTCTCATTTCTAGCCCAGACAAACGCCGGGGTTTTCCTACCTTTTGGTCACGGCCGCCTTCTTCCCAATCTTCACCTGAATTACAAATACACACACTACTAAAGGGTGCCAGGAAATGTACTCCGCATTGGCTACGTGCATCTGCGAGTGGTTGCGTCATCAGTTTAGTTGGCAGGTCAGTGTCCTTGATAGGGTGAAAGCCTCATGTGCCGGCTGTGGGCTGTCGAATTCGTCAGTGTGCATTGCTAGATTATTGGAAGAGTGCAACAGTATGTTATGAATGGCTGTGGTGAGTATAAAGTTTACTGTTTGTTCGCTTTTACACAAGCGACAGGCGTGCTGCCAACGTAACTGGTGACGTAATCTCTCGCAGCAGCTTGTAGGCACTGCGGAGAACATTCCCTGGCACCCTGCACTACTACTACTACTACTACTACTCTAAAGCAATTACCTCATGCGCACACCCATTGTATGGATATGAACCTGCGCATCGACGACTGAGGTCTAGGAGGAGTTCACTGAATACAAGAGGAGATCTATACGAATCTGCTAAGTCCACAAGGTTAAGATTATGGACATCTAGAAATACTCAACTTGCTGGCTGGATGCTACCAGGACATGAGGAACACTGGTCCACTTGGAAGTCGTTGAACAGGCTTCGCACTGGTGTTGGTAGATCAAGAATCAATATGATAAAGTGGGGTTTTCCTGGCACGTCCAGACTGTGTGATTGTGGTGAAGTCCAAACCACAGCCCATTTCATGAATTACTCTGTCCTTTAAGTTGAACAATGGAGGACTTGATGGCTGCGACACCCAATACCCGTGACTTGGCAAAATTTTGGACAGACACTATTTGATATGTGTGTTATTAAGTACAGTACCATGTTTTTAAATGTACAATGTATACTTCAGATACGAATAAATTACTACTAATTCTACTACTACTACTACTACAGACACCATACTAACACAGGTTATAATTCCATTTATACATACATCCAAGTACTAAATGACCATGACTAGGTTGCAGGTTCGTATCCTGGCGCAGTCAGCTGGCATTTGAGGGTGTGCAAATGCTAGGGATCCGTGTCAGTAGATTTACTGGCACGTTAAAGATCCCATTCGGAGCAAAATTCTGGCACCCCGGCGTCTCTACAAGCCACAGTAGTTAAAAGGGACGTAAAACCAATAACATTATTATTATTATTATTATTATTGATGTGTAACATCTTTCCACTTGGTTGTTGGATATTCTTGTGGGAGTGATTTTGAAAAATGGGACGGAAGTGGATCGGACGGAAGTGTGGATCGCATCCAGCTGGCAGTGGTTCCATGTGGAATGTTTATCACATACGGATCACTTTGTAACAGCAGAGTATCAAGAAGGCAGTGCGAGAGTAGAAATATCAAGTAGGCAGAGAAGAAAAAAGAGAGAGTCTTGGAAATGTTATGCATTATGAGAATGTAAAAAATAAAATGATTTTTTGTGTGTTGATGAATGTCAAGGATAATAAACACGGTAACAACTTCAAGGTAGGATAACATGTCAGATGTTACACATCATATGCGATTACTATAAGGCTCGTATCTTTTTTATTATTATTAAATGACCATGATGTTGCAAAGCCCATTAATGAATAAAATTAACAACAACAGAAGTAGTTTACGATGATTTTTCACTTATACTCGAGACAAATGCCAGGATGTCTACGGAAATTGAGACCAAGGCCGTCTCTTACCCAGTTTTTTTTTCTTTTTCGTGTAGCCTCCTGAGAGGCCGAGTGCAGGTCTTTCTAGTCGACGCCCGTGGGCGACCTGCGCGTCGGGATGAGAGATGGAAAGGATGAAGATGAATGAAACTGGGCAAGGATGTGGAAGGAAGCGGCCGTGGCCTGTCAAAAGGTACTGTCCCAGCATTTGCCTGGTGTTGAAAATGGGAAACCACGGAAAACCATTTCAAGGACAGCCGACGGTGGGGCTCGAACCCACGCGTCTACCGAGTCAGCAGAGAGCTTGGGCCCCTTGACCTAACGCGGAGCTTTAACCCGCGTAGCCACTACTGTCTCTTACCCAGTGATAGCCTTAATTAGCTCACTTGACGGATCAGTGTAGAGCTGGCAATAAGCAATGATCTTTTAATCGATTAATCGAATAATTTGAAATTAATCGTTAACAAATAATCGATAAATCGCTTGACCGTTCAATCGATTAATCGACTAGCCAACTAATACTCGAAGATTAATCGGTTAGCCGATAAATTGATTAATTGATGAGTAGACACGAGATCTGAAAAGAAATTTAAATTAGAGGTCATCGCTTATGTTGAATTACGCTTATTTTCGGAAGGATGTTTAGAAATGTATAAACGCTACTCTTTGCATAAATGTACAAAGTGTTCTTCCTTGTTTAAGTTGACAATAACCAAATAAGAGTCAGTGACAGTGGCAGTACAAACATCAATCAAATTAGGATGTATTTCAAAAAAAGAAAACGAAGAGTGTTTTTAGCAAAGATTTTGAATTCATTTTCAGTGTTTACAATTTAGGACAGATACATTTTTGTTTTACCTTGTTTCAGCATAGTTTTCACAAAGGAGGTACATTAATTAACAAGTAGTTCCGTGAAGAACTATACAGCCTATTTTCATATATCCTACTCGTGTCAATAGCCTCTATCAACATACAAAATTCCAGTTTGATTGTTGTGATAGATTCGTAGATATTGAGAACCTTCTAAATATTTCAGATGGGCGCCAGGTTGGATTTTATTTTATGTACTATTACATGAAGATTATTGTAAACCTGTGGTATTCAAACTTCAATCGCATGATTAGGACGCATGAAGTAAAAACTTAATTTTAAAATTTCGCACAGCCGCCATCTTGAGGTTATGTAAGCAATTGAACTAAATTAGACGCCAGTGCATTACAATGTATATAAACATTTGATGCACCAAGTTTCATTACGTTTGGATGGTTAAATCGCGAGAAAAATCTATTTAAAAGTATCAAATTCGCTTGGCCGCCATGTTGGTTTTGTAGTTACCAGGTTTTCAAAAGTCACATCGGTGAACTTCTAGTAGTTTCCTTTATCACCGTACGAAATTCCAGGGTATTATCGGTAATAGTTTCGGAGATACTGAATGCTGGTGAAATATTTCGCACAGCCGCCATGTTGGATTGGTGCAACAGAATAAAAGTTGAAAGGCACGGTCGGGGTCGGCCAGAATGGTGCTATGATCTTACCGAGTTTCATTGTTATCTCTCCAGCCGTTTAGAAGTTATTAGGGGACACACACACACACACACGAATCACACACGCACACACAGACACACGGACCAAAGGTGATCTCATAAGCCTATTTTTTTTCTTCCATAAAATGAAAATAGGCTAAAAAAATATTATTCAATACTAGGGGACCTCTGCGAGATCTCGCATGTTCATTTACCTCCCGCCCGGCTTTACTGTTATGCAGGCTTCTATAAATTAATATGTTTATTTGTTCAAAGGCACTTTTTAAACAAATTGTAGATATTTATGAAATCGGAGTGCAATTCGTCACTGCTGCTGGCAATTCTGTTTGAATATTCTTTTCAATGCACAATGCACATGCGCCCCATGTGTACAGACTACCCGCTCGGCCCTAGTGTTATACGGGCTGGACGTGACACAGTTCTGCCAGGGGCTATGGTCTTGCTTATTTGTTCAAACATGCCTTTGAAGCAAATTCATATATTTCCGTTAACTTTTCAAGAAATGCAACATTTTTCCTGTAATATTGAGACGATTTGGAAGATTTTGGTACAAAGCGCAGCTTCTAACTCGTTCTGGTTTAGGAGTTTGAGTTTTTGTCGGATGAACTTCCCGTATTATCTTTATATATATAATTCTTCGACACGTGTGTATGCCACTGAACTCCTCCTAAACGACTGAACCGATTTTGATGAAATTTTGTATGTATGTTAGGGTGGGTCCATGTATGGTTTAGATTCACAATTTGATCAGGTAGGTGGAATTTTAGAATTTTAGAACCACAATTTACACACAATTTTAGAACCACAATATACAGTCATAAACAGTCGTCATGGAAACCGCTAGCTTTAGTGAAAAGTGATGCTTTTGGACTGATTGTCTCTGCACGTAGAGCCACCTGGTCGCAACCTGTGCAACTACCGCCATAACATACACTCCGCCCGTGGCGGAATGTTGTGTTTTATACCAAAGGTGGCAGTGATGTCGAATTCTACTTTTTGTCTCTGCACGTTAGAGCGTTTCGAAGTCCCGTATGCGTTCATATACCATTCATCCGATTGTTATGCATCTTGGGTGAGATGTTGAGTGCAATTCAGGGAAGGTGTTTGGCTTAGTAAATCCATTTTACAATAGATAGCGCACGACCAGATTCAACAAATGAGCGACAACGCGCGAAGCGTTTCAAAAAGGTCCCGTATGCGTTCAAATACCATTCGTCCGATAGCGATGAAACTTGGGTGAGATGTTGTGTACACTCCTGGGATGGCTTCTGGCTTAGTAAATTCATTTTACAATTGGTAGCGCACGAGAAGATTCAACAAATAAGCGACGACGCGCGAAACGTTTAAACAAAATCCCGTATAAGTTTATATACCATTCATCGATTGCGATGAAACTTTGATGAGCTGTTATGTACACTTACGTGAAGGTTTCTAACTTAGTAAATCCATTTCACAGGAGGTTAAGCACGAGTAGATTCAACAAATGAGCGACGACGCGCGAAGCGATTCAACAAGGTCCCGTATGCGTTCAAATACCATTCGTCCGATAGCGATGAATCTTGAGTGAAATGCTGTGTACACTCCAGGGAAGGCTTCTGGCTTAGTAAATCAATTTTACAATAGGTAGCGCATGACTAGATTCAACAAATGAGTGACGACGCGCGAAGCGTTTCAACAAAATCCATATACCATTCATCGATTGAGATGAAACTTTGATGAGTTGTTGTGTACACTTACGTGAAGGTTTCTAACATAGTAAATCCATTTCACAGGCGATTGCGCACGAGTAGATTCAACAAATGAGCGACGACGTGCGAAGCGTTTCAACAAGGTCCCGTATGCGTTCAAATACCATTCGTCCGATAGCGATGAAACTTGGGTGAGATGTTGTGTACACTCCAGGAGAGGCTTCTGGATTTGTAAATCCATTTTACAATAGGGAGAGCACGAGTAGATTCAACAAATGAGCAACGACGCACGAACGTTTAAACGAAGTCCCGTATGCGTTCATATACCATTCATCCGATTGCAATGAAACTTGGGTGAGATGTTGTGTACACTCACTTGAGAGTTTCTAAGTTAGTGAATCCATTTCACAGGAGGTTGCGCACGAGTAGATTCAACAAATGAGCGACGGCGCGCGAAGCGTTTCAATAAGGTCCCGTACGCGTTCAAATACCATTCGTCCGATGACGATGAAACTTGGGTGAGATAATAAGTACACCCTACGGAAGGTTTCTGGCTTAATAAATCCATGTTAAAATAGGTAGCGCACGAGTAGATTCAACATATTAGTGACGGCACGCGAATCATTTCAACAAAGTACCGTATGCGCCCATATACCATTTATCCGATTGCGATGAAACGTTGGTGAATTGTTGTGTACACTCCAGGAAAGGTTTCTGGCTTAGTAAATCCAGTTTTTATAAGTAGCGCACGAGTAGATTCAACAAATGAGCGATGGCGCGCGAATCGTTTCTACAATGTCCCGTATGCGGTCATATATCATTCATCCGATTGCGATGAAACCTTGGTGAATCATTGAGTACACTCCAGAGAAGGTTTCAGGCTTAGTAAATCTATTTTAAAATAGGTAGCGCATGAGTAGATTCAACAAATGAGTGACGGCACGCGAATCGTTTAAAGAAAATCCCGTATGCGTTCATATGTCATTCATCCGATTCCGATGAAACATTGATGAGTTATTGTGTACACGCCAGGGAAGGTGTTCAACTTGGTAAATCCATTTTACAATGTTGGTAGCGCAGGAGTAGATGTAACAAATGAGTGACGCGCGAAGCGTTCCAATAAAATCCCGTATGCGTTCATATTCTATTCATCGATTGCGATGAAACTTTGACGGGTTGTTGTGTACACTTACGTGAAGCCTTCTAACTCAGTAAATCCATTTCACAGTTGGTGGAGCACGAGTAGATTCAACAAATGAATGACAGCACACGAATCATTTAAACAAAATCCCGTATGCGTTATATGCCATTTATCCGATTGCGATGAAACTTTGGAGAGTTGTTGTGCACGCTCCCACGAATGTTTCTAGATTAGTGCCTACAAGCTGCTGCGAGAGATTGCGTCACCAGTTACGTTGGCAGCATGGCTGTCGCTTGTATCATAACAAGCAAACAGTAAACTTTATACTCACCACAGCCATTCATAACATACGGTTGCACTCTTCCAATAATCTAACTATACGCACTGACGATTTCGACAGCCCACAGCCCACACATGTGACCTTCACCCTAACAAGGACACCGTGCTGCCAACTAAACCGATGACGCAATCACACGTAGCCACTGCGGAGAACATTTCCTGGCGCCTTGTATAAGGCGTAATCAAAACGTTTTCGTTTGACGGCCGTACAGTCCAGAATCGGCATACCAATCAGGCAAAATGAACAATGAGTCACTCATTCCACCGACGCACCAGGTTGAAGATCCCGTGTGGTAAAACACTGTGTGTTGCTGGGTAAAGAAGTACACAAACGCGTGCTGCACATCCTAGTTCAACAGGAATCGTCAACCTTTCAAGGCCTTGTTTAAGGAACCGAAGGCGTGATAATCGAATGGGGGAGAGATGAGGACTATAGGGAGGTTCTCGAGTGTCTCCCACTTGAGTTGGTGTACGTTCGGCGTTACAACATTTGTGGTATGGGGACGTGCGTTATCATGAAGCAGCAGCACCCTTTGACGCAGTTTACCTGGACGTTTTGCGTTAATTGCAGGCCGTAATTTCTCCAGTGTTACGCAGTACCGTTTCCTAGTGATGGAGACACCGGGTTCCTTGAAATCAAGAAGCAATATGTCCCGGTAATAATGAATAGGGTGAGCATCACATTTCCAGTGGATGGTTGGTTCTTGAACTCCTTGTGACGAATGGACGATGGATGACATCACTGCATCGTCGACGCTTTCGATTCCGGTTCCCAGTGGTGGTGTCAGTTTTCATCACCTGCAACAATTCACTTCAGAAGCGTCAGGGCGTGTAAAGTAATATGTGGTGGAACTTCCGTATGAGTCAGTGGTTAAGATGAAGTAGTTCTAAATTTCAACACCAGGCGCCGCGCCGAGCATATGGTCTAAAGCACATGACGGGACCGCAGTCAGGCAGTGACACATTACCGCGCGCAAATTGTACTTACGTTTTATTTCTATGCTTGTTTTAAACTTCTGTTATCATTATGCATAGGCCTACCAGGGAAAGAGGTCCTTTCTTCACAAGCTAATTATGAGGACGTTATAGACAATTAGCTTTCTTCTCTTAATGAATACGGTCAATGGCGAGATATGAAATAGGCTACATACGAGCAGAGAAGTGAAGGATAACAATTGTCAGCAAATTAAAGAAACTATTACACTGACAGAAATTGAACCCTATAATCCTGTCAGTTCTGAGAGAGCAGGCGATAACGTTGTTTATTATCTGAGTGGTTACCTGATTCACACAGCAGCAACGAAGATTGAGATATGTACTTCCTGCATTTGGTCATTGGAAAGTGATTCCGAAACATTTAATGCTGTTAATGATGTATGCATCCTCACCATGCTGAGAGAATTTGGCGGAAGTGAATCTAAATATCTCAAATACCCGTCTTGATCTTTATTTCACGTGATGAAAAAGAAAAAAAAAAGATCGTGTGACCTTCTGAGAGGCCGAGTGCAGGTCTTTCTAATTGACGTCCGTGGGCGACCCGCGCGTCGTAATGAGGATGAGGTTATGATGAAGACGGCACAGTCCCCGAGCCACGGGAATTAACCCCAAGATATTAAAATCCCTAAAGGCCCGGCCAGGAATCGAACCCGGGACACGGCGGACCAAAGCCTAGCGCGCTATTCATTTAGCCACGGAGCCGGACATTTCACGTGATGAAACGTGTAATGAAACGTGTAGATGCAGTAGTGGAGGCAAAGTTGGAGCAAGAAGGCGCGATGTGGGGCGATATCTTTTCAGATTGTGTGGATATGATCTGTGAACTTCCTGTGTTCCGAAATGTGTGCTGCTCAGAGGATCAAAATAATAACCCCTGGCACTACAGCCCTTGAAGAGCTTAGGCCTACCAAGCGACCGCTGCCCAGCCATTTGGCCTGCAGATATTGGGGTGACGCGTGGTCAGCGCATCGGGTCCCCTCGGCCGTTAATCTTGGTTTTCGTCACCGGGGTGCTGTCTCACTGTCAGACAGCTACTCAATTCTCCGGGCCTCCGGGTGAGAGGCACAGAGGCACAGGGCCGGCGCTCAGAGGATCATCTGTTACTATATTTCCCGAGGATAGTGTTTCATTACATTAAATGCCGGTTCATTTTCCGGGCGAAAGAAATATCCAGGGGACTGAGATTCAGATCGTCTTCAAAATCAGTGAAAAAAATATAATAAAGATCTCTTCTGTTTAGAGGTAAGCTCTATTCTTCTTAGAAATGTATTTTGGTGTGTTCTGGATACTATTTTATTTGTTCGTATTCGCTTGAAGATTTGTTTCTGTTATTCACAACTTGCTTAGTGTATAGTGCAATACTTATTTTAATAAACAACTAGCAACCCGCCCTGGCTTCGCCCGGGAACAGTTATGAATGGCCAAGGAATTCCTGTCAGACGTGAGATATAAATCTCCGATCCGTCCAAACTAAAATCACTTATAGTGGGCGATGCGTTGAAGATAGAGATATGCTCTCGCGGACTTTTTTGGAGAATTTTTCATGCTGAACAATTCTTACACTCATAGTATACTGATATTTTTAACGGTTTGCCCAGCGCAAGCTTAAAAAGTGCACGGACGCCAGGTCCTATTTTCGACCTTTTCACTGAAATCTGAAATCGTTACTGCTTGGCTCCATTTGATCATTAAAAAATATTTTCTACAGAAATCTTCCTCGAGATTACCTTTACAGAATGTTGAAAGCCGCACCAAAATCCATCCAGTGGTTCTCGAGATTACCCGTGACATCCAAGAATCGGAAACTTTGTTTTATACGAAGTAAAGGCGAGCCAGACAGGCAAGCAGAGGCCAAGTTACGCTAGTACGACCTAGCGGCAGAAACGGTCAACTACCGGAGTTCCTTCACTTGTTACTTTACACGTCCTGGAAACGTGTTGCCTTCAATATTGAAGCGCATCAGGTGTTGCACGCAAACAGCCATCCGGTGTGCTTTTTGTTCGTCATTCATCGCCCGCGGAATCCATATATACATTGCGTATACGCTGTTGCAACGCCCTCAAACTGAAACTTTTGTTGTGCTTAATAGCACTGGTACCAATATTTTTAGCTAGCCACAGTGGGTGAATAGTTGGTCACTGGTCGTGGCCGAGTGCGGTACGTGTGTGCGCGCTGTTTGACCGCATTGGAAGAGGTTACGGTTCCTAATACCGGTGCTTCCTTAGTTCCACGTGTGTACTGACCTTCCGTGTGTCATTCGGACAATATTTTTTTTAAGTAGTGTTCCAGATAGGACAACAAAACCAGAAACCCAGAAAACCCCGCTGAAAATCATGTCCGGATACCAGAGAAAAAACACCGTACGCTGCCAATGGGACAGGCAGAGTTCTCGCCCCTCACCAGGAGAAATTCACCGCTGGATTGGCGATACCCTCCGGTTGACTGTCGACCAAGTAGAAGCCATCCAGTTAAATGCGCATGAAAAAACCATGTACATCAAGGTAATCACCATATCTATTTATCAGAAATTGTTAAATACTTTTGCAGATCCTATTAAATTTCAGTATGATTCCGGCGAAATGACCAATGTTAAGCTCTCCACAGCGGATTCCAATTTTACCACAGTGCGTATATTTAATGTCCCACTCGAAGTACCCCCTGAAATTTTCAAATCCGTCCTGTCGAAATATGGCACTGTGAGTGACGTCAGGAAAGAACAATGGTCTTCTGCTTATCAGTTCCCGGTGTATAATGGAATACGTGCCGTAACTATGGAAATCAAGCAAGATATCCCCTCCACTGAGGCTTTTGGTGGCCATTCTGGCTATATAACGTATAATGGACAGAAACAGACCTGTTTAATTTGCAATGCTACCACACATCTCCGTATTAACTGCCCAAAGAAAATGATTCCCCTCGGTATAACTCCTACACAACAACGACGTGTACAATACTCGGAAGTTGTGACGCAGCAATCGTCATATGAAAACATGATCATTGATCAGTCAGCTGGGACAACACCAGGAGTGACCTCGGATACATCTGACGCAGAACTGATACCTTGCCCTGACCAGAGCTGCGAGACACAGAGTGCCCCTGTGCTCTCGGCAACCTGTATCGCAGCCTCAGAACCAACTCTGCCGTTACTACAGGCTGCCACAGAAATTTTGTCTTCACTGCCCCAGACTTCGCTGGTCCCTACCGACTCACTTAAGACTGTTGATCGGGGATCCGAGAACGTCTCTAAGAAGATTAAAATAAATGCCTCGATTGCCGTACCAGCCCCGAAGAATAAAACTGGCTCCACAAACGTTTCCGCAGCTGTGAAAAAGAAACAAAATCTTCTTTCTACGTCATCTAGGGACCCACGAACGCTCTCAACCGCTGACAGCCGGCCTATGAATGGCAGTCAAAAGGAACTATCTCAACCTAATTTGACATAGTGCACCAGGATATTTCTCACCTGTGTCTTCTTTCGAGTCCACCTTCCAGTATGTCTAGCACAGCTTTTATACTTCTCGTAATGGCGCAATTTCTCACTGTGGCCACTGTGAATATCAATGTAATAGAATGCCCTCTGAAATTTCAACTGTTGGAGAGATTCCTTCGAGATGCTGACATTGACATTGCTTTCCTTCAAGAAGTTGCTATACCGTGTTTACCCATATCTGCCTTCTACAAACAATACATCAATACCGGTAATACGAATAGAGGGACCGGATTCCTCATAAGACATGATATCCCACTCGCAGGTGTGCTATGTCATCCATCAGGACGCATAATATCTGGACACATAAACAATACCACCCTGATAAATGTATATGCCCCATCCGGGTCTAATAAACGTGTGGAACGGAAAATGTTCTTTCAACAGAGTATACTGCCTCATCTGCACGACGTTAAGGAAAAACTTATTCTTGCAGGGGATTTCAATTGTATTCAACGCCCAGAGGATTCCACTAGTCCATACAGAGGTGTCAACCCGGCTCTCAGGACCCTTCTTACCTCCCTACACCTCATTGATGCTGTGGATAGTTTAAGGGTGCCCCTGCCCCATTACACCTGTATAAGTCACAACTCCTCATCACGACTTGACCGCATCTACTTTTCACAGGAACTCATCCAGCCTAGACGATATGAAGTGATTGCTGCCAGTTTCACTAACCATCATGCTGTCGTATGTACAATCTCTTACCCCCATCCCATATTTCACATAGGAAGAGGTTATTGGAAGCTGAATTGCTCGCTGTTACTGGAGGAGGAATGCCAAGATATTTTCAGACAACACTGGATTCGATGGGTCCAACAAAAAGGCAAATTTCGCGACTGCACAGACTGGTGGGATATTTTAGTTAAACCAGGGATCCGCCGCGTCTTTAAGAACATATCTTACCAACGAGGTCGGGAAAGACGGGATACAGTTGAATTTTACTATCGAGTTCTTCGCCAGCTCCAGCAAAGATCTGATGCTGGGGAGCGTATATATGACCAGATCCGGGAAGTTAAAACCAAGCTCCTGTCTCTACAGCAACGAACGCTCGCTCATATCAACGTGGCTTTAAAAGATCGTACAGTGCTCCCGGACGAAAGTGCAAGTGTATACCATATCGCCAAAGGACAACGTGAGCGGCAACGTAAATATATCCACCGCCTCCGCACCAGTACTGGAAGTGTCGTCACCTCCCCTGACGCTATACGTAGTGAAATATCATTATTTTATCAACGGTTCTACGCTAAGGCTCCCATTGATCCACAGCAGGTGACCCTATTGCTGTCATCTTGCAGTACCAAACTATCTCCGGACAACAAAACTCTGCTCAGCGCGGATATTACGGATGAAGAGATTCACTCTGTGGTTAAACGACTCCCAAACAACCGCTCACCTGGCATTGATGGACTGCCATATGAAATGTATAAACACTTCTGGCCTCTCATTGGCAAAGAATTTTGTCATGTCCTGCGTACCATTCTCCAACGTCGTGCTCTTTGTCAATCACATCACGAGGGTACCATAGTCCTCATACCAAAAACATCCTCTCCCATGGCAGTTGGTGACTTCCGACCAGTTACTCTGCTCTGCAGTGACTATAAAGTCCTTACCAAAGTACTTGCATGCCGATTGAAGACTGTTCTACCTGATATCATTGGTGATGAACAATGTTGCAGTATTCCTGGAAGAACTCTGTTAACAAACTTAGCGATACTACGGGACCTACACCTAAAAGCCGAAATGCTCCCCACTGAGCCAATGAGTTTTCTCACCTTAGATCTTGATAAAGCTTTCGACCGCATCAGTCATGAATACTTGTACATGGTCTTGCAACACTTCGAATTTCCTGAAATCCTTATTGACTACATTCGTATGATAAATTGTAATGCTACGTCTAGAGTGCTCGTCAACGGTTTTCTTTCCCCTCTGATTCCAATACAACGATCAGTTAGGCAAGGATGTCCCCTTTCTATGCTACTTTTTGTCATTGGCCTTGAACCGTTCATTCGGACTACCCAGGTGAAGCTACAGGGTTACAAACTGTCCACACATGTTTTTGGAATGTGCGCCTATGCTGATGACGTATCAATATTGATCCGCAATGAAGAAGACATCTCCCACATCGATAGCGTCCTTCAGCTCTACCATATCGCCTCTGGAGCACAATCGAACCCCCAGAAAACTGCTTTGCTTCCGCTCAATACTAACTCAGTGATTACCCCACAGCCCTGGTTCCGGATAGTAAATGAGGTGAAAATTCTTGGCATTACCTGGAAGCAATCGCTTCTGGACACAGTGCAAGTTAACTGGACTAAGGTCATTGCCAAAGTTAGGGGAGTCCTGATCCAATTTGGTCAAAGAAACCTCAATATAGTGCAACGGGTCATGGTCCTCAACGTGTTTGCGCTCTCTAAAATATGGTATGTCGCACAACTTTTCCCACTTCCCAAAATGTTTGAGAGCCAATTGGCAAAATATACAGGTTGGTTTATATGGCAAGGATTTTTGTTCCGAGTACAACGGGAACAGTTGTATCTCCCATCCCGGCAAGGCGGGCTAGGGCTAACAGCTCATGGCATGAAATGCCGTGCACTCCTCTGCAAGAACGATATCACCATTCTTTCCCAACATGACACTTTTACGAAAGCGCTATACAAAGATATTCGAAACACAGCCCGTGGTTGTGATAGAGCTTTGCCGAAGATATTTAGGGACCATCAACAGCACCTTCTGGAAACTGTTCGCCAAATGCCATCAGGGATTGTTCCAACGACGAAAAGTATCTATAACATGTTGCGGCAAGTGGTACACTCCAAACCGCGAATAGAGGCCACCACCCTCTATGTCCATTGGCCCACTGTTTGGAAAAATTTTGGGGCTATGTCCATTTCTTCTGCTGTACACTCCCAAGTTTTTATCTTCCTCAACGATCTCATCCCAACCGCTCTACGGCGATATACCATCCATCTTGAAGCTTACCCATGGTGTACTATATGTGGTCAAACTGATACGGCGATACACCGCTTCACATCATGCACGCGAGTTGCCTCCACGTGGCTGTGGTGTAAGGGAAAAGTATGTCAACTATTAAATGTGCCCTCGAATGACCTTGATGACAGGAAGTTGGTTCGTTTGTCGGTGACCGCCTTCCCCCAAATTAAACAGACTGCCATTGTGTGGATAATGGGCCAATATGTACACTTCGTGATGGACAATGATCAACATTTCTCTTTCCTGGATCTCAGGTATCACCTGCAAAAAGAGCGTTGGAAGCTTAGTGAAAGTGGACAATTATACGATAAATATGGACACTATCTGGATTTCTTGTGATGTATTAGTCTGGTATTTATCATATCTGAAAATTCTGTAATTCTGTAAAGAGCTAATAAAAAAAAAATAATAATAAAAAAAAAAAGTGGTTAACGTGTCGGTCTACTAACCCCAAGCTTACAGGTTCGCTCCTGGCCGTGGTAAGTGATTTTTGAAAGGCGGCAAACAATTACGACACGCAAGTCATACGATGTTGGCTTGTCAAAGAACCCATTTGAATTCAGTAGGCCGTGTTCATAATGGCAAAATTAATCTCGGGAGTTTCTGCCAACACAACGTTCCCCATTTCTTTACTAGAAAGCGCTATAGTGTTCAAGGAGCTTAGATATCTAACCTCCTTGACTTCCATAGTGCTTCAAGAAACAACGAAATTCGACATTCAAGCTAACCTCTGGGTGTCAACTAACAAAGCTTGCGCCCGGCACCCAAGGCCATGCGATATTATTATTATTATACCCATATTTAATTTTTTTCATTAGTTTTTTTCTCTCTATATAAACATACAATGAATAATTATTCTGAGGGTAGAATATCCAAATTCCTGGCCACCAAAATACACTGTCCTTTTCAAAACTCTCTATAGTCTCATGTAATCAAATGCACTGTACCATATTAGCCCACTACCCACTGAACTGTCATGATAGATTGCTTTGGTATCAGTAATATATTCAAACTACTTTAGTTCACTTAGTTTCGTTAGAATACACAATTTGTTGATAGGTCACTTAATGATACCAGACTTGTATTTATTGTAGCAATTCTTACGAGGTTGTCATCCCCAAGGTGAACCATTTCTACAATGCCCATCTTCCAGTAAAATTACGGTAGATTGTCATCAATGATGAGGACGATGTCTACAGGGAATTCCTACTTTGCCCTGCCTTGTTTTACACCTGCCATGCATATCTTGTAATCTCCTACTTCCACCTCTCTATCTCTTTATCTGAAATTCACTAATCCCTAGAATATCCATTCCCATTCTACTTGCTGATTCAGCTAGCTCTACTTTCTTCACTCCATAATTACCCCTGACATTAATTGCACCCTATCGAATGCCAGTTTGTTCGTTTTCAAGGAGTCTATCAGATGGGAGTGAGACTCAATCACTACCATAGGTCCGAAACTTGCTCATGAAATTCTTAGCTGATATCAGAAGCACAAGTGAAACAAATTGCTAGCTAGGGTGGTAAGTTTAACGCTCGTTTCCCAAACTTTAATTTTCTCTTTTGTTGTCCTTCATAACTCAAACAGTTTCACCTCAGGGAACAAATAAGTGAGTTGGGTAGTCGTAGCCGCCTGAGCACAAGGAGGGCCACGGCTCAGAATACGCCCAAGGTGCGCGATCCTATTCCATAGCAATTGGTATCCCGACAGTCAGGACCACTTGCTAGGCCACTCAGCCGTTGCCCATGGTTCACGGACTTGGACGTGACAGCATCGTGAACATTAAAATTTAAAATTTAAATTCCAATTCAGAATTAAAATGTTGACGCCAGGTACAACTGAGATGGTGACAGCCCAAATGCCCATGCAACAGTAACTGTGGTGTAATGAAGGGCAGGTAAGGAAAAGGATTGGGAAGATATTCGGCCTTGGACCTGATGAAAGGAACCGCTCTAGCATTTGTCTGGGAGTGAAAATGGGAAACCATGGAGAACCTTTTTCAGGATGGTTGAGGAAGGGTTTAAACACACGCACTCCTGATTTTCGCGTGGTCCAAGGTAGCTTGAAAGCGTCCTCGGCCACTGTGATCGATTGAATGTGAAAATGAAATCCACAGCCTGCTTCCAGTCGACCGACCGGGTCAGGGAATGGACTGAATGAAGCCCCCATCTAGCAGCGAGGATATGAACTGTGCCGGCTGCCGAAGCATGTCGCACTCTCCTGGGGCAATGATTAAATGAATGACAGATGAAATGAAATGACAGGGGAGAGTGTTGCTGGAATGAAAAACCGGAGTACCCGGAGAAAAACCTGTCTGCCTCCGTTTTGTCCAGCAAAAATCTCACATGGAGTGACCGGGATTTGAACCACGGACCCAGCGGCGAGAGGCCAGCGTGCTGCCACCTAAGCCACAGAGGCTCTGATTGAACATAATATAAGAAAATAAATACAAAATTCGAAAAATAAAAATAAAATATATAATTAAAAGTATAAAATATTAAAATTAAAAGTTAAAGCTTGTCCTTAGAGTTCAGATTTACCCTAGGACTCTGTGTGGGATGATTCCTCTACCGCCCACAAGAACAATCCTGATGTTGGCCACACTTAGTCAGCAGGTACAACTGGATATGGTGGCAGGCCTATCGCCCAGGTGACATCTAACACAGGTGAAATATTTACCATAAAAGTAGTGGTTATTAGTAACGGTGTTACTCCCTCGTTACCGTAAAAATAACGGCTATTAATAACGGTGTTACTCACTCGTTACCATAAAAGCAACGGCTATTAGTAACGGTGTTACTCCCTCGTTAACATATAAGTAACGGCTATTAGTAACGGTGTTACTCCCTCTTTAACATATAAGTAACGGCGATTAGTAACGGTGTTACTCCCTCGTTAACATATAAGTAACGGCTATTAGTTACGGAGTTGCTCCCTCGTTAACATATAAGTAAAGGCTATTAGTAACGGTGTTACTCCCTCGTTAACATATAAGTAACGGCTATTAGTAACGGTGTTATTCCTTGGTTAACATATAAGTAACGGCTATTAGTAACGGTGTTACTCCCTCGTTAACATATAAGTAACGGCTATTAGTAACGGTGTTACTCCCTCGTTAACATATAAGTAACGGCTATTAGTAACGGTGTTACTCACTCGTTACCATAAAAGCAACGGCTATTAGTAACGGTGTTACTCCCTCGTTAACATATAAGTAACGGCTATTAGTAACGGTGTTACTCCCTCGTTAACATATAAGTAACGGCTATTAGTAACGGTGTTGCTCCCTCGTTAACATATAAGTAAAGGCTATTAGTAACGGTGTTACTCCCTCGTTAACATATAAGTAACGGCTATTAGTAACGGTGTTACTCCCTCGTTAACATATAAGTAACGGCTATTCGTAACGGTGTTACTCCCTCGTTACCGTAAAAATAACGACTATTAGTAACGGTGTTACTCACTCGTTACCATAAAAGCAACGGCTATTAGTAACGGTGTTACTCCCTCGTTACCGTAAAAATAACGACTATTAGTAACGGTGTTACTCACTCGTTACCATAAAAGCAACGGCTATTAGTAACGGTGTTACTCCCTCGTTAACATATAAGTAACGGCTATTAGTAACGGTGTTACTCCCTCGTTAACATATAAGTAACGGCTATTAGTAACGGTGTTACTCCCTCGTTAACATATAAGTAACGGCTATTAGTAACGGTGTTGCTCCCTCGTTAACATATAAGTAAAGGCTATTAGTAACGGTGTTACTCCCTCGTTAACATATAAGTAACGGCTATTAGTAACGGTGTTACTCCCTCGTTAACATATAAGTAACGGCTATTAGTAACGTTGTTGCTCCCTCGTTAACGTATCAGTAAAGGCTATTAGTAACGGTGTTACTCCCTCGTTAACATATAAGTAACGGCTATTAGTAACGGTGTTACTCCCTCATTAACATATAAGTAACGGCTATTCGTAACGGTGTTACTCACTCGTTACCATAAAAGCAACGGCTATTAGTAACGGTGTTACTCCCCCGTTAACATATAAATAACGGCTATTAGTAACGGTGTTACTCCCTCGTTAACATATAAGTAACGGCTATTAGTAACGGTGTTGCTCCCTCGTTAACATATATGTAAAGGCTATTAGTAACGGTGTTACTCCCTCGTTAACATATAAGTAACGGCTATTAGTAACGGTGTTACTCCCTCGTTAACATATAAGTAACGGCTATTAGTAACGGTGTTACTCCCTCGTTACCGTAAAAATAACGACTATTAGTAACGGTGTTACTCACTCGTTACCATAAAAGCAACGGCTATTAGTAACGGTGTTACTCCCTCGTTACCGTAAAAATAACGACTATTAGTAACGGTGTTACTCACTCGTTACCATAAAAGCAACGGCTATTAGTAACGGTGTTACTCCCTCGTTAACATATAAGTAACGGCTATTAGTAACGGTGTTACTCCCTCGTTAACATATAAGTAACGGCTATTAGCTCGGTAGAGATATGCTTGTTCTGAGGTCATCTACGAGGAAAGTTTCTTTCGCCAGTAGATATACAAGTCTAGATCGTCTCGTATTTAATGCAGCCAAATAGCCATAACTTAAAATATAAAATATAGAATACATTGATGGGTTACATATTTGCATGATCACGTATAGACATTGTTCTTCTTGTACAGAATTCTATGTGGTACCGTTCACACATTTTTCCACATAATGTGCACTCACAGTCTATACTTGTGTCATGGAAGTGTTTTGATTTGCAGAGTAGGTGGTGAAAACCGTGAACTGCCAACCTTGTAATGACATGTCTTAGTTCGAAATTAGCGTTTGTCCACGAGCGGTCTATCATGGCCCCTGTGCCATAGAAGTCTGGTTGTACTTCTTCTCTCTTCTCCGTCAACGTTGCCAGAAGTTTCTCGGATGCACTGGTGCTCGGTAGAGGTATGCTTGTCCTGAGGTCATCTACGAGGAAAGTTTCTTTCGCCAGTAGATATACAAGTCTAGATCGTCTCGTTTTTGATACTCCTATCACCTTCTTTATGTAGCTCGCTTTCACCCTTTCCAAGGTGGATAGGTTCCTCGTAGTTAAATGTGTCCAGATGATTTCAATGCCATAGGTCATTATTGGAAGAATTTTTACTCTGAATAGCAATATTGCTGTCTCCAGACTGAGTGATCTGATGTCTTTTATTTCGTGCATTGCTATCATTGCTTGGGTTACCTTATCTGTAACATGTTTTGTGAAACAATATGCACTCGATTGCAGTGTGATGCCTAAATATTTAAAGTCTGGAACTATCTTTAATTTTATATCCCGAATGAAAATCTCTGCCGAGGCTGGTATTCTTCCTCCTTTTCGGAATATCATGGTGTCTGTTTTTGAGATGTTGATGTCCAGCTTGTTTTCGGAGCACCACTTTCGCACGTCATTTACTGTTTCCTGGAGTTTTGTTAAATCTCTGGATCCCATTACAATGTCATCAGCATATGCGCAAGAGAATACTCTCTCCTTTTGGGATATTTTTAGGATATCTGTGGTTGATATTATAAACAGCAAGAGGCTCAGTGAGTCTCCCTGTAGGACCTCGTTTGATTGGGCGATCGGTTCTGATAGAGTGAGGTTGTCCGAAATTCGTACTTCGTTCCATTGCAGTATTGATGTGATGAGATTGGCCCATATGTTGTTCATGCCTAGCATCTCCTTTAGCTTTTCTGTCACTAGCATTCTATTTATCAGGTCGAAAGCCTTTGTGAAATCTATAAAAATGGTGTAATATTTTCCGTTGTCCTCTAAGGCATCCCATATTTGGTTAAGCAGAAGTTCAATAGCATTTAGGGTAGATCGTCCCTTTCTAAACCCAAACTGGTTCTCTGGCAGAAGCACGTTTATTTCCTAATTTAATTTTCCTGTTATAATTTTGGTGAAGATTTTGAAGGGGCAGTTATCCAGTGCTATGCCTCTGTACTTATTGGGATCTCTTGGATCACCTTTCCCTTTATATAAAACTTTTACAATTGACTTTCTCCACTGGTCAGGTATGGAAGCTGTTTCTATACATTTGTTATATAATTTTGTCCATATTGGGGCTAGCAGGTGTGCAGTGTCTTTTACATATTCATTATAGATCCCGTCCGGTCCTGCGGCTTTCTTATTTTTGGTGCTGTCTATGGCGATTCTAGTTTCCTCAATGGTCAGGGGTACCCAGTCTGTTGGTATTTGTGGAGAGATGATATGTGGATCTTTTCTGGTGTGCACTAGACCCTCGATATTGAGAATCTTGCTGAAGTGTGATTCCCAATTTTCCATGTCTATGTAGTGTGTCTGTGATTGTTTCTTTGGACGTAGGGCTATGAAGGTTTTTTTCTTGGCTTCCTCTGCTAGCTTCCTGCCCTCTGCTTCTAAGTAGGCGCGCTTCTTTTCATGTTCTCTTGTAAAGATTCCTCTTGTCGTTGTATATGTGTAGTAGACTTTGGTTATTCAAGTTCTGCCTTAACTGTTGTAATTTTTCTAGGGTCTCCCTCCTCAGCCTATAACACTCACTATCAAACCACATCTTTGCTCTTCTTGTGGCCCGCGGAATGGCGGCCTTTTGTAAGATTTCCTCTATTGTTCTTGTTGCGTCCTCCAGCCTTGAGTTATCTATTAATGAGTCTAAAAGTATTGTTGAATCTAGCATAGCTTTTACTTTCTCGACATCTATTTTCATTGAAAGGGGATGAGTTGTCTTTTCCTGTAGGTTTCCCCATTCCCCTTGGATATTTATTTCAAGTGGTAAGTGTTTCCTTATCACAGCTTGGTTTGCTGTCCATAATGGAAATACGTTTCCTGTTATTGGTCCTTTTGTAAGTGCAATATCTATTGTGCTCTTTCCGTTGTGTGAGATGTATGTGGGGATTGTGGGGTTGTTTAGCAGGATGAAGCCTTCTTCTTCCAGTTTCTCCAGAACTAGCTTTGTTTTGTAGTTGGGAATGTCTAATCTGCAGTTAAGGTCACCTGCGATAATTATTGGTTTATCTTGCTTGCTTTGAATGATCATTTGGCCTAGCTCGTCCATTATGTCGAATGCTGTTATGTTCGGTTGGAAATAAGCGGCTATTATTATCAGGCCGCCTATTTCCGAAAGTAGGGTATGGTCCTGTTGTCTTGTTGATAATATTGGAGTTAGGTGTGGTTTTAGTAAGATAGTTATCCTCCCGGAAGGTCTACCTTTTTCTCCTTGTCTAGCTTTAAGATGAATACCATAGAAGTGTGGGTGTTGCCAGTCATCAGTGACGAATGTTTCCAATAGGATTGCTATATCGTAACCTATTAGAAAGTGTTCTGGGCTCATACTCATAGCACTTTTTAGCCCTTCTATGTTCCACATCATGATTCTTAATTTTCTTGGTGCGTCTTTTAAGTTTTGATTCTTTCTATCAACTACTTTCTCTTTTGAGTTATTCGTAGGAGTGACCAATTTCTCGAGTGGGACGAAAGGTCCGAAATCGAAAACGTCTGACATAAATCCCTGTCGGCCAGAAATCCTCCTCATATACCCTTTCCATTAGTTCGAATGGGATCCCCACTTTGAAAGCTTTAGTATCGTAATTGGTTGTTATTTCTTCACACGTAACGTTTTCTATAATTCCTCTGCTCTCTAGGTATTTCTTTATGGCACCGGTGGTGGTGTGCGGGCCTACACGCCCCACAAAAAGCCAAGCTTTCTTCTTTGCTGCTTGCAATTCTTCAACTCTTTGACCTGAGCTTATCGTTGCGTATTGCTGTCTTGTTTGCCTTCTATCTGATTTGCTGGCAACTTGAACCCATTTCCCCGATAGTTGGCATATTCCAGGTCTTGAGTTCTCACCTGTGCCAATTCTTGTGATGATGGCGTTAGTTCGTCAATTTCCTTGTAACTGCTCGCCTTAACTTCTGCTGTTCTCTCGTCACGTTTTGGTGTCAGTGTTGAGCGCAGATCGCTTTCTATTTCCTCTTTTATTAATTTCCTTAAGTTTCCTGTAAAGGTGTCAATCAAATATGTTAGTTTTTGGTGTGACATTATTGGTTATTTTATCTTCCAGTGACGTGTGGTCTGGCTCCTGGCTGTTGTGGTTATATATTTAACATATGAGTAACTGCTATTAGTAACGGTGTTACTCCCTCGTTAACATATAAGTAACGGCTATTAGTAACGGTGTTACTCCCTCGTTACCACAAAAGCAACGGCCATTAGTAACGGTGTTACTCTCTCGTTAACATATAAGTAACGGCTATTAGTAACGGTGTTACTCCCTCGTTACCACAAAAGCAACGGCTATTAGTAACGGTGTTACTCCCTCGTTAACATATAAGTAACGGCTTTTAGTAACGGTGTTACTCCCTCGTTACCACAACAGCAACGGCTATTAGTAACGGTGTTAATCCCTCGTTAACATATAAGTAATGGCTATTAGTAACGGTGTTACTCCCTCGTTAACATATAAGTAACGGCTATTAGTAACGGTGTTACTCCCTCGTTAACATATAAGTAACTGCTATTAGTAACAGTGTTACTCCCTCGTTAACATATAAGTAACGGCTATTAGTAACGGTGTTACTCCCTCGTTACCCCAAAAGCAACGGCTATTAGTAACGGTGTTATTCCTTGGTTAACATATAAGTAACGGCTATTAGTAACGGTGTTACTCCCTCGTTAACATATAAGTAACGGCTATTAGTAATGGTGCCACTCCCTCGTTACCATAAAAGTAACGGTTATTAGCAGGGAACGGATGTATATGTGCTAATAATTAATGAAATATGTACATTTATATTTAGTAATTTTTATAAAAAATATGGAATTATATATCATCATCGTCATGAAACGATTAGCTCAGGACAGGGAGGCATGGAGAGCTGCATCAAACCAGTCAAAAGACTGAAGACTCAAACACAACATCATCATCATCATTTATTGTACATAACAGGCCATTAAGGCCCATGACAGAAAACAAAGAAACATAACAAACACTTCAAATACGGTATACAACATTACAGACCAAACATTCCCTTAATCAATCCATTGTCGTCAACCATATTCGATTCGTCCGATATTTTCTTTTGCCTTTTTCTATCTTGTAATTTAAGACTGGTAGGTTATCAGCCTTCCGAGCCCGAGTTCAGTGATGGAGCTGCCATCTAAGGTGCTGAGCCACCAGGTTTGTTATCAAAGTGACCTTCTTCTAGGTGAGTTGCCTTCTCCACGGCTCATAGAGGTTCACCTACCCTTACCATACCTATTGGTCCGGGTGTATATATTAATAAATAGGATCATATAAAATTGATATTAATTCAAAAGGTAGGGATCACCAGCTATTACAAGGGGAAGAATGTGTACATAACCTAAAATTGTAAACGTTGATTGACAACTATAAAGATCTGTCACCTCACACAAACGTGCGGGTTGTCTTGGGCACGATATAGAAGGCGGTGGAGGCCCGTGTGCTCTTCCTCAATGAATACAAAGAACTACGAAATATCAAATCAACGCAAGATAAACAAACATGTCTGCAATTTAGGACACACAAACATTCTGATTGAGTGAACTAGCATAATGAGAGCACAGATTCATGAGATAACAGGAACTGACACTGGTAACACAATTAAAAAGCTGTGTAAACACACGATGATCCCTTAAAACAACATAATACAACATCAAATGACAAATCCGTGACAGCACCACATTCCAAGATCTTTCTTTTTACTTTGTTATATATGAACTTAAAAACTATGATTTATAGTTTAATATCCAAATTCAAAGAAAGTAATCAAAGTAGATCTATTTTAAACATAATGTTGCGCTTCTCATTTTAATATCAATATGATCTTTAAAGAACACACAATCTTTTATTCTCTGTTATCAAAACAATGGATTACAAAATGTTCTTTTAAGTGCTGGAAAGTGAATCTTCTACTATTGTCTCTAAGTACCGATTTGTATTGACTGAAACTGCGTTCAATATCAGAAGAGGTAATTGGGGCATATTCCAACTTCACAATGCCCGCTGGGGTTAAATCCAACTTTAACTTTACACTTAAATCTCCACACAAAATTGCAGCAACCTTTCTCATTGCTTCATATCCAGGGTTCTTTGAAAGTACAGTGTCCATCTTTATTTTTTCCACATCTAAAACTTTACCTGTGCCACGATTTAAATTTCATATCTTACACTTGTTTCTCCATTATTGATACGAGGACTGCTAATTTACTAGAATCCAATACTTTTTAGCCAAAAATGGACTATATTGATTTTAACGAATAAGGATATGGAGCATATGTGCTAAACTTCCAAATATGGAAACAAGATGTTCAGTAAAGAATATTTAGCCTACTTTCTCCTAAATGCGTGGGTATCGTTATAACTCCTTGTCCTTTTCAAGGAGTATAATTGAATGTTGGTTGTAGTAGCTTGTTGAAATACAACGTGCTATACGGATATCTCTCTCTATATAAGAATGAAAGTTTGTCTGTTTTTTCTGAATTTCTACGGAAATTTGCGTTATTTACGCGTTTCTGACTGTTTTAAGACGGATGCGCGTGAAAATATTTTTTTTTCTGTCTGTCCGTAAGTCTGTCTGTTTGTCTGTGGACAATTTTGTTCCCTTATAACTCGAGAACGGCTTGGTGGATCAACGTCCAATTTTGTACAGATATCCTTCAGAGGCACGACACTATCATTGATGTAACTCTTCTCTGTGCCTCCCATAAAACGGGGCATACCCCCTTAAAATACATGCTGAAATAGGCGTAGAAGGGCGAGACAAAGCTCATTTTCAGCCCCTCAATGTGAGAAACGGAACTCGGGGACCCTAAAGGGCATTTATATTTTAATATCCAAATTCAAAGAAAGTAATCAAAGGGCACCCGAAAACCACATTTTAAGCCCCTAAAACCAACAGTTTTTGAGATAGGTTGGTTGGTTGGTTCCTTAGTTTAGGGGCTGCGACAACGCGGTCATGTAGCCCCGTGTACTTTGGGTGAGTGTAGAATCTGTCTGATAACCGGTGTTAATTGTGATGACTGTATTAGTGTGTGTATCTGTTTTTTTAATTCAAGTAGGGACTGCAACTTTGAATTTTCAAATAGTTCCTACTTTTGCCGCCAAACGCCACCGTCAACGACTACTAGGCCTAGTTCAGAACTAGCTACTAGACGCCACCGCAGTCGGCTCTTGGCAACGAACGTAGCAACCAAAGAGCGTTGTTTACATTCTTAACCTATCCAATTTAGTTTCACACAGGTGTAATTAGTGGAAAGATCTTTAACATGCCATAAATCTATGACATGGGACCGCCGGCTTTACTTCCCCTCCGAAGGAAGGCATACTGAGGGATTTTTAACGCTCTTAAAAAATCCGACGGCTTCGGCCGGGTTTGAACCCGCTAAGTTTTTGAGATATTCCCAGAAAATTAATTTCATTTAATACAATAATGAAAGAAAGCAAGCCGGTAACCATGGCAACAGAAACTCACAGGTCCATCTATTGCAGAAAGAAGCAATACAATTATTAGCCTACTTTTCACATTTTGCAAAAATGAGGAAAAAGTAGACTTATGAGATCGGGCAAATGTGTGTCTGTCTGTCTGTCTGTCTGTCCTTCTGTCTGTCTGTCTGGCTGGCTGTGTGTGTGTGTCCCCCCCTATCAACTCCTAAACGGCTGCAGCAATCGAAACAAAATTTGGTAGGAGTAAAGATCTATACCTGAATATCTCACGGCAATACTTGAAAATTACGTTAGTGCTACCAACTGCTGAAAAATCGCAATTGAAATTTGAGCTCCATGTTGGATATCTTGGAAGGTAGGAATGGGAGCAATTTCAAAATTGGCACACGTATAGATAATAATATTGCAGTTTAATTTCCAAGAGGCTATCCATGGCAGTGTAGCCAAAATGATTATAAGCCTGCTGATAGGTCCAAATTTTAAATGCATATAACTTCTACAATATCAATTGTATTTCAACCAAATTTCGTATGTGGTATGTGTACATAAGCAGACATGACTGAGCTTATTCTTAAGAGCCACCAGGGCTGCCAACTGTTAATAAATATTGTCATTTTTTAAATCCAAATACACATATATCAGAAAGTATGCAAGCCGACAGCTTTATACTATGCACACGTATAGTACCTTACATTCGATATTAATTCGGAGTAACTTATTACGTCAGTGCAACCAACATGATTCTAAGCCTGCTGAGAGGTCCAAATTTAAATACATGTAACTTCTATACTATAATTTGGATTTCAACCAAATTTCGTTTGTGCTGTGAGTACCATAGCAGATATGACTATGCCGATTCTTAAGAGTAACCAGGGCTTCCAACTGTTAATAAATACTGTCGCTATTTTTGTCACCCTAATAACAATATATTAGAAAGTATGCAAGCCAATAGCTCTAAGCGTATAGTACCTGCCATTCTAGATTAATTTGGAGTAACTAATATAGGCCTATGCCAGCGCTGCCAACATGATTCTAAGCCTGCTGATAGGTCCAATTTTAAAATGCATGTAACTTCTATACTAACTAATGGATTTCATTCAAAATTGACACAACAATATATCATATTGTTTCAGATTATTTCTGACCAATACATGTATGTCATTGTTGCCAATATGATTTTACGCGCGCTGTTAGATCCAATGTTTAACTGCATGTAACGTCCATGCTATCCATTGGACTTCAACCAAATTTTTTATACTGTACCTTAAGAGATGGAACTAAGAATATATTCAGTCACCAGGGCTGCCAACTGTAGTTCTCTATTAGGCTATATGATGCCAGATATACAGTTTTTCAAACTAATTAGAAATTTCGATATTACCAACTTAATTTCGTCATTATTCTAGATAGATCCATATAGATTAATCATTGGCATGAATCTTAAATTTTAAGAAAAGTAGGCACTTTAGTTCCTCACGGAACTTCTTGTTCCATTTATTACATTACTGAGATGGTTTGCAAACGGCTATAACGTTATAACGGAACTAAATTAAGCTGTAAAATTCATCAATACATATAATGCGCTTAAGGCGGTCAAGGGGTACTCTAGAATTGTTCCACGCGATTTACACGTGCTGGTGAGGTACGGAATGTCTATTGTATCCCTATCCCTATTGCGCCCGTTGACGCATGTTTGCTCAGACAAGAGAGACTAAAACATATGCTGAAATGTAACTGAACATACCCTGCGAGCGGCGGGAAGAAGCTGAAGCAATATCGCTTATGATTATAATTTTACTTATTTTTCACATTCCAAAAATCAACTATAATTATAACTAAGTAATTCTGCATATTTGAAGTACAGCATACTTCGTAAATCGAAGAAACTATCAATTTACGCGGCCAGCTCATGTACTGAGAGCACGCCATATTTGGTCACACCAGTTCCTATTCGTCTGTGGAAGAGACAACATGTGCATGATGGAGCACAAGTGAAAGGAAACCATGTGGCAGGAAAAATCTGCGAATAACTTTCTTATGGATAGCCATCATAGCATTGTGTTATAATTAAAGGATTGAAGACATTCATCACTACGAGAACTGTAAAATATTTTTATTACTATCCGAGGTGAAATGAAGGACTTGTGCGAAGAAAACTTCGCGACCGCATGGTCTCATTCTCACGCACACACACATGATTCAGTGTTCTCTAAACTGTGGATTTAACTAACTTTATAACTGAACAATATCTACAAGTACAATTTTATTTGCCGGATGGGCAGTATTTTGATTTTCTTTTTTGTTAATATTTTCTTGTGTAAATATCAGTGCAAGTCACGAGTGAGTGTCGCACAAGCGACAGAAACTAGAGCCAGTGGCGGAGTGAAATGGGCAATTTTTTACCGCATATTAGCTGCAGTGCGCGACTGTTTTATTTAATTATGTGCTACATTTTTACCAACGCTAACATCGCAATAATGATAAACCAGCTGATCTTCAGATACAACTCCAACCGCACGATGGCATGTGATTGCTAAATCATGCGTGGGGAATTGGCGACGGAGGATGTCCAGACACAAAGAAATGGTAACCTATAGCCATACACGAGACCGCATACAACATCTCATGGCGGGACTCGAACCAAGTGACGCTGAATCTGTAAGTCAGATCAAATATTTATAGCGTATTGTAAGAGTGGAAAACAGTAGACTTAGTTAATTAGGTTTCATTTATTTAGTGCACAATGCAGGTAGCTAGTTATAAGACGCGTGTGGAAATAAATAGTTTATTAAACATTTATAGAAGCCAGGAAGGCTGGATTTTCAATGCTCATTAGTATCATTTAAAAACAAGTATTATCAACTTTTATTTTGTCAGGCTGATGACAAATAAACTAGTTTGACAATGTTAAATCGGGGCCAAGGTTACGAGCCAAGTTCACTACACAGCACACACGATTCTAGGCAGTGGATTAATATTTTGTTTTAGAAGGCTGTGAGATTCTAGACATTATTACAAGTGGAATTCAGAGTTCCGTTACTCACATTTATTGGCCAGAACAATACTCGAAAACAGGTTTATTTCTTTAATAGAAGCCACACAGGCAATGAATGCAATTGTATTTTGTAACCAAATGAACGCAGGATCGATTTATTCAGGGAAGAGGCAATTTTATAAACGCTCACACACAGTTAGCTTGTATCAGAAACCTTTATGTTTATTTAAAGCGTTGTCAGGATGTCTTTTCTGTATACATAATTTTATTACCAGCAATTCAAACGTGTATCAATTATGATTCCACACTTTTGTAAATTAAGAGTATTATATGAGTCGTGACGGTGGATGAATACCTCCGACATTGTTATTGTGATTATATCGGTGGTAATGAACTGAATAAAGTCGTACCAAAAACCGAAGGCGCCTGGATCAATGGATCCGAAATAAGAGTAAAGTAATTGGTGAAGACATGGGATGTCTAATAAGTGTGATGAAATATTGGCGAAGACACAGGGTGTCTCGTAACCTATTGAACTATGGAGTTATTTGCTTAAGTTGGATACAAATGTTACCTGAATACACTGAACGCTTTTAAAGGTCCATAAACTGAACAACAATACTGGCAGGAATAAATAATTGTGTGAAACTTTAATAATCAAACATAGGGTTTTGAAAACTAACAAATCTTATAAATTCCCCCTGAACCTAAATAAAATTTATAAACATTAAAAATAAACTATTTTTCTGGACCAAACGTTAACACTTAGATATTGTTAAGCTATTGTAGATACATTTTGATACATTTTCACATGATTAGTCGACCACTAATTGGTGATGTGATAACTGAAGCACACACATCAGATTAGTAGCAATATGAGTCGATGTAATTGTTTAATTACTATCGCATTTGCAGGCTTTCCTATATTTTCTATTTTCTTAACACTTTGACACTATGACCGTTTGTTACAAACAGTAACAAATCGAGTACGTAGGCAGTGCCAATTGCACAACCATAGGAGTGCTGAATTATTGTATGCATTTGTGTTGTATTAGCATAGTTTTTTTATTCAGCAACATTGTGCACATAGCTTGATTTTGTTAGTAGTAAACGCATCTCGTTTCTTAATTAATGATATTTAGGACTAGCTAAAACTTAACTCTAAATATAAATGTTAGAGATGGCACCATCATAGCATAGGACAAATTTTCCCCTTGCTACTAAATGTAAATGTTCTAGTATTTGTAAACAAGTAAATGTCTTGCTTTGCTGTAGATTCTTTTGATGTTTGATCCACCCGTAAGTTATTTCGATGTAATTGCTTAGGGCAGATCTTACGTGCCATTCTCTTAGCTTGTTCGTTTTGTCGAATTTTTTATTAGGACCATGAGAGCAATTTAGATCTTGTTTAGAACTTTTTAGATATTTCTTTCAGGGCAGAATAGTATCGGACTAGCCGTTTTCAACTCTCATGCTAGGCTAGGGATCTATTCTGAATAAAATTTATTTGTGATTTTAACCTAAGACTGACCTCTCTTTCTTGTTTAGTTTTGTTATCGATGCATTCCTCTGAGCTGGTTAAAGATCGAACCTCACTAATTCCCGACACCCCCGAGTGCAGACGTTTGTTCTACACCAGCCTATGAATGTATCGTCCACCATATTTGTGTGTTAACTGGAAGAGGGTCTCGGAAGGGTCATTTGAAACCGGTGGCTCCCCGAAACCTTCGGCCAGCGGGCACATGTAGTACGTTGGCGCCGAACGTGGTTGCATCGAAACTTGTGTTCGATCTTCATGATTCGTTTGTTTGTGAGGATTTTATTTTGTTAGGAAATCCAACAGATTAGTAACGTGTCGAGATTTCGTACTAGTGTTTTGGAAGGCTACATGGCATTCTTATTCCAGAATTAAGACCATGAGGCTAGGTAACATTTATTAATGATAATAAGTTGAGGATTTGATTTGCAGTTATCCTAGTCTTGAGTAAATGTAAGTTTGTTGTTGTTTTTATGTCATTTAAATTTTTACCAGAGGTTCAGCTGTTATCATCGAATAAATTTATGAAGGAATGGATTTTCTACTGTTTTCCAACTCAAATCATTGTTAAGGCATATGAAGTTGTTAGTTCCCCGTATTTCTCCAATTGAAGATATTATGTCTGCGCAAGAGACAGCCGAGTTGTTGGCAAACTTGCCTGCCTTACTGCATAATCTGCAGGTGTCGATGGACAATTTGACACGTAACAATAATGATCTCAGAGCTGATATAAACAATGTTAGGACAGACATGGCTCAAAATACTGAAAACTTGAGGGCTGATATTAACAATGTTACTGAAAATATCATCGCTGTTACAGAAAACATAAACACTGTCAGGGAAGATGTAATCAATGTCAGGGCCGATGTGACACAAAATAACGAAACTTTGAGGGCAGACATGAATGAGAACAGTAACAATGCTACAGCTACTCTGTTACAAACTAGTAACAACATTACTACAAATATTAGAGCTGATATGGCACTGTTAAACAATAACATTAGGGCAGATATGGCACAGAATGTAGTTGAAGTGCGAGAGGACGCCAATGTTAAAGCCGAAATTACTGTCACAATTAATAAGGTTAGTGATGATTTGCGTGCAGAGATGGAAACTTATCGCACGGAATATCACGCACACTTAGAGGGAATAAAAGAGGAGATACGCACAAATCGATCTGAGATAAATCAAAAACTCATAGACGTTCAGACGGAGATGAACGATAACATCGAATCAGTCAGGAGTGAAGTCGCTAATGCAAAATAAATCGTTAGTACTAGGATTAACTCCGTGGAACAGCGTATGGAAGAAGTTAACACGTATGTGGGTGTGTTAAAAGCTGATGTGGCTATAGTTAACTCTGGATTAAAATTAACTAGAGGCATAGCATTTGCCGTACACATGAATACCAAACGTGTAGCAAACAAAGTAGAGAAGGTGGAGGCTGAAGTCAGCAAAATAAAATAGGACTTAACTACAGACATTGAAGCGATTCGAGAGGAAACTCGTGAGAACAATCACAGATCCAACCAATACGTAGCAAAAACATTAGACGCTTACCTTGAGGAACAGGATGGGAAACAGAAAGAATTTGATAATCGCATTGAAGGAAGATTTGAGCAGATAGAATCACAGGTGAATGCTATAATTAATAAGCAACCTGAGAAAGTGTTAGAATACGCCGAAATGGATGAACGCATCAATCGTCTATTAAAACCAAATAGAGAGGGTGTAACATCTACAAATACTGCGACTAACATACCAAAGCCGAATATTCCTATGGAAAACCAAGGTTATAATCCATTTAGGACAACATCACAATTTGTGACACCGAATGCTAACATAACGCTGAATTATGGGCTGACACCTAACTTTAATGTCACGCCGAACTATGGTCAAACTCAGTACTCAAATATTGTGTATTTGAGAAGCCATGAAGATCGACCGGCAAAAATCAATAATTCCAATTCCGTTACACCGGTAGATTTTCTGAGAAACTTGGAGTCATACATGAGAGAAACTATGGTAACACCAGACAGGGAATTACGGACTGTTGAAAAATACCTAGAGAACATCCCATTAACATGGTTCAAGGCATTCAGATACACATTCCACAATTATCAGGAATTTAAAGTAGCATTCCTTAAGACTTATTGGTCTTTGGAACGTCAGCAAAATATAAGAGCGGAAATGTACAATAAGAGGTACGCTAGTACTCAAACAACTAAGTACGATACCTACTTCGCAAGTCAGCTTTCGAAATTGCAATGCTTGGAACCCCCTTTATCCGAATTAGAACTTGTCCAAACCATTAGAAGACAATATCCTATGGAAGTACAAAGGTTACACATAGCGTCAGATGCAAATACATTTATGAAATATGACGAAGTTCTTAGAAAACTGGATAGTAGTCACGGACAATTTGCACCTACACCTAAACATAGGAGCACACATGAGGTAAATGTAACTTCAGTGGACAGAACCAGTCAGACTGTACAAACTACAGAAAATCGTCGAACAAATAATCGTCAAAATCACGAGGGACCAGATAGAAGGAGAGATTTCCGTGATTATCGTAAAGACAATACACCTTATGCAAGGAATCGTCGATTTGACACAATTAACAAGAATTACCAGAACAGATATCAAAACTGAGCCAACAATTACAACAACAATCGTCGTAATAACAACAATAACAATAACAACGCTAATTTCAAACGTGGGTATTATAGACGACAGCCACGTGATCGTGAGGATCGAAATAACCGATACACTGATAATCCCAGAAGAGATTACAGACACAGAGGCGGTTACCGAAGAGAAAATGATTCTCATTTCAAACACGATAATGATTGGAAAGGTAAGGCTAATGAAAGTCGACAATACATTCAGGAACGGAGAAGAAGAAATGCAGAAGACGAAGAATCAGATAGAAGAGGAGATGGAAATATCAAAAGTCGTGAGAATAACAGGAAAGTTACGACAGCTGATGTTAACAACATTGAGATTGAACCAGCAGGTGAAGACAATCGCATGAGTGATGAAGAATATCACAGGATCACTGACAGAATGGATCGTGCACGAAGTCAAACCAAGGATTGGTAATTGGCTGAAATAAAAATTGACTCCCACAATTTTTATTTACTTGACGTGGAGATGTATGCGACCGTTGACGCATGTTTGCTCAGACAAGAGAGACTAAAACTTATGCTGAAATGTAACTGAACATACCCTGCGAGCGGCGGGAAGAAGCTGAAGCAATATCGCTTATGATCATATTTTTACTTATTTTTCACATTCCAAAAATCAACTATAATTATAACTAAGTAATTCTGCATATTTGAAGTACAGCATACTTCGTAAATCGAAGAAACTATCAATTTACGCGGCCAGCTCATGTACTGAGAGCACGCCATATTTGGTCACACCAGTTCCTATTCGTCTGTGGAAGAGACAACATGTGCATGATGGAGCACAAGTGAAAGGAAACCATGTGGCAGGAAAAATCTGCGAATAACTTTCTTATGGATAGCCATCATGGCATTGTGTTATAATTAAAGGATTGAAGACATTCATCACTACGAGAACTGTAAAATATTTTATTATTATCCGAGGTGAAATGAAGGACTTGTGCGAAGAAAACTTCGCGACCGCATGGTCTCATTCTCACGCACACACACATGATTCAGTGTTCTCTAAACTGTGGATTTAACTAACTTTATAACTGTACAATAACTACAAGTACAATTTTATTTGCCGGATGGGCAGTATTTTGATTTATCTTTTGTTAATATTTTCTTGTGTAAATATCAGTGCAAGTCATGAGTGACTGTCGCACAAGCGACAGAAACTAGAGCCAGTGGCGGAGTGAAATGGGCAATTTTTTTTACCGCATATTAGCTGCAGTGCGCGACTGTTTTATTTAATTATGTGCTACATTTTTACCAACGCTAACATCGCAATAATGATAAACCAGCTGATCTTCAGATACAACTCCAACCGCGCGATGGCATGTGATTGCTAAATCATGCGTGGGGAAATGGCTACGGAGGATGTCCAGACACAATGAAATGGTAACCTAAAGCCATACACGAGACCGCATACAACATCTCATGGCGGGACTCGAACCAAGTGACGCTGAATCTGTGAGTCAGATCAAATATTTAGCGTATTGTAAGAGTGGAAAACAGTAGACTTAGTTTATTTTGGTTTCATTTATTTAGTGCACAATGCAGGTAGCTAGTTATAAGACACGTGTGGAAATAAATAGTTTATTAAACATTTATAGAAGCCAGGAAGGCTGGATTTTCAATGCTCATTCTTATCATTTAAAAGCAAGTATTATCAACTTTTATTTTGTCAGGCTGATGAAAAATAAACTAGTTTGACAATGTTAAATCGAGGCCAAGGTTACGAGCCAAGTTCACTACACAGCACACTCGATTCTAGGCAGTGGATTAATATTTTGTTTTAGAAGGCTGTGAGATTCTGGACATTATTACAAGTGGAATGCAGAGTTCCGTTACTCACATTTATTGGCCAGAACAAGACTTGAAAACAGGTTTATTTCTTTAATAGAAGCCACACAGGCAATTAATGCAATTGTATT